>BSBM01000673.1:32067500-33267500 GCA_027924585.1 Larix kaempferi | reverse complement strand
AGGCAATGTTGATAAAAGGGAAATTCCTCACCTTAAAACTAGTTCTGTTTGCAGCATAAGAATTGCATATTTGGGAAATAGAAAGAATAAATGATTACACATATATGATTCCGGTTGTATATGTTGAATTGCTAATTCATGACAATATCATAGCTAAGTATTTCTTGTATGCTTGGTAGGGAAGCCAAGGAAAGGATTAGCTATGATGTGGATGAGGAGATTCATGTTAGAATGAGGAATTGGGGGGGATTCCTTAACTCCTCTCTTGCTATTGTATTTATATTTCCTAAATTTCCTAAATTGAAAGTTATGGCATAGGGATGTTGGAAATGCAAGAGAGTAATGCATATGAATTAATGGGCGTGATTAAGGAGTCATTGCATAGTGCATATGAAATTGCTTATGCATGAACATGATGTTGCCTATGGGTAAAGGTAGTGAAGTTACACATGCAATAGCCCATTAATGGTATTTCTTATGGTTGATAATGGTTGTATGAATTAGACCATAAAAGCATGACTGGAAATGCAAGAGATTAGATAGATAAGATGAATATGCACTGGATGGCATATTAATAAACATTGCACAATGCATATGAAAATGTTTTTACATGTATATGATATTGCATATTGGTAAAATAGTGAGGTTTTACATATGCAGTAAGCCACTTAAGATAATGATTGTGGTTGCTAATAATTAGTTGTGTTCGTATTGGTTGTAGGACCAAAGACAACCGAAGCATGGCTAAGGATGTGGATGATGTTGTTGCATATGACCAAAAACCTTATGAGGAAAGGATGGTGCAACAAATCTATGATCATGAGGTTGAAAAAAGGACTATGTAGCCTTGGTAAGAGGCCAACTTATCAGGTAACATCAAGCGATGTTAATGCCAACCATGTAGGTAATGGTTATTTATGCTTAATTGCATGAATGATTGAAGGAGGATTTGGTGAGATTCCTTCAACTATGTTTAAACTATGTTGATTTGGTTTGCATGTGGTATTGAGTGCCTGAATGTGAATGTCAACCTACCAAGTATGGTGAGGTATGGGGTAGTAAGGTCAAGGAACCCTCTACCATATGACTGTTTTAAATACTAGAATGCATTCATAGGGGATTATATCATGCCATCTATGTATGTCGGTTGTGATTTTAACAACCAAAGCAAGTGAGGACTTATGGTCTTATCATGGTAGTGCATGCTATGTGGGGAAGACATGGTTAGGCCATAATATATTTGAAGGAACAATATTCATGAATTAATGCAAGGTTGCATTGAGGGGATGTGCATTAAAAATATTTTGTACAATCTCGTGGTTATGCATGAAATGGTGATCTATTTAATGAGCTGCTATGAATGCAGGAGACTGATTGAATATAGAAGGTAGACATGTTGATGGGCTACCAAGAGTGCTATGTTGGAAGGACAGAATTGCATGAAATGTGAAGTAATGAGTATTTACTGTTTATCTAAATTTCATGGATAGTGTGACTGTGTCTTGCAATTTTTAATGCATATATAGAGATGTATATATTTCATTGCATTTAAAATGTTAACAGCTGAAAGTGTTTGAATTATTCAGCGTTATAATTCTGAGATCACTTCAGTGACTATTGTAGCAATGAAGAGAGTATATGCATACACACTCACAACGTGTTTGGCTGATTGAAATTTCAGTTTTCAGGTGGAAAGGTCTTGCATATGGCAATGAGGATAATTCCATAGTAAAGACCGGTATCTACCATGTGCAGAAGCCAAAGGTTATGAGAAGGTTCTCATGGTTGTAATTTATGCAAGAAACAAATCTGAAAATTGTTTGGTTTAAGTTTATGAGAATAGTCTCATAGTTGCAAGTCTAATTTCTGTAGGAAAACAAATTTACAAATTTCAGATTTGAGAATTTGCTTATAATTGCTAATGACTGTTTGTCTTATATAGAATTATGTCAGGAGGACATGTTGTAGGTGGATGTTCAGGTATGGTAGCAATGGTGAAACCATAATGGGCAGAGTGATACCACTTATGAGAGCCAAACAATATGAGGATAGCCTCATTGTTGAGCAAATCAATTTCTGTAGGAGATAGAATTGTAAATTCATGTTGAATTTAATTATTAATGCCATTGATTGGTTATGAAGCAATCAAATTTGAAGCTTATTGCTAAATGCTGCTGACTGTTTGGCTATTTGATAAGTGTTCCAGGATGACACATTGCAGGAAGACCATGTGTGATGGCTTGTAGAAGCCAAACTAGATGGGAAGGATCCCATGCTTTGGAAATGGGTTTAAGGTGAAACACCATTGATAATGCCTCAGCCAAACCGCATGTCAGTAAACCATGAAGTGAGATGGTAAATCTATGCCCAGAAGGCATGTGAGACACACCTGTAAAATGAATGAGTATTTTGTGACCCTAGACAAGAACATGCATGTCTAAATTATTAGGGTTAATATGCAGAGCATGCTCTATCTTATTTATATCCTTGTAGATTGCTTGAGTATGATTAGAGCCTACATGGCGCACATCAGAAAGGGGGTGCACACCTTTTCTGGTGCTGAGTCATGATAGGGTTTTCAATATTGACTACACCCTAAGGGAATGGACGCATTCCTGGTGTTTCAATACTTGATAGTGAATGATATGGATGATGGTTACAAAAATTAAACAACAATACTGATGAGCTTGCTTATCCTTCTTGTGTTGCCAGCCTACACAGATGCAAATTGATACTACACATTAAGAGGCAAAGTGAAGAAGGGTACGCAAAAGGACTGTACAGGAATTGTTAACCTTTTTATGCTCACATGAAATATTACCAGAAGGGATGGACAGGCCCGAAGAGTTGTGTAATAAGAAGAGCTATCATCCTTGTGTGAGTGGGGTCATGTTAACCTGCAGTCCAGAAAGTCACCTATAAAGTTCCTAAAAGGAACCACCGATTTGCACAAGAGAAGGAGTGGCATCCTTGTATGAATGAAGAGTTGGTGTGTGTGAAGGGTTATGGTGCAAGAAGGTGTGGTGACATTGGTAAAGGCATAAAATATTTATTGGGACAGCAGTGGGAGGGCGGGCACCAAAGAATGACTGAAAACCCTGAGATTCCTATGGCTCCATAGTAGAGCCTTCACCTATAATGGTCAGGTGGCACAGTTTCCTTCCATTGGTCGATGACCCAGATGAATGTGCTGGCTCAGTAATGGAGAGGGCCAACCAGGTATGGGACTAGTTGGGCACCACCAAATGCTTGGTAAATCTAGTCAGCGTGAAGCTGTACTGGTGAAGCATTAACTACATCCAAGTCCATAGGTGATCCCAAGGCTTGCAAAGCGAAGCAGGATCCTGTGGACCAGAAGGGAAATGCACAATACAGATAAGTATTCGTTTTCATTTACGTCTTGTTTGGAATAATGAATATTTCAGGTATAAGTCTTATGACAACCAAGCTAATACACTGTTGTTTCTTTGTTGGAAACCTTAGCCATTGCAGGAAGTAAGGACCCTGAAAGAGCCACAAACGCTTGGTAAGCCAGAGAGTAACTGGTTGTGCATTATGAAATTTTGATAAATCCAGAGAGTAACTGGTTGGGAATTCACTACTTAATATTGTGAAACAACGTGTATGCTAGCCCAATACCCCTTAAACAATTGATAAACCAGTTAGCGTACTGGCCTAGCATTGCCTATTCGAATGATTGTGGAGTAGCCTACGTGCTGGCCCAACATTCATAATTATGTTCACGGGGAAATCCAAGGCTCGTAAAGCAAAGAAGGATCCCATGGAATAAAGTGAAGACATCCAATACAGATAAGTATTTGGTTACCTTGCAACTTTTTGCTTGTGAATATACGTGTGTATATGATTTGGTTATGATTTCTCAAACCCTTGTTTAGAGGAAAACCTTATGAAATAAACTAAACATGTGAATTGATTCAATGTTTGAGTGTAGGTATTGTTGGAAGCAAAGAATAGGAAGGAACCATAGGGATGCGTATGGACATATGACTGTCCTAAAAGAGCTCAATATGAGGAGTAATAAAAGATGGTGCTAGTGAACATGATTGGGTCCTAGCAACCTGAGGTTCTGTAAGCAGAATGGGAAGGGGTACCCAAGTTGAAAAGATTTAAACAGACCTTAGACACTAAGTGTCAAAGCCAATAAAGGGCAATTAAGGCATTCACATTAAAGTGAAAGAGACTAAGGAGCATGAAACCACAGTGATGGCATGGCTCTATAATAAAATAAGACTAAGAGGGAGAAACTCTTACTCTTCTCTTTCCTTTTATTGATGCATTTATAAAACAAAGAATTGTTGAATGCATGTCATGACTAGAAGAAGAATGTGTTTATTTGCTTGAATTAAATTGTGAATGCTAAATTAGTTATTTCATTGTGAAAGGATGAACATGAAAGAGATCATGTGTATGTTGGGAAAGCATGAAAAATTTGGAAGTTGCATGAGTGAAGCATGGACGTTCCATGTCAATTGGGAATTAATTGACTAATTTTAATGTTTATACTATGCTTGTCCTAACAAAGAGTTTCCATGATAAATTTCATAGGTGAGAGATTGAAACAATTGGTTGCAGCCGACACAAGCAAGTGTTGCTAGTAAGTAAAGTGTGGCCAGCTGTGCACATTGACCATGGAAGCAGACCAAGGGCTATTAAAATTGGCTGAAAGTATTCTTCAAACAATTGCAAAAACCCAAGAAAATCTTAGAGAGATGCTCAAGCTATAGAGGCAACAGAATGAGATGAACCACGAGGTTCTCTAGGAATCTATTCGTCTGCAAAAAGAGGTAAAAAGCATTCTGGGAGCAATCAGTAAGGGAAAGGAAAGTGGACCAATGAAGAAGCATTCATCCAATCGTCCGATTAAGAAATGTTCCAGGTGGGAAGACTCAAAGGAATCAGAGCAGGAAAAGGTAAAGCAACCAGTGAAATGTTGGGGATGTGACGAAAATCATTTCCTCCGCAACTGCCAAACAATGAAACATCAAGAGGATAGTCGCCATAAAGTTTCCAGACTTGTAGATCAGCGGGAAGGGATTGTTTTGGAACAATGCCCTCATGCAGAGCTAGAGGGTCCCAACCGTAGGAACAGTTTGTGAAGACCAAAGGACTTGGTGCCGGAAATCCAAGTAAAGGGTGAGATGCAGGATAGACCTGCCATATTTTGTGAATTTTGGACATGTACATAGCGTGTATGTATTCCTAGGTATTGGAACACCGAGGACGGTGTTATTCCAAGGGGAGGGGATTGTCACGTACCCCATTTTGACCCTTGTAATATTTGGGTTGTAATGTAAATATTGTATGCATATTATGTATGATTCCTAGCGTGGAGCTCAGGGCCAAGGCCCTGCTAGTGAATGTTCGATCTTGAAGAGGAAGGTATTCGAAATTATGCTACCCATGTGCTAGTGAACCATGGAAATTGTAAATATGCATCTTAATATAAATGCCCACAACTAGCTATGCAATGCAACAAGAGATGGGGGCATGATATTGTAAGGAATTGGGAGGGAAATATTCAAACCGTTTGAACCAATTGAGTCAAGCCAAGTGTCAATGAGAGAACCCATGAACCCTCAACTACCCATGTTGACTTTTGTACCCAATCATTGATTTCTCCCAAGAGTTGGTTGAGGTAGTTAATGCCTTGGGAAATGGGAGGTATGGCTGTCCAAATTCGGGTATGGACAATCCACCCTGCATGAAAACTCGTGTTTGGATTCTTAGGCAAGAAAAGAGCCATGAATTGCTCCCCAAGCCATTACCCATCAACCCACTTTTCCCTCTCACGAGTTTGGAGCTACCTGGGAGTTTTCCTCACTGGTTTTACTGTGTTTACATTTTTTTTCTAGCTGGGAAGGGCATTTTTTGTTGTTGTGGCTAACAGTGGGGAAGAAGAGGAAACGATTTGGGGTTTTATTGAAATCGTTTGGCCCACTGTATGCTCATACATCTGTGGGAGAAATCGGTTTTCTTCCTTGGGGTTGGATTCCTCTTCCCACAATCTGTTTTGGTGTGCTTACGTTTTGGGAAAACCCCTGTCCATCTATTTCCTAAGTCCCACTGTTGAAAGTGTGTTCCAGACCCATATCTGAGTTTGATGTGCAAGAGAATGTTGGGGTTGAGTTGGATATCCATTTCTTTGGCTATGTAGGGTTTGAGAGTCCCAAGTTCCTTGTAGATATCATGCCCAGCTCGGGGGTGGTCTCTGAGTGCTGAAATAATACAGGCTGGGAAGAGACCTACGGTTGGGAGGAACGTTGCAGCGACATAGCTAGTTGTTGGAACAACATTACATCAAGATGAGTATTTTCTTATGTAATTACTTCTGCAAATGTATTAATTTGTTGGTTGTGTTGAATTGAATAACAGTCGTGTAACATGTGTGTGGATGAGTTCATTTCCGCTGCGCATGTTTGTTTAATTTACATCTGCACACATTTTTTTTAACTGTATGCATCTAATGAATTGGCTGAGTTTTATGAAGAGCCCCTTAGAATGGCATCATGTTATCTCCCTTGCCTTGAATGGATGGGTGGGTACGTTACACAGCCGCAATGGACCACTGCCCCGGGAAGTAATCTGATTTCTTTTGGGAGGAGCAATTTTAATGCATTCACTTCGCAACTGATGGATGGGGGAAACTCCAACCAAAAGTACACGAATTAGGTAGTGGGAAATACCCAATACAAGGTTCCTTCCTATCAAATGCCATCGATACGACTGCGTTTACCATTTCTGGCAACTTTGAACTTGCTAGATCTTTCAAAACTCACAAACGACCCCATGCGCCATGATCCTGCATGGCCACTTGTTCCCACTAAGTTTCCCTCAGACATCCTGAAGTTTGAAGGTAATACTGGTGAGGACCCTAATGACCATGTTACAACTTTTCATCTCTGGTGCTCCTCGAACTCACTGAACGATGACTCCATGATCCAGGAGGATCATCCCAGTCGAAGCATGAAGACAGTGTCCATCTTCTGTACAGCTGATCAGTCAGTGAAGAGCTCTCAAACAGCTTATAAAGGAAACCTAAACGAGGACCAATAGACCTCACATGTGCAGAAGGTTTCAGGATGAAGTTTCGACGACAAGCAAAATTTTTACGACATTTGTACCTAGAAACATTGTTATGGAAAAAAGTTGTAATAGGGGATATTTGCACATTAATTTTCCAATTTCAATTATAAAAAGGGAATTAAGAGGTGAGAGTCCACCTCATGGTTGGTTCCCTAAACCTAAGGGAGGTGGATATTCTCATGGAGGAGGAAGAGGACTCTTCCTCCACACACCCCTTAAGGTGTCTCATGATCCTAATTTAGGGGATCATGAGAGAGATATGCTCCTCCTTATCACGGGGGGTTCACTCAATGAACTTGTTACATAACACGATCGTTCGCATGATATTAAAGAATACCCCTAATTTCACTAAATATTGGAAAATGCATCCTAAAATTGTATTGTTGAACCCCCCTTCCAATATGCCTTTCCAATTAAGAAAACCCCTAGTTTCACCAGATATTGTAGGTATCCATTTTTATCAACCCATTTTTAACACCCCCTTTATATCATATTATCAAGTTGTAACAAACAGGATCCCAGCCACATCTTAGTACAAGCAAACAAGATGCTAAATAAAATAATAGTATAATGCTAATAATGATCCCACTAGGATTGTAGGGGTGACTGATCAATTTATAGCATTGGAGAGTGGAACACCCAAATAAATAGTACTTGGAAGTAAAAATGCATAAAACGCAACTTAGTCAAGAGATCAACATAACAAAGAATGTAAAAGATCGAGAGTCCAATTGTTAGTGCACTGCTTAGAAAATATGAGAATTGCAAATGTTGCACACCACAACCTGCCAATCTACCAATTTTATATCATGTAAATACAAATATAGCCATAGATAACTCATGTTTTCTATAAGCTTAATAAATTAATCTCCATAAAAAAACAAAATTGAAACCCTTTTGTGGAAGGACGCCCCTACCTTCCTATTAAAGAAAACATCATTGATGTTTGAACCCAAATGGACATAGAAAATTCCTTTTACTTTTCAATAATACCATATGATCATGTGCATAGCTTGGATTTGGGTCATTCACAAGATCCAATGAATTGCATCCACTTCCTCTACATTTATTCTTGCAATCACGGGAATTAACAACATTTAGTTACCTTTTCTTGGTTATATCTAGTTTTTTTTATCTTTAAAGGATAGGGAAAAATATCCATTGTTAGGTTTCAAGCATGCAATAGTTATAAAGATACACAGATAATGAAACTTATATGATACCATTTCATGGTACCGATAACACATAGGGTATGTAAATAAGGATTTAGATTTTCACTTATGTTCATGTTAATTCCAATATAATATTAAGGCAGATGCCTTGCATATAAGAATTGAAATTACAATTATGAATGTGCCAAATATAACTCAATCTAACAACTATTCCTAACTGGAAATGTGAAAATATATTAAAGAAGAATACAAAAATTTGAAAGAAATAATTAGTCAAGAAACATTGATCTAATTGTTCTTGGTTCCAGTGAGCCAAGAAAGATTGATCTCACTTTTCTTGGTTTTCGTGGAGCAAGGTTTAGTTGAATCTCAATTCCCACCTAAACCCCAACCTAAAAAATGAAGAGTTAAATCGTTTACTTGAATGCCTACAAAAATACAATACAATTGGCAAGTCTGGAACTCCCATTTAACTACATCTCTTAACTTAAAGATGAAAAACAATATAACATCAATTCAAACCAAGCCTAAATAAGCTATTAAATGAGGATTGTTCAAGGACAATAATCGAAAGAGACTTCCATCGATATTATCTTTGGTACACTGTTATCAAATTTATGCAAAACTTAGGATCATAAGAAATATTAAATAAAAATGGAAGGTCCTTAAGTTTTACGTGGGTATGAATTGAGCCCGTATTTTGGATGTATAAATCCATCCCATGATTTGGAGGTTATTCCTCAACACTCCCAAATAAAATAACCCCCAATATTTTTATTACTATGTCAAATTAAAAACCTCCCTTGACCCCTTAATATGGGGCAATATATTTTTGAGGTTTTTAAGAGTATTCAACCCCCCAATATGAATGAACGTGATATGATATTGCCTCACTAGTGAACCCCCCGTGCTCCTTATGAGTGATGACTAATCATCCATAAGGGAGCTATAAAATCCTCTCATTTGGAGAAGGATGGAAGAAGTTCTTTGAGAGCTTGTTGTGAGAGCTTGTTGTGAGAGCTTAGTGAGAACTCTGTACTTTGAGTTTTGTCCTTCTATCGTATGGAGAATAGTCACATATGTGAATGCATGTAATATCATTTGTGAGAAGGTCCCAGCCTTGTTGGAGAAGGAATAAAACGGTTTGGCGTTGTTCGAGCTCGGAGACGTAGCCAAAGGGCCTGGTGAACTCCATGATCATCTCAGGTTTTGTCTGTGATTTTTTTTTTTTGTGTTTGATTGCCAATTTCTTTAAATTGTTAAAGTAAATTGAGAATTGATTAGAATATTTGAGAATAGGGTAAAAGTGAAATCGCTATTTTCAGATCAAGTTTGGTATCAGAACCTAATTTCGATCTAGTGTTAGATTGATTGTGGTTTAGATGGATCCACAAGGCAGTTATTCTTCTGCAGCTGTATATGCCGATCTATGTAGGGATGCTGATTTCTGTAAGAGTTTCTTTTCTATGGAGGAAAAGGTACGGGAATTATATGCAGATGGAAAAGAAAGCATGGAGTTGCGAAGACAAGTCAAAACCTTGGAAGCTGAGAAGCTTGAATTTCAAGAATAGCTCAAGCAAATGCAACATGAGATACATATTAAGGATGAAATGTTGGCTAAGTATAAGCAAGTCGGAAATCCAAGGAGTCCTTCAGTGGTTAGCGAGGATGGAATCTGTACGTTTTGTCCCCATGTGGAAGATGATCAAATGAATGACACATCCAAGATAAAAAATGAGATCTTGAACAGGTTTGTTCCTCAAGTGAGGAAAGAGGTAAGTAAAAATCCTGTTTATGCCAGTACATCTCATACAAATAGTGGTTTGGGTGCATTTGAGAAACATACCCGTGGGATTGGTACGGAACTTCTTACCAAGATGGGGTTTGATGGCAGAGGTCTTGGTATGGATGGCCAAGGCATTGTGCAACCAATCCATGTAGAGGAATTCTCTCGATATCAGGGATTGGGATATCAAGAGGCGATATCCAGTGAAAGTTGTTCTTGGAAGAGTTGTTCCTATTGTTGCAAGCGAGGGCATGCTGCAGATCATTGTTGGGATTTTCACCCCGACTTGAAACAAAAAGGGTTTCAGATCCGTGAAGGAAAGAGGAAGGTATGTGACTTTGAAGTATCCAACAAATCACCAAGAAGCAATACAGTCCAGAAATTTCCAAGGTATGATGGCAATTGTTTCTGTACATTTTGTGGTGGAAAGAACCATAACGTTTCAGGATGCTGGAAAGTTAAAACCTATGGTCGAAGGAAGGGTGCAGCTAAAAGAAAACCACGAAAGGACAACCCTTCTCTTTGAGTAAAGAAGAAAGATGACGCTGGTAGAACTCCATATCAGGAAAAAACTGATTCAGAAGAGGAAGTTTCTTCGTCCAAGGACACTAAGCAAAGCTCAATGGATTGGTTGAGTAAGAATTGGTTTTCATTCTTACAAAACTGAATTTTGTTTATGTTGCTTACATTCAGCTTAAAGGCAGCTTTATATAACCTGCACATAAATAATAGATCTGGTTAGGTCTCGTGAAAGAAAATAAAACAATTCTGTTCACTGTTCAATTGTAAATTTGGTTGAATTAAGTGTGTTTGAATTTCGAGAAAGTCCTGTCAAGATATCTGGAAAAGATCAGTTATTGACAGAAAAGAGAAAAAAAATGTAGACGTAGAGATCACAACAAACTATGCTCGATTTAAGTGTTTAAATTCACAATACTATTGTTGAAGAATTAGTGTACAAGAAGCCGAAGTTTGAATACATAAATTTCAAATGAAATTGATATCAGTACAGTTACATTGCTGAATTCTACAATTCTATTAATGAAGTTCTGTATAGAGAAGAGGATTTATGTAGGGAAGTTGCTACCTCATCAGTTACATAGTAAGCGCTGCATTAATATTCAGCCTCTGCACTTGGAAAATTTGAAAGATCTGTTGTTGTCTCCGGTGAAGGATGTGAAAGACCCAGAGTTTCGAGCAGCAAAAAAATTAACCAGCTGAGATAGCTGCGTGAATTGCAGATGAAGAAGAACTACGCCTTGGGAATGCTCTGTTGGGTATTCATGAGGAGTTGTATTCATTCCTGTCTTGGTTTCGATCAGCTTCTCTGAAACTTGCCTGGATCGGCCTTTTTGCTGGATAGTTCGACGGATATCGGGATTCTAGATCAACTTTGTGGTAGTCACATGTGAATGAACAGGTTGCAGTCTGTGGATCCTCCGATGCTAAGTAGTTCCTGCTGATCAAGCTTGCAAGTGAAATCGGTTGGCGATGTTGAATGGAAGCAACGTGGGTGATAGCACGCAGATCAGTTGATAGCACGTGGATCCATCGAATTTAAAAAAAAGGTAACAAATTTCCATTTGAAGTCTTGGTTACAATATGGTTGTCACCAATTAGCCAGAATTTGAGTTTGTTGTGCCCATCGTCGAATATGCCAACGCAAGGTGGTTTGTTTATCTTAACCACATGACTTGTTTGGTGATATTTGTTGAATTCGATACTCATGTGGCATGAGATCGTCCGGTATACTCTGGCGGTAGTCATACAGGAGATATTGTCGGCGTTGGACGTGGAATTAGGTGCAGATGAGACCACCTGTTGCCAGCTGAAGAAGACAGGATTGTAACAGTTGCTCGTGGAAGAGGTGACTCGGACTGTGTTGATAGCTGGAGATGGATGCGATTTTCGCAGAGTTTGCTGCCGAAAATGGCCCTGCAGTTAGTATAAATCGTGGTATGATGTAATCATGCGTTGGGGTGTAACATTGGTGACATTGCAGAGAACCAGGTCGTCATGAATCCAGAGCCAGTGTGGAGGTCGATAGTCTTCAGTTATCGTGCCGCTGGTGATGTAGATCTGTTTCTTACATCAAATGGTGAGATATGATTCGATCCAGTCCGTCATACTGAGAGAACCTGGTTCCTTCCATATTGGTAAGGCGTGGTGATGTTATGCGTATCCATGGATTGATCTATGAAGAAATCATAGCACACGCCAGGCATAAGACCGTTACAACCATGTGTGCAGATGTGAATCCCAAGGATTTTGTGGGGCCGCTTTATTACCTCAGAAAAATTTCTCCGTGGACGCTCTGCATAGTTATCGTGCAATTTTTGTTTTCTTCAGTATGTTCGGATGATGTTTAAATTTTGAAGGTAGAGTCACGACTGCTATAAGTCTATGAGCTGGCGGCTGATGGATATGGAGATGGGAGCAGGCCCTCAATTTTAATGGAAGCCAAGCCAATACAACATCTAGATATGCATATAATGGTTTCCGTCGATGATGGCGTTTGGAGATAGACGCTGTTGCTAAAGATATTGAGCTTGTTGCATTACTATCGACGAGGTTTGTGCACTGAATTACTTCTGGCTCAGAAGTTCTGTTTTGATGACAGTCTTGTTGCTGGGTATGGCCATTGGGTTAATTTCATGGCATGGAGAAACTATGAGGCCTTCATACGTCGAGAGGCCAATATCGTAGTGCGCAGAATCGAGAATGGAGATGGAGGCTCAATGAGGCAATGAAAAGTGTTTCCACCATCGAAAGAGTATATCCTTTTTGTTACACCGAGAGTGGATTATTCGGACTCGATATATGGGTGTCAATAATTGTTATGGCAATAATAACAATCATTAATTGTTCAAAAGCTGAATTTGCAGCGTTTGGAAAGTGGATTCAGTGGCAAAGGGAAGCAGCTACGTCCTTTATCTTACGCCAAAGGTTTGATGGTCGATTGTTGTCAGAAGTTGAAGTTCGGATGCATACTTTTGCAGGGCATATGGCGTTTACGAAACTTTGGGTAAAAGAAATTGTTTTTATGATGTGTTAAAAAACAAACTATGGACAACATTTAATTTTATTGTTTTAGTGCATAAAGTGAATTTTCACTTTAAGGGCACATCTATCATAATGGAAAAATTAAGTTTTACAGCCTTGGTAGTGGGTTTTGAAACCGAAAAGTATCACCACTAGTACATTGAATGTATTTTAACTCTTGGCTTAAAAATTGCCATGAACGTTTTATTGAAAAAGGCTTGGAAAGACTTTAAAGGCATTTTTTTTATGCTGAAGTCTTATTAAACATTGTAAAAATGTAAATTTGGGTGCATGATCGGCAGTGCCTGACATTCTCAAAACTGATAAAAAATGTAAAACATCAGCCCAAGCAAGCCAAAGACAACCTTGAAGAAGATGAAGAAGATTCTTCTACAGATTTGAAACTTTTGGAGGTCCAAAAGTTCTTTCACTGGGGAGATTTGATCCAGGAGGATCATCCCAGTCGAAGCATGAAGACAGTGTCCATCTTCTATACAGCTGATCAGTCAGTGAAGAGCTCTCAAACAGATTACAAAGGAAACCTAAACGAGGACTAATGGACCTCACATGTGCAGAAGGTTTCAGGATGAAGTTTCGACGACAAGCAAAATTTTTACGACATTTGTACCTAGAAACATTGTTATGGACAAAAGTTGTAATAGGGGATATTTGCACATTAATTTTCCAATTTCAATTATAAAAAGGGAATTAAGAGGTGAGAGTCCACCTCATGGTTGGTTCCCTAAACCTAAGGGAGGTGGAGATTCTCATGGAGGAGGAAGAGGACTCTTCCTCCACATACCCCTTAAGGTGTCTCATGATCCTAATTTAGGGGATCATGAGAGAGACATGCTCCTCCTTATGAGTGATGACTAATCATCCATAAGGGAGCTATAAAATCCTCTCATTTGGAGAAGGATGGAAGAAGTTCTTTGAGAGCTTGTTGTGAGAGCTTAGTGAGAACTCTATACTTTGAGTTTTGTCCTTCTATCGTATGGAGAATAGTCACATATGTGAATGCATGTAATCTCATTTGTGAGAAGGTCCCAGCCTTGTTGGAGAAGGAATAAAATGGTTTGGCGTTGTTCGAGCTTGGAGACGTAGCCAAAGGGCCTGGTGAACTCCGTGATCATCTCAGGTTTTGTCTGTGATTTTTTTTTTTGTGTTTGATTGCCAATTTCTTTAAGTTGTTAAAGTAAATTGAGAATTGATTAGAATATCTGAGAATAGGGTCAAAGTGAAATCGCTATTTTTAGATCACTCCATCAGGTTGAGGCTCTTTCAAAGAACCTTGACAAGTGTCATAGCCAAATGGTATATTGAATTTCCTGCGGCTGCTTATGGCAAATTTTTGGATCTAGCTACTATTTTTCTAAACCACTTTCAACTTCCTATCTAGTACGATACCGGCACAGACCTTTTGTCGACCTTTCGATAGAACAAAGCCACTCATCTATCTGATCACATTCAGGAGTGGCGAATGAGAAAGAGGCTCATTAAAGCCGACATCCCTCCATCATTTTTATTAGAGTGGTATCTTAAATCACTCCTTCCTTATATCTCTAAGGAAGTTGCAAATTTAGAGGTGTCATCCGAAGAGGAAGCCATTTTGAGAACCCAACAGCTTGACTTGGTATATGCTCAGTCTGGGATCTTATACGAGATTATTCCTGATGCGCCGGGGTCTAACATTGACCTAGGTAAACCTAAACCTGGACCACATGCTGATGGCATTATGGGTTTAGTAGTATCTGCAGCGTTTGATGCCTTAACAAAGCAGGTTCACACCTTATCACTCAAACAGTCTACTGCAGAAGCAACTTCGGTTGCATCCTCCCCTTCAAGAACAGAATTTGTACAACAAGTGCATACAAACCAAAAGGGCCCTTGGCATCCCAACAACAAAAGAAAGGGAAAGAAAGGGGAGGGAAAACAATAAAAGCCCAAGAGCACACAGAATGCCGAGGAGGGTAAAAAGGAAAAAAGGAAGGTTAAGTTCCCTTGCAAGCTATGTCAATAGGACCACCTTACCCATCAATGCCCTCTAATGGAATAAGCCAATAAGCTGATCCGTGAAAAGAAACCAGCTGTCTTAAAAGACCCTTTCCCTCACAGACAGAGTTCAGCTTCTGGCAGCTCTGGTGTTGGGGGAACTACTCGTGCCACCTCAGTTGATCAGTCATTCATTAATATGGTTAATTCAGATGCTCTTTTGCAAACTTGAACTAGAAATTATGCCCCGGAACCGCAGCAGAAGGATGTTCTTGAGTCATCTACCACTCTCCACATCGAGAGACCGATGGATCCACTGTCGAAGATCCCGAAAGGTGTCTTAAAATGGGCTGCACACAATCCTAATGCACGGGCTACTACCAACTACAATGTTATCAAAGATCTATCCCAAATCCCCTGTGCCATGTCCACTTTGGAAGTCTTGCAAAGTTGTCCATTGCAACGCAATGCACTTCTGGTAGTGATTGGGAGCATGGAATCATCCAACATGATTGCTCGATTTGATATGAATGATATAAAATATCGGTTACCGTATCACATCGCTCTCCAGATAGAGGTAGTTCATGGTCATAAAACCATTGGAAGAGCTGTTGTAGATGAGGGCGCATCCACGTGTGTAATGTTCATTTCTTGTTGGAAAGATTTGGGATCACCTAAGTTAGCCCCCTCAAACACACTGCTTACTGCTTTTGATGGTAGAACCTTCCTTCCACATAGAGTTTTACCATCATTTGACGTCGAACTTGCCAGTAAGACAGTAGCTGTAGAGGTTGAAGTTCTGGATGCTTCGCTTGACTACAACATGTTGTTAGGCAGGAGTTGGACGTATGCAATGCGAGCCATTCCATCGGCCTTTTTTTGAGTTGTAATGTTCTCGCATGAAGGAAAGATCGTAACAGTCGATCAACTTTCGTTCTCTCAGAGAAACAACCAGACTTCGTTGGATTCGACAATTCCATTGATTGATCAGTCTCACCTAGCTTGTGAGAGTTTGGGAGTAGGGATTTATGGGTCATTAATGGGCACTTTTGACCTGCCTGCTCCTGCCCTATTTGTTGGTTCTGAAGAATGTTCATCTTCCAAGACTTTCATGGTCGTTTTAATGACAGATCCACGGATTCTCCCTATTGAATCAGAACCAGTTGTGCCCCAATCGGTTGCAGAGATGGCCTACTTAGATTTACACCATACTGCAACAGAACATATCATGACTTCGTTGGTCTCTGCTGAGTCATATATGGACTATGCACCTGCATCGTCGCTAGACTCTACCCACTCTTTTGATTGTGTAGACACGGTTTTTTCTTCTGATGAAGCCATTTTGGAAGCTATGATGGGCCTGAACCACCCTTGGGAACATTTGCACCCCAGGTCCTATTTACTTCCTATCCTAAACTTGATAGAGAGAGGTGAGTTTTCTACGAGACCCGGTGAGAGTGTTGATTTGTCCTCTATCCCTTCTACTTCACAAGCTGTTTATGCCGAAGGGAATATGGCGAATATATCGATAACCATCCCGATCAACATTTCCACCGAACCTGGGGTTGCGGAACATATTTTTATTGGAGTGGATTGTTCTCCTGAAGAGATCATTTTGTATACCAATATTTTTAAAGAATTCCACGACGTCGTTGCCTAGTCTTATGAGGAGGTTCCAGGCATCGACCCTACTTGAAGAAGTACTATGCTTAGGCTGCTGTTCTTTTTCATGTATTATAGCTATACATTTTGTAGAGTTAGCTTTGTTTATGGTTGTAGTTATGTCTTATGCATCTATTGCTTTGTGTTTCAGATGTCGACTGAACACTTTATAGGGTTTGCCGATGGCACTAGCCACCACACCCGTCATTTGGTCGCGGCTTGTTTAGGTCCCACAACGAACAATGTGGTTGAATACAGTGCAGTCATAGAGCTACTCCGAGATGCTCTATTCCATGGCATTTCACATTTGGAGGTATGACTCGACTCGCAGTTAGTTGTTTTTCAGTTAATGGGTGTTTATCAGGTTCAAGATCCTACTTTGCTACATTAGTTTCTGCGCGTTAAGCTTCTTGAGAGACAGTTTGATTATATCACATATCAACATATTCCAAGGAATTTGAATGCATTAGCTAATTCATTTGCAAACTATGTTTTAGATTGGCATTTGCATCATTCACACACATAATAATTCATGCATAAAACACAATAACACACATGTAAATAACCGACACTGTATATATATATATATATATATATATATATCCGTATCAAAAAATAGTATGAGTTTGGGTCATAAGTTTGTCACATAGTCATGTCATAAGATACAAAATTGGGCTCAGTGGCCTAAAAAATATACATAGAATATCCTTCCCCTATGGAGAAGGAGGGGCCTCATCTGCCTTTGTTGCCTCTCGATAGAAAATGACAAGCCTAGCTACTTTCCTTAGTAGCCTAATCCAGGATGGGGGCACACCAACCACATTCTCCTGCATGTCGAGCGACATCCGCTTGATCCTGTAAGTCGGAATGTCATGAGTCAACCAACTCATCTTCCCCTCTATGTTTCCCAGCATGGCATCAGCTGCACCCACTATCACCGGTCTCATGAAAGTACGAGGGTGTCCCTCAGGACGTACTGGTCCAACATATGTATATGACACTTTGTTTCAGTACTTCAAACTCATCATAAAAATCATATATATATAAAATATAAAAATTAAATAATTTTTCAAAAGCATAAACATACCTATCTCTGCCCAGGCTGCTCCTGGAGGAAGGATGTCACGTCCCCTCCCATCCTACTAGCTAGATGGAGAGGATCGTGAGGTTAAACCGGGCATCCAGCCCCATACATATTAAACAAGCATTCAAATTAAAATAAAGATATACATATGAAAGTGCATAATAGACATGATGCTAAACTGGGCGTCTAGCCCCATGAAACTTTTAACCATAAGCATTCACATAATATAGCAGAGACATATGGAAATGTATGATTTTAAGAAAATCACAGTGGAATATTAAGAATTGCACATTCATCATACATTTAAGATGTTCATCAAATAAGTAATTGCAAGTTAATACAGGAGAATACTTATTTCAATAAGGCAGTCCCAAGCAACTGGCTATGCAACTGCAACATTCCACCCAACCATAGGCCAGTTGTGCTTATCAACCTCTTGATACAACTGCCACCCCCGAGCTGGGCATGATTACTACAAGGAACCAGGGAACAACAGACTCACACATAGCCAAGCATACACCAAGATGAGCCAAGCCAATCTGCAATTGGGTTTATCAGGCTGCTAGGAAATGGGTAGGAAGAATTGCTAAGCTAGTGTGCTCAACCATAAAGCTAAGGATATTCCTCCCAGATCTATTCAGCCTGACACTCACAATACCTACACACCCAGCACAAAGAAGTATTCTCTTCACTGCCACACAGTCCCTCAAGCCATACCTTCCTTTCTAGTGCTCTCAGGGTGTGCATATAAAAGTAGCCAAAGCCCTCTTGATCTTCTTGAGAGGTCACTCCCTCCACTAGGTTTATCAAGCCAATTCTGTCCACTACCAGCCCAAGTTTCTTGCTCACAGGTTCAAATCCAAAACAAGGATGCACATAACAGCAAAACTACACTTGCTGAGCATGAAGAAAACGTTTTCCACAGTGGAATGCATGAGATGGGGTTTCAGCTACCTCAGAAAAACGCGGGAACCCACAAAAACGAAATGGGAAGTTGGGGAACAACCCAGGGAAGCCAAATCTATTTTTAGAAAAACGTCCTTGGACATTCGGGGGCAAAAACGACCTCGATACAGTCCCCAAATCGTGTCCCTTCTCTCCCAAGCTACTGTATATGCAAAAACGAACTCCCAGGCATGAAAAAATGCAGGATTTGGATGAAAAACGTGTAGGGAAAGACCCAGCTAGCTCCAACTATGTGAATGAGTGAAGACCGACTGTTTAGAATGGCTTTGGGCACCATTTCGTGGGTGTTTTCTTGCCCAACAAGAAAAAAAACGAATTTCCAGGTTGATGGCTTGCCCATGCACAAAATTGGCTACCATACTTCTTCATTTCCAAGGCATTAACTGCCTTAACCAATTTCTTGGAAGATTTAAATGATTGGGTGCATGAGACAAAATGGGTAGTTGGTGGTTTATGGGTTTCTCCATTGACACATGGATTAACACCATTGGCTCAAGGGTTTGAATAATCTCCCTCCCTATTCCTTGTAGAATCATGCCCCATCTCTTTGTTGCATTGCATAGCTAGTTGTGGGTATTTTTCATTAAAATTCGTATTTACATGATGTCTCATTTACATTGTGCCCATCTAGCACAAGAGTCATAAGCATCTAGTTTAATTTCCGATACATAAACGCTAAATCAATGGTGGGGCCTTGGCCTTGAGCTCCTCACCATGATTAAATATCAGTATTTACATCATTTACGATTTAATACAAAGGGGGCCAAAATGGGGACGTGACATACCCCTCCTCTTACATTAGCACTGTCCTCAGTGCTCATCAAAATTGAACAAAAATGGATATGCCACCCTCATGGCATCCTCCAGCTCCCATGTAGCCTCATCGGGACCGTAGTGCTTCCATTGCACCTTTACCTGTCCGATGGCTCGGTTCCGGAGCAATGTTACTTTCTTGTCTAGGATGCGCAATGGATCGGTTTGGAATTCTCCCTCGGGTTCCACCTGGATCACATCCCAATTAATCACATGGTTAGGATCATGTACATATTTCTTAAGCAAAGAGACATGAAAAACATTATGAGCTTTAGTGCTAGCAGGCAAGGCAAGTCTATATGCAACTGGCCCTATTCTTTCAAGCACTTCAAATGGTCCGCAATATCTAGGTGATAGATTGGCACAACTCCCAAGCTTCAAGGAAGTCTTCCTTGATCTCACTCTAAGATATACATGATCCCCAACATTGAATTCCCTATGCATTCTATGTTTATTTGCATAGCTCTTGTGTCTATCCTGGGATGCTTTTAAATTTTTCCGAATCTTTGCAACCTCTTGTTCCATTTTCTTAAGCAATTCTGGCCCAAGTACAATTCTGTTCACTGGATTGTCCCAAGTCACTGGTGTCCTACACCTTCTGCCGTACAAAGCCTCATATGGACTCATTCCCAATGATTCTTGCTGCCCATTATTATATGCAAACTCTACCAGGTGTAGATAATCCTCCCACTTGGATGGCTTGTCCATTACATACATGCGAAGCATGTCTTCAAGCACCTGATTTACTCTTTCTGTTTGCCCGTCTGTTTGAGGATGGTACGCAGTGCTAAAGTTCAACTATGTACCCAAATCTGCAAAGAGACCTTTCCAAAAATTGGAAGTGAACTTGGTGTCCCTGTTAGAAATTATTTCCTTAGGCAACCCATGTAATCTGAAAATTTCCTTCATGAAAATATTTGCAATGGAATCGGCTTTGTGTGTGGACTTAACCGGTATGAAACGTGCTGCCTTTGTTAACTTGTCCACCACAACCACGATGGACTCATGTTGTCTCTTAGTCATTGGCAAGCCTGTAATAAAATCCATGGAAATGATTTCCCATTTCCATTCTGGGATTGGCACTGGGTGCAATAATCCTGCTGGGTGTTGGTGTTCAACCTTCACCTGCTAACATTCCATGCACTTAGAGATGTATTCAGCGACATCTTTCTTCATGCCTGGCTAGAAATAATATTTTCTTGCTGTAGCAATTGTTTTCTGATATCCTGGGTGACCAGAGTATGGAGCTTTATGGATTTCATCCATAACAATTCTCCTTAAATCTGCCGCATTTGGAACATAGACTCTATTCTTATACGTAAGAAGTCCTCCTTCTTCCAAATGATAGCCTCCATACTTCTTGCCAAGGTCTTGCTGCTGCAATTTGTCCTTGATCTGCCCATACACTTCATCCTCAACCATATGGTTAACAATCTGCTGCCTCAAATCCGGTTGGCAAGTATTAAGTGCTGCCACATACATTTCATGTACCTTCCTGCTGAGTGCATCATCCACCTTGTTTTCTTTCCCTTTTATGTGTTTGATTTCAAAATCAAATTCACACAAAAATTCCAACCTAGCATTTAGAGTTGGCTGATCAAACAAGTATTTCAGACCACAATGGTCTGTCCTTAACTCAAATTTTCTTCCCATTAAGTAATGCCTCCACATCTTCAAGGCATGTACTATGGCTGCAAGTTCTATATCATGAGTAGCATAGTTCTTCTCATGCTCCTTCAACTTTCTTGACTCATAGCATATCACGTGGTTGTCTTGCATAAGAACTCCTCCAAGTCCTTGATTGCATGCATCGGTACACACCACAAAGTCTTTTTCCGGGTCTGCAATCTTCAAAATAGGTGCACTTGTAAGAAGATTCTTCAACCGTTGAAAACTTTCTTCACATCTTGGCGACCATTCAAACTTTATCCCCTTCTTTTGCAAAGAAGTGATTGGGTTCGCAACCTTGGAGAATCCTTCGATAAACCTCCTGTAGTAACCAGCGAGGCCCATAAAAGATCTCACATCAGTCACATTCCTTGGAGTTGGCCAATTCATAATGGTTTCAATCTTCTCAGGGTCTACAGATATCCCTTCGTCGGAGATGATGTGACCCAAATAATGAATTCTACCTTTATAAAAGTCACATTTACTCAACTTTGCATACAACTTATGCTCCCTTAGTAATTGCATTGTCATTCTCAAATGTTCTTCATGTTCTTCTTCATTCTTAGAATAGATGAGAATGTCGTCTAGGAATACAAGAACAAACTTGTCCAAATATTCGCTAAAAACATTATTCATGAGACACATGAATGTAGCTGGTGCATTTGTAAGACCGAATGGTACCACTACAAACTCATAGTGTCCATACCTTGTTCTAAAGGCTGTCTTATGAATATATTCTTCTTTAATTCTCACCTGATGGTAACCAGACCTCAAGTCAATCTTTGAAAATACCTTTGCTCCTCTCATTTGGTCAACAAGGTTATCAATTCGGGGCAATGGGTATTTGTTCTTCATAGTGACTTTGTTCAACTGCCTGTAGTAAATACATAACCTGAGTGTTCTATCTTTCTTTTTCACAAATAGAACAGGTGCTCCCCACGGGGACACACTTGGCCTAATATATTTCTTTTCCAGCAATTCTTGTAATTGCATTTTCAATTCTAGTAATTTTGGTGTACTCATCCTATAGGGTGTCTTAGACACTGGTGCCGCTCCTGGCACAAGCTCAATTGTAAAGTCAATGTCTCTCTTTGGAGGGAGTCCTGGAATCTCATCAGGAAAAACATCCCTGAATTCTTGCAATACACGATAGTCCTCCAATTTAAGAGTTTCACTCTCTGCTGCCTCTAAAACGTGGGCTGCATACAATTGACATCCCTTCCTATAGAACTTCTTCAACTGCATGGCTGAAACCTGTCTAACAGAAGTCACCTTTGGAATGCCTTTTACAACCCTCGGGCTTCCTTCTTCGTCCATGCATTCAAATGTCTTGTTGTAGCAGTCAAGTTTAACCTTGTGTGCTTCTAACCAATCCATTCCAATGAGAATATCATAGGAACCCAGTGGCAAAATATTTAGATCTGCATAAGTGAATAGCCCATCCATCTCTAATGGACATTTCTCTACAATTTCACTAACTTTTCTCTTGGTTCCAGTGGCTAGTTGAACTAACCAGGATTTACTATGCTTTAATTTCGTGAAGGCACAAATCTCAACAATCCTAGGAGTGACATAACTGTGAGTAGATCCACGATCAATAAAAATAGAAACAGATTGCTTAGCAATCTTACCTTCAATTTCAACCACAGTTGACTGATGATCTGCTTGGCGGTCGTCTAGTGCTGCATAGATTCTAGGGATTGTCCTCGCCACTTGACCCACAGTTCCAGCTCCTTGGATGTTGTGAACTTGATTTGCATTCCCATTCCGATGTGGACAGTTCCTAAGCATGTGGTCTCCTCCACAACCCCAACATTGAAGTGGTTCTCTTGGCTCCTTTGGATCTCTTGGATTGTCTCCCATCATCCTAGTTGGCTTAGTCACAACCTGTGATGGCTGCCTTTGTTGATTCCTGAATTGAGGAGGCTTGAACCCCTTCTTCCTTTGATCAAACTTTTCATTTTTCCTATCTTTCCATGCCTTATGGAATTCTGGTTTGCTTCTGTTCTGATCAAAGCAATACTTGGCCTTTCTTATGGCCTCCTCTAGAGTTTGAGGCTCATCGAACTCAATTCTATCTTTATATGACTGGGGCAGTCCACTTAGGAAACGCTGAATTTTCACCTTATCATCTCGAATATACTTGACATACCTCAGCAGCTCCAAGAACTTGTTTGCATATTCTTCCATGGTCGATTGTCCCAATCTCAGCTCATGGAACTCTTTGATCTTATCATCATAGTACCTGTCAGAGAGGTACTTTTGCTTGAAGTATTTCTTGAACTGCTTCCATACGATCTTCCTTTCGTTGATCTTTTTCACTTTCCTGGTGTGTTCCCACCATATAGATGCTCTTCCATTCAAGTTGAAGATGGCTACCCTTGCCTTCATATTTCCCGAGTAGTCTTGGACTTGGAAATACTTTCTCATCCCAAGAAGCCAAGCTTCAGCTTCTTGACCAGACTTTACCTCTCCGTCAAATGTAGGAGGTTTTTCCTTCTTAAATTCCCCATGTGAATTGTTCTTGTAGTGTTTCTTCCTCCTACTCATGTGAGATGAAGAGCTTGAACCCTCAATGGATTCTTCAGAGTCAGATGATTCATTAGAAGATATTTCTGGAGTATATGTTCTGTCTGTAGAAACTCTTCTTGGACTACTGGCCCTCTTGCGGGAATTCCTTCTAGAGCTACTCCCACCCCTTTCTAGATTTGATGTCTGATGCCCAGAGTTTATTTTCCTTTGGATGTCCGTCAAACTCTGTAGCATGGCTGCATTCAGCTGATTTTGTTCTTCCTGAGCTTTAATCATCCTTTCATTATCTTCCCTACAGCTTTGCAACTCTACCCTGAGGCTTCTCATGGTGGCTGCAATACCTGGAGGAGTCTCTTGATTTCTTCTCCCATTAGACTCTGTTTCAACATTTTCAACATGTATGTTCTCCCCCATGGCATCTGTCTCAGGCTCATAGGGATCTTGTGCATCATCCATAATGTTGATTTTCTTGGCCCAACCAAGATCCAAAACTCTCTGACTGTATTATCTAGAGTGTTACCCTGCTGTAACTATGACTCTCTGAAATGTGTTCATCAACACAATTGTTAGCTGCATTACATTCTCAGAATTCACAATTTACTTCATGCACGTGGGAAAATATTACGTTGACAATTTGTAGAATCATAGAATTCTCTTACGATAAACGACATACGAGGAGAAAAACAAAAAGGGGGTCAAGGGGGCTTGCCCCCTTGTGGCTCGCCACTGCAGGGCGGGTTGAGGGCAGCGCCCTCGTTTTTTTTTTTTTTTTTACGAATTATGCCTCTGTCGCGGGGCAGTTCGGCGACGGCTTCCGCAATTGCGGAGCAGTTCACCGAACGCTTCCGCAATTGCGGAGCAGTTCGCCGAACGCTTCCGCAATGGCGGGGCGATTTGTCGAACGCTCCCACAATTGTGGAGCCATTCGGCAAAGGCTCCCGCAGTTGCGGAGCCATTCGGCGAATGCTCCCGCAATTGCGGAGCCATTCGGCGAAGGCTCCCGCAGTTGCGGAGCCATTCAGCGAATGCTCCCGCAATTGCGGAGCCATTCGGCGAAGGCTTCCGCAGTTTCAGAGCCGTTCACGGAATGCTTCCCCGTTTCGGGTTATTTTTCGGAACGATTCGGCGAAGTCTTCCGTAGTTGCGGAATGATTCGGCGAAGTCTTCCGCAGTTGCGGAACGATTCGCCAAAGTGTTCCGCAATTTCGGAACGACTTGCCGAACTCTTCCGCGTTGCGGAATGATTCGCGGAATCCTTCCACAATTTCGGAAGAGAATTCCTTCCAAAAATTTCCTTTCGACGCCGACACTTAGAAAAATTTTCTCTGCTGTTTCGGAGCAGTTTGCTGAATTCTTCCGCAATTTCGGGAAGGTTCGCGGAACTCTTCCACAACGGGAAGGTTCGCCGAACTCTTTCGCAATTGCGGGAAGGTTCGCGGAACTCTTCCGCAATTGCGGGAAGGTTCGCGGAACCTTTCCGAAATTTCGGGACGACTTCCTGAAACGGCTTAAAACAAAAAAAAATTCAAAAACAGACTTAAACCAAAATTTTTCAAAACTCTTAAGAATTTTTTTTTTTTCTTGTAATTGCTATCAGATTTGGCCCATAGAGGCCCAATGCTGCAACGCAGCTCTGATACCATTCTGTCATGTCCCCTCCCATCCTACCAGCTAGATGGAGAGGATCGTGAGGTTAAACCGGGCATCCAGCCCCATACATATTAAACAAGCATTCAAATTAAAATAAAGATATACATATGAAAGTGCATAATAGACGTGATGCTAAATTGGGCGTCTAGCCCCATGAAACTTTTAACCATAAGCATTCACATAATATAGCAGAGACATATGGAAATGTATGATTTTAAGAAAATCACAGTGGAATATTAAGAATTGCACATTCATCATACATTTAAGATGTTCATCAAATAAGTAATTGCAAGTTAATACAGGAGAATACTTATTTCAATAAGGCAGTCCCAAGCAACTGGCTATGCAACTGCAAGGTTCCACCCAACCATAGGCCAGTTGTGCTTATCAACCTCTTGATACAACTGCCACCCCCGAGCTGGGCATGATTACTACAAGGAACCAGGGAACAACAGACTCACACATAGCCAAGCATACACCAAGATGAGCCAAGCCAATCTGCAATTGGGTTTATCAGGCTGCTAGGAAATGGGTAGGAAGAATTGCTAAGCTAGTGTGCTCAACCATAGAGCTAAGGATACCCCTCCCAGATCTATTCAGCCTGACACTCACAATACCTACACACCCAGTACAAGGAAGTATTCTCTTCACTGCCACACAGTCCCTCAAGCCATACCTTCCTTTCTAGTGCTCTCAGGGTGTGCATATAAAAGTAGCCAAAGCCCTCTTGATCTTCTTGAGAGGTCACTCCCTCCACTAGGTTTATCAAGCCAATTCTGTCCACTACCAGTCCAAGTTTCTTGCTCATAGGTTCAAATCCAAAACAAGGATGCACATAACAGCAAAACTACACTTGCTGAGCATGAAGAAAACGTTTTCCACAGTGGAATGCATGAGATGGGGTTTCAACTAACTCAGAAAAATGTGGGAACCCACAAAAACGAAATGGGAAGTTGGGGAACAACCCAGGGAAGCCAAATCTATTTTTAGAAAAACGTCCTTGGACATTCGGGGGCAAAAACGACCTCCATATAGTCCCCAAATCGTGGCCCTTCTCTCCCAAGCTACTGTATATGCAAAAACAAACTCCCAGGCATGAAAAAATGCAGGATTTGGATGAAAAACGTGTAGGGAAAGACCCAGCTAGCTCCAACTGCGTGAATGAGTGAAGATCGACTGTTCAGAATGGCTTTGGGCACCATTTCGTGGGTGTTTTCTTGCCCAACAAGCAAAAACACGAATTTCCAGGTTGATGGCTTGCCCATGCACGAAATTGGCTGCCATACTTCTTCATTTCCAAGGCATTAACTGCCTTAACCAATTTCTTGGAAGAATTAAATGATTGGGTGCATGAGACAAAATGGGTAGTTGGTGGTTTATGGGTTTCCCCATTGACACATGGATTAACACCATTGGCTCAAAGGTTTGAATAATATCCCTCCCTTCTCCTTGTAGAATCATGCCCCATCTCTTTGTTGCATTGCATAGCTAGTTGTGGGTATTTTTCATTAAAATTCGTATTTACATGGTGTCTCATTTACATTGTGCCCATCTAGCACAAGATTCATAAGCATCTAGTTTAATTGCCGATACATAAACGCTAAATCAATGGTGGGGCCTTGGCCTTGAGCTCCTCACCATGATTAAATATCAGTATTTACATCATTTACGATTTAATACAAAGGGGGCCAAAATGGGGACGTGACAAAGGATCAGCTCAGGATCATGGCGTAAGTCTAGGCCCGCATATGGAAACTGCTCAAGAGCTGGCACTTTCCGTTCACACCAACCCTAGAAATCATCCTCATGGTAACAGAAGTTGCTCTCGCCACCACCTTGGTGGAGGAAAATCTCACCCCAACGAGCCAGCATTGGCTCATGAGGGTTGACTGGGGGCAAGGTCATGCCCAAACTAATAGCAGGCACCCTTTCAAAGAAAAAGGTGCATAGTATGCTTCTGTACCCAAAGTTCTTCATCCTCTCGGTCTTACACCCCGAGAGTTGAAGCTTCATGTTTTCCAAAAGACTTGAACACTAGTCATATACTATACCTTGCAGGCATTTAGTACCTATATGCATGTAATGTATCGAAGCAAGATGTTGCGTAGCACTTCCTCCCATTCGGTTAAGAATAATCACGATGACTTTGAGGGGGAAGCTTGCAATAGTCGAGATAAGAATCTGACTACCAGACTTCTCAGTTCCCGGTAGGCAGTAGGCATTGACATACTCTTGCATGGACAAGGCACCCACATTGCGAGAGGAACCTTTCAAGTTCACCAAGTCTCCCCTTCGAGAGAGACCCATGATAAAATAGATGTCATCTATGGTAAGTTCCAGTATTTCTCGTTGGATATCAAACACCAATGCATTGGCATCCCAGTATTGGACAAGCCTCTCAAGCAAGCAAATTTGTGCCCGCATGTTGACCGTTCTATAAAATTTCAGTAATCCACATCTTCGAATTGCATGGAGAGTCAATGGATCTTGTAATGCTTCTTGATCCATCTCCTCATGCTCCCTTTCACGCCATATGAGAACCGTCCTTTCATTTCAAACAATCAAAGGTTGGTCATTTTCATTTTTTACCCTACTTTTAGGGGTGTGTGCTACTGTTTGCACTCAAAGGTTGGTCATTTTCACTTTTTATCGATTACTCCCCATACAATCTGAAGTCATGATCTCCAAGATAACATAGACCGAATTCTATCGTACCTTTTAGGTACCTCATCACATGCTTTGCAGCAATCAGGTGAACACGTCTAGGTTCTACTAGATACTGACTCAAGGTGTTCACAGCAAATCATATATCTATCCTGGTATTTATTAGATACATCATTGACCCAATAATATGTTTGTACGAAGTCATATCCACTAACTCTAATGAGTCATCAGCTAATAGCTTCAAGTTGGAATCCATGGGAGTGGCCATGGCTTTGCATTCCAACATATCAAATCTTTTCAACATTTACACTGCATACTTTCCCTAGTTGAGAAAGATTCCTTCTGGGCCTTGCCATACTTCCAAACCTAGGAAGTAATGCATCAATCCAAGATCTTTCATCTCAAACTATGTAGAGAGATTCTTCTTGCACTCGATAATCTGTTTCTAATTTCCAGTTAGAAATAGATCATCCACATATAGCAACAATATGACAGGTTCATCATCCATAACTTTGAGAAAAATATCAGGTTAGCTTTACTTTTGGTAAATCCCAAGCTTGTCAAGAAACTGTCAATTCTTCCATACCAAGCTCTGGGAGCTTGTTTCAACCCATACAAATCCTTCTTCAGTTTGCATACGTGGGTTCTTCTATCTTCGACCTCAAATCCTTGTGGTTGTTCTATGTACACTTCCTCCTCAATCACACCATTCAGGAAAGTTGTCTTCACATCCATCTGGTGTAATTCCCACTTCATCATGGATGCAAGTGCCATGATAGTTCTAATGGAAGTTTACCTTGCAACTGGTGCAAATGTCTCTTCATAGTCAATTCCCTCTTTTTGAGAGAATCCTCTGGCCACAAACCTTGCCTTATACTTTTCAATGCTACCATCCGCAACATGCTTTATCTTGTATATCCATTTGGAGGATACCACACTCTTGTCCTTTGGCTTGGGAACTATATCCCAAACATCATTCTTCATTATTGACTGGTATTCCTCAGTCATTGCCTCCACCCACTCTTTCTTATGAGATGCTTCTTCATAACTAGTGGGTTCTTGATCTACAAGATCACACATCAAATCCATATAGCTGGAGAATGTCTTTGGTTTCTTGCTCACTCTAGTGGAGCCTTTAGGAGCTCCATACTTTTTAGCTCCTTGTATAATGTCTCTTGCCCATGTTGGCTTTCTCTTTCTTGATATGTTTATGGCAGGGGGTTCTTGTGGTTCCATCATGTCATGGTCTTCAAGAGTTGTCTCTTCAGGGGTGGGTGCAGCTTCTGTAATTCTGGAAGGTGCATATTCCTCATATACTTCTTCATACTTGCAATTCCTAGATCTCTTGAGAGCTACCTCTTCATCAAATGTCACATCCCTACTTATTTACATATGATGGAATCCTGGGATGTATATTCTGAATGCTTTGGATGCTTCAAAATATCCAACAAATATTCCCTTCTTCCCAGAAGGATCCAATTTGGTTCTCTTTTCTTTTGGAATGTGAATGTATACTGGGCATCCAAATATCTTGAGGTGACTTACCTCAGGCTTCTTCCCCGTGAACACTTCTTCTGGGGTCTTGCAATCAAGAGCACTATGAGATAGTCTATTCTGCACATAGACTGTTGTCTTGGCTACGTCAGCCCATAGATACATAGGTAGGTCTTGATCATGTATCATTGTCTTTATTGCTTCCATAATGGTTCTATTCTTTCTTTCTGCAACATCGATTTGTTGAGGATTGTAGGGAGTAGTTAGTTCCCTCTTGATTCCAACTTCTTTACAAAAGACTTCAAAATCCTTTGAAGCGTATTCTTCACCATTATCTGTCATGAGTATCTTGATCTTCTTTTCTGAATGATTTTCTATCAAGGCTTTGAATTCCTTGAATTTTCCAAAGACTTCATCTTTTCCCTTTAGGAAATAAATCCAAGTCTTTGTTGAGTATTCATCAATGAATGTAAGGTAATATTCATATCCACTTAAGGATGTGGAGGAAATAGGTCCACATACATCTGAATGAATCAATTCCAAAATACTTTTAGTCCTTGTTTCACTCTTTGGAAATGGGTTCTTGATATTCTTCCCTTTTGCACATCCTTTGCATGTGCCATCATGATCAATCTTTAAATCTGGTATTCCTATGACTACCTTGCTCACATGAGGTAGTGCTTTGTAGTTAATGTGAGCAAGCCTCCTATGCCATAACTCACTTGGGCTAGTGGCTTCATGAATAAGGGAAGCTTCTGGATGACCCTTGAGTTTGTATAGACCTCCTTCCTCTTCAACAATAACAATTGCATCCTCAATTGATTTTCCTTTGGGCCACATGAGTACTTGTCCATCTATGAATGCAACCCTATAACCTTTCTTATCTAAAGCTGAGATAGAAAGAAGTTTCTTCTTCAAACCTGGTACATATAATATTTCCTTCATCTTCAATGGAGTTCCAGAATCAAGCTTGTAGCTTGCTTCACCAATTCCTTTGATGGGATATTGATAGTCATCTCCTAAAGATACCTTCTGTGGAGAGGTCTTTTCTTCAAGTTTTGAAAGAGTCTTCTTTTTTCCTGTCATGTCCTTTGAGGCACCACTATCAATAAGGCATGTATATTCTCCAGGTGTTACAGACCCTGAGAGTGCAGAGAATACAACATACTCTTCTGCATCTTTATCTTCTATTCTAGTTCTTTTCTTTTGAGACCTTTCCTCTTCTTCTTCTTCACGATCATCTTTTGCTAGATGTGCTTGATGTCTTTTATGATGAATACCCTTCTTCTTTTTTGAAGGACAATTTCTCGCAAGGTGTCCCAATTTGTGACAACTGTAACATTGAAATGAGGAGAGATCTCTTCCCGAACTTGCTCCTCTTCTCTTTTGAAACCTATGTGGAGGTTGAGACTCCTTGTGGTTTCCCTTCTTGAAGTTTGGTTGACTTCTTATCCTCTTGGTATGAGTGGCCAATTCTTGATCATCTTCTTTGAGTAGTGCTTCTCTATTGGATACTCTAGCTTCTTCTTGAATGCAATCCTCCCATACCACATCAAACTTCATACTTTCTTTTCTTGCACACATGGTTTGGATAAATGACTCCCAAGGTCTAGTGATACCATTGAGTGCAGTCATGACTAGTTCATATTCATCAAGGGTGTCTCCAATGGCTTCTAGTTGTTCCTTGAACTGGGAGACCCTTGTGCAATAATCTTGAATAGATTCTCCTTTATTCATTTTGGTATTCTTCAATTGAGTTCTCAAATTCATCTTTCTGTTGATGTTCCTTCCTTCACACATTCTACCTAGGGCATCATACATTTCCTTTTGGGTCTTCTTGGATGCCACTTGGGGAATCAAGTGGTCCTTGATAGAATCAACAATCATTCTCTTTTCCCTAATCAAATCCTTCTTATACTTTTCTTTGGCTTCATCTTCCGTAGGTTCTGCAACCTCATCTTTGATATATTGGGCAAGATCATTCTCTTCAAGAATGAGACCAATCCTATATTTCCATGCTCAGAAATTATCTATACCCTCTAGCTTGTCTTCAAGCTTAGTGCTTGGATCCATCTTATCCAGGAGGTCACAGAAATTGAAGTTTCTCTAAAGATAGTAAAAATTACCAGGAGATGTGCTTGTTTGAATTGAGATGACTGGTGAACTCTGCTTCTGGAAACTTCAACTTTTCACCCTTCAAATCTGATCAGCAACTTTCAGATCTGCAACAGAATTTCTGGTTTTCTGGTTCGCACTTTTTCTGGTTTACTGGTGCACAGGTGCACAATTTTTCTGGTTTACTGGTTTTCTAGTTTTCTGGTTTTTTGGTCCAGAAGTCAAACTAGGGTTTGACAAAGCCCGGGGTTCTATCCACTCAAAAGATTGATCTAGGGCTTAGAATTTTTATTTTTAGGAGGAGCATCCAGCCATGCTCTCAGAATCCAAAAATTCCAACTTTTGCATAAACCCTAATTTTCACCGGAGCAGGAGAGAGAGGTATTTTCACCTTGTGAAAGATGTCCTATTCAAGATAGCTCTGATACCATGTTAAATTTAGCCTAAATTCACAAGCAATATCACTGAAAGAAACAAAATCACAAGATAGACAAATATTTACCTTGGGAAACCTTCATGGGGTAGAAAACCCAGCAAAGCTTTCCTCAATATAGATAATCAACCAATACAAAGATGTAGTCCTCAAACAAGAGCTCTTTCTCCTCCTATGCAGATCTCTCTCTCTCCTATGCGCAATACACAAGTGAGTGAATGAGTGATAAGTGAGGAACACACCTCCTCTACTTATACTCATCTTCTAACTGACTTTTCACCCTAACTGGGCCGACCTCTCCTAAGAGAGTCTAATAACCCCTAAACAAGTAACTCAGGGCCGATCCCACATGGGAGATCTAATAACCCTAGTGGAATAAACATCTCCAAATATACAATAGGGTCTCCAGGGGGGAATGAAACATCTCCGGAATAATAAAGTACAAATATAATATTCTTAGAAGTTGCAATGTTTCAACAATTTGTATCATAATCCATAAAAGCTCTTGTAATCAACTCAGACACCCAAGTCCATGGTAAGGTATGGTATATTTATTTACATCGTTCTATCCATATCTTCATCCAATCAATACTATTTGCAATGTATAAATGAATTGCATCTTACTCTTCACTACCTGGATGAATGAAAAAAAATAGATTTAGTGAACCAGGAAAGCTTCAAAAAGTATGTACGAAGATAGTAAATACAATAAAATCTATTACCTTCCAATTTTCTCCATCTACATTTTCCCAACAACATCTCCCCTTCAAATTTGTTTGTGGAATTAACATCCCAAAGGAGAGGAACATTTATATCACCCACTAATTGGGGAAAATACTCACTAAAATATATAGTGGATTGATATACCATATAGCCTTCAACCATCAAGCCCTCTGGACGTGATCTTTGTCTAAAGAAATTCTTCAATGCTTTCAAGTGCCTCTCCACCAACCACATTTACCTTGTGTGTATGGGTCCAAACATTTCAATCACCTCCACTAGGTGTATGAGGTAGTGTTCTTGTGCATTGAAAAGGTTGGAGGAAAATACTTTTGCATTTCACACAATAGATGGAGGATTTATCTTTTCTAATACTTGATCATCTTTATGGATTTATTTAGATGAATACCACCTACAAGTGGAAATAAATTCGATTGTGTCAAAATTAAAATACAATAAGGCGAGCAACACGAATGCTAACTAGTTCTACAATTAATATTTAAATTATAACTTTTTACATACCTCTGGTACTTGTTGATATCATATATAGCTTGCTTTATCTTATTGTCAAATCTATTCCGGAGAGCTAGAGGTAGAACATACTGCAACAAGGATTGAAGCATTATCATTTAATTTTTATTATAATCAAATTACATGTATTGCTAACAAATATTGTATAAACCGTAAGATAATAAATATTATAAAATGTCAAACCTTAATAAAGGTATGCCAATCATGATTTTTAGCCCCACCAAAATCACCTTGCTTTGTTAATATATTTTGTATGTTCATAGCAAAACCAGTGGGAAATTCGATCTTTCCTTCAACCTCTTTTACAACATTGCTCTCTTGCTCTGTTAATAACCATGGAAGATTGATCGGATTTACATCATTGTAGTAATGATGCATTGAATTGGATTCCTTAATGTCACTAATAATTTTATCAATTTTGTCCTTGTTATCCCTCCCATCTATAAGTTTCCATAAGCATTACATGACATTCTTTCCAATATGCATTATGTCAAACAAATGAGCTACTTGTAGGTGCTCATAGTATGGCAACCGGTTGAATTGCATAGAGTATCATTTCAAACCTCGTGGAATATCACTGTGACGACCTTTAAAAAACATAAAATATGGAATAAGACTTTTTAACAAAATAAACAACAAAATATAAAAAATAATACAAGTGACCAATACCATGAACGTAACTAAAACCAATTGCTTACCATGAATATTCTCAAATGCCCTTTTCCATAAATGAGGTGTCATTATTCATGATTTTTTACCACTCTCTTCCTTCCCATTAAACATATTTTTTTCATAACTTCAATACCTATGGTCCTTAGGGAGGAAATGCCTAAACTCATTTTACACCTCCTTTCCTAAGCTTCTTGAACATATAGATATTGTTCCTGGACCACATACTAGACATGCATATTTACTCTTTGTTTGAATCCCTATAGTTTATATAGTAATGTTAATATAATTCCAAAATAATTCAAACAAAAATTCAATAATAAATGATATATACATTTACATTACAAGTTTACATACCACAAAAATGTGTAAGTCGCGATGCATCATGAATTGTCCATGTAAGTATGCCATGGAATTGAAACTATTTTTTCCCTATTCATTTGGAGATGTCATACATATTGATGTTTGCCCATAATTTAAAATTTTAATCTATGAGAGGCTCAATATATACATCCATATCATTAACTTGGTGCTCACCTAGTTATTTGAAAATTAATATACATAATTATGTTATTGTACATGCAAAATTGTAAAAAAAAAAGTGAATTGAATATATGTTGTTATCAATCTTAAAGATAAGTACCTGGAATAATTCATTCCAACATGACATGCTCTACCTTTATTTCCATCCAAGGAGGAGGGTTATTGTTTATAACAAAAACTAGTCAAACAAATTAATTATTTTTGAGCTCTTCAAATGGATTGACACCATCAGCTGCCAATGAAAGTCTAACATTACAATGTTACTCTTTAAAAATGGGCCATTTGTCCTTGATGTCTCTAAATGCATAACCATATCCAGGCATTCTCATGACACTATCTTCACTTCTATTCCATGCATAATATTCCATCAATTGTGCTATGTTTTTGAACTTGAACAATAGTTGGAAACATGGAATTATCAGGATACGACAAAGAAATTTGCAGGGCACTTTATTTGTTAACTAATCGGTACACTGATATCTATTAATTCCACATTCAGTGCATTCATTTTTGGATGCATGTTGTCCATAATATATAATATGATCATTAGTACATGCATAAATCATGGTATACTCCATTCTTATATCTTTCAAAATGGCACACATTTCACTATATGTGCGAGGTAAAATATTTTATAGTGGTAGAAGATACCACATAACAATCTACACGAAAAAATAAATTAATATATTGGAAAATAAAAATTTAGGTCCTTTATATTACAATCATAAATAAACCACAAAGGATTATAATTATATACAAAAAAATCTTGCATACCTTAACACCTGCGTCATTCCTATGTTTGAAATATCATTCATTACCTTCAAGTTTGCTAGCAACAAAAGAGCAAAGAGAACAATTGTCTTTGATTCTTTGTATAAGGATTTGTGTGCCTTATCAATAAGAAATACATCATGAATATGTTCATAGATAACATCCATGTGTGCATTATCATCCATGGAAACAAGTGTGTCATGTATCAACTTATTTATCACTTCATTCTCAAGAATATTAGAGTCATTTTCTTCCATAGTATCAACTTCAATTCCATTACTCTCACCATGATATCTAGTATAAATTGTATCTTGTGGAGTTCCAAGCATTGGTGATCTTGTCTATGTAATAATTGTGACAAAATAAATACAATTAGTATCGAATTAGGAAAATATTAAAACCATTAAAAAATGTCAAAAACCATGTTTTTGATATCTTACCAAGGGGTGATATTCTCTTCCACCTTTGAAATCCCCATACTCAATGTTTAATAGATGTTAACCTAACAACTCTTCTTCTCTTTATCCCTTTGCATTTTTTACAAGGGAAATAACATTTCCCGTCACCAATATAATGATCAATTAGATTAAAATGATTCTGAATAGATGCAATTTTATCATGATTGATACAATGTGCGCCAAAAGAATTTCCTTCATTAGGAGAAAAATCCGCATTGGCAATTTGGCACCGAGTACAAAATCAATAACAGATTGTATTTGATCATTTCGGTCATCTCTACTAGTGCCCTGATTAAGGTTACCTGACATTGTTTTCTATCTCAAAAAAATACAAAAACCATTCATTAACATAATAAGAATAAATTCAAATAATTTCACAAATAGAACACCTCGATATTATCGAATTTATGTTTCATATTAATAATATTATTAGGCAACTGTTATATAGTTTAAAACTTCTACTTGTACTACTGTTATATAGTTTAAAACTTCTACTTGTACTACTAATTGAAAACATAATTGATTCCATAAATTTATTGATACAGTCCTCACAATCCCTTCACACTTTACTTCAAGCTCTATCCTTCCCTTAGATGGAATAAATTTCATAGCATTGCTTAGGAAGATTCCTTTGTACTATATGTCATGAAATCCTTAAGGCTAAATTCACCGTAAGGACCCTAAACCTTCAAGCCGATAGAAACACAAAATTAGCATGTAATCTTGATCAAGGTAAGTTGAGGATAAGTTGGGAAGAAGAAGGTTTGGTTATATATTAAGTGTGCTTATTGAGAGCTTGTTTTGGGATAAATATCTTTGGGGAATACTCAATATGTGCCTATTGATTTACAATAGCACTAGAATTTATTATCAGACCCTGTGTCATAGCACTTCTCAATTGAAGTTTTATCAATCGGTTTTTACTTTTTTACAAAGAATGGATCATGAGCCTAGAAACAAGAATAATATCGAGAAGTTTCCTAAGAAAATCCATCATGGGAAGAAGCGAAATAGGGAATTTGATATTCATGCTTTAATGAAAAGATAGAAATCTTGTGAGGAATGTGGTGATAGGGACTAATTTCTTTCCCATATCTAACGCGATTATTTGGAAGTTCAGGTCAATCAATTGAGGATGAGATTGATAAATGCAGAAATTGAAATCGAATTTTAGAAATGTAAATTCAAGGCTTTTAAACAAGTACTCAAAGAATTGAATAATATTGGGCAGGATCCTAGTAAAGATATGTTTCGTTGGATGTTAAATAATGAAGCAGGTTTGTATTATATTGAGGATACAGATGAAGATGAGAGGAAATTCGATGAGAAGAATGGTGTTGAGGAAGCTCTTCCTCCTTTGTTTCCTTCGAAGACAGAATAAACTCCATAGCTTATAGAAATCCAAGATTCACGCCTCTGTTATGTTGATCAATGAAGTGTAAATGCATTTTTTTTATCTATTACTTTTATTAGAATCTATATGAGTACTCAAATAAAAGGAGCCTAACAAGGGACCAAAATTATTTACAATTATTACAACCACAAAGATTAGATACGTCTTTTGAATGTCAGCAACTACTCAATCGACCATAAGCCTCACTAACTCTATTATTTGATTTTCACCTAGATAATCCAATTTCACAAACATTGACCTGTGTAGTAAACCTCAGATTGCATAGTGACTCATCAAATAATTTAGGATTTGAAGAAATGTTAACAAACATAAGCATCTTAGAACCCCTCCCAGGCATGAATACATATTGAAAAGACCTATTAGAAATTATATGTACATAATAACATTAAACCAACACCCATTAGCTTAGAATCCCCTCCCAGGCATGAATACATGTTGAAAAGACCTATTAGAAATTATATGTACATAATAACATTAAACCAACACCCATTAGTTATGACTATGAAAGGTAGCTATTACCTAAAATAGATATGTTAACTTTCAATTTCTGTAAAGTATGTGTTGGTCCTTAATAGCTATGGATAGATTGACATCCCCTAAGCTTGACAAGACTTTGTTAATGGCCTTTTGAAATCGCTTATGACATTTGTTAATAATACAATGATTGAAATTTCATTTGTTCTTAATTTAATAAAGGGTAGAGTAAAAAAGGCTCAAACAAACGTTTGAAATATCATTTTGGGACTAGGAATAAAATTCTTCAAAACATGTGTTTCCTTTAAGCATTCACCCATCACTCCACTCCTTGATAAGCATTCAATTCCAGCTAAATTAACAAGGTTAAGAATTATCCTGCTAGAGATTACGACTCTATATGAACTATTCTTCTCATTCTACATGGAGAAATTTCGTAACAATAGGTCTTCCATTCCGAACGAGACCCTTTTCTTATTTATAAAATAATACACATTTTTGTTATATAAAAATAATAACTTATTGCAGAGAATAAAGTGACCTTGAAATGTCAAGAAAAATGAGTAAAGTCCTCTATGAAGATTTGGGATACAACTACAAAAATGTTGAAATCCGAAGGTTTCAAATATTTTAATTACTAAGGCGCATACTCTAGGAAGGTCCAATCAACACAAACTGTAAAACTCAATATTTATCTATGTGAAAGTTCTAGTTTACTTTTCATGCAAGAAACAACACCATGTGGTCACTTTCTAAGAATTCTAAAAAGAAATGATACCATAGGATGGGAGGTAGAAAGAAAGAAAAATATTAATGTCCATCAATAAAAACAATCATAATCAATTCAATTATTTAATTAATTATAAAAACATTAATTAATTAATTCAATTATTGCTTCAACCTTATCTAAAATCTTACCTCCTATTTGTTAAGTGTTTAATCTTATATTTTGCTCCTCCAATCCCACTATTTCTTTATGTTTAGGTTACCCTAGATCCCTTGGTTTAGTCTGATTTAATTACTTTAATTTAATTTAAAAAATTTCATTTCTTCCTTTATTATTCTTTGTTCTTATTTCTTATTTGTTTTGATTGTTCGCCCTTTTTTTATATTAAAAAAATCCTAAATTCCCCCTCTCTCAATCTTTGTTTATTCTCCCTCTCCATTTTATTATTATTATTATTTTATAATGTAAAGATCATTTCTTTTTACTAAATTAAAAACCTTATCTTATTATTTAATCCTTTAAAAAAAAATTAAAACCTATCCTTATATTAATTTTTTTTTAAATTGTGATCCAAGTTTTATTTTCTTTCTATTATTTTATAATGTAAAGATCATTTATTTTTACTAAATTAAAAACCTTATCTTATTATTTAATCCTTTAAAAAAAAATTAAAACCTATCCTTATATTAATTAATTAATTTTTTATATTTTTAATTGTTATCTAAGTTCTATTTTCTTTCTACCTTATATTTATATTTTTAATTTTTTTTTAAATTCATTCTACGTCCCCTCCATTTTAGTTTTTTCAAATTAATATTTGTTTATTTTGATTATAATGGCTATTTTTGAAATCCTTATTTATTCATCCTAACCCCCCTTTTCTAACTTAAAGGCGGCTTCATTCTAATTCCCTGAATATGGGTGGAGTGTCCACAAGAAACGTCGGATCTAAAACTACAAAACAATGAAAATCCAAAAGCCTTTGACAAGATTCATAATAACAAATAGGAATAACTTGTCATAACAACAAGGAGAATCAAACCCCTGAAACTTAATAACACTATGAACATCAAGGAAAAACTACAAGGCACACCACTTCCATTGTAACAAGCAACTATCATGTTGCTCACAAGTTGTAGAAGAGAAGCCTTCACACGCAAGAATGTGTTTTTGGGATTCCAATGGCAAGATGTGATTTTCTTGCAGTGATTGACACTGAAGTGCCTTATGAGTAGAAGGAAGAGGAAGCAAAAAAAACAAAATCTAGCACTAAAACCCAAGAAATTTTTTTATTCCAAAGATTGAAAGGAAGCAAACTAGCATCTCCTAGAAACAAACCAAAAGGATAAGCAATTGAAAATAGGAAGAAACTAACCCAAAAGAATAAGAATTCTAAGAATTCTCACCTAGTGGAGTTGCTAGTTTTGTTTAAGGGATTTTCACCTATAATGGTAGATATAACTAATCCCTAGTCACATAGGGTTGAGGTTTTGCTAACAAAGCAAGAATAAATTCCTTATCATTATTTCCCCAAAAAATTATTTATAACTGAATTATAAGAAAAAGGTAAGGTCAAAATTCGTTGAAAGCTTTTGCTCCTAATCTTTGATTAATCAAGTGATTTTCCAACATTTTGTCTTTCTTTATACTTTCACACAATTCCAATAAGACAAACTTTCTCCAACCATTATAATCATTTCACATGAACACAGTAAATTCAAAAGTAATTTTCCTGACTAACTTTAGGTAATTCAATTCAACATGAATTCTATAATTCAAACACAATAGCCTTGACAATGGATAATATCAAGAATTGTTGCAAGAGAATGGAGAAGAGAATCTATAATGATATAATCAAAAGATGACAAAAAGAATGTTATACGAGATCTTATCACTACAACTTTGTCACTTTAGCCTTAGTTCCTCTAGCCTCAAACACTAATAAAACTCTAACTACTTAGGACAAGGACACAAATCATAGATTCATAGTGGATCCAAGAACTGGCTCAGCAAACAATAGAAGAGAAAAATTTAAACTTGGAGAACAAATTATTAGAGTTTTTCTCAAGAACAAGATTATATGCCTAATAAGGTTTTATGTATATCACATTGATGAACAATACACTTTCATGAATTCTCACTTGAATTGGAATTAAACAAATCTACATACATAGAATTCCACCTCCCTTTCACAAAATGAATAAAATTATGCTTATAAAACAAGTGAAATGTAGAAAAATCTTGATGATGCAATTTACCTCTTTTTCTCAATCTCTCCTTTCTCCAATCTCTCCTTCTCTCAATCTCTCCTTCAACCTGAGAAAAACGCAGTAAAGGCCATCCAAGTACAATTGGAAGGGTCATGGCTAGAGTTATGGACTAGGGAACCTCATTTACTTGAAACATAGCCATAAGAGGAGGGAGTCACAAGGGAAAAGGTTGGTACATAGTCATAGTCTATAATAACATGGGTACTCGTTGGTTAATAAGCATAAGAAACAAAGGAAGGTACATAAGTGGACGGACTAGTAAATGATTCATTCCGGCTCCTTTTTCATGTAATATCTATATGAAACTATGGACTTTGGTAATCTTGTTCACACCCGTATGTGCTCTCCTCGCTGGTGCTCTAAGATGTAGGTCTCGTGAACCTCGGATCTAGTGCAACTAGTGCGGGTCTAGTGTAGCTCAGGTCTAGTGAAACGGGTGCGGGTCTGGTGGAATACAAGATAAAATACCACAATTTTACTTCTTGTCTCTGCTGATCATATCTCCTTCTTGATCCCAGTTTTCCATAAACAATGGGTTTTTTTCATACCAAATAGCTTTTAATTTCAGTCTCGTGTGCAGAAAAGGGAAAAAAAGACAGTGGTACATCATTTAAGTGATGTACAATATAAACGTTGACCTTGAATGGACCATGATCCTTAGTTTGAATCACTCAGACCTAAGTCTTTGAATCTTACTACGAAACAAACTCTCTTAGTGTACACCCATCATATGTGTTGTTCTCATAGACCACGCATAGGTACAAATAAATTTCCAACAATGTGTCCTTTGTTAATCTTTGGGACGCATAAGACATGAACCCTAAAGGAATGTGTTTTATGGATTACATCTCTAGGTTTTGGTCCTAACCCAAGGCTAGACCAAAAGATCCATCCCTTTAATTCAATATATAAAACTATGAGTATATCTTAATTATATGTCTTGAGCAATAAATATGGTTCTCAAAGTTGTACATGTAAACATGGCCACATGAGGAAACTATTTCCTTAGGCTCTACAAGAGGGTTGTTGTAATCCAAGGATAGTCACAACTTCTTAAACCACCATACATGGCTTCTTAACAGTCTTATAGTCATTGATAAAAAGTAACAATGTTACGAGGGGCCTTACATGGACCATGGTCCTTACTTGGAATAGTTAGGACCTAATTCCTTATCTATTACCCCTAAATATACGAACTTAAGGTACATTACCATATAAGTTATTCTAATACCACTCATAGGTACAAATGCAATTCTCTCTGTAGGTCCTTTGTTTATTTGTTAGACCTTGTGCCTGAGACATAAGCCCTAGAGGAATGGGTCTTAGGGCCTATGTGTCACTTACCCAAAAATACCTATATTTAAAAAAAAAACAAAAGGATAAATGCATGTATACTTTTGTATTTCTAACATAATTAAATAAAATTACTTTACTTGATTTACATGTGGGACTCTAAACAAAAGTTATCAGCATGTCAAGGTTTTGTTCTTGAATAACATCCAAGGTCTAGGACTCAATCCTAATTACATTTGTTACATGTGTATGCTAGGGTAGAGGCTCTAAGCCTTACTTCTTTTATGAGTATAATAGCTTAGGTTTATAAGCATCCTTACATAAGTAGTTAACCTAGCACGATGAGGGTTTAAACCCTACAAAACCTTGCATAAACTAACTGTATCTTCCACAATTTCCACTTTATAATTTCTTAGTTAATATTTAAGAAATGCAGATTGCAGATCCCCATAATTTTTATGGTTAAATGTAAGGCTTATGCATTCCCAACTTCCACATTGCGGATTGCGGGTTGCGGGACCTTCAATTACACATATGAGCTTTTAATTGCTTTTGCATTCCCAACTTCCGCATTGCGGACTTCGGGTTCTGGAAATTTTAGTTTCTGATTGTTTTATTTTAGCAATTCTGCATTCCTGACTTCTGCGTTGTGGAGGTGGGTTTGGGAATGCAAATTTCCAATTGTTTATTAATGATTCTACATTCTCAACTTCCATGTTGTGGATGCAGGTTGCGAAACCCCAATTTCCAGCTGTTTTAAAATTAGCGCTTCTGCATTCCGCCTTTCCGATTGCGGATTCGGTGGAATGCGGAAGGCAAGTTTGCAGAAAGCAACTTTTCACGGTTTAAAAATAACGATTCCGCATTCCAACTTTCCGATTGTGGATTCGGTGGAATGCGGAATGCAGATTTGTAGAAAGCAACTTTTCACAGTTTAAAATTAGTGATTTCGCATTCCGATTGCGGATGCAGAATGCAGGTTGCGGCGGATTCGATAGCTTATGGGAAACGTTAACAAGTAAAACCAGATCTAGAAAACTTGTTTGAACTTGAAGATTATTACATATTTTTATTCAAGGTATAGGGTTGAAAGTGTAAATTTATCTTTTCGATCTGGGCTATAATTCTATTAAGTAAATGATATGTATTTTATTAGATTCTGATTTTATAAACCGACCATTCGGCTTTGTATAATATTTAAGAATATAACTACTTATCTATTTGAATCTGTATAAAATATAAATATTTTGTTCTATATAAATATACATTTAAATCTATATAAACCCTAGTTTTATATATATAACAGAGTTATAGACTGTTGGGCTCTGCCCAAGTAAGGCATTTTTGTGCAATACAGTTTTGTAGTTGCGAAGTTACAACGCAGCGCAGTATCGGCAGGGTAGGAACCGCCCAGCTAAGTGCCAGCTTCACAAAGTGGCAACACTGCGCAGTGCCAGTAGAGCAACTATTTTGGGTAAAGAATATAAGGAAAGTTCGAGCAGACGAAAGCGACCTGTTTGGGTAAGCGACCCCGTGATTACCGGGAGTGGGTATGGAGCAGCGTGAAGGAAGATGAAAGTGACCTATCAGTAGAGTGGTGGAAAATCGTTAGAAGCTGAGCCACGAATTCAATGACGACAGGAAGACCAGAGGGGAGGAAAGCGATACGTCATGATGTATAATTGTTTCATGAAGACCACGGTTGTCAGAAGGGCATGTGAGCTACGAGTGGTCCAGCAGAACGACCAGAAGCATGTGGAGTAGTTGTCGACTGCGACAGGATGAGTTGGCAGGTAACCACACCATTTTGAGTAGCCTTAGGGTTTTGGCCTATGCATTGTAACAGACGTGAGCTAAGGGAACAATATATATAAGGGGCATCTTTTGTAAGTGAAAGGGTTAGATTTTGATTGGGATTATTGTTGAATCTTGATCTCTATTGAGAGACTATTGTAAAAAGGCTCTACAACTGCGTGCGTAGAGACCTATTGAAGAGAGAAGAGAGTCTGCAGCTGAGTGCGCAGACTGGAACTGTTGTACCCTTCCCATTTATAATATAAAAACAGTTCTTGTAGACGTAGCTCCCATCCTGGGAGTGAACCACGTTGAATGATTGTGTTATGTGATTGAATGCACATTTACTTCTGTTGATGGTTAAGTTTCTATTTATAAGTAAATGTATCTTTTCTTTCATATATATTATCCAGAAGAATGAATGATAGGAATAATATGCTAAGTGGTGAGTGCATGAGTATTGGGTAAACACTTAAGTCAGCGAAGTCTGTATCGTGCGATTCCCTGAAGCGCAGCATCGGAAGTGTGTAGTGCATTGTAGTTCATCATATTGCATAAGTTCATGAAATAAGCAACCTAAGGCACTTGTTGAATGAGTAATTTACACTAAGTAAAAGTCTATCAAAGTGGTTAAGTACTGAAGAGGAAGCGTAGTCTTCAGTTGCGCTGTCCTATCATCGAGTAGCCATTCCGAGATGCACAGTCCTTGGATGGGCTATTGTATAAGTGTTAACTGTGAAGAAGGTGAACTTTGCACAGTCCCCAGTTCACAGCATGAGTCCTATAGCGCACTGCTCGCCAGTCTGTTGAAGTGCACATCACCCGGTTGTGGAAATCTGATTACGTAACCTCCCTATAACTTCGCCTCGGGTGAGACCTCAGTCTTCTCGCAGATTGTTTCTGAAAGAGCCAGTGAAAAGGGGTTTTGTTGGTTCCTTGAACCATGCAGAACCTGGGTATATCTTGAAAAACTAAAGAACAGTTTATACATCCAACAAATGGTTCTGTTGTCGTGCTTGAACTGGTGATGAGTACCAAAAATTGGCATCCAGACAAAATAGAAATATGGAACTGGGTGGATAATATAGAGAGGGATTTTGCAAGAAAAGAGAATAGACATCTGTGTCTCTCTGACATAGATTGGTTAGAAAAATACCTATGGGAGGACATTTACGAATTTTTTTTGCATCTTTTGGAAATGAGTTGCACGAGTGGTTATCAAGACTCGTAGAGCGAAAGAACTGTTTCCAAGAAGGAGTACCTTCCGAGTGGACCCTAGAGCTCATTCATCGAATTAAAGCAGTAGATAGTCCACTCTCGCGAGCAATCGACTTTTGGCTTGACAACTTACTACAAGGGTTCCTGATAGAATTCATTGTGGATGCCCTGAAGTCCTACAGTGCAACAGAAGCAAAGTTCTTCAAAGGATTCAGAGGTAAGTATCTGAAAAATCCAAGTTTATATAATAAAATGCTTTAGCTGAGAAAAGTGTTTTAAGAATGTAGTAAGATACCTAGAATTTTTTGACTCTGTAATGGTCGATAACACATATAGCGACTCTGATGAAGATACACACAATTTAAGAAGTGGAAAAAGATATAAGTATACCACTGAGAAGAACCCTAATGAACATGAACTCTGCATAGACATTGAGTTACAAGCTGAGCCTGATATCCAGACATCACCTCCATCAGCCACCTATTAGCCTATTACTTCGCAAAATCCTCCAGTTGACAATACTTCACCTCCTATTCCACAGAATGTCAGTAGTAGTAACACCGCAGGAGTGAGTACTCAGCATATCCCGACTCAGAACATTCCCACTGAGAACATTCCGCGCAGTAGTATCCCTACCACAGCACAGAACACTGCACCACCAAGAAGGGGAATGACTGACGATATTAAACTGTCGATATTTAAAGGAATGGGTCTAGAAGACCCTGAGCAAGTGGTTTCTGTGTGAATCCGTGTGGAACATCAAGCAAGTTCAGGATGATGCTGTTAAGCAAGCGCAGCTCATCACTACATTCAGGGATAGAGCCTTGAATTGGTTTATGAATTATTCTCAGGGATAGAATAGAACCCTAGTGGATATCAAGGCTTCCCTCTTAAGAGAGTTCAAGAAGCCTAAGTCAGAATAACAATGTATAACAGAACTAAAAGAGATGAAGCAAAAAATGACTGAGTTAGTATGGGAATTTGACCAGAAGTTTAAAACATTGTTAGACCAAGTCAATTTTGACATTGCACCGCAACAGCACCAAGAATGGTTCATAGTTGTGTTGTTCCCCCACATTAGACTACCGCTGATGCAATAGAAGGTTGCTTCGCAAGTAGAATCGCTAGAGATCACGATGAAATTAGAAGCTTCACTAATAGGAGAGACTAGCACAGGAATGGTCCAGATTCAGAACCAGCTAGCAAACCTAACACTACAATTGCAAGACATTAAGAAGGGAAAATAAACTAGAGAAGAAGTCTGGTGTACAAGTTGCAAGGGAGAAAGGCACCCTAAGGAACGTTTCCCTCTGTTTCAAGAGTTCCTCGATAGTGGAACACCGAATCCACTGAGTCAGCAGCAAGGGACATGGTGTGAGATTTGTAGAACTAGAGGACACCACCTAGAAGATTGTTATTTGATCCAGAAATATGTGAGAACACTCAATAATTTGTATTGCAATTTCTGTAAATCAATTGGCCATGATGATTCCAATTGTCGAGCATATGAACTCATGATAGAAAGGAAGCATGATGTTTACAAAGTTCAGAAGAAACACCATAGAACAAGGATAACATTCAGTATGATCAGGGCACATACAGAGGCCGTGGTGGATTCCGAGGAAGGGGAAGAAACACTAGCCTAGCACAAGGAAGAGGAAGAGGTAAGATAATATGCTATAACTGTGGTCATCCTGGTCATCTGTCCAGAGACTGTACCAATGCTTGTACTACCTGTAGTTACTGTAAATATTTTGATCATATTATTGCGGCATGCCCAGTTCTACAATAAAAAATGCAAGAAAGAAAACAAGAAGCACCTAACCCAAATGTTCAGATGATCGCAATAGAGAAAAGAAATAGAGATCCAAATGTTAATGTTGTGACGTGAAGTGGCGTTTCCACAGGAAAAGATAAAGAACCAGAAGCTTTGACTTCTGGAGACCACCAAGCTAAGCAGACTCTTGTTGAAGGGGTCTGGATTAGAAAAGCAACTGGGAAAGCACCTGCTTTCAATCTAAAAAGAAACAAAGATTTCTTCGCAAAAGCACGAGAAAAATTCAAAGAGACAACACCTGTGACACCAAGAATCTCATTGCAAAGTGAAACAACACATACGAAGGATATGCCAACAGCGTATGATCAAACAAGTACTGCAACCGAAACAAGGATTTATGTTGTGCAGTTCCTACGGAGTTGTATGAAGTTGCTGAAAAGAGATGATGCTTTAGTGGAAAGGCAAAAATTACTAAACCACTATGAACAACGGAGTTGCACGAATACTGTTCAGAGCACAATTCATCGGATAAAAAGCCATAAGAGAACAGGCCGAGAAATGAGGCTAAGTGCATAGATTGGAGACTATGAAATGTATGAGATAATCCTTGATTTAGGATCAGAAGTGAATGTCTTGAGAAAGAAGACATGGAACAGATAGGGAAACCAAGGTTATCATGGTCACCTATCCAATTGATACCAGCGAATCATCAGAAAGTGATTCCCTTTGGAAGACTTGTGAATGTACTTGTAGACATCGATGGAGTCAGAAGTTCAGCAGACTTCAAGGTTATTGAGATGACCAACGACAATAACCCATATCCATCATTATTGGGGATAGACTGGGCAATGGATAACCTCACAATCATCAACCTGAAAACCAAAAAGATGATCTTCGAAGGGCAGGATATCAGGGTCATCGTACCCTTGGACCCTTTTCAAGGAGAAAGATACAGTGAGCCGATACAGGAATAATCTAGAGCACAAGATCTTGACCGCATCTACAAGATGACTGTGAATCAGAACGACTACATCAATCCTAAGGAGGATGGAACGCTTACTTGGCGATGCGACAGTTCTTGCATATTAGACTCTGACGCAGGATTGGAGAATTGGAAAATCCGAATGAATAAAGTATCTACCAGGTGATGTGCGCAGATCACCAAGTCACTACGCTGGATTGGAACAGAGGTAAGTCCAATCCCCACTTATGATGGTTCAACTATCTTCTATACATTTATTCAAGAGTATATTGTATTAGTTTCAGCTGAACATCGGATACCAGCATTGGATATGGCACTGCGCGCTACACCTTCCAGATGGTGGGTTGCGCATAAGCAGACATTACCACATGGGAACAGTGCAGACACATGATACAAATCAGATTCACAGAGAAAGTCGTACTGACAATGGACAAGTATAGTGGACAAACGGATCCAAGGGATCACATAGAAATTTATTCAAAAGCATGGGAAAAAAGACCACAGACAGAATGGGTTCATCTGTTTGTGCACACATTATAACATATTCCAGAAAATTGGTATACAGACACGGAGCTTTGCAGAGGAACAACATAATGGTCTATCTTAATTGCGAACTTTCAGTTTCGAATATGACTCTCTAAGCATAAACAAAGCTCTACAGATTACCAAAGAAAGGATATTCAAAGATGAATTCCCAAGTATAAACGAGGCATTAGAGGTCATCAAAGAGAAGATATTTGAAGACATACAAGTACCTGTGAAAAGGAAACCAGAATGGGAAAGACAGATAGAATCTGCCGTTGAATGTTATAACCTCTCTGTAGATGAAGAAGAACAGGATGAGAGCGATGAGGAGGATCCATGCAATATCAATATACCTAATTCAGAAGGAGCACGTGATGTAGAGGGAACTCCATTAGAAATTCCAGATATGAGCGGACCTGTTAAGACAGGAAAAGTGAACATTGGCACAAGTGAAGAGTCGAATTTCGCATCCATTGGAGATTAATGGGATGATGAGACGGTCGCGCAAATCGCAGACCTTCTACATGAGTATCAACATTTATTTCCAACAAAGTTCGCTGAAATGAAAGGCATTTTGGGTGCCTTGGGAGTGATGAATATACCTCTCAATCCAGGCCGAAGCCCGTTAAGAAGAGGCCTCATAGACTGAATCCTAGATACAAAGAAAGAGTGAAGGCAGAGATTGATAAGATGCTTGATGCGGGGATTATTGAGCCAATTGAAGAATCAGAATGGATAAGACCTATGGTTATCCAGGATAAGAAGACAAAAGGAGAAATTAGAATCTGCATGGACCTAAGGAAGCTGAATGATGCTTCGCCACACGATCCATTTCCTACTCCGTTTACAGATGAAGTATTAGATAATGTTGGAGGAAATGAGGCTTATTCTTTTACTGATGGATGTATGGATACCATTAGATTAGGATTGATGAGGCAGACATACATAAGACCACATTTTCTATTGAATGGGGATAATATCAGTATAAATTTATGCCTTTTGGACTGAAGAATGCACCTGCTATATTTTCCAGAGTTGTTGTGGCTGCATTCAAGGAATTTATCCATAAGTTCTTAGAAGTCTATTTTGATGATTGGACTGTCTTTGGTTTACTCAAGAATCATTATGAGAACCTCAGAATGATGTTAGCTAAGTGTAGACAACATCAAATCTCTTTGAATTTGAATAAGTGTATATTTTGTGTGCAATATGGAATCCTGTTGGGACACATTGTGTGCAATATGGAATCCTGTTGGGACACATTGTGTGCAAGCAAGGACCGATGGTTGATCCTGCGAAGATCGCAGTTATTGTGAACCTGCTAGCACCGAATTCAGTGAAACAAATTCACACCACGTTGGGACATACATGATACTATAGAAAATTAATCAAGGGTTATGCACAGATAACCATGCCCATGGAGAAGCTGTTGAAGAAATAAGCGCAGTTCATATGGAGTGTAGAATGCGAGAAAGGCCTAGACACGCTAAAGGAGAAAATGATAACTGTGCCTATCCTTGTCTTTCCAGATTGGGAAAAGCAATTCCATGTACACATCGATGCTTCATCCATTGCACTTGGTGTGGTACTAGCACAACCAAGAGAGGGAGGCATTGACCATCCCATTGCATTTTCGAGCAAGAAGCTGTCATCAGCTGAAAAGAATTATACAACCACAGATAGAGAGAGTCTAGCTATGGTGTATGCACTGCAGAAATTCATGCACTATTTGTTGGGTGCGCACTTTTCCATGTACAATGACCATTTTGCTTTAAAGTATCTAACACATATTTCATTAAATTTGGAATTAAATAATGGATCTAGAATTTCAAAATAACCAAAATACTCAATTCTATGGTTGTTCTTGGAATAAAATATTTCCATTTTTAATGAAATGTGTGTTATCTGGTCAATAAACCAGTAGTAGGGGGGATAATATGTAGATGGTTACTACTCTTTCAAGAGTATGAATTTGAAATTATTGATAAACCAGGCAGACTGAACCTAAGACCTGACCATCTCTCAAGGATTGAGTTAGGCGAAGAACCCACAAATATCGAAGACAGTCTTCCTGACGCGTAGTTCTTTTCCATACAGATCATAGATGATTATTACAAGGATATTGTATAATTTTTTACTACAGGATTTGCACGCACAGAGTTCACTATGCAGCAGAAGAAGCAGCTGGTAGTCAGAGCAGCAGACTTCACTATCACAGCAAGACAGTTATGCAAGTTGGGACCAGATGAAGTGTTACGCAGATGCGTGTTAGAGAATGAGAATCCATTTAGATTGGATGAGGCACATTTAGGTGCATTTGGAGGTCACTACGCAAGAAGAGCTACTGCGCAAAATATATTCAGAGCAGGGCTATGGTGTCCTAGAATTCATAAAGATTCAAAAGAACATTGCTAGAGTTGTGATGTCTGTCAGCGAACAAGAAAGCCATTGCGCAGAGATGAAATGCCGTTGAAACCATAGTTGACACTGCAAGCATTTGACAAATGGAGTATTGATTCGGTGGGACCTATTAACCCACCGGGAAAGAGGACTGGTGTGAGATATATTATCACCGCGACTGGTTATCTCACTAGATGGATAGAAGCTAAACCAGTGAAGGACTGTAGCGTAGATACTGCCGCGTAGTTCATCTTTGAAAACATCCTTACCAGATTTGGATGCCCAAGAATTTTAATGAGTGATCAAGGAACTCACTTTTTGAATAGAACTATTGAAGCCCTTACTGAGGAGTTCCACATCTACCATAAGAGGAGTACACCGTACCATCCACAAGCCAATGGCTCTGTTGAAGCCTTCAACAAGGTATTGGAAAATGCGCTGACAAACGTATGCAATGTAAATAGGGACAATTGGGATCTGTGCATACCAACTGTGTTATGGGCATACAGAACAACTTGTAAGAAACTGACAGGCCATACACCTTTCAAACTTGCCTATGGACAGGAAGCTATGATACCGATGGAGTTTATTATACCAAGCTTAAGGATTGTTGCATTCACAGGCATGGAAGATGAAGAAACAATAGAATAAAGGATTCTACACTTAGTTGGATTGGAGGAAGATCGCTTCATCGTAGGATTTCACCAACAAGTGCAGAAGGACAGAGAAAAATCATGGCATGATTTCCACATCAAGAAAAAGTCCTTTCAGGTAGGTGACCTAGTCCTCTTGTATGATAATAAGTTCATGAAATTTCCTAGCAAATTTAAAATGCATTGGCTAGGGCCTTATATTGTTATGCATGTTACTAACGGTGGTGCAACTCAGTTAGCCACGTTAGCCGGAGACAACTTACCAGGTTTGGTTAACGGAAGTAGACTACAACTCTATAGGGATAGTCCTACTTCGCAGAACCCTGAGTAAAATGAAGTTACGAAGAAAAAAAAGAAAAAAAAGAGAAAAAAGGAAAAGAAAGGAGAAATCACAGTGCGCAGATGAGAAGTTCAAAATGCAGCTGTACAGACCAAATGAAACAGGAAAGATGCAAAGCTCAGTATGAAGAAATACTACACTTCGCAGTTCATCAGGGAGGTTGGATGCATAGTGCCCGAACAAAGTTCGATGCGGAAGGCACGTTGGAAGCGCATAGGTGAAGTGTACCCCAGAAGCTACGATGCGAAGTACTAGGAAGAAGTACAGCTGCATAGTTCAAAGGAATGCGAAGAATGAAAAATTCTAGGATGACACCGTGCGGTTCATTGCACTGCGAGTGGTGATACCCATTCGCACAGTTCGACGCAACACCTCAAAATAGTCATTAGAGCTAAAAACTAGCCGTTATACAGTGATTTTTCGACGACCGTTTGAGCATTTAACTAAAAATTAGCCATTCTAAAGAAGTTAATGAAGGAAAGGACATGAATCCTTGGTGGATTTGGCCAATGGACATAATAATTAATGATTATCTAGCCGTTTATGGGCGTGGCTAGGCATAACTGCATCTATAAATACCATCAACACTGGACTCACAGGCGCTACCGAAACCTTCAAATTTTCCAGCAAGCCATAGTCTCAGTCTGTTTACAGTGAGTTCCAAGTAATTCCGTGAGTCCACAGAGCAAGTTCCAGTGAATGTTTGACGATTCCACCGTTGAGTAGGAGTCCACAGTTGAGCAAGCTGTGAGAGATTTTACACAAACCGGGATTGCAGGGTTGATGAGAACCCCTGCTAAGAAGGTCGTTACAGAAAAAGGACAAGGATCATGCCGCACACCACGACATTCTGCACCAATGCAAAGCAACGATAAGTAACCCGTAGCCGAGAAAGTAAAGATGAAGATAATGGGCTCAAAACTATCAGAAATTACACCAAAGGAAAAAGAGCTGCCATTATCTTTAACCCCAGAGTATATTTCACCACGTGCAGCGGATGCACCGGCCATGAAGCTTTCCAGAAATGAAAAGTATAAAATACCACTTCTGTCAATATCCTGCCATGTCAAGCCACAAGAGAACTTGTTGGGTAAGCTCGCAGATTTCCAGTTCGAGGGCTATGCTTTGCTGCAACAACAAAAGGATACGGACGAGCTAAAATACCCACAATTCCAGCCATACAGATATATGTGTTGGAAGATGGACGGGAAGAACAACCCGTTGTTGGTAGCACAGAGTTGGATGTCTGAAGTTGTGGAATCGGGGCTTCTAAACCTACTGCGACTGCCACACTTCAATCAGAGTCCAGAGCTTAATGCGGTGGTGCGCACACTAATTTCACGTACACACCGAGGTTACCTTTGACTGGACTGAAATGTTGACCTGAATATAGACCTGATCCATAGGATCATAGGGTTAAGAAATCAAGGCGAAGACCCTACGAATTTATTTGTCGGAAAAACCAGAGATAAAGAGATCGTTGCGTAGATGAAAGAAGCATATAACATTCCCAAAGTAAAAATAATTTTTGTCATAGACGACCTAAAAGGCAATGCTACGAGGTTCGTAGTACAACTCCTCGCAGGAAAAGTCTTGCGGAAGGAAAGACGAACAGAAGTACCAACACGAGAAATTCACCTCGCTGCGAAGGCCGCGCAGGGAGCGAGGTTTAATTGGTGTCAATATCTATTGAACAATTTTATGGAAGATGTCCATGAAACTCAAGTCAATGGCACTGCTTTCCATTACAGTTTGTTAATGGTATTAATCGCTTTTGTAGGTTGGAAGGAGCCGAGGCACTTTGTTGGTCTCACATCTCTTAGAAATGATTGTCGATGACCCAGGTATGCAAACCTTTGGGAAAATTTGCTACCAAACCAACAGCGCGCCTCGAATGAAGTATTCTACACATACTACGAACAGCTGTGCGATGTCATCGTTCGCACACCGCGCATATCAAAGGAGGTAACAACACAGTATATTCTCACTTTCAATTTCAAAGCTGACATGCATTGTATTTACATATCTCTTAAGGCACAGAAGAAAAATCCAGAGTGGTTCGTAGGGGACTATCACCTGGATGAAGCAGGTATAGATCTACTCATGAAGGAGTGGCTAGATGAATGGAAATTAGAAGGATCAATGGTCATCGATAGTGACTCAGACGAAAGCACTCCATCCATGACAAATATCATTGAAGAATCACTGACAGGAAAAATAAAGGAGCCTGGAATCTCTGTACAACAGAACGTACAGAAAAAGAAACAGAAAGCCACAAGGTGTTAAAATTTTGAGCATTAATTCACAATACTCTTGGATATTTACTGAGAGAATAACATATACAGTATATCAATGCATAACAATCACAATAAGCATGACAAGCATCACAAGAATCAAAAGCATGAAAGACAAGAGACACAGAGTTTTCGTGGGGAAAACCCTAAGGTGAAAAACCCCACAACTTCCTCAGAGATAGAGAGAGCAATGGCTCAACCAAAGTACAACCAAAATACACTTGAGATAGTCTCCTAGAGTAGATGATACTCCTCCTCACTAGTGCACCACTTTCTGAGTGAAAGAAGTGTGTCTTTCCGAATGATCCAAATAGAGATCTCCCGATCTCTATTTATACTTAACCTGTTTGCCCAGTGACCTTATGGGGCTGACTTGTCTATCTAGATACATCCACAATATAATATATATTTTAGGGTCGACCCCACACATGGTGGTCTAATAACCCATCGGCAAGTACACACACTTGCGACACTTGTTAATCCACATGACAACACTTCCTTATAGAGGAATAACACATCTCTTATAAGGGTACAATAAATATATATGAAATACATAGATGAAATACATTCTGAAGTTACATATACATCAACACTCCCTCTTAACTAGGAAGGTATTTCTCAACACAGTTCTGCTAGACAAGTCTTCTTCTCGGGATCATCGTCATCGATGCATCGTCACTGCTGCTTCTATCTCAACCAATCTATGACTCTACTCGTTATAGGAAGTTCTACAGAGCCAGTCCTATTTCATACTGGATGTAGGCCCACCACCTGCAGGTCTTCATCATCTGTACGAACGGTCTGATAGAGGTGGCCTCTCAGGACTAATTTTATGTGCGGATGCAATACCGGAAAGAGTATCCCAGGAACATTTATGTGCCTAAGCACAACTGGCAAGATCTCCTAGGACTGATTACATGCATCTCCTCCACAATACTTTTAAAGAGCATCCCAGGAACATTTATGTGCCGCAACACGACCGACAAGATCTCTAAAGAGCATCCCAGGACTTATTACGAGCATACAGCTCAACCTATCGGATCTCCAGGACTGATTACATGTGGATAGACAAAACCTTTAAAGAGCATCCCAGGAACATTTATGTGCCGCAGCACGACCGACAAGATCTCTAAAGAGCATCCCAGGACTAATTATGAGCACACAGCTCAACCTCTCGGATCTCCAGGACTTATTACATGTCTCTGTAGTAATACCTCATCCCAGGACTAATTACGAGCAGACAGCTCAACCTATCGGATATCTGAGGACTGATTACATACTACATAGAAATACCGGAAAGAGTACCCCAGGAACATTTATGTGCCGCAGCACGACCGGCAAGATCTCCCAGGACTGATTACATGCTATTTGCACAACCTGCCACATATCATCTCTGACCTCCAAGTATCAACCTGATACTCATGATCCAACGGATCATCATCGTACGAGGCATCATCCTGATGCCCATGATCATACTGATCATCATCACTTGTACTATCCTGGTACATATCATCTGAAGCAACATCCTGAATCTCATCATCATGATCAACCTGATCATACAATGCATCCACATGATGCACACCAAGTATTTACCTGATACATATCATCATACATGATCCACCTGATCATACAGTGTATCCACCTGATACAAATACAAATACATGATACATATCAATATACATGATCTACCTGATCATACAATGTATCCACCTGATACAAATACATGGTCCAAGCATCCAACATGATGCATATACAAATACATACAAATGATCCAACCGATCATATCTAGCATCCAACATGATGCGTACATACATATAAATGATCCAACTGATCATATCCAACATCAACACAATGCGTACATACATACAAATACAAATGATCCAACTGATCATATCCAACATCAACACGATGCGTACATACATACAAATATAAATGATCCAACTGATCATATCCAACATCCAACATGATGCATATACAGAGCAGTAACCGGAGCAAATTGATACTCATCATCCAACGCCTACATCCACAGCCATGTACAGGATCCTCCTTCCAACATGCTTGGAATGGCTTCAGCAAATGTGTCCATCACTTCTTCCTTGAAGTGTCATCGATATGAAGAACACCAAGCCTCTCCCTGAAGTACTCAAACTTCACCCTGGCTAGTGGCTTCGTCAGCACATCTGCAATCTTCTCATCTGTCGCAACATACAAGAGCTTCACGGCTCCTCTCTGCATCGTATCCCTGATATAGTGATATTTGATCTCTATGTGTTTCGACCTTTCATGAAACACTGGGTTCTCAGACAGCTTCACACAACTCTGGTTATCGCAGAATATACCAGTATCATCCAATGGGAGATCAAATAACTCAGACAGTAGCTTCCATAGCCATACTGCCTCACAACTAGCTGAACAGGCTGCAACATACTCTGCCTCAGCTGTACTTAGTGCTACGCAGGACTACTTCCTGCTGAACCAAGAGATCACACCTGATCCCATACTGAAGCAACACCCAGATGTGCTCTTCCTATCTGCAGCACTGCCAACCCAATCTGAATCAACATAACCCTGTAGGTTAAACTTTTGATTCGCTTCATACTTGAGCCCATAATCCACTGTACCTTTTCAGAACATGCTTTACAGCAACTAGGTGAACACTCCTCGGATTCGTCAGGAACTGGCTCAATGTGTTCACTGCAAAGCAAATATCTGGTCTCGTGTTCGTCAGGTACATCAAGGACCCAATCATCTAACGATAAATATAGACATCAACCGGCTTAGATGAAGCATCACATAGAAGCTTTAGATTCGATGCCATGGGTGTGGCCATGGCCTTGCAATCCATCATCCCAAATCTCTTCAGAATATCTACTGTGTACTTCCCTTGACCAAGGAAGATCCCACCTTAATTCTGCCACACCTCCATACCTAGGAAATAATGCATCATTCCCAAATCTTTCATATCGAACTCAGCAGCAAGCTTCCTCTTAGTATCTGCAATCAATATGTTATCTCCTGTTACAAATAAGTCATCCATGTACAGAAGTAGAATCATAGGATTCCCTTCCTCAACCTTGTAGTAAAGGTTGGAATCCACTTTACTCTTGGTAAAGCCCAAGCTAGATAGGAAACTGTCCATCCTACCATACCAAGTTCTGGGATCTTGCTTCAAGCCATACAAGGCTTTCTTCAATCTGCACACATATGACTCCCTGTCATGTATTTCAAAACCGAGTGGCTGCTCCACATATACTTCCTCTTCAACTACACCATTCAAGAAAGTAGTCTTGACATCCATCTGGTGTATTTTCCATTTCATTGCTGCACCCAGGGCAAGTACTGTTCTGATGGAAGTATACCTGGCTATAGGTGCAAAAGTTTCTTCATAATCTATTCCCTCTTTCTGAGAGAAGCCATGAGCTACGAATCTTGCCTTGTATTTCTCTATACTGCCATCTGTAGCATGCTTGATTTTGTAGATCCATTTGGAAGTCACAATAGACTTCTCTTTAGGTCTTGGGACAACATTCCAAACATCATTCTTCATTATTGATTGGTATTCCTCAACCATGGCATCCTTCCATTCTTTCTTTTCCACTGCTTCTTCATAACTGGAAGGTTCTTTGTTTATAATGTCACAGAGTAAAGCAACATAGCTGGTATGTGATCTGGTTCTCTTCTTTGCTCTGTGTTCTTCTTCTGGAATGCCAAATCTTTCTGCATCTTGAATGAGCTCTCTAGACCATGCAGGTTTCCTCTTGTGAGAGTTATCCTCACAAGGTGGATCTATAGGTTCTTGCGGATCTTCAAACTCATGAACAACTTCTGGAATTGCTTCAGTCATGGTAGTGTCTTGAAATCTAGTTTCCTTAGGTTCTTCATAAACTTCGATAGGTGCCTTCCTTGATTTGATGAATGCTGAGTTTTCATCAAATGTTACATCCCTGCTGACATCAATCTTCTTGAACCCTAGAAAGTATATTCTGTAAGCCTTCGAGCTTTCACTGTAACCCACAAAGATACCCTTCTTTCCTGAAGGATCTAGTTTGGTCCTCTTTTCCTTTGGGACATGAGTGTACACTGGACAACCAATTATTCTGAGATGGCTGACTTCAGGTTTCTTACCAGAAAAGACCTCTTCTGGTGTCTTGTTGTCCAATATCTTGTGGGGTGTTCTGTTATGCACATATACAGTTGTCCTAGCTGCTTCTGCCCATAGATGCATAGGTAGATCCTGGTCGTGCAGCATTGCCCTTGCTGCTTCCATGATTGTTCTGTTCTTCCTTTCTGCAACTCCATTCTATTGAGTATTATAAGGAGCAGTCAACTCCCTCTTAATCCCTAAATCACTGCAAAGCTTCTCGAAGTCACTTGAGGTGAATTCTCCACCATTGTCGGATCTAAATGTTTTGATCTTTTTGTCAATTTGATTCTCCATCAAGGTTTTGAATTCCTTGAACTTATCAAACACCTCATCTTTGTTTTTCAAGAAGTATACCCAAGTCTTCCTGGAGAAGTCATCAATAAATGAGACATAGTAAACATACCCACTTAGAGAACTGGATGACATAGGACCGCATACATCTGAGTGGATTATTTCCAGGATATCTTTTTCCTTGCTTTCACTACTTGGGAAATCCTTCTTAATATTCTTACATTTTGCACATCCTTTGCAAACACCTTCATGTTTGGTCTTGATTTCAGGAAGACCCTCTACATCCTTGCTTGCAATTGGAAGTGCTCTATAGTGCATATGAGCAAGTCTTCTATGCCAAAGTTCACTTGGCTCCATGGATTCATGTACCATTGCATGTTCAAGTTGTCCTTTTAATTTATACAAACCTCCCTCTTGCTCTCCAATCACAAATGCATCATCTATGGTATTTCCCTTTGGCCACATTAGGACTTGGCCATCCATAAATGCAACCCTCATACCTTTTGTATCCAATGCAGAGATGGAGAGTAAGTTCTTCTTGAGCCCAGGTACATAAAGGACTTCTTTCATCTTCAAGGATTTTCCAGAATCTAGTTTGTAGGAGGCTTCACCACTTCCTTTGATGGGATATTGATAATCATCCCCAAGTTTCACTTTATGGGGTGATTCATGTTCAGACAGATTTACAAAGGATTCTTTAAACCCAGTCATGTGTTTGGAAGCCCCACTGTCAATTGACCAATCATTACAACCATGGGAGATAGTACCTGTGAGAGCAGAGATTAGAACATACTCTTCTTCACTTGAGTCATCATTACTATCATCACTTTCTGCCCCGGCCTTCTTCTTTGGAGGTTCATCATCTCCGGCAGCATGAGCATGGTACCTTCTTTTGTTACCCTTCTTCTTGCTGGAGTTGTTGTTGTTGTGGTTGTCCCTTTTGTTCTTGGGACATTCTGAAGCAAAGTGACCCTTCTCATTACCAGTGAAACACCTTAGATCTTTCTTGTCTTTGTGAAAATGATGAGAAGATTTCTTCTTGTGATGGGATGGCTCCCTCTTGAACTTGCCCTTCTTAGTGTGAGCCGTGAGAGCTTGATCTTCATTTCCCATCTTCTCTTCTCTTGCCACAAGCCTTGCTTCTTCTTGAGAACATTCCTCTCATAATCTGCTGAAGGAGATTAACTGCTTTCTGGCACAGATCCCCTGGATAAAAGAGTCCCATGACCTAGGTAGGCCATTCAAAGTAGTCATAACAATTTCACCATTCTCCACCATTTCATCTACAGCTTCAACTTGTTCCTTGATCTGCGGAAACTTGGAGAAATAGGATTGAATGGTTTTTCCATTCGACATCTTGACCCCTTTCAATTGATTCCGCAGGGTCATCTTCCGATTTATGTTCTTTCCTTCAAATAGCTTGGTCAAAGAGTCAAACATAGCCTTGGGTGTCTTTAGAGAAGACACATGGGGTATGAGATGGTCTTTGATAGAATTAGCAATGATTCTCTTTGCCTTGACCAAGTTCTTCTTATGCAATACCTTAGCCTCTTCATCCCCTGGGATAGGGATGTCTTCTTTTATATATGAGTCCAACTCATTCTCTTCCAGGATTAACCCAATCCTATACTTCCAAGCTCAGAAGTTATTAGCCCCTTCAAGCTTATCCTCAAGCTTGGTGTGGTGAGACATATTAAAGAGTACTTCAAATGGAAATAGAAAATATTTAGGTCTTACCACTTGAAATGCTCAAAACTGAATCTGGTCTCGGATTAGGGTTTGTCAAAAAAACCCTAAAAATTCAAAATGTGAATTTCAACTTTCTGAAAGGATAGAAAGATGTGCCTTGATGAGATAATCATCCTGGTGTATTCAGAATTTGAGATCAACAAAGCTTTACCCTTCAGATTTTCCTTTTTGTCCTCCCGAGTTCACTTGGGAAAGCCCCGAATTAGGGTTTGAGTTTCCCGGAGATCTACCCAACCAAAAATCTCGATCCAAAGCTCTAAACTTCGATTTTTGCAAGGAGATTCCAACTATGGCTTCAGATTTCAGAAATTCATATTTTTGTGGAAATCCTAATTTTTAGGGCCAAATCTGAAAATGCTCAGAATTGAATTCTGATTGGACAGATAGATTCTCCTTGATGAGTAGAGTCAATATACTATACTGCTTTTCCAAAAACTATGGAGAGAAACCCAATAAACAAGAAACTCAAGTTTCCGTCACTGCAAAATGTCTTCTTCTTAGGTTAGCTTTGATACCATGTTAAAATTTTGAGCATTAATTCACAATACTCTTGGATCTTTACTGAGAGAATAACATTTACAGTATATCAATGCATAACAATCACAATAAGCATGACAAGCATCACAAGAATCAAAAGCATGAAAGACAAGAGACACAGAGTTTCCGTGGGGAAAACCCTAAGGTGAAAAACCCCACAACTTCCTCAGAGATAGAGAGAGAAATGGCTCAACCAAAGTACAACCAAAATACAATTGAGATAGTCTCCTAGAGCAGATGATCCTCCTCCTCACTAGTGCACCACTTTCTGAGTGAGAGAAGTGCGTCTTTCCGAATGATCCAAATAGAGATCTCCCGATCTTTATTTATACTTAACCTGTTTGCCCAATGACCTTATGGGGCCGACTTGTATATCTAGATACATCCATAATATAATATATATTTTAGGGCCGACCCCACACATGGTGGTCTAATAACCCATCGACAAGTACACACAGTTGCGACACTTGTCAATCCACATGACGACTTCCTTATAGAGGAATAACACATCTCTTATAAGGGTACAATAAATATATATGAAATACATAGATGAAATACATTCCGAAGTCACATATACATCAACACAAGGGATCCATCAGAAGAAAGGCTGCATGATGATGATCATTAGATCGTCGCATCGAGGGTCACCGCACATCTAGAAGACATGCTGACCCTCAAAGACAGTAATAATGAGGATATTCAAATAAGTCTGCAAGAGAATCTCACCACGCTGCAAGGCGTAGTGGCAAAGATGGATCAAGTCCGGCGTGACTTAGCTCGAGAATCTGAGTCAGAAGGAAGGTCAGGGGACACCTCGCAGCCAAAGAAAACACCTTTAGCTCTGACCATGGCACCAAGACCACGCATAGTCCGCATTGATCCACTAAGTGTAATTTTATCGCACAATGAAGTAGCTGCGGGCGTGCAGATGATAGAACATGTGGACATTGATATCGCTATGTTTCCCCTGGAAGGTCTACACAATCTGCATCTGCAGGTTGTGGAGGAAATCCATGATAGAAATATGGTCACTCTAAACTAGCACCAGGACTTACAAGCAAATTATAGACAGTTGCAGGAAGAAAGTGCAAAGAATTCTAGGGCACTTGATAGTGCACATGAGATGCGGAGAAGAATAGAGCAGATTGTTGCTTCGGTCTGCGTGGATATACCGGAGTGCGACGAGTAGCCAAATCTCATGGATACTATAAAGATCGGCTCGGTAGTCAGCAATCTTAAGGAAGAAATGGCTGACATGGAGATTGATTACAAAGAAAAGCTTGCCACTTTGGAAGCACAAAATCTCTCGAAGACACCACTAGATCAGACAGAGCTTAGAGTAGAAAAAGTGAGAGAAGCCATAGAAAACATATCCAGGGAAATAGCCAAGTGTCAAATATTGCTGGATGAAGCAACTAGAGCATGGAATGCGCTGCAAGAGGACCCTCAGCTGCTGCAGGTCCAAACCAGCTTACTGAAAAAACAAGCACAGTTAGATTCGTTGGATGCGGAGCTGAAGACCCTACCAGCAAGAGACATACTCAACCGAATTGCGGAAGTCAAAGAAGTAAAGACAAAACTTCAAGTGTTAAGAGAACAAGAGGCTGAAGCCAGAGATAAATAACATCCCTTGAGGAAGAAGCTCATGCTATCTCACAGGTGATTGAAGCAAAGATGGTAGAACTTCGAGAGTCGGAGAAAATAGTACAAGAGCAGACTCAGGAAGATCTAACGCCGGATCTATTAGAAATTGTAAAGGAAGTTGAGCAAGATGCCAAAGCCACAGTTGTGAAGCTAACCATAACTTAATAGGAATTCCTTTCCAATATAGATTAGCAAGGCGAAGAGCAACGCAGTGAACCTATGGCAAGTGGCTAGGGGACGAGCCACTTGTAAGTGTTAGGGGCATGTTGGGCTCAACCCAAGTAAGGCATTTTTTTGAAATATGGTTTTGGAGTTGCGAAGTTACATTATAGCACAGTATCGGCAGGGTAGGAACTGCACAGTTAAGTGCCAACTTCATGAAGTGGAAGCACCACACAATGCCAACAAAGCAGCTATTTTGGGTAAATAATATAAGGAAAGGTCGAGCAGACGAAAGCGACTTGTTTGGGTAAGCGACTCCGTGATTACCGGGAGTGGGTATGGATAAATGTGAAGGCAGATGAAAATGACTTGTCAATAGAGTGGTGGAAAACCGTTAGAAGCTAATCCATGAAGTCAACGACGACAGGCAGGCCAGAGTGGAGGAAAGCGACACACCACAATGCAGTATAACCATTTCATGAAGACCGTGACTATCAGAAGGGCGTGTGAGATGCGAGTGGTCCAGCAGAATAGCCAGAAGCGTGTGGAGCAGCTGTCGACCATGACAGGCCGAGTCGACGAGTAACCGCACCATTTCGAGTAACCTTAGGGTTTTGGCCTATGCATTGTAACAGACGTGACCTAAGGGAATGATCTATATAAGGGGCATATTTTGTAAGGGAAAGGGTTATATTTTGATTGGGATTATTGTTGAATCCTGATCTCTGTTGAGAGACTATTGTAAAAAGGCTCTGCAGCTGCGTGCGCAAAGACCTACTGAAGAGATAAGAGAGTGTGCAGCTGTGTGCGCAAAGACCTACTGAAGAGAGAAGAGAGTCTGCAGCTGAGTGCACAGACTAGAACTGTTGTACCCTTCCCATTGACAATATAACAACAGTTCCTGTGGATGTAACTCCCATATTGGGGGTGAACCACGTTAAATTCTTGTGTTATGTGATTGAATGTGCATTTACATCTGTTGAATGGTTAAGTTTCTGTTTATAAGTAAATGTATCTTTGCTTTCATATATATTATCTAGAAGAATGAATGATAGGAATAATATGCTAAGTGTTGAGTGCATATGAATGAATGTTGAATGTGGAATAACTTCTGAACATGGTGAATGCATGAGTATTTGGTAAACACTTAAGTCAGCGAAGTCTGTCTCATGCGATTCCTTGAAGCACAGCACCAGAAGTGCGCAGTGCATTGTAGTTCATCATATTGCATAAGTTCATAAAATAAGCAACCTAAGGCACTTGTTGAATGAGTAATTTACACTAAGTAAAATTCAATCAAAGTGGTTAAGTACCGAAGAGGAAGTGCAGTCTTCAGTTGCGTTGTCCTATCGTCGAGTAGCCATTTCGAGCCACGCAGTTCTTGGATGTGCCATTGTATAAGTGTTAACCGCGAAGAAGGTGAACTTTGTGCAATCCCCAGTTCACATCCTTGGTCCTGTAGCGTGCTGCTCGCCAGTCTGTTGAAATGTGCATCACCTGGTTGTGGAAATCGGATTCCGCAACCTCCCCATAAATTCATGTTGGGTGAGACCTTAGTCTGCTCATAAACTGTTTCCAAAAGATCCGGTGAAAAGGGGTTTCGTTGGTTCCTCGAACTGCGCAGAACCTGGGTCTATCTTGAAAAACTAAAGAACAGTTTATACAACCAACATAGATAGAATCTTAAAATAACCAGAGTAATACATTCAACATAAGTATGGTAGAATAACACTTTAACCTAAGCATTCAATCATTTAAACATACAGTTCAGCGGACTGTAAAACAATAATATTCAGAATTAAATTCTAAATGCTATTACGCAGATAATAAAACTTGAACTAGCAGAATAAGCATATTACAACAAAACAATCATCAATAACATGCCTAAACGTTGTAATCATTCTGGATAACGACTTAAGAATCATTTACAGTAATTAATATTTACAGAATGATAAAAATACAGTTGATAACATACATATGCAATATAATCATTCTGAATAATAGTTAGGAATCATTTACAGTAATGGATGATTGCAGAACAATAAAATAAATGGAACTCGAACTAAGCAAGGTAATCATTCTGCTTAACAATATTGTTCTCATTTACATTGACCCAACATTTTAGAAATAAGATAAATGGAACCCGAACAGTAGAGGCAAAACAAAATTGACAGTCGTCGTTCCTCCCAACCAACTTCCAGAACAACCAAACTACTTGTGCTGAAACCCCCGAGCCTGTTTGCTGAACCACAAGGAAAAATATTGGTCACATAGTTCGTCTTACACAAGCTAGGTCACAATCTCACTTCATCATAAACCTCCTACTCATTGGATGAAATCAATACTCAGAGTATTCTCCCCTTTATCATAATCCTCTTGCTCAATGGATGAAATCAATGCTTTATAGCATTTTCCTAGGGCTTAGGTCATTCATGAGCCACCTGCTCGTAACTGTTCCAGTAGAAGTCACGACCTGAATTTTATGGAGGATTCCTCTTGCATCATTTGCACCTTTACTAGGTTGTCTTTCCAAAATGGGTTTCCTCTTGACACTTGTCATTTCTCCTTGTGGGTCAGCAAACACTCTTCAATGACTATTTCAGTTTTGATTCCCTTAGCTATTTAATAATTAAAAATAATAATTCATTTACAAATATCTTGACCTCACTTGGTAAATAATGTCAAATCAAATAATAACATAAGGTCTTATAAAACAATAATCATTTGGATTCCTTGGTGTATTACATACACCCCCCCCTTAAAGCTTAACACCGTCCTTGATGTTACTTTTAAACTTCCTTTATATCATTCTGAAACAGAATTGGATATGCCTCCCGCATATTGCTTTCGAATTCCCAAGTAGCCTCTTCTGGGATAAGGTGCTTCCATTGCACCTTGACTTGTCTGATGGTGCGGTTTCAGAGTAAAATTTCTCTCCTGTCGAGAATGCATTCCGGTCCCACCTGAAATTCTCATTCGAGTTCCACCTGGATACATTCCAGTCAACCACATGAATAATATCATGAACATATCTTTTTAGAATTGAAATATGAAAAACATTATGTACTTTAATTGTAGTTGGTAGTGCTAATTGATAATCCACTGGCCCAACCTTTGCCAATATCTCAAATGGTTCACAATACTTGGGTGCCAATTTTGTGCATTTTCCCAATTTTAAGGAACTTTTTATGGGTTTCACTTTCACATAAACATGATCCCCTACTTGGAACTCTCTTTGAGTTCTTTACAAATCAGCATAGCTATTTTGTCTATCATGAGCTATGTTCAAGTTGTGTTGCACATGTTTCACTGGTAGTTCCATGTCCTTCAATATTTTAGGACCTAACGTTAGTCTATCAACTGGACTACTCCAATAAATTGGAGTGTTACACTTTCATCAATAAAGTATCTCATATGGACTCATTTTTCAGAGGCCTGAAAATGATTATTATATGCAAACTCAACAAGATGTAAATACTCTTCCCATTTCCGAGGTTTTTCCATTACATACATTCTAAGCATGTCTTCTAAAATTTTATTCACCCTTTCAGTTTGTCCATCAGTTTGGGGGTGATATGCAGTACTGAAATTTAATTCAGTATCCAAATATTTAAATAAAGCTTTCTAGAAGTTTCCCGTAAACTTTGCATCCCTATAAGAAATTACAACTTTAGGTATCCCATGCAATCTGAAAATTTCTTTCATAAAAATATCAGAAATATTAATAGATTTGTAAGTAGATTTAATTGGAATAAAATGTGTTGCTTTACTAAGATTATCCATAACAACCATAATTGAATCATTTTGTCTAGCATTTTTAGGAAAACTTGTTATAAAATCCATGTTAATAATTTCCCACTTCCATTCCAGAATGGGTAAAGGTTGTAGCAATCCGGATGGATGCTGATTTTCAACCTTAACTTGCAGTCATTCAATGCATCTAACAATATATTCTGGTACCTCTTTTTTCATATTAGGACAAAATAATTATTTTCTTTACATAGTGATCATTTTTTGATATCCAGTATGCCTTGGATATCCTCCTTTATGCATTTCATTCATGATTAGTGACTTGACCTCCTCTGAATTAGGTACATAAAATCTATTTTTACATACCAACAATTCTTTTCTGTTAAGACTGAATTATGTTTCTACTTTATTGGTCTTATTTTCTATTGTCCTTTTTTTTAACTTTGTATATTCTTTATCAAATTTTGTTGTTGTCATAATTTTATCTTTTAGATATGTCTCATAGCTGCTACTTGCACTACATACAACATATTTGCATGACGACTTAACACATCAGCCATTTATTTTCCTTTCCTTTAATATGTTTAATTTCAAATTCATATTCACTTAGGAAAGATAACCATCTATCTTGTCTAGCATTTAAATTATGTTGGTCAAATAAATATTTTAAACTAGCATTATCAGTCATTACTAAGAATCTTTTCCCAATAAGATAGGGTCGCCACATCTTAAGTGCATGAATAATGGAAACTAACTCCCAATCATGAGTAGCATAATTCTTTTCATGTTCTTTAAGATTCCTAGATTCATAGTCCACCACATAGTTGTCTTGCATTAATACTCCACCTAGACCCTCTTTACATGCATCTATGCATATAACAAAATCTTTATAGGGGTCTTTTATTTTCAAGATAGGAGTTGTTGTTAATAAATATTTCAGTCTATTAAAGAAAAATTCACATTTCTCATTCCATTCAAATTTCTTACCCTTCTTTTGCAATGAAGTTATAGGATATGCAATTTTTGAAAATCCTTCAATAAATTTGCGATAATATCTAGTGATCCCCATAAAAGATCTAACATCAAATACATATTTAGGCAGAGGCCATTCCATGATAGCTTTAACTCTATCTGGATCCACCGATATACCATCTTTAGACACTACATGTCCTAAGTATGGATTTTATCCTTAAATAAATCACACTTATTGAATTTAGCATAAAGTTCTTGTTCTCTTAATACTTGTAGGACTATTTTTAAATGCTCTTCATGCTCTTGCTTATTTTCAAAATAGATTAATATGTCATCAATGAAGACGACTACAAATTTATCTAAATATTTACTTAATATACTATAAATTAAACACATAAAAGATGCTAGAGCATTTGTCAACCCAAAAGAAATTACGACAAATTCATAGTGATTGTATCTGGTCCTAAAAGTTGTCTTATATATATCTTCGTCTTTAAATCTGACTTGGTGATATCAAGATCTCAAGTCTATTTTTGAAATATATTTGCTCCTCAAAATTGGTCGATTAAGTCATCGATCCGAGGTAAAGGATATATGTTTTAATTGCCATTTTATTAAGTTGTCTGTAGTCTATACACAACCTTAAAGTACCATCATTTTTCTTTACAAAAAAAACCGGTGCTCCCCAAGGGTAAACGCTTGGTTGAATGTATTTCTTATCTATTAATTCCTGTATTTGGGATTTTAATTCATTATGTTCCAAAATATTCATTCGGTAAGGAGATTTTGAAGCTAGTACTACTTCGGGTACTAAGTCAATAGTAAAATCTATTTCTCTTTTTGGAGGCAATCCGGAAATTTCTTTTGGAAATACATCCTTAAAATATTTTAAAACTGGAATATCGTCTATTTTAATTTCATTATTAGTTTCTCTATCATCCATTATTCGAACAGCAAATACTTTACAACATTTACGAATAGACCTTTTCATTTGTAAAGCATATATTTCTCTAATAGTATTCTTCCTTGGAATTCCTTTAACTATTATAGGTCTACTTTCTTCGCCTATGCATGAGAAAGTTTTATCATAGCAATTCAGAATTACTCTATGCTTTTCTAACCAATCCATTCCTATCAATAAATCATAATATCCTAAAGAAAGAATATTTAAATCAACATGCGTCATAATACCATTCATATTAAATTCACATTCTTTCACAAAACTAGTGACTTTTCATTTCGTGATTGTAGCAAGTTGAACTAACTAAGACTTTTCAAATTTATTCTGCTGTAATTTACACAGTTCTACAATTCTTGGTGAAACATAACTTAAATTTGCGCCTAGATCAATTAATATAGAGATTGGTTTATCTTTTAGCATACCTTCAATTTCTACCATTGATGTTTGATGGTCTGCTTACCTGTTCTCCAATGCCGTGCAAATTATGGGCATGCTCCTTGCTACATCTCTAACCGTAGTATCTTCTTGAACAATGTGAACATTGTTAAAAAAAATTCTTCTTATCTCCAGCTGTAGGTTCCCTTTGAATAGTATTTTTATTATAGCCAGCAGATGCTTCTCTTTCTTTTATTACTGTAGGATTTTGTGGCTTAAACCTTCTGAAATTATTTCCTTGATAGTTTCGATGATTATTTCCAGAAGTATTATTAAATCTCATAAATTTTCTTTTGTGTTCAAAACTTTCATGTTTTTTGTTCTTCCAACTTGGTACATGTTCGGCCTGGCCCAAGTTGGGGCAATTTTGGATAGCACAAGGAGGTTGAGCTGTAGAGTTGAGTGTAGCTCAACAAAAGATATAATTTTGTGCAAGTGTGGGGGATGCTGCGAAGTTGTGCGCATCAACCAAATTTTGGCAGTACCGCGAAGGTGAGCGCTACGAGGAAGCAGTGCTACGAAGTGATCAGGCCACATGGAGCCAGCAAAGCGGAATGATGGACGAAGGACAGATACAGGTACTGGATAGACTAGCAGTGGTCTAATTTTGGCAAATATGCTCCAGGATGCCGAGCTACGGGAATGAGCATATCAGGAAGGCGTCCAGTTGTACGAGTTCGTTAAGTGGAGAACGACTTAGGAAAAGCGACAGCTGGGCATGCTTAGTTGTACGAGACTGTTAAGGGGAGAACGGTGCTGAGAAAGTGACTGGAGGCCGATCCAGTTGTACGAGGATGTTAAGGGGAGGAACGGTCTGCAAAGAAAGCAACTGGAAGCTGAGTCAGTCGTACAAGTCCGTTAGTGGAAGGGTGGCTCGAGGAAGATGACCTGTTGGTGTGCGCACAGCAGGAAGGCCGAAAGCGACAGAACAAAGGCGTGGAGGAATGCCACAACAACACACTCGCTACCAGAGGCCAGTAAGACAGTTTAGAGAAACTGTAGCAGTTTTGGAAAACCTAAGGGTTTCGGTCTTCATCATTGTAAAGACATGACCTTCGAGCATGGTCTATAAAAGAAGACATTTTTGTAAGGGAAGGGGTTACGTTGGTTGGTTACTTTTTGGGGTTCTCTCATTACTTTTGTTGTTGATGTATTGTAAGATATTTTCTGATTGAGAAGCCATTGTAAAGGCTATGTAGCTGTGTGTGCAGAGACCTAGCTGAGAGAGAAGAGAGAGTCTGCAGCTGAGTGCGCAGAACAAGAGCGGTTGTCCCCTTCCCATTAAAGATATATAAATAACAACCGTTCTTGTGGACATAGATTCACACCTAGGGGAGTGAACCACGTTAAATATTGTGTTGTGTGATTGAGTGGAACAATGTTTTGTGTGATTACATTTACCTATTTTCTGTAGATGAATGTATGAATATTTCCTTGCATTCTGTTATGTGAAGACTTTTATATGGACTTTCCATCAGGAGAATATGGAGATGATATGTTAAGTCTGCATGAATAGATGAATGGTTAATACTTAGCTTTTCTTCTGAAAGCAGTGAATCAATTATTTGTCTAGTGTTAAGAGATTGCTTAAGTACTTTCCTATGCACAATAGACGAATGAAGGATAGTGATTTGCATTTGCGGTAGACACTTAAATAGTAAACACTCTAAGTGTATAAACGAATGTTAGAGTAATAGCCATTTCAGTGCATGAACGAGTGGATGAGTGATACTCAGTTCGGCGCCTTAAACATTTTCGTGTACTCCAAGTATAAAGTTGAACTGGATTTTTTGTAGTCTCAATAGAAGTACTGCGGTAGAAGGAATTATTGGTAAGGACCGCGGCGTTGTCCATCGCTACGCAGTCTCACCTCGCAGCGCATACCCCCTGTTGCACTGCATAGTACGTATGTCCAAACAAATCATCACAAACTGTGGAAGCCTGATTCCGCAGTACCCCATAGATACACCTCGGGTGAGACCTCAACCTGCTCACAGGTTGTTGCCGAAAGGGCCGGTACGAAGGGGTTTTGTTGGTCAAAGGGAAACCGTGAAGAACCTGGGTCTTATTGAAAACCTCTGGGTCAGCATCAGTCAAGCCAACAAATGGTTTTGTTGCCGTGCTAGAATCCATGATGAGTTGCAATTGTGATGTGTGACGAAGAATATCAGTTCCCGGAAGGATACGAAAACTAGCATCTTGAAAAGATAGAGATCCAAACTTGGTGGGACAAGACCATAAGAGAATTTGCAAGACAAGAGAATAGACATCCGCGTCTATGTGACACGCAGTGGTCGAATATATATCTGTGGAAAGATATTCACGAGATTTTCTGGGCATCATTTCCAAACGAGCTGCAAGGGTGGATCTCACGGCTCGCAGAAAAGAAACTGTTTTCAAGGAGGAGTTCCTACAGAGTGGACTCCTGAGCTCACAGCGCAGCTCAAAGTGATAGACAACCCATTGACACGCGTAGTTGACTTCTGGGTCGATCATATGCTAGAAGGATTCATAACATAATTTGCTGTAGACACACTCAAATCCTACAGCCAAGCAGAAGCATATTTTTTCCTAGGATTCCAAGGTAAGTTGCTGAACAATCTTAGTCTATACATTAAGATGTTGTTAGCTGAGAAAGGTGTTTTAAGAATGCAGTAATATTCTCAAGTTTGTCATGGTAAACAGTATATATAGTGATTTTGACGAAGGCACCCATAATATTAGAAGTGGGAAGAGATATAAATTTAATAAGAATCTTGGAGGCCCTGGACTCCATATAGATATTGAGATTCCTTGTGACCTTGACAACGAAGCCGCACCACCATTTACCCCTCAGAACCCACCGGCTGCAGAGACCATGCCACCCTTATCTCAGAATCCACCCGCTATGCAGCCCACCTCGCAGAATACTCAGCCCAGTACGTCTACCCCGATAAGTCCATTTGTTTTCATTGCACAGAGCCCTTTACAGCAGTCGCGCACTAATCTGGGCACTACACCACCTAATAGGACAATGGAAAACATTGATATGAAGCTACCGATCTTCAAAGGAACTAGTCTAGAAGACCCTGACTAGCATTGGTTCCTTTGCAAAGCCGTATGGAGTGTAAGACAAATCCAGGATGATGCCGTGAAGAGAGCATAGCTCATCACCACTTTCAGAGATAGAGCTTTACATTGGTTTATGAAGAACTCTTCGGTACATCCAAGAACCCTTGCGAAAATTAAAGATGCACTTGTGGCAGAGTTTAAGAAACCCAAATCTGAATCTCAGTGTATAACTGAGTTGAAAGAAATAAAGTAGAAACCGACTGAAACAATCTGGGAGTTTGATTAGAAGTTTATGACACTTTTGGACCAAGTGAGCTTTGTTATAGCTCCGCAACAACACAAGGAAAGGTTCATTGTTGCGCTGTTTCCCCACATCAGATTACCATTGATGCAGCAGAAGGTTGCGTCGCAAGTAGAGGCCTTGGAGATCGCAATGAAGCTAGAAGCTTCGCTGATTGGTGAGACTAGTTCTGGGATGTCTCAGATCCAGAACCAGCTGACCACCCTGACACTAGAGCTGCAAAGCATGAAAAATGGCAAAGAACAAAGGTATGAACCTAAACATGAGGTCTGGTGTACAAGTTGTAAAGGAGAAGGCCATGACCAGGAGCATTGTCCAGTATACCGTGATTATCTTAACAACGGTGCGTCCAACCCGATAAATCATAATCAGGCCCCATGGTGTGAAATTTGTAGAACCATGGGACACATACCTAAAGATTGCTACCTCATACAAAAATATGTGAAAACACCTAAAAATTTATACTGCACTTTCTGTAAATCAGTTGGACATGATGAATCCAACTGCCGCGCATATGAGCTAATGAATGAGAGAAAATGAGATATGGACTCAATGAGAGGCGATGGCTTGTACCGCGTACAAGAAGAAAGCAATCCAAAACAAGAAAACGCGTAATATGACCAAGGAGGATACAAAGGTCGTGGTGGTGGATACCGCGGTAGAGGAAGAAATGCTGGACCAGCGCAGGGAAGAGGCTGCGGCCAGGTCATTTGTTACATTTGTGGCCAGCCAGGTCACGTATCTATAGATTTTGTTAACCCATGTACTACATGAAACTATTGTAAATCATTCGAGCATGTTATTGAAGACTTCCCAGTGCTAGAGGTGGAAATGCAGAAAAGAAGACGGACAGAGACACCAAATCCAAATATCCAGTGGATAGCAGCAGAGAAAAGACCAGTGGACCCGAGCATCAATGTGGTCACACGTAGTGGTGCTGAGGCAAGCCGAGATAGGGGAGAAAAAGCTTCCACGTCAGGGGAGGCTCACACAAAGCAGACCCCTCTTGAGATAGTATGGATGAGGAAAGCCTCGGAAAAATACCTTCTCTCGACCTACGAAAGAACAAGGAAGTATTCATCGACGCACGGGATACCTTCAGAGAACCGGAAACATAATCACAAAGGATCTCGTTGCACCGTGAAACATCGCATGTTGAAGACATGCCAGCGGCCTATGACAAAACAAGCACCGCAACGGATGTCAGCACCTCTGTTGCGCAGTTCCTGCGAAGCTGTAATGAGTTACTAAAAAGTGAAAATGCCATAGTAAAGCTACAGAAGCTCATAAACCAATATGAACCACAGATGGGAACAGAGGCTTCTGATAGCGCAGTACATCACATAAGGAAGCATAAAAGAATAGGCCAAGAAATGAGGCTTACCGCCCAGATAGGAGATTTTGAAATGGACGAAGTCATCCTTGATCTGGGATCTGAAGTGAATGTCTTGACTAAGCAGACATGGCAGCAGATGGGTCGACCAAAGTTGTCATGGTCACCTATCCAGTTAAGAATGGCTAACTAGGAGAAAGTCATACCTTTTGGTCAGTTAGCTGATGTGGTGGTCGACATTGATGGAGTCCAAAGTCATGTAGACTTTGAATTTATCGAGATTGTGGATGATATTCAGCCTTTTCTTGCACTGCTAGGAATTTACTGGGCTATTGATAACTTGGAAATCATAAACCTGAAAATGAAGAAGATGATATTTGAGGGAAAGCATCTTAGGGTCATCATAGCGTTGGATCCTATAGATGGTGACAGATACAGCGAGCCGATTCAGGAGGAATCCAAGGCTCAAGACTTAGATAGACTATACCAGCTCACTGCGAACCAAGAAGATTACATTAATTCTACTGCGGATGGTACACTCAGCTGGAGATGTGATAGCTCCTACGTCTCTAACTCTGAGGCAGGACTGGAAAATTGGCAAAGGCGCATGCATGAAGTATCAGCAATAAGGTGTGTGCAGGTTACAAAATCATTGCATTGGATTGGAAAGGAGGTAAGTCACATTCCCACATATGATGGTTCCGCTAATGTTTACACTTTCATACAGGAATATACTACAGTAGTTCCAGATGAGCATAGGTTACCCACATTGGATATGGCATTGCGCGACACACCAGCCAAATGGTGGGATGCGCACAAGCAGACATTGACAACTTGGGATCAATGCAAGATTAAGATGCAGATTCGGTTTTGCCGATAGGGTAACTTTACCGTTTGAGAAGTTTAATTGCCAGACAGATCCTAGTCAGCACATTGAAGTCTGTTCGCAGGCATTGCTGGAAAGGCCACATGAAGAATGGGTGCACTTGTTTGTGCATACCCTGGAGGACGACATTCCAAAGAAATGGTACTTAGACCTGGAGTTGCACAAGGAAACCACGGATTGGGAGATGTTGAATTCCAACTTCTAGACTGATTTTAGCTTTGAGGACGAGAATCCACTGATCCATGAGGCATTGCAGATAATTAAGGAACGCATATTCAAGGGAGACTATCTTCGCGAAGATACGACATGGGAAGAATTCCTCAAGACAGATACCATTCCTGCGAACCTACACTTGGAATGGAAGAAATATGAAGAACATCCCATAGAGTGTTATAACCTAGCTGAAGAAGTCAATGATAGAAACGAAGATGATGAGGATGATCCGCGCAACATAAACATACCAAAGTTGGAGGGTGCGCGTGATGTAGAAGGACCTCCGTTGGAAATCCCATATATGAGCGGACTGGTAAAGACACATAAGGTGAATATTGGCACAAGTAAAGAGCCAAAGTTCGCATCAATCGGAGACTATTGGGACGAGCAGACTGTTGCGGAGATCGCAGACACCTTACATGAGTATCAGGAGTTGTTTCCGACAAAATTTACAGAAATGAAAGGAATTATGGGAGACCTAGGAGTCATGAAGATCCCCTTTAAGCCAGGCGCCAAGCTTGTGAAGCAGAGGCCATACAGATTGAACCCACGGTATAAACAAAGAGTCCGCGCAGAGATGGATAAGATGCTAGAAGCATGAATCATTGAACCTGTCGAGGAATCTGAGTGGATTAGTCCCATGGTCGTTCAGGATAAGAAAATGAAGGGTGAGCTCAGGATTTGCGTGGATCTCAGAAAACTGAATGATGCTTCGATGCACGACCCATTCCCCACTCCTTTTACAGATGAAGTGCTTGACAATGTTGGAGGGAATGATGCCTATTCCTTTACTGATGGTTTCTCCGGATATCATCAGATCATAATTGATCCCGTGAATAGGCATAAGACGATGTTTTCTACAGAATGGGGGTCGTTCCAATACACAGTAATGCCTTTTCGGCTGAAGAACGCGCCTACCATATTCTCTCGAGTCGTCGTCGCAGCATTTAAAGATTTCATGCACAAGTTTCTGGAAGCCTATTTTGATGATTGGATTGTGTTTGGTCTATTGAAGAACCATTGCACAAATATCAGAATGATGCTTGAAAAGTGTAGACAGCATTAGATCTCATTGAATCTGAAGAAGTACATCTTCTGTGTTCCGTACAGAATTTTACTCGGACACATTGTTTGTAAGCAGGGATTGATGGTGGACCCTGTGAAGATTGCCATTATTGTGAATTTTCCTACACCAACTTCCGTTAAGATGTTGCGCTCTACCTTAGGCCATACTGGATATTACAGGAAGTTCATAAAGGGTTACGCGCAGATAAACGCAACAATGGAAAAGCTGCTAAAGAAAGACGCACTGTTCATTTGGAACGCGGAATGTGAACAGGTTTTTGACACACTTAAAGAAAAGATGGTTACCGCGCCGATCCTAGTCTTCCCAGAATGGGCAAAGCCGTTCCATGTTCATGTTGATGCATCATGCATTTCCCTAGGAATTATATTAGCTTAGCCAGGAGAAGGAGGTATTGACCATCCCATTGCATTTTCAAGCAGAAAGCTCTCGACAGCGGAGAAAAATTACACTACTACTGAGAGGGAAGGCCTTGCGATGGTATATGCACTGCAGAAATTCAGACACTACTTGCTTGGTGCGCACTTCCTTATGTTCACTGACCATTCTGCGTTGAAATACTTGGTCAATAAGCCAGTGTTAGGGGGGCGCATATGCAGATGGCTGTTACTATTCCAGGAGTATGATTTTGAAATCATTGTCAAGCCCGACAGGCTGAACTTGGGACTTGACCATCTCTCTAGGATTGAGTCAGGAGAGGAGTCGACGAACATTGAAGACAGCCTACCTGATGCGCAGTTGTTTGCTATACATATTGTCGATGATTATTATAAGTACATCATCGAGTTCTTAACAACAGGATTGGCACCGCGGGAGTTCTCCATCCAGCAGAAGAAGCAGCTGGTAGTGCGGGCCGCAGACTTCACTATTATTGTAGGTCAGTTATACAAACTCGGACCGGATGAAGTCTTGTGTAGATGTGTACTAGACCATGAGAGACCATTCATCTTAGCATATGCCCACTCAGGGATCGCAAGAGGAAATTATGCAGGAAGGGCTACCGAGTAGAAGATACTATGCGCAGGACTATGGTGGCCTACGATCCATAAAGACTCTAAAGAACACTGCCGGAACTGCGATGTCTGTCAGAGGAAAGGAAAACCCTCGCATAGGGACGAGATGCCAATGAATCCGTAGTTGACCTTGCAGGCATTTGAAAAATGGGCCATTGATTTTGTGGGACCTATAAACCCACCAGGGAAAAGAACTGGTGTGAGGTATATCATTACTGCTACTGACTACCTCACTAGATGGGCAGAAGCAAAACCGGTGAAGGACTGCAGCATAGGCACTACCGCGCAGTTCATTTTTAAAGAAATATTGTCAAGATTCGGGTGCCCAAAATTTTGATGAGTGATCAGGGCACTCACTTTTTAAACAAGACTATTGAATCTCTCACAGAGGAATTCCATATCCATCATCAACGCAGTACACCATATCACCTGCAGGCAAATGGCACTGTTGAGGCTTTCAATAAAATACTGGAGAATGCGCTGACTAAAGTTTGCAATGTGAATATAGATGATTGGGTTCTGCGCATCTCATCTGTGTTATGGGCATGCAGGACCACTTGCAAGAAATTGACAAGGCACACACCCTTTCGGTTGGCTTACGGATAGGAAGCTATAATGCCAATGGAGTACATTGTCCCTAGCTTAAGAATCGTTGCATTCACAGGGACGTCAGACCCCGTAGCACTAGAAGAAAGGTTGCTACATCTAGTTGGGTTGGAGGAAGATCGCGTCATCATCAGATTCCACTAGCAAGTCCTGAAAGACCGCGAGAAAGCATGGCATGATTGCCATATAAAGAACAAGTGCTTTCAGGTAGGTGACCTAGTCCTCCTGTATGATAGCAAATTCATGAAGTTTCCTGGTAAATTTAAGATGCATTGGCTTGGTCCATATACTGTGATACATGTTACTAACACTGGTGCAGTCCAGTTATCCAATTTAGCTGGTGATACCCTACCAACTTTGATAAATGGAAGCAGGATAAAGTTGTACCATGGAAGCCCTGCTTCGCAGAATCCTGAATGATAAACAGAGGGAGAAATTTCTAAGTGTCAAGTACAGTTGAAATTGGACACTGGAAATGTAAAGGAGTCTGTACATGTACGATAAGTAGAACAATGTGTGTACCGCGCAACACTTTTGAAGCTGCGCGGAAGGAAAAAAAAGAAAAAAAGAGAAGAAGTAAGGAAAGAAAAAGGGATCCGCGTAGTTCAAATACCGATACTGCGAAGTAATTGCGCAAGATCAGAGATGCACTGCTGCGTAGCTTGATGCAGTACTCAGAAAAATAGACATCACCCTGCTTTTGAGGAAAATATAGCCGTTAGGTGACCGTTGCAAGCACTCGCTTGAGAATTTAACGAAAATATAACTGTTCTGAACACGTTGACGATGGAAGGGACTAAAGGATTCGCTCAAATTGGCCAATGGACACCTCATTAAATGCTCATCTAGCCGTTGGAAGGCGCGGGGGGGACTCAACTGCGCCTATAAATAACACCGCATAAGGACTTGCGGGCGTTACCAGACACTTAGAATTTTCATGCATTCGCTACTGTGTTAGAAACCCTTAGCCATATTCCTGGAACAGTTGCCTACTCAGACCAATGAATGTCCAAATCACCAGATAGAGAACAAGAGCTTACACTTCAAGAAGCAATCTGAGTCTTTCAGCATGGGGGGATTGCAGAGTTAATGAAAACCCCTGCCAAGAAGGTTGTACTCGAACCCAGTCAAGCATCTAGAAGGTCACCTCGACATAATCCAGCCATGCAGGATAAAGGGAAAGCCACAGCTAGACCATGAAGCAATACTCCCAAGATAGGCCAGACAACGCGAAGATCGCCGGTCTTTCAGAAGGAACCCTTAAAGTTGACACTGGAGTACATATCACCTCGGGTGCTGGATGCCCCTGTTTTTAATTTGGTCAAGAGTGCCCATTATGAAATTCCCTTGTCACCCATTTCGAAGCACGTAGAGTTTGCCCAGAACCTACTAGGAAATATTCTAGAGTGTAAATGGGAATACTATGACCTCCTAGGCGTACAGAAGGAAGAACCCCACGATCCCAAGTACCCACAGTTCCATCCTGACCAGTACATGTGCTGCAAGAAAGATGCTAAGGGCATATTTAACTTGGTCACTGAAAGCTGGTTGACGTCGATAGTGGAGTCCAGATTTCTGAACCTGCTCCGACTACCTCATTTTGATCATTCACCAGAACTTAATGCAGTGGTTCACACTCTGATGGCGCGAATTCACCAGGGATACCTATGGATGGATCTAAATGTGGATTTGAACATTGACTTAATCCACCGCATAATAGGACTAAGCAAGCGCGGCAAGGATCCCAAGCAGTTCTTCCAAGGGAAGGGTAAGGAAAAAGAAGCTGTCACGAAAATGAAACAGAGTCATGCATTGGTGAAGGGAAAAAGAGGGTTTCCCATAGAAGAAATTGAAGATAGAGAGACAAGATTTGTCACACAGATGCTCACAGGAAAAATCATAAGAGCAACCAAGCCTCTGGAGGTGCCTGCGGGCGTAATACTACTCGATGTCGTAATGGCTGAAGGGACCCAATTCAATTGGTGTCAGTACCTTCTAAATGAGTTCCTGGATGAAGTCAATGATACTCACAAGAATAAAGGTCAATTCCACTTCACGTGGTTGATTATCCTCATTGCATTCGTAGGATGGAAGGAACTGGAAAAATATGTCGGTGTAATTACAGAAAGCAATGATCCCAGAGGATTCTGCTATGCCAACCTTTGGGAAAATCTGAATGCAGAGCGGAAGCACGCGACAGCTGAAGTATTCTATCAGTATTACCCCCAGCTGCGCTAGGCGATCACCCATACATCGCGCATTACAAATCAGGTAACGACGAAGTACATTCACGTTATTTATTTTATGGTGGACATGCGATGTATCTTTATTTCACCCAAAGCAAAGATGAAGAAACCATAATGGTATGTGGGTAATTACCATATGTATGAAGAAGACATTAACATCCTCATGAAGGACTGGCCGGCTGACTTCCGTGTCGAAGTCATGGATGTCGAGACCGATTCAGAAGAAGATGAACCAATCCCGCTATCATGCCCTATTGTTGAAGAAAAAGGAAAGAGGAAAGAACCTGAAACCCCACAGAAGCCAAAGGTGCGGAAGAAGATGAAAGCAATAAAGAGTCAATCTGAGACAGTGTTGAACGAAGAAGACTTCGACATGATTGCAAAAAAGGTTTCAGAACAGATGGAAGGCCTGATGACAGAAAAAGACAAGAAGGACATGGTCATACAGGATGACCTGCAAAGGACTAGGCTCGCACTGCAAGGGCTTATGAAAAATATGGACGATGTTTAGAAGAGCCTACCCTTGCCGCGTGATGCAGGAGCTGAAGGGAGGTCGGAAGGAAGCTCGCAGCAGGCACCGCCGCAGTTAGCCATAGCACTACCTTCAAAGACCAGAGTTGTTCATATGGACCCATTGGCCATAGCATTACCAATGTCAGAACAGATCATTCTAGACACAAAGGGTGTCGAGCAGATAAAGCTCGACCTGTCCAAGATTCCTTTGCCTGGATTACACTTTTTGCACACACAGATCGTTGAGGAGATGCATGAAAGAAAAATAGATTCCATGAAGTCGCAGGTGGAGCTACAACCGCAAATAGGTAGCTCGAGGACTCTCAGTCTCGCACATAGATACAATTTTATGATGAATAGGACCGTCATCTACGACTGGAGAACACCATTACTGATGTCACGAAAGATATTGAAGACATAGAAATCCAGGATGATCCTACGGACACCGTTCTGAGGATCGGAGAAAGGGTGAAATCTTTGAAGATGGAGTTACAATATAAAGAGATTCTTCATGAGGCCAATCATACTACCTTAAAGGAAAAGCTCAATGTGCAGGCACCATTAACTGAGCAACAGTTAAGAGAGCAAGCAGTTAGCGCCGCGACACAGAACATAACCAGCGAGATGGCTAAGTGCCAAGATTTGTTGGAGAAGGTTTCAAAGGCATTCATTTCCCTTGAAGAAGATCAAGGGATATTGCAGGTAAAGACTGCAGTAAAAGAAAAGCAGACCGCGCTGGAACAATTGGACGCAGAAGTTAAGGCTCTGCCACCCAAAGATAGGCTGCCAAGGTATAAGGAGATCTCAGGCTTGAAGAAGGAGGTCCAAGTGCTAAGAGAAAAAGAGACTGAGATGGATAATCAAGCACAACAACTACTGGAGGATGATACATCAGTATCGCAGCAAATCGAAGACAAGCTAAAATATCTTCGCAACAACCAGGAGCAGGTACAAGAACAGATTGGAGAAGAGATAACTCCGGCACTGCTTGATACAGTAAAGCAAGTGAAGCAAGACACCAAGGAAGCAGTGGAACAGCTGATCGACACTTACAATGAGTTCGCAGCCAAGCTAGCTCCACAGGTCGCGGAGCGGATCGAGAAGTCCGAAGCAGAAGGTGGCTCGGGGATGAGCCACATGTAAGTGTTAGGGGCATGTTGGGCCTGGCCCAAGTTGGGGAAATTTTGGATAGCACAAGGAGGTTGAGCTGCGGAGTTGAGCGCATCTCAACAAAAGATATAATTTTGTACAAGTGTAGGGGATGCTGCGAAGTTGTGCGCAACAACCAAATTTTGGTAGTACGACGAAGGTCATCGCTGCGAGGAAGCAGTGCTATGAAGTGATCAGGCCATGTGGAGCCAGCAAAGCAGAATGATGGATGAAGGACAGATATAGGTACCAGATAGACCAGCGATGGTCTAATTTTGGCAAGTATGCTCCAGGCTGCCGATCTGCGGGCATGAGCATATCAGGAAGGCGGTCAATTGTACGAGTTCATTAAGTGGAGAATGACTCAGGGAAAGCGACAACTGGGTGTGCTTAGTTGTACGAGACCGTTAAGGGAATAACGACGCTGAGAAAGCGATTGGAGGCTGAGCCAGTTGTACGAGGCCATTAAGGGGATGAACGGTCTGCAAAGAAAGCGATTGGAAGCTGAGCCAGTCATACGAGTCCGTTAGTGGAAGGGTGGCTTGAGGAAGATGACATGTTGGTGTGTGCACAACAGGAAGGCCGAAAGCGACAGAACAAAGGCATGGAGGACTACCATGACAACACAGTCGCTACTAGAGGCCAGTAGGACAGTTTAGAGAAACCGTAGCAGTTTTGGAAACCCTAAGGGTTTCGGTCTTCAGCATTGTAAAGACATGAACTTTGGGCATGGTCTATAAAAGAAGACATTTTTGTAAGGGAAGGGGTTATATTGTTTGGTTACTTTTTGGGGTTCTCTCATTACTTTTGTTGTTGATGTATTGTAAGATCTTTTCTAAGTGAGAATCCATTGTAAAGGCTCTGCAGCTATTTTTGCAGAGACCTAGCTGAGAGAGAAGAGAGAGTCTACAACTGAGTGCGCAGACCAAGAGCGGTTGTCCCCTTCCCACTAAAGATATATATATAACAACCATTCTTGTGGACGTAGCTTCCCACCCGGGGGAGTGAACCACGTTAAATATTGTGTTGTGTGATTGAGTGGAACAATGTTGTGTTTGATTGCATTTACCTATTTTCTGTAGATGAATGTCTAAATATTTCCTTGCATTCTATTATGTGAAGAATTTTATATGCATTTCCCATCAGGAGAATATGGAGATGATATGTTAAGTCTGCATGAATAGATGAATGGTTAATACTTAGCTTTGCTTCTGAAAGCAGCGAATCAATTATTTGTCAAGTGTTAAGAGATTGCTTAAGTAATTTCCTATGTGCAGTAGACGAATGAAGGATAGTAATTTGCATCTGTGGTAGACACTTAAATAGTAAACATTCTAAGTGTATAAACGAATGTTAGAGTAATAACCATTTCAGTGCATGAACGAGTGGATGAGTGATACTCAGTTCAGCGCCTTAAATGTTTTCGTGTACTCCAAGTATAAAGTTGAACTGGATTGTTCGTAGTCTCAGTAGAAGGATTTATTGGTGTGGATCGTGGCGTTGTCCATCGTTGCGCAGTCTCACCTCGCAGCGCATACCCCCTATTGCGCTGTGCAGTACATCTGTCCAAACAAATCATCACATACTGTGGAAACTTGATTCCACAGTACCCCATAGATACACCTTGGGTGAGACCTCAACCTGCTCACAGGTTGTTGCTGAAAGGGCTAGTGCGAAGGGGTTTTGTTGGTCAAAAGGAAACCGTAAAGAACCTAGATCTTATTGAAAACCTCTGGGTCAGCATCAGTCAAGCCAATAGTACATTATTTTTTTTGTTCTTATTTTGATCATAATAGAAATTTGCTTTCCTCATAGTCTCATCCAATGTTTTTGGATTGTCGTATTCAATTCTCTCTTTGTAAATTGTTGGTAAACAGCTGAGAAAACATTGTATTTTAGGTTTTTCATCAACAATATAAGGTACACAACATAATAAACTCAGAAATTTACTGCACAGTTCCTTCATTGTAAAAGTTTCTAGTTTTAAATCATAAAACTCTTTAGCTTTTTCTTCATAATACTATACCGACAAGTATTTCCTTTTAAATTATTTCTTGAAACTTTTCCAAGTTAAGTGACGTTCCTTAATGCATTTTACTTTCTTAATATCTTGCCACCAAATGTTGGCCTTTCCCGTTAAATTATAAATTTCCAAATTTTCTTTTAATTCATTACAGTAGTTGTAAATATGAAAGTACTTTTTCATTCCTGAAAGCCAGGCTTCTGCTTCTTCTCTAGTTTCAATATCACCATTGAATATAGGAGGTTTTATCTTTTTAAATTCACCAGAAATTTATTCATAAGGTTTAATTTTCCTACTATGTTTATCACCATCACTACTTTTGCTAGATTCTTTGTAATTTTGTTTACTTTGTTTAGGTGAATTTCCACTTGAAGACTCAGTTTCACTATCTGAAAATTTTAACTTCTTTTCCTTGCGTTTATAAGATGCAGTATTTAATGTTTCTATATTAGGTCCTTTCTTCCTTTATGCTTCCTGATTATGTAATTTTGTTAACAAGAAATTATTTAATTCCTCTTGTTCTTCCAGAATGCGTTCATTATCTTTCTTAACACTTTGTAGTTCTTCTTTTAAATCTTTTACTGTTTGTAATAGTTCAGATGGATTATCATTTATATTATCATTTAGATGTACCCAAAGATTATCATCATTAATGTTTTCTTGTTCTTTAGGATGGGATTCTTCTTCAGCTGAAATTTCAACATCTGCCATAGTTCCTGCAAGATCAAGGTTATACTTCTCTTCTTAACATAAGAGAATCAACCATAACACATATGTTAGTTTTATGTTTGTACTTGTTTCAATGTTGATCCCTTTAGGCCAAGTGTTGTAACCATGCTCTGATACCATTATGTCACTTACCCCAAAATACCTATATTTAAAATAAACAAATAAAAGGATAAATGCATGTATACTTTTGTATTTCTAACATAATTAAATCAAATTACTTTACTTGATTTACATGCAGGACTCTAAGCAAAATTCATCAGCATGTCAAGGTTCTGTTCTTGAATAACATCCAAGGTCTAGGACACAATCCTAAATACATTTGTTACATTTGTATGCTAGGTTAAAGTCTCTAATCCTTACTTCTTTTATGAGTATAATAGCTTAGGTTTATAAGCATCCTTACATAAGTAATTAACCTAGCATGATGAGGGTTTATACCCTACAAATCCTTGAATAAACTAACTGTATCTTCCACAATTTCCACTTTATAATTTCTTAGTTATTATTTAAGAAATGCGGATTGGGGATCCCCATAATTTTTATGGTTAAATGATATGGTTTCCGCATTCCCGACTTCCGCACTGCGGATTGTGAGACCCTCAGTTATACAGATGAGCTTTTAACTGCTTCCGCATTCCCGACTTCTGCATTGCGGACTTTGGGTTGGGGGAATTTTAGTTTCTGATTGTTTTATTTTAGTGATTCCACATTCCCAACTTCCGCGTTGCGGATGTGGGTTGCGGAATGCCAATTTCTAATTATTTATTAATGATTTTGCATTCTTGACTTCCGCGTTGCGGAACCCCAATTTATGACTTTTTTAAAATTAGTGCTTCTGCATTCCTCCTTTCCGATTGCGGATTCGGTGGAATGCGGAATGCGAGTTTGTGGAAAAAAAAAATTCATGGTTTAAAAATAATGATTCTGCATTCCGACTTTTCGATTGCGGATTCGGTGGAATGCAGAATGCAAATTTGCGGAAAGCAGCTTTTCACAGTTTAAAATTAGCAATTCCACATTCTGATTGCGGATGCGGAATGCAGGTTGCGGTAGATTCGACGACTTACGGGAAACATTAACAGATAAAATCAAATCTAGAAAACTTGTTTGAACTTGAATATTATTACATATGTTTATTCAAGGTATAGGGTTGAAAGTGTAAACTTATCTTTTCGATCTGAGCTATAATGCTATTACTTAAATGATATGTAATTTATTAGATTCTGATTTTATAAACCGGCCATTCGGCTCTGTATAAGCTTTAAGAATATTACTACTTATCAATTTGAATCTGTATAAAATATAAACATTATGTTCTATATAAATCTACATTTAAATCTATATAAACCCTAGATTTATATATATAACAGAGTTATAGAAAGAATCTTGAAATAACCAGAGTAATACATTCAACGTAAGTATGGTAGAATAACTCGTTAACCTAAGCATTCAATCATTTAAACATATAGTTCATCGGACTATAAATCAACAATATTCAGAATTAAATACTAAATGCTATTACACAGATAATAAAACCTGAACGAGCAGAATAAGCAAGTATTACAACAAAAAAATCATCAATAACACCAATAACATGCCTAAACATTGTAATCATTCTGGATAACGACTTAGGAATCATTTACAGTAATTAATATTTACAGAATGATAAAAACACAATTGATAACATACATAAGCAATATAATCATTCTGAATAATAGTTAGGAATCATTTACAGTAATGGATTATTGCAGAACAATAAAATAAATGGAACCTGAACTAAGCAAGGTAATCATTCTAATTAACAATCTAGCTATCATTTACAGTACTAACCCAACATTTCAGAAATAAGATAAATGGAACATGAACCAGTAGAGGAAAATCAAAACTGAAGGTCGTCATTCCTCCCATTCTCCCCTTCCGGAAAGGCAAAATGCGGAAGTGGGTTTGAGGAAAGAAACTTTTCACGGTTTAAAAATAAAGATTCTGCATTCCGACTTTCCGATTGTGGATTCGGTGGAATGCAGAATGCAGATTTGTGGAAAGCAACTTTTCATGGTTTAAAATTAGCGAATGCGCAATCTGATTGCAGATGTGAAATGCAGGTTGAAGCAAATTCAACGGCTTATGAGAAACGTTAACAGGTAAAACCAGATCTTGAAAACTTGTTTGAACTTGAAGATTATTACATATTTTTATTCAAGGTATAGGGTTGAAAGAGTAAATTTATCTTTCCAATTTGGGCTATAATGCTATTACTTAAATGATATGTATTTTATTAGATTATGATTTTATAAACCGGACTTTCGGCTCTATATAAGCTTTAAGAATATAACTACTTATTTATTTGAATTTGTATAAAATATAAGCATTATATTCTATATAAATCTACATTTAAATCTATATAAACCCTATATTTATATATATAACAGAGTTATAGACAGAACCTTGAAATAATCAGAGTAATACATTCAACATAAGTGTGGTAGCATAACTCTTTAACCTAAGAATTCAATCATTTAAACATATAGTTCAACAGACTGTAAATCAACAATATTCATAATTAAATACTAAATGTTATTACACGGATAATAAAACCTGAACCAACAGAATAAGCATATTGCAGCAAAACAACCATCAATAACATGCCTAAACATTGTAATCATTCTAGATAACAACTTAAGAATCATTTACAGTAATTAATATTTATAGAATGATAAAAAGACGGTTGATAACATACATAATAAATATAATCATTATGAATAACAGTTAGGAATCATTTACAGTAATGGATGATTGTAGAATAAGAAAATAAATGGAACCTGAACTAAGTAAGGTAATCTTTTTGCTTAACAATCTAGTTGTCATTTACAGTAACCCAAAATTTCAAAAATAAGATAAATGGAACCTGAACTAGCAGGAGCAAATCAAAACTGAACGTCGATGTTCCTCCCAACCAACTTCCAGAACATCCAAACTACTTGTTTTGAAACCCCTGAGCCTATTTGTTGAACCATAAGGACAAAGACTGGTCACAGAGTTCCTCTTGCACAAGCTAGGTCACAATATCACTTCATCATAAGCCTCATGCTCATTGGATGAACTCAATACTCAGCGTATTCTACCCTTCATCATAAGCCTCCTGCTCAGTGGATGAAATCAATGCTTTATGGCATTTTCCTAGGAATTAGGCCATTCATGAGCCACCTACTCGTAACTGCTCCAACAGGAGTCATGACCTGAATTTTAGGGAGGATGCCTCCTGCATCATTTGTGTCTTTACTAGGTTTTCTTGCCATAATGGGTTTCCTATTGACACTTGTCATTTCTCCTTATGGGTCAACAAACACTCTTCAACAACTATTTTAGTTTTGATTCCCTTAGCTATTTAATAATTAAAAATAATAATTCATTTACAAATGTTTTGACCTCACTTGGTCAATAATTTCAAATCAAATAATAACATAAGGTCTTATAAAACAATAATCATTTGGGTTCCTTGGTGTGTTACATTATGTCTCTAGCTTTTAGTCCTAAACCATGGCCTAGACCAAAAAACTGGTCCTTTGTTTACAAGATGCAAAATCTGTCCAATTTTTTTTTTGAACCTCATCCATGAACATATCAACAATGTTGAAATGATTAAGGTCTTCATTTGTACATATTCTTTATGTCTAGTTTCTTGATCTACCAGTACAAATATGTTATGGATATTTTTATTAGTACTTAACTACACTACATGTAGGATTTCTCTACATACCTACGACTTTAAGGGTGTATTTATACCATTGTACTACTTTGAAGGGTGACTAATAATATCAACCACATCCAAGGCCTTATTATTTATCTCATTTCTTCCTCCATCCATCTCATCCTTCTCCTCACTAGCTAGTGATGTCAACCACTTGTTTATATATGGTTTAAAATTTAGGCTTCGATGTCTTTATGGATTTCATATTTTCTCCTTTATGAATGGGATTAATATTTGTATAATTATTATGGGTACGTTTCTTTTCTAATGGCTTGGTGGTAACTATTTGAAGCATTTGAAGTAAATATATGAAGTCATCTATTACCTCCTTTGAAGAATATGTTTTTATCATCCCTAGAATAATCATAGGCATTTTAAGCTCTTATTGTAGAAGAGGGTCACTAGACAACCCTTCTATTTATAATGACCTTGCAACTCCTTAATTGATCCTAGATATTATAGATCCATCATGTTAATTATTTAATTTATGTGACCCATAATCTAGAATAGGTAGTTGATAATCATAATTTTTCGTTGAATAAGGGTGATACTGGAAATTGAGCAACATGGGTGCCCTAAGGGTTTTGAACAATTTTGACACCAAGAGATCTCATAATTTCTTTGTGAACATCCTCGAAAGTAGTGATAATAAAATTTAATGCTTACACATCAACACATTGGTATATGCTCAACATAATAATACCACAATAGGAGTTGTTGCAAGTCACTTCAAACCTCACCCATTGTTGATAATAAATCATGAGTTTTGTAGGGAACTATAAACTTAATGTGGCTATTGGAGTGAGCATATTTCCATGCCAATTTACAAATATATCTTCATTTGATATATTTCTTCTCTCTACAATGATGGACTGAACACTTGAGTTACCAAGTTTCCAAAATTTATCAAGCCTAGTTCCCCTCTCTATGGTCATGGTTACCATTTCTTCTTTACAAAGAAACTAGGAATTAGCATTCATAGATAAAATTATTATTCACCTTGTCATTTGAATCCTTCCTTCTGCCCACATAGAAATTCATTGATCCCTTGTTGTTTCTTTTTTCTATTAGTCTTACTTTCGTTACCATCATGCAAATATATTTTCTAGAATTCTAGATCCGTTGATTGGCCTCATTGTTCCTAAAATTTCAATTAAAAAGGAAGTCAGATGATTTTTTCGTCAAATAGATAGAGGTTCCTCTAAAGTGAAAAAGGACAACTCACTTTTTCCCTATTTCCTTTTGGTCAACTTCCAAGAAAAAACCATAGAGGATACACAAAAAGTATATATAGATTGGAAGAGAATCTAAAACCAAAGGAAAATTTACCTTCTCCCAATATGTGATTTCAACACTTCACCTTCTTCAAATTTGTGATACCAAATTTCATCTTCTCCCAATTTGTGACCTCTACAAATGAGTATTTTTTTTTTCCGACCATGTTTTCAATGCCACTGACAAAGAAAAAAAAATTAACTCTATCCAAGTGTTGGTTATGGATCGAAAAACCTAAAAAATTGGAACATCGCTTAATCGACATCTAGGCTCCACATGAAAATTCAAAGTTTTTTAAGTGAGATCTATACCCCACAAAAAATTAACGTCTCTTAAGCAACGCTTAAGGAAAAAAACGTTGATTATTAATCAAATTTTCCACCTGGTGCACTTTATTTCAACTTGCAAAGGTGGGTTGTTGGTGGAACGTGGGATGAAATATCAAATTCAAACACATAATGTAGTAGACATGGCAGAAGGCACTCCCTTTTTATATATGAAATTGAATAGAAACTAAATAAACAAATAATAAATTTAGATCCACATATTTCCCATGTGGTTACAACCATTTGCTAAAAATCAGTAACTATAATTTATCTCATAATATATCCAAGACAGTCAATTCTCGCTAGCTCACTTGGTCAAGGGACGGGAATTCGCCAAGGGAGACCCAGGTTCAAATCCCTTCAGGTTATTTAGTTGGAAGGACACCCAAAAATACAAAACAATTGAAGGTTGGTGTGTCCTAGGATGGGTGCAATCCTCAGATGATTGTGATGACTTAGATGCCCTTGGGTTGCAGTTTCTCAACCAATGGTGGAAATGCATTGGCCTCGAGTGACGAGCATTTCTTACAAACAAACAAAAATAATATCTCCAAGATATTTGCAAACAAATTTTATCAAGAGATCCAAGATACTTCAATGATGATCCCAAATCCATAAAAAATATTTAATGGGTGAAGATGAAATTTGAATTTGACCCACTCATTTGGAGAAAAGTTAAAAACCGCACAGTTACAAGAAATGTTTGTTCCTATAACATGCATTTTAGAGGATCAACATGTTCATGTAATCACCAGCAAACTGACCCAGTTTTGAAAGATGAATGAAAATATATTATTATTCTAATATTAATCATAAATTCACATAAAATACTAAAAGAAATGCATTGGAAAACCTTGATCCTAATCCCACATATAAACATTCAAAAGGAATAAAACAGGGTTATGGATAAGCAAGGAGGGTTTAAAAATAAAGGGAGAAGGATGTGAAAAGATGGTTATTTTGTGACTCAACGCTCACCAATGCTTATATATGTATAGACTTCACTATTTAGTTCAAATGAATACAATGCAACCATATGTTGCAATGCTGAATTTTTCCATGTTACGAGTACACAAATGCAACTCCTTTTTTTAAATGTCAATTAATGATCATAAAATCAAATATTTTTAATAATAATATTGATTTTTCCACTTTAATTATTGTGTTTAGATACAATCATTGCATAAATGTGATGTATAACTTAATCAAATATACCAACTGATTACACCTTTGTTCATTGTAACAATGTAAATCATTTGTATATTTAATCAATAATTTAACATATTACGACACTGGATAATGAATTAGAATAATAAATTTATTTTATTGTGTACAAATAAGAGACCCTTAAGTATACAAAATGGAACACCATAAAGTCTACTTTATTCAAAATGTCAATAAATAATTGTTACATTCATTGGTGACATATCGTCATCGAATTGGGACAATATGTTGACATTAGAAAACATGTCTGATTTTCACATATAAACATTCCAAAATATACAAATTGTAACATTCAATTTCAATGATCATGATTCATCACTCAAACTGTTTTCATTGCTCAATCTCATTACATGCCTAATATATTCATCAATTTCACATTATATTATACTTAGGTTGTTTGGAATGTTTTATTGATTGGTTTGATTTTGACATTGCACCTCTTCATGTTCCATATACAAACATACAAATAAATTGTGTTGAATTTGGCATTTCTCCTCTTCATGTTCCATATTAATTTTTAGTATAATATACATGATTTCATAAATCAAAAAGTGTATCATAGCAATTGATTTCTTTATAAACAATACATATTTTTTTGAAACCATGGTTCATGTTTTGTTTTTGTAAATCTACACAGTATATTAATTAAAATAGAAGGAAAATTACAGAGCACGAAGGCCTTTGAGGCGGTTTGGGACAATGGAACCACCATCCATATCTATCAAAAATATTACAATGATTTTTTAGGGCCATACAAAAAATTTTGCCTCTTAAAGTGAGGCTGGGAAAGGGCTTTCTGATCATAATTTGAGTTGTAGATGACTAACTTGTACAAAAAAACTTAAAGAGTCTATAACAAAAAAAATGGAAAGAGGAGAGAGAACCAGTCTTTTGGACTGACATGAGGAGATTATTCACGAGGTATTTCCTCCAAAATTGGGAAACTACCCTGGAAATATTCATCTGGCTCTGGCAGCTTGACAGGAAGCGGCGCCATTTTACGAACATCCATGAGGTCAGGTTCTGCTAGGTTGCATAATTTCTTCTTGGGAGGAGAACCAATGGTGGACAAAACTGGGAATGGAGTCAAAGGAGACGTAGGAAAACCTGAAGGAACCGGGAACGAAGTAGGAGGAGATGGGAATGAAGCTGGAGGAGCTGTGGATCCTTCCTAGGGAGCACCATGGCCAACTGTATGAGCACCCGAAGCACTGCCACTGCCGACCTTTGCATTGTCCGGGTTGCGGAGACCGAAGGAGAGGTGGTTCCAAGAGAAGGTGGTGTCCAGGATTTCCATACAGTCGTCCAACTCAATGATCTTGGATTTGGCAGCCAACAACAAGTTTCTCAAAGAACATCAGTTGTTTAACAGGTCATCCATGAGCTTACCCATCATGTTCTTCATGATCCAGTAGTGGTTGATATTACTTCCATATTTCCCTAAGGCCAGGTGATCCGAGACCAATTGCGCTTCCAAATCGTCAATCAAAGTGTGGACTGTAAAGGAGACACCCAGGTTATACCCATCCCCACTGATAGGAGCAGGGGGCGTTGGGTTTTTCCCATGTTTCCACTTCCCCGATGAGGAGAACCGCGCGGCCTAGTCATGATTGAGAGAACAGAGTGAAGCCACACCTAATTCCACAGACCATAACGATAATCTGCACAGCATAACCAACAAAGAACGGAATGATAATTCGCAGATCAGAACCAGCAGAGACAAAGACAAAGCTGAGGAGAAATGGTGAATATTCTTTCATCATTATTCTTTGGCTCACCTAAAGGGTTGTAATCCCATCTCTCACGCACCATATCACTACACATAGAGACGAAGTAAATGCACACAACACTAGGAACACGTCTAGCCAATGAGTGAGTGGACATTCGGATGAAGCGTCTTGAATGAGCCATGAATGACAAGAAGAGGTAGGAATCCAGAAGGGTTAGTGCATGCGGTGCATGGTTCCACATTGTGGGCTCCCATGCTAAGGACCCTCTCCCACGTGCTTCCCAGTTGTCGTGGTGGCGACTGCATCTGGGGTGATGAGATCCAGCTGAGCCAGGTCTCATCATTTCTAAGTCAGGTCTTCAGGGAAGTTTTTACCGAACTATCCTTCAAAGATACAGAGATTAATAGCCACTCCTTCAATGGCCAGGAAGTCATCCAGAAAATTAGCTTTTTGACGTATATGGTAAAAAGTGGCAGCGTTATAATGATTCAAATTGTCCTTCAGGTGGTGTATCCCATGATCCAATCTCCAGTTGGGAGTAAGCTTGGAGACCTGGGAGTCATTCTGAAGTTTGGTAACCAAGGAGAGGATAATTTGAGACTCTCCCTCCACTATGAGCAGAAGACAATGCCTTTTATTTGCTATAAGAACTCCTTCCAAGAGACCGGCGAGCTCTGCTGCGTTATTGTTGTCATAGCCAATGTTTACAAAGTAGATCCAGACAATGGTTCCATCAAAATTTCAAAGAGCTACTCCAAAACCATCTTGGTCCTGATTTCCTTTCGAAGCTCCACCAAAATTGAGTTTGAAGGCTCCATCGGGGGGGGTTCCAAATTGTCTGGACTGATAATACGCATGCGGGGATTTCTCGAAGGGGGAGGGAGCGAAGGATGGTTGACATTCAGATTTGTCAAGATTTGCATCTCATCCTCTAAGTTGGGGAAGTTCGTTTTGTTCCAGTCTCTAGCAAATAAGGTTTCTTGAAGGTTCTTCCAAATGGTTTGCTAGATATCTTCAGTGGTTCTACTCTTCTCTTCGAAGATACGTAGGTTTATTTCCTTCCAGATGTTCCATACCATGAACCATGGAATGAGAGTCCATAATCTGTTCAGGAGCATGCTTTGGAAAGGATTTTCACCCCAATGCAGCATAGTGTCCGTGATGTTGCCTTTGATTCTGTTGGATTTTCTGAAATTGAGTGCCACTAAGTCCCATAGATCACTGGCCAGCTTCCAGGAGTCCAAAAGATGATCAATAGTTTATGTATGGTTGTGACATAAGATGCAGAGAGAGGGGCCTTGGAATCCCCTTTTGAGGAGGTTGTCCCACATTAAAATGCGTCAGTGTGAGAGTAGCCAAAGGAAGCAAGAGATTTTAGTCCAGAGATTAGATTTCCAGATGGTTTTCCAAAGGGGGAAAAGGTGGGCATCCGGTCTTCGAGCCGAGATAGAGTAAGCTTCCTTAACATTGTAGATACCTTTAGGAAGGTGTCCCCATCGGATAATGTTTGGACCATGTCTAATTCTGATTTTTCTTTGTTAGAGTTTCTTCCAGACGGGATCGAGCAGGGTAGGATCAATTGCAAGGCCCCAAAGAGAGGATTCCTTCCAGATTTGAAAGGGAGAAGATCCCTCTGACTTCCAGTAATCCTTTATAATGGAGTTGGAATAAACAAGGGTGCTAGCTGATACCACCAATTAATCACAATGGTTGTCTATATTGGACATTTGTTGCCATGAGTCCTGCCAAAATAATGCATGAGCCCCTTCCTGTATTTCCTAGAAGCTGTGTTGTTGAATAAGATATATTTGACTGTTGGCGGCTTTCTAGATCATAGATCCCTTTGGGTTTTGTTCATAGCAGATCAAATGGGGGGGGGTCCCAGTTTTGGGCGTACTTTTGATTCCAAAAATAGGCCCAGGGGGAGTTATTTTGCGAGATCCATCTCCACAAGAGTTTTGCCGAGAGGGATTTGTTTCTAATTTCAAGGTCCCTTAAGCCAAGGCTTCCTTCCTGCTGTGGAAGGAAGACAATATGCCAATTGATGAGAGCCCACCAGTTTTTATTTTTGTGCTTTCCCCAAAGAAAGGACCGTTGGAGATTTCATATAGATTTTAGGACCCACTTGGGAGTAGCTAGCACAGAAAAAAGGTATAGTGGCATGGACTGGAGGACAACTTTAAGGAGGATAAGTCTGTTGGCTAGATTTAGAGAGCAGAAGTTCCAAGAGGAGATTCAGTTTTCAAGATTGTCCAAGAGCTCTCTCCAGGAGGAGTGTTTGATAGAGGAATCAAAGAGGGGGGCTCCAAGGTACTTGGAAGGCAAAGTGGAGATTGTGAATCCCAAGATGCGGGAAATATTGCACTGAGTGATGGCATTGGTGTTGTAAAATAAGAGTTGATATTTTTCAAGGTTAATGGAAGTGTCGGAGGCTTGAGAGAAGATGTCCAGGATGCTTTTCAGGGTGCGTGCTTCCTTGACTGAGGGATGTCCAAAGAGTATATTACCATCAATGAACTATTGGTAAGGTACTGGGGGGCCTCCGTGTGGGGAGAGGCCACGAAGAGAGTTGGAGGTGACCTCCGCATGAAGCATACAACTTAGCCCTTCTTCCATGAGGATGAACAAAAACGGTGAGAGGGGGTCCCCTTGACGGATACCATGAGAGGGAGAGAAGGTGGAGGAGGGTGAGTCGTTGACCAGGATCGAGAAGAAGGAAGTGGAGGTGAGGGATAATATCCAGCCGGTCTACTCCTGGATGAAGCCAAAGGCTTGGAGCATTTTATCAATAAATTGTCAACTTATCTTGTCAACGGATTTGGAGAGATATAGTTTTATAAGCATGCCAAGAGTCTTAGATGTTTTCAAGGAGTGGGTGACTTCATGGGATAGAATGATCCCATCTAGAATTTTTCTCCCCTCTACATAGCCAGATTGTTCAAGGGATATGAGCAGGGGCAGAAGAGGTTTGAGACAATTTGCTACCACTTTGGAGATGATTTTGTAAATAACGTTACAGAGAGAGATGGGTCTGAACTTACCAGGGTGAGAGGTGCTAGTCTCCTTCAGAATCAAAGTGAGGAAGGTGGCGTTGAGGGCTAGAATAACCCACTTCTTTTGTCTGGATTCCTCCACAAGATCCAACACTTCCTCTTTAACATGTCCCAGCAGTGATGAAAAAATTTGATGGTGAACCCATCAGGCTCAGGGGATTTTCCTTTAGCCATTTGGTTCACAACATTTTCAACCTCTTGCATCATGATAGGTTGCATCAGGGACGCATTGTGATCAGCATTGAGGATGGTGGGCATATGTTGGGTGAGACGATTGATGGCCATAGAGAGATTGGGAGAGGGTTCTGTTAGTAGATCTTGGAAGTGGCGAGTAAGCTCGTGCCCAATGTCCTTGTGCTCCTCCAAGATGTCACTATTGTCCAATTTAAGCTTGGAAATTATGTTGTGAATTCTGTGTTGAATAGTGGATCGATGGAAGAAGGTTGTATTGCATTCTCCTTCTTTTAGCCAAGTTATTCTAGACTTCTGTCTCCAAACGATTTCCTCTTGCTCACATATTTTGTCCAGTTCAGCCATGAGAACCTTTTCCTTGAGCTTACTTTTTTCTGTTTTCCCCTGAAACATGAGGGTTTTTTGGATGTTCTCAAGTTCTTCCTCAAGACCACCTTTATCCTTAAAGATGTTACCAAAAGTGGTGCAGTTCCATCGACGGAGGTTGGAGTGGAGTACTTTCATATTTTGATGCATGATGGCCATTTTAGATATCCCCTCTACGTGCATGCTAATCCACTAGATGGTAATTGTTTCCATGAAGGATGGGTGCGAGAGACAAAATTTTTTGAAGCGGAAAGGCTTGTGCATCTATGCGCCTAGGTTGTGCCAAGAAAGCAGGATGGGCCAATGATCAGAGCCAGCAACTGGTAGAATAGAGGTAGTGAGAATCCCTCCAGAGACAAGGATGTTGTCCAAGATTATGAAGCAGTTGAGATGCTTGGCGATTTGATGCACTCTGCCCCTCCTATTGTTCCAGGTGAAGAACCTAGAGGAGGGTTTCAATTCGACCGACCCATAGGTAGTTAAGGTGGTTTTAAATTTCTTGTCTTCAGAAGAAAGGGTTCTTAAGCCTCCTTTTTTCTCCTCAAGTGTTGTGATCATATTGAAGTCTCCCCCTATGATGGTGGGGGAGTTGTTGTGCTGTTGAGTGAACCATTCCAGGAAGTCAAGGATTTAAAGCTTCTGAATAGAGGATTGAGGACCATATACATTAAGAAGATGGTCGTGGATGCTGGTATCCTGGATATGAAAGGAGCCTGAGATGGTGTGTGGAGTGGAGTCCAAGTTGATTAGAGAGACAACCGTAGGGTTCCAGACCTTTGGCGTCAATTGTCGCACAGTGACTACCTTTCCAGAGCTTGGCCATGAGGGGAAGAAGAGTTTCAGTGGAACACTTAGTTTCCTAGATAAATAAGATTGTTGGCATGTCTTGATGAATTTTCCTTTTCAACATCTAGTGCTTGGATGGTCCATTTAGATCACGAACATTCCAGGATATAATCTTCATCGGGGAACTAATTTTGAGATTAGAGGAAAATTTCCGTAAGTTGGGCATATTTCCCTGATTCCACTAACCTTGTGCCGAGGAGGTTGATTTGTTGCAGATCGGATTTGCGCCCTCTCTTTTTACTATCCCTCTGGAGTTTTTGCTTGTCCTTCTAAGCAAGATTTAGAACCCCAAGTTTATTTTGGGATTTTGCTTTTGCCAAGGCTTCATGCAGAAGCTGGATTTGGCAGGTGGGGATGGATCCATAAGATTTTCTGGTACATGCATCCTCCATGCCTAGCATAGTTTGGAATCCTACCATTATCAAATGAATGAGTGTTGGGGATTTGATTTGGAAATGGAAATAGATGTCATGGTGGAAGAGCCAGGGGTTCCTTCAACCATTCTCAATATTTATGGTCCTTATGGGGACAGGAGGGCCTATTGGGATAATGTATTATCTAAAACCTAGTGGAAATTTAGCCAATAAAATTATTACCAAGATGGAGAAATAAGAGAGCAAGAGAGGAGTGCATATCTAAGATGATGGATAGATTTCTTATTTCCACTCAGTTGTTGGAAAAGCTAAATTATGTGAGGCAGTGGATAGGCTATAGAGGAGATTCATACCACACTCCTATTTTATGGAAATGGAAGGGTTCATAAAGAAACATCCAAGTCCTTTCAAATACAACTTGGGATGGGATAAGGACGAGGGCTCCAAGACTCTTATTTCATAACTTAGGGAACCTATAAATCTAGAATCTCATAATCGAGACTCAACTCACTTCGTTAATAACCTAGAAAGGACGAAGCAAGGAACTATCAAATGGGCACATCAAAAAAATATTTGGGATGAATAGAGCCTAAGAAACATTGAGGACTCTCTTAAAACTATCTACGAATCAGAAGGGGGTGGTTTCTTGACAAATGAAACAAAATATCACTTATATCATTTGGAAAAGAAGAAAAAGGAATTGTTAGCAGAGAAAGAGGAATCTTAGAGATTGAAAATTCAAGCTCTAGAATAAAGTGTGGGGATGAGAATACAAAAAAAATTCAAGCCTATACAAAAGGTCGTAAGCTCATAAACACTATTTGGAGAATGAAGGACCAACATGGACAAGAGACCTCCTCATTTGAATTTTTGTCAAAGATCATACGAGCCCACTTCCAGGCACTCTGGAGGGCTTAGAATAGAGCCTCAATTGCATAAATCATTCGATTAGCACATCCTTTTCCTAGATTTTTCAATGAGGAAGAGAATAGATTTTTAATGGAAGAAGTCTCGAAGGAGGAATTATTGGAAGTTATGCATATATTTCAAAAGGATAAGATCCCAAGGCTATAGGGTTGTCCTATTGAATTTTGTTTGGATTTCTTTGCAATTATGGGAGAGGACCTCCTAAAAGTGGTGGAGGAAAGCAGAAAAAACAGGAGACTATTGCAATATTTCAACTCAAATTTCACTGCCTTAATTCCAAAGAATGATAACCCAGACTCTTTCGATGATTTCATACCAATCTCTCTTACAAATGGAATTTACAAGATTGTGGTTAAAATTATCGTTGAGAGAATCAAATCTGTATTATCATATCACATCTCTAAATAATAGTTTGGGTTCCTAGAAGGAAGAGAAATCCATGAGGCTATAGGGGTTAAATAGGAAGTCCTACATAGTATGAAATGCCAAAAATACAAAGGTGTAATCATTAAGATTGACTTGTCAAAAGCATATGACTAGGTCAATTGGCTCTACATTCGACTGCTCCTTACACATCTTGGTTTTTAAGTTCCTTTCATTGAATGGATAATGGGATGCATCACTTTGATGTCTTTTTTTCCTCATTAATGGGCCGGAATATCCTTTCTTTCAAGTATAAAGAGGTTTAAGACAAGGATTCCCCCTATCCCCACTTCATTTTGTGTTGGTTGCGGAAGGTCTTGTCAAAGCAATGGAAGAGGCTAAAGGATCAGTACTATCAAAGGTATCAAGATATCACACATTACACATATCACATCTTCTTTTTGTTGACAATATCATTCTATACTGTGATGGATCTAGAAGGGATGTTGATACAGTGGAAAATATTCTAGACCCTTTCTATCAAGCCACAAGTATGATGATAAACATTCAAAAATCCACCCTATCTTACTTAAATATGGAAGAGGATGAGGTAAGTACTACAATTCCACTTTCCCCTTTCCAGAACTAGATTTGGAGGAAGGCATAAAATATCTGGCTTTCTATTTAAACCCTAACAACTATCAAAAGAAAGACTGGATGTGGTTAGTGAAATTTTTTGAAAAAAGAATCAATGTTTGATGTCATAAATGGCTATCTAGAGCTAGAAGACCAGTTCTCGTAAAATCAATGTTGGAAGTAATACCAATATATTGGATTTAATTGGCATGGATCCCAAAGGGAATTTTAGAAATGACTAGAGGGATTTGTTTCAAGTTTTTGTGGAGTGGCCATAAATATCATTCTGTGATGTCGTGGTTTAGATGGGACAGGATAGCCGTTTCAAAATTTGTCGGTAGGTGGGGCCTTGAAAATATCTTCCTTTTTTCGAAGGCTTTGGTGGCCAAAGGAGCTTGGATAATCCTCACTACAAATATTTTATGGTCATTGGTGGTTGAATAGAAATACATAGCTCTAAAATCCATCCTGGGTTGGGTAAGATCTCTAAATAAAAAATGAGCAAATGAGTCTATCATTTGGAAAGCAGTAATAATTGCTTTTGAAATTATTGGTGATGAGAGACACCCTCTCCCTCCCCCATTGATAGAAAACCTACATGAAAGGGGTATCTGTATTGTAAACCAAATAGAGGACCCAGCTTTTAACTCATTATGAAATCAAGGATGGAAAAGTGATAGAATGTTGGGCCTTCCAGAAATTGAGAAGGATGTGTGGAGAAACTATTTAGAATCCCTGAAAGATGGTCATATCCATCTTAGAGATGTGGAGGACAAACTCACTTGGTGCTTTGCTCCCATGGGAAAATATACCCCAAAATAGGGTTATATTAAGCTTAGTATAGATACGAATAGAAAAATATTGTGGTGGTGGAAACCACTTCGGAAATTCAAATGCCCTCTGAAAGCTCATTTATTAATGTGGTGCATTCTTGAAAATAAGATCCCAACCTGGGACAATATCTGGAAGTGTAATCTTGAATGCTCGATTCGGTGTCCTCTTTTCAATTTGAATGAGGAAATGACTCTTCATACATTTATCAAGTGTTCCTTCACACAAGTAATATGGAATAAGTTCTCAAGAATGACAGGTCAAGTATTTAACTGGGATGGGATTTATGTTGTTGAATCTCTACAAAACTGGCCCTAAATTCCCATAAACAAACCCTACAAGGCTCTTCCACTAATTATTTATTGGTGTATTTGGATCACCAAAAAAGTACTACCTTTCAAGAAAATATGGTTCTAGAATTGGTAGTGGTAAAAAGTGTTAGCATCATATCAAATTTTCCACGGTTGAAAGGGATAGCACTAGTACGAAGAATAATCGTAGAAGAGATAGACAAGTCAAATCCTTGGGCATACTCTGATGGTGCATCTCAAAAATAAAATAAAAAATCAATGAGGAGGAGGGGCGATTCTATACTTAAATGATACTCATTACTTCAAATTAACATTAGGTTTTGGAAGAGGAACCAATAACTATGCAAAACTTTATGCGCTCAAAATTCTTCTCCTCTTTGCCATAGAAAAGGGCTATCGATATCTCCAAGTATTCGTGGATTCAAAATTGGTCATTAATTGGTTCAATGGATCACAAAGATGCACACACATTTGTCTCTCTCCTTTGTTAAATGAATTTTAGGAAATCAAATCAAAATTTAATTCCATCTCTTGCATGCATTTTTATAGGGAAAGGAATCAGGAAGCAAACTATTTATCAAAGGAAGTACTTTCACTAGATAAAGGACAGTTTAAGATAGATGAACATAATGGGGATCAATCCTTAAAGTATTATCATAGGCCTTTTATTGAGTTTGTGCAAGAGTATGATGCAGGGCAGCCATAAAAAAAATTTAAAAAAATGGTAAAAGAAACAGGATTTTTGAAGGATAGGTCTTTCACTCTATTTTAGCTTATCTTCTTCTGGGAGATACATAGAATAAGAAAGATGGTTCTGTTAGTTTTTCATAATTTACTTCAATCTGATCTGGGATCTTAACTGAGATAACAACATGTACAGCATATAAATCATGGACACAATAATGCAAGCACACAAGAGACACAGAGTTTCACCGGGGAAAACCAAGAAGGTGAAAAACCCCGCAACTTACTCAAAGATGGATAGAGCAATGATACAATCCAAGCATAAGAGATATACTCCTAGCAGTAGCTTCTCCTCCTCCACTAGTGTGCCACTCTCCAATGAGTGTAAGAGTGAGAATGTGAATGATCAAATAGAGTGCCTCCCGCACTCTATTTATACATGACTTGACTTTCCTAATAACCTTTACTAGGTCGGACTCAACTTAATCACACAACATAATGCTGACAGGGATGACCCCCAATAGGGTGGTCTAATAACCCTTTAACCCACGTGACTTATACAGGGACGACCCCATCAAGGTGGTCTAATAACCCATCAAGTATAAGTTACGACACTTACAATATAAATGATGACACTTCCATATAGAGGAATAATAACATCTCTATGGGAATACAATATACATATGTGAAATACATTCTAAAGTTACAAATACATCAACACTCCCTCTTAACTAGGAAGGTATTTCTCAACACAGATCTTCTAGCACAAGCCTTCTTCTCTGGATCATTGTCACTGGATCATCGACATCGAATCATCGTCATCGTCACCGCTGCTTCTATCTCAATCAATCTCCGATCTACTCGTCATAAGAAGTTCTACAGAGCTAGCCCTTTTTCATGCTGGATGTAGGCCCACCACCTGGAGGTATTCATCATCACTGGCCATACTGTGGAATTCTTGGGACTTATTACATGCATCACAATGCCTCGAAAGAGTATCCCAAGACCATTTATGTGCTAAAGCATGATCGGCAAGATCTCCCAGGTCCACTTACATGTGACTGTCACGAAACCTTAAAAGAGTGTCTTGACTAGCAAGAACTCTAAAGAGCATTCGAGGCCTTTTACGTGACTAGCACAACCTATCTGGATCTCCAGGACATATTACATGTGACCCCCACCACAAATCCTTAGAAGAGTGTCTTGACTAGCAAGAACTCTAAAGAGCATTCGAGTCCTTTTACGTGACTAGCACAACCTATCCGGATCTCTAGGATGTATTACATGTGGTCATGGAAAAGCCTCAAAAGAGCATCCCAGGACTGATTACAAGCGTATTGCTCAACCTATCGGATCTCCCAGGTCTAGTTACATGCCATAGGACAAAGCCTCAAAAGAGCATCCCAGGACTGATTACGAGCATACTGCTCAACCTATCGGATCTCCCAAGTCTAGTTACATGTCCTCCCATAGAAATGCCTCGAACGATAATCTCGGGACTGATTATGGGCACATAGCCCAACCTATTGGATCTCCCAGGTTTAGTTACATGCTCATCTGCACAACCTGTCCACGACCACAAAGTATCAACCTAATACTCACCATACATCATCCTGATCATCATCATAGCATCGTCCTGATGCTTATCATCCAGAGTATCATCCTGATACACATGATCATCTTGATCACCATCACTGCATTGTCCTAATGCATGTCATCCGGAGCATCATCCTGATACTAATCACATATGATCATCCTGGTCATCGTAACTACATCGTCCTGATGCATGTCATCCAGAGCATCATCCTGGTGCATGTCACCCAGAGCATCGTCCCGATACTCATCACATATGACCATCCTGATCATCATAGCATCATCCTGATACATATCATCTAGAGCAACATCCTGAAGCTCATCATCCATGATCATCCTGATCATACAATGCATCCACCTGATGCATACCAAGTATCTACCTTATACATATCATCATACATGATCTACCTAATCCTGCAATGTATCCACCTGATACATATCATCATACATGATCTACCTGATCATACAATGTATCCACCTGATACGTATCATCATACATGATCTACCTGATCATACAATGTATCCACCTAATACGTATCATCATACATGATCTACCTGATCATAACAAGCATCCAACATGATGCATATACATATACATGATCCAACTGATCATAACCAAGCATCTAACATGATGCATATACATATACATGATCCAACTGATCATAACAGGCATCCAACATGATGCATATACATATACATGATCCAACTAATCATACAGAGCAAAAAATGGAGCATCGTCCTGATGCTCATCACACATCGCTTACATTCGCAGCCATGGGAAGGATCCTCCTCTCGCCATGCTTGGAATGGCTGTTGCAAATGTGTCCATCACTTCTTCCACGAAGTGTCGTCAATCTGTAGAACACCAAGCCTCCCTCTGAAGTACTCAAACTTCACTCTGTCTAGTGGTTTCGTCAACACATCCGCAACATGCTCATCCGTCGCAACATACAGGAGCTTCACTGCTCCTCTCTGCACCATATCCCTGATATAGTGATATTTGATCTCTATGTGCTTCGACCTATCGTGGAACACCAGGTTCTCAGACAGCTTCACACAACTCTGGTTGTCACAAAAGATACCAGTAGCATCCAACGGGAGATCAAATAACTTAGATAGTATCTTCCTAAGACATACTGCCTCACAACTAGCTGAACAAGCTGCAACATACTCTGCTTCGGTTGTACTCAGTGCTACGCAGGATTGCTTCCTGCTAAACCAAAAGATCACGCCTGATCCCATACTGAAGCAACACCCATAAGCGCTCTTCCTATCTGCAGCACTACCTTCCCAGTCCGAATCAACATAACCCTGCAGGTTAAACTTTTGATTCGCATCATACTTGAGCCCATAATCAATTGTACCCTTCAGGTACCTCAGAATATGCTTTACAGCATCTAGGTGAACACCTCTGGTATCTGTCAGGAACTGGCTCAATGTGTTCACCGCAAAGCAAATATCTGGTCTCGTGTTCGTCAGGTAAATAAAGGACCCAATCATCTGACGATACACAGTGACATCAACCGGATAAGATGAAGCATCACACAGAAGCTTCAGGTTCGATGCCATAGGTGTGGCCATGGCCTTTCAGTCCATCATCCCGAACCTCTTTAGAATCTCTACTGCATACTTCCTTTGTCCAAGGAAGATTCCATCTGCACTCTGCCACACCTCCATGCCTAGAAAATAGTGCATCGTCCCCAAGTCCTAGGGGCTTTCTTCAAGCCATACAAGGCTTTCTTCAACCTACACACATATGACTTCCTGTCATGTGTCTCAAAACCAAGTGGCTGCTCCACATATACTTCCTCTTCAACTACACCATCCAAGAAATTTGTCTTGACATCCATCTGGTGTATCTTCCATTTCATCACTGCAGCCAGAGAGAGTACTGATCTGATGGAAGTGTATTTGTCTACAGGAGAAAAAGTCTCTTCATAGTCTATTCCCTCTTTCTGGGAGAAGCCATGAGCTACAAATATCGCTTTGTATTTCTCTATGCTGCCATCTGCAGCATGCTTGATCTTGTAGATCCACTTGGAAGTCACAACAGACTTCCCTTCAGGTCTTGGGACCTCATCCCAAACATGATCGATTGGTACTTCTCGACCATGGCATCCTTTTACTGTATCACATATCCTGGGAACTTCAAATTCTTCAATATCTTCAATAGATAGTTTGAACTTCGTTGTTGGAACAAATGTTGTAGTCCTTCTTTTGTAGGTGATGGTATACGATCTTTCCTACAAAGCAAGTTAAATTGCATGATTAGAAACATCTTATAGTTTTCAGAACAAATTCTTACACATAAAGAAATATGTCATACAGTCATGCAATTATTTTAGCCAATGCTTCAATACAACATTTATCCATATCCCGTAACTTTCTAGATGCCTTCCAATCTCTACCAGAACATTGTTAAGAGTGTGCACAACTCCCAACATGTCAACAAAGAGGTTTCATTCTAGATAAGTAGCAATGGAATGTTGTACAGTGCCATAGGCCACTTACCCATTACATGCATATTAGTGGTATACTGTTCATTAATGCAATTATTCTAATATTGATAATACACACCCTAAGTCTAGGAACATAAGCATATACATCATTGAACAATATTATTTAAACAAACAAATATGCAAGAAATGACAATTCAAATACTTATCTTTGTTTGGTTGTAGGGTGGACTCCCTCTCAATCTTTGTTTCCTTGCAGGAACTACTAGAGTGTGCTCCCTCTTGATCTTTTATTCTTGGATTACCTGTCCTTGAACTTATATCCATCCTCGATCACTATGTATGCTTACTAGTATCATCATTGTGTTATCCTTGAGATCTCATACAAAATAATACATTCATTAGTATAATCTTAATACTGTCAAAACACAATAATCTTAAGCATGTATAGTCATGATCATTTCAAACACAGATAATAAGCATTAGTATTCAAGATTTATATAGGAATTTTCTGGTTAGTCATATCATCAATCAAAGTAAGAAGCATAATATGCCTAAACTCATAATTACTAACTTCAATGAATAATCATTATTAATCATACCATGTATACTTATATAAGAGATCCTAACACAAGGTAGGATTCTAACTTGATATAGGAAAAACATACCTGGATTAGTATGCTAGCTAGTTATGTCTAACATACCCGCATAATGCCTACTTGTTCTCTTCAATGACTTGTGCTAGTAACCTGCATATCTCATAGGTTAACCATTATAGAACCAAGTTATACATACCTCGTAAGTAGATATTCTATGTGATCCATGACAATGGATGAATCTTTGTCTTGATGTCACCATGGTCATATATTCTTGAACTAGAACATGATTTGTCTTTCTTGATGTACCTTTCATGTTAGCGGACAACATCAACCTCATACAACACCACAATGCATTAGTACAATCATAAGTGTCAAAACCCTGATCAATGAATATCTTCTATCATGCATTCATATTTTTATGAAGGTGATACGACAAGTCTAAAGTTAATCAAGATTGTACTAACCTTAATGAAGACAAACATACCATAAACTTAATCATGAACAGATTTTGAAACATACCTATAAGTCATACCTGTCGAGATTGCTTGTAATCTTCTTATGTAAGGCCTTAGCCTCATCTCCCTCTGAAATAGGAACTTCTTCACTTACGCAGGTGACCAATCCATTCTCTTCTAGGATTAACCCAATCCACTTGATTTGTAGAACCTGGATCTGGAGCTGGATTAGGGTTTGTCAGGGAAACCCTAAAAATTCAAACTTTGAATTTCAAACTTCTGAAAGGATAGAAAGATGCGCCTTGATGAGTTGATCAACCTGGTATACTTAGAATTTGAAAACTTCAAAGTTTCACCCCTCAAATTTGTTTTTCAATCTTCTGGATTCACTAGGGAGGACCCTGAATTAGGGTTTGAGTTTCCCGGAGCTTCACCCAACCAAATAGTTTGATCCAAATCTCTAAACTTCTATTTTTCCAAGGAGCTTCTAGCTATGGTCACAGGTTGAAAAAAATCTCATTTTTGTAGAAGCCCTAATTTTCCACTTTTCTGATCAAAGTCCCAAACTAGGGTTAGATCAAGCCCGGCCTTCTGCCCAACCAAAAAATTTGATCTTCATCTCTAAATTTAGATTTTGATGAGGATCATCCAGTCATGGTCTCCGATTACAAAAATTCCAACTTTCTCTGAAACCCTAAATTCCTGGAGCCATGAATGAAGGTGCTCAAAATCCAATTCTGTTTTGACAGAAATATGCACCTAATTATTTCTGGTGTAACTCTGAAATTTCAGATCTACAGGGTCTGAAATTTTTTCGTGTGGTAGCCTAACCTGTTATATTTCCAACCCCATAGGTCTGACCTCAAATGGATTCTCTGAGAGAGAGTTATGCCAAGTGTCGCAACGTGACCTATTTATGGGATAAAACAGGAGATCACACTTGTACGAAGTGCCACGTGTCACTGGTTCAATTTCGGCGTTTGAAAATAGTACTTGTGAAATTACAGTCCGTTCCCTACCTGCTATTTTTTACGAAATTTCATTTGGATATTCCTAGCCCAAGTTGTGACCTTTTTTCCTAGGTCACCTTTTTATGACTGAGATCTGGAAGAGGCAAAAACCATATTGTACGGACCATAAAACAAAAAGTACTGCGAATTAGATGCTTTTCTTCGGACACAAGGTACATGGGGATCTTATCTTCGACTTGTAAGATTTTCAGATCCTGAAACTTTTCCAAAATGAATTTATAGCAAAAGTGCTACGATGACTGGTTTTTTCTATATCAAGCCCTAGCTTCGCAAGTGCAACAAGTGTCATAAATGCCATACCATGCCTTCTTTCAGGCTAGCTCTGATACCATGTTAGTTTTTCATAATTTACTTCAATATGATCTAGGATCTTAACTGAGAGAACAACATGTACAACATATCTACAGCATATCAATCATGGACACAATAATGCAAGCACACAAGAGACACAGAGTTTCATCGGGGAAAACCAAGAAGGTGAAAAACCCTGCAACTTCCTCAGAGATAGATAGAGCAATGATACAACCCAAGCATAGGATATATACTCCTAGCAGCATCTTCTCCTCCTCCACTAGTGCACCACTTTCCAATGAGTGTAAGAGTGAGAATGTGAATGATCAAATAGAGTGCCTACCGCACTCTATTTATACATGACTTGACTTGCCTAATAACCTTTACTAGGTTGGCGTCAACTTAACCACATTGCATAATGCTGACAGGGCCGACCCCCAATAGGGTGGTCTAATAACCCTTTAACCTACATGACTTATACAGGGCCGACCCCATTAAGGTTGTCTAATAACCCATCAAGTATAAGTTACAACACTTACAATATAAAAGACGACACTTCCGTATAGAGGAATAATAACATATCTATAGGAATACAATATACATATGTGAAATACATTCCGAAGTTACAAATACATCAACAAGTTCAAAATATCCTTTGTGCAGCACAAAATTTGACAGATGTAACAGAAGATTCTAAAACACTATAGTGAATATTTTGTATAATGGCACGCATATGCAATGAACTCTTTTTTCAGCCACATTACATGTATTTTGTTGGAAATATCCGAGAATGTAGAGAGAAAAGAGAATATATGGCTCGGTTTGTGTCTTATGTATCCATAATATATGCTAGTCATATATCTAAAAAATGTAATTTTATACTAATGAAATAAAATTACGATTTTTTCTCTGCAGGGAAAAAAATTTGTAGGGACAAGTTTTGGAACTCAATGCAATGAGTGGTCCAAATCCAGTAAATACTTAAAGCCCCATATACAAGTACACTTAATCAATAAATATCCATTGCCTAAAAAATATGTCATTTTCAAATGGTAGAGAGAATAAGCCCTCAATGTTAGAGTTTGAAACAACATAAAACAAAAGAGGTGCAACATGAAAAATAGAATTTTCGTCATTAAAGATAACTTTGAATCCATTTTATTTTTTTGAAAATGTTTTATAAATACTTTTTTTTTGTAAAAGCTGCAAATTATATTAGTTTAATAGAAATACAGTATAGGTTATTGTCATTGGTGGTCTTACCCAGAGGTGCCATCCATATCTATCAAAAGTGCTATGGAAAATCAAAACAATGCAGAACAAAAAACCCATGTCCACTGTGGGGAGATCCGGGTGATAATGTAAAGAGTTCATAGCCGTAGAGGCATACAACAGACTGTGTATATCTAGATAAGGAAAAAAACATACAAAAGACATCATAAAAACCTTCTCAAACAGTTTTCAACGGTGTCTCCTCTAGGATTGGGCAACTGTAGGAAACGTTGTGCTTCCAGGCATTTGCAGAAATCGGTGCAGCAGTCCCCAGCGTTGAAGCAGCGGTCCCAGGAGTTGACGTGGCTTTCACTGGTTGATGAGTGACGTGAGCCGGGTGCTTGATGAGCAGTGGAGTGGTATTTCTAGGTAGGACAGGGGAAAATCCAGTCATCTCATGACGAGTGCGCTTTGCCAAGATCGATCCCAAGGAGCTGGGTATGGGGAAGGAGGCTTGTGGCCTTTCCTTTCCTATCATAGGGTCCCTGTTGCGCATTAGGGTCGAAGAACTACCACCAGGGTTGAGTGTGTCCAAGCCAAGTGGAGTAGTCAGAGTGCCATGGGTGGTTTCAACTCTGACAACAGACAAGGCGGCTCCATGTGTGGTGCTCCCAGAGCGGATGTCACAGCAGAATGGTCGAGTGGGAGCATAAGATTCCCAGCAGTGCATGTTTTCCAAGGTGTCGAGAGTAGACGTCCAGTTAAGAAGAGTTTCATGTGGGGATTGGGTGGAATGGTGTGCAGAGGCCCAATTCGATTGCATGTCCTCCATGATTTGCCCCATCATATTCTTTACGAGCTAGTATGGGTCCCAAATCTGCTCCGGATTTCCAATTGCCAAAGTGTCTGCAATGATCTTGGCCTCCCAGTTATCCAGCAATAGAGGAATTGGTATGGAGACTTCGCGTCCATATCCCTTCCTCATGGGACTCTCCTCCAGAGTGTTCTTATTCTTCTTGTTCTTGGTCTTGGCCCCCTTAGTCCTTCCCATATTGGTCGTCGAGAAGGTGAAACAGGCACAGGAGTGCATGTGCAGGGAGTTGAGAGCACTGAAAGCTTGGAGCCGAGAGCATAAGGATCCCAGAGCATAACCAGGCAAGTGAGCCGCACCGAGCATGATGATAGGAGACCTGTGCCTAGAGCCGGGAGCCTGTACTATGCACGCCTAAGATCCATCATCGTGATGCCCAGAGAGTATGAGATGACGTCGAGGGAAGGCATAATAAATGGCTTATCTACTTGACGTCGCATGGATTACGTCAATAGGGGTGTGTGTTGTAAGCTTGGGGCCAGCTGTCGTGTGGTTTTGTCCCTGTGACACCTGCCTGGAGCTATCATCCACATCTAGGAAATGTTTTATAAATACTTATATGGATAAATAAAAAATTATGGAATGTTTTTTGTCAAATAAGGATAAAATTTGATACGAATAGAATGATGTTATATACCTTAAATTTCTATTATGTATATTTCTATGAGACCTACAACAATCCATTTCATATTCAACTCTTCAAAAACAAATATGCACCAAAGTCTTCCCTAATAAACTTCTCTTTCACAAGTATCCCCTCTAACATTTAGAAAAATAATGGAATATGGACTAGGGTTTTGTTTTATAACAATGACTTTTACAAAATGGAATTGATGTTCATTGTTTTGCTTGATATTTCATCCCAATGATGTCAAACATGCACAATGTTATTTTTCAACATGGTTCATGGTCTACCTTGAAAAAGGAATCGCACCATTACAATATGTTGATACAAACACACTATATAAATAGTAAAAGATAGAAATGCAAACCTTTGCAATTAAAAAATTGTGGAGTTTTTTTCCTTTAAAGAGGGTTTTGAAAGAATTAATTGTTGGTGTGTATCATAATTTTTTGCAATGGTGATTTTAAAATATTAAAACAACAACTTGATGTATTGCATGTTTGAAATATATGCACTAATTTTAAAAATAATAAATAAATAAAAACTTCAAAGCTTTGTTTGAGTTAGAATGTTACATTACTCCTAAAAAATATTTTAAGAAAGTAAACACATATTGATTATGCTTTTGGTTTAATTATAGGGGGGAAAGGTGATAATATCAAATGGCCAATTATTCAAATTCCATTTGATTTCATATCGTTCCAAGTTCATCAAGTTCTCCCTTTTCCATTTACAGTAAGTATAGATTTTGTTTATATTTTAATTATCTAATTCAATTTATGATTCCTTTACAGATCCATTTAAATAGTTATGCATTGAATTTTGTGGAATCCTCATTCAAGTTTTAGTATGAGAAAGATATTACACCAATCCAAAAATGACACAAAGTCTTGTTAGGAGAAAGATATTGCAAACATATGGTAGACAAAAATGGAGGTCCACTTCACCCCACCAATTGTGGCATGCCCATCATGGTCCATAGGTATCTCATCGTGAGCTGGATCTCTTTTATCACACCCCAATGGTATGTGGTTGTTCAAAATGTAAAAGGTTGAAGGCGAAACCTTGGCATGCCACATTATCCCATTATATTAATGATTGACTAGCCAAATTTTATGGTTTAAAACCTCTCATTGAAGTCAAATATCCAATAAGTGATATCGAAAAGACATAGAATGTAATTCCCATCAAGGTTCATTAAGCATTGATGAGTCAACCTAATTTAATTATAATATTTAAGCATTATATAGATGTAGTTTAACTAGTAAATCATATTTATATTCCTTTAAGCTAGCTTGAATAGTTTGATTCCTCGCATAGCATAAAATAAAATAATCTGAGTTCCAACAATTCCAAGAACAATTAAAAAAAACTTCAAATTACAAGAGCAAAATAAAAAATACTTGCAATACTAAATTTGATCTCTCTTTTACCTAAATGTTGAAGATGCTTCATTTTTCCAATCCATGCTCCATTTCCCATGCCCAAAGCGAAATTACACCACCCTGCCAACTAGGTGCCTTCCTAGCATCCTATCTCCAAGAAACCCTTTGGTTTCCTGGCCCTTTGTGCCTGCAACTCAAAGAACAATGATCCACAAGAACCATTTCTAGTATTTCTTCCATGAGTTCTTAAAAACTCTTCCAAACTTCTAAAACATCCCCAATTCTCTAAGTATGAATCATCTCTGCATTTTTCCTCCAAGGATAATTTTAGGGGCGAAATTTAGCCCATAGGTTATTTTTCCATGTTTTTTTCCAGAAAAAGATTCACCAATTTGCATTTTTTGAAGCTCTGTTTTGCCCAATTTTGATGGGGTAAACTTTTTTCACTCTAAAAATCACCAAATTATTATATAAACTATATAAAATCCTTAGAAATTGAAATAATTTTAGAAAAAATTGCCAAATATTTTATAGTTGACATTTTAAGAATTGGTAAGATTCGCCAAGGTTTATACACTTTTTAATAAGTATGGGTCCTTAAAATTATCTCTGTAATTTCCTCCCCTCTACATGTCTCCTCTCTCCTATTTATCCACCTCAACTACTGTCTTTCCTAGTTGTTAATTCAAATATATAAAAATAAGCATTTGCGTGAGTTCAAAGCCTTTCCTATCTTTTAAGTCAAAATATATTAAAATACGCATTTACGTGAGTTCAAAGTTTTCCTATCTACCCCATTTATTACAGTATCCTCCCCCACCAAAGTTAATAAAGATATTTCATATCTAATATATTATACTATGCATGTACTTTTATGCATGTACATAGTATCTAAATACTTATCATGAGTACATATATACTTATGTATATGCAATAATTCAACAACCCATTTAATTTGATTAACTTTTAAATGTATCTAATATGTCAAATTCTTGTAAACCGTGCAATTACACACACACACACACACACACACACACACAAACCAATCATTTAATCTTCAACATGTCTATAGTACCTCAACAATTCATTTAAATTTCACCCAAGCACTAATAATTATTGCATTAATCAATCATACAAATGTACCCATGCAAGGGCATATATGTGTCCAGCACATACATATCTCATGTAGTTACTAATAATCAACATCCATTTCCATTAATACATAAATTCTAAATGTTGGAAGTCAACATGTGAAAGAGAAACCAAATAATGCATCATTTCTATATGTTCACAATAAAGCGTGCAAGGCAGTAATTCAATAATCAATCATCAACAACTCACTAACTAGTTCACATTAATATATTATGAACTGCACAACATATTGAGATTTTCACACATGAGTAAAGCAAGAGTTTTAACACACACAAGTATCCAAATTTGTATAACTTCACAGTATTCTTAACTAAGATGCTTCCCCCTTTCTAATTCACAACTACCTTACACATCCTATCCTTCCTTTGCCATGATATCCGAGGGAGTCAATTATATTGACCTAACCCTAGATAGAACCTGTAAGTGGAATTGTCAATTACATCGACCAATCTTCCCCAACAGGAAACTGGTAGTCATCATCACATGCCTTAGGGAGTGTGACTTAGCACATCCATCCCACGACTCCGAGTTTCAGAGGATACATAGTGGGAAATGACTCTATCCCCCCTGATATCATTAGATTCAACACCCTTCATCAACCATATTGTGCAATCATTGTTCCAAGAGTCTCGTCATTGAACAACCACCCTGGAAAAGTTGTAAGTCTTGCCAAAATCACACTCACCCACAAATCATAGCAATATTTGGAAATCACAATGTACATCATAATAAAATCGATATCATATCATTATCCTTTTGATGTATACAACATCCAGGGTACCTTAACATTTACAAAAACCCAATTATCTCATAGTCAGGCAATTTGTAGGTTGGTAAACCAACAACATATATTTTTTGCAATAACACATCTAACGGTTACAAGTGATACCAAGTGATACTCTATATCATTAATGACATGTAAATAAGCACATTCATCCTTTTACATCGAGTATTATATTAGTTCGGCATCCACAGTATAATCCACGTTCTACATTCCACATTCAATTTGCATGCTCAAATGTAATCATGTATTCGTCATTATTAATAACATAACATGGTAAAAGTCTTATACTATTCACACATTGGCATGTTCAATTGTTCACCTAATAGTAGTCTTAATGAGTCCAACCAAGTCCAACATAATAAGCAAATGAATGCTAACATAAATGCCATTTAAGATTTTAATTACTGAATTTCAAAGTATGGGGCATTACATACACCCATCCTTCAAGAAACTTCGTCCCAAAGTTATGGTTATCCACAATTATAAGGAAAATTTTATTTCTTCTATAACATGGGGTGTTTTCCTACCTTACATTCTTCATCTTCTACATGCAATTGATATGCCTCCTCAAAATTCATTAAACATATTTTATCCTCAAAATAATTAACACACTTCCAAAATTTATAGTATTTTTTTTTATTGAAATTCATAGGAAAACCTTATTTCCCATATAACATTACTTTGGGTTCAAGGAATTATTATTACGTATTATGATCCTGCAAAAGATATTGTATAATAAAAAATTATTAAAATTTAAAATTTATTTAAATCAATTTAATGTATCCCAATATAATTATTTGATTGAAATTAATAATATATTTAAATATGATATATTTAATCAACTTATTTTATTCAATACAATATACTTGTTTTATATAATTAAGAGCATACTCAAAAGAAGAATTTTTGTTTTTAACTATAGAAAACAACCCATGAAAGGTTTGAAAGGCCGCTCTCTATAACAAGGCTACAAGGGTAGCGAAGTCCCTCCCAATAGCATGAATAAACAAGGCTGATAATTGTACCAAATGCACTAAGTGTAGTTATGCTACGTGATTAGCTTTGTATTGGTATATTTATCTAAACATTGTTCAAAATTATTCCAGTGATGAAAATATTTTTTTAAATCTATGATTAATGTTGCAACTCAATCTTATAAAAATTTGTGATTATTTTTCTTAAAAATATGAAAATAGCAATATGATGTAATAATTACGTTGAAGAAAAAACTTCGGAGGAGTTCGTGCATGCATATTAGAGTATGTATTCAGATTCGACTATGTAACATAACGTATAAAATGCCTTTTATACATTTTAATATGATGAGTATGCATAAGAATAAGTTTATGAATATAAAAATTCATAAATTATTAAGCAAGTGCTCATAAGAAAGTGTAGCTTCCTCTTTTGCTTTTCTTTCACATCCCACTTGACATGGCATGCCATGAATTCACCATCGCTCAACTTAGTATTGGGAACAATGGTCGCAACAATGCTCTTAAGGCTATCAATTTCTCCTACTTCAAATATGGCAAAGACGTTTTGGGATTTAATTTCAATTCTATAATTTAATTTAAGACTTAAAAAGCCACATAATATACTAATAAATAATGCTCTTTTGTTTAGCATTTTGCTCAGTTTGGCTCATTCACAAAAGAACATCAGGAGGCTTTTTCCCAAGGGAGTAATGTTGGCCATCAAGCACCCCTATTTTAAGTGCACCAATGACGGTAGCCTCACCATTTGTATCGACATTCCTAGATAACTAAGTTATCGGGAGAAATACTAAAATTGCTCAGAAATCAAGGGAATGAGTAGAATTCTCAAAGGAAGAAGAGAAATGTTTATTTGATGGGAACCATCCCCATAGTCCAACTCAGGTTTGTTTAATCGCCATCTTTAATGAGTAGAATTCTCAAAGGAAGAAGAGAAATGTTTATTTGATGGGAACCATCCCCATAGTCCAACTCAGGTTTGTTTAATCGCCATCTTTATAAAGTTAGTTCATAGGTATCGTTTGTCTTCTATGAGATTCAAAGAGTCTTGTCTCTATGGTCTTCTTCATGGCCCCTTGATATTGAAAAATAGTTTCTTGGGTCAACGAATATGATTGTTTTTATGTTGAGTGCTCAAAATCTATTGGCTGGAAACAAAGATGCATTGTTTAGACTGTGTTTAAATGTGCAATTTTGGACAAGAAGTAGAGGTTGCTCAACACATAGGTGACTTAGAATAGTAAAGAGAGACAGTTATTGGGTTTATAAGGTACCCCATACCAGGTATGCTTCAACTTTATATTTAGTTCTCATTATTCTCTGCCTGTATGAAATAATATTTGTAGGTTTTCATTATTCTCTACGTGTATGACATAATATTTGTAGATATAGGCTACAAAATCTAATTTGGCTATATTCTTACTACCATGTATCGACTCCACTGACTACATATGTGCTCTGACCATGCACCGCAATAGGTCTATCACTTATTCTTGTCCACTTAAGAGCAAATTACCTTCATGTTGTTTCAACCAAAAAATTCAATATTTTCGCTTAAAATAAACTAAATTTCTTGACTAACAGGAAAAATACACTAGCCTCTCTCCCTCTCATGTCCATGCTCCTCTTATTCTTTGTTGTTTTCCTTTTTGTTAATTTTGCAGCTCTCTGTTGACTTGGGAGATCGCTATATTGGGAGAAATAGTACCTAGAAACACAAATGTTAGAGCTTTGAAAAGTTAGCTCTATCACTTATTCTTGTCCACTTAAGAGCAAATTACCTTCCCATTGTTTCAACCCAAAAATTCAATCTTTTCACATAAAATAAACTAAATTACATGACTAACAAGAAAAAACAATTGTTTTATTTTTTGCTAGTTATGCAAGTATGTGTTGATTTGGCACATTGCTATGCTGGGAGAAACAATTCCTAGCATCACAGAAGTTAGAGCTTTGGTGTTTGGGAGGGATGGAAAGGGAAGCGGGTAAGTTAGAGCATTGAAGTGAAGAGGTGGTGAAGGGTGTCAATGCAATAAGTGGTTGGTGAACGGTAGAGGTGGTGAAGGGTGTCAATGTAATAAATGGTTGGTGAACAGTAGAGGTTGTTAATGCATTAAGTGAAAGGGCATCAAGGCATCGGTACAATAAATGATTCAAGTAAAAACATAAGAGAAATGAAGAGGGATGAAAGTGAAAGGGCATTAAGGCATCGGTACAATAAATGATTCAAGTAAAAACATAAGAGAAATGAGGAGGGATGAAAATATATCGAAGTCCATAAACGTGTGTGCCATGGCCTTTGTCAATTTTTGAAATGTCATATAAGTAAAATAATAAATAAATTTGAAGTGTCACGTATATAAAATAATAAATATTTTTCATGACCTTTGTTATTCTTTGTCATCAATATCGAATATCGAAGTGTACAATAAATAAAATGATGAAATATTACATATATATATAAAATATTATATAAATTTTGGACTTGTCACATATTGATATAATAAAATAAAATGATAGAAATATTACATATGTATATATATATTGGACTTGTCACATAATGATATAATAAAATATTAATAAAAATCGATATAATCATTATCTTTAATGGACATGAAATTGTGGTTACCTAGAATTCTAAGAACTCAAAATATATATATCTAATAGAAATGAAACGTATATATTTATTTTTACTTTTAAATTGAAAAAAAACCATAGCATCAATGGCTAAAATGAAAATATGTAAAAGTCAACGTGAACTAATGCAAGTTCAACGATGAATTGATTACAATAGTTCATGTCCTTAGTGCGGACTAATAAACAACCAATGAGGAGGTTCCAAAGACCACCTCTATAGCCTCAAATTATATAGCTTGGATAATGCTCTTTTATATATTTGAATTCCATGTCACCCATAACCTCATCCAATCATTCATGATTCAAGGAAAAAGAGAGGCTTAGACTTTTGCTAAATATAATTATATAGCAATATATCCATTTTCTAAAATAATATCATAGACCCATTTTTACTTTGAAACAAAAATAGTTAGTATGATTAACTTATGGAGTATTTTAAATGTATAGATGATATGGACGTTATAGTAATAATTTCTTTAAAAAAAATAAACTAACTAACTAACAATTATAATTTATATTAAAAAAAAGTGTTTAATAACATAATTATATCAAATAAATCTAAAATTGCAAAAAGATTATTAACTAACAAAGCAATTCCTAGAATTAGGGAAATATAATTAAAGGGTTTGCCAATAAATATCTTAAAGAAATCTAGAACTAAAATAGTATTGTAAACATAAAATTTTTTTTTTTAGCTCGAGGGGAATCGGTAACTTGTCAAACTTGCTTGGGCCAGACCCAGGTTCAAATCCGCTGCTGCCACTATAACCCCTAAGGTATAAACTGGCAGCCCGCAAGACAGGATATACCAGCAACTTGTGACTCAGCAAGGACCGAGACGTCCCGACTCCAATCCCGACAAGGGGCGGTAGCCTATCCAGGGGGCGCCTATCCTTTGAGACTTATCACATAAATTTTACTCGAAAGAAAACTTGTTTGTTAAGGGCTTTTTGCTTGATATTTGTTTAAAGGGTTGGTTCCGGTTCTACATTTTCATTTGTTTCCTATATCTTCATACATTTGTTGCAGAAAGGTAATTATGTCAAGCTTAAAACAAGATAAGATCTTTTGGAAACAACTGCAAAGGTAGTATCTTCTCTTGCACATCCTTTTAGACCTGTCGAATCATATGAGAAGAGCATGAAGTATGCTTAGGAGTTCATGAACCAAATTCTAGATGACATCCTTACCAGTACACTGGCTAGAACATCTCTCCAACTTAATATTCTTCAGTGGGAAGGGAAGGAAGAGATGTATGACTTGGGATTGATCTAAAAAGAATACTACAAATATGACGTACAAAGAATGTAGGAACAATGTTGGGACTACAAATATGAAGTTCAAAGAATGCAGGAACAATTGGTTTCCCAACACCTAGAAGAAGAGAAGAGATGGAAGTCGAAAGTACAAAAAATCCAGCAGTAGTTGAGGGTAAAAGAACATGAAGTATAGAGAATGGGAGGACTTTCATTACAGGCCCTTTCTTATAGATGTCCTACTAGATTTTGCTCCATCTACCTACATGAGCAATGGACTAAATTAAGAATCAAGAGGTTGGTTGCAGGAAAGCAAACAAAATCAACAACATTGTTGACTTCATCAGAATGTATTGTGATTCCTCTCATGGGGAACATAATCTTTTATGTGATCTATATCAATTTAATTTCTTTCTACAGGAAGAAATCAAGTGGAACCCCAATCATGTAGTTGGGGATGTCCAACTTAGTGCCTTTTCCTCCTTTATACAAAGCTAGGTTAAATGGAAAAGCGACATGGATCTCTAGAAAGGTGAAAATTTTCAAGGGTAATAGTTAGAAACGAGCATCGGGTACCTGAGGAGGTCATTAAAGATCATAAGGAATTACTATTTGATTCTGGTAGGGACCAGGGTAAAAGTATTCAGAAGAAACCAGAGGGTATCCATCCAAAACATTGAGGAGATTCGTAATCATCATAATATAGATGATGTAGTATCCTTTCAATAAAGATGGCAACTATTACCAAAGATATTACAACAAAGGGACCCGATGACCCATCCACTGTTCTACCCAGCTATGACTTTGTCTCATTTGTATATCAATTCTCTAAGAAGAAACATAAGTAGGTGGATCAACCTCAAATTCCATTTCTGGTTGTTGCGTTATGCAAGGAAGGTATACAAAGTTTCTCAACATTGGGATGATTTTGAGGAGGTATTAGTGTGGATATAAGTTAACAAATGTTTAAGACACTACACAAAAGCATAATTTGGTCACCTCTCATACAACTGGAATAATGTGCATTTGGATTTACAGGATAATTTTTATCATTTGCATGAGGACATACAATGTCCTCAACATGGGGGAGATGTTGAGTGTCCATTATGTACCTATTTTGACTGATAATTGTGTTCTTTTTAATCAGTAAACCCCTCCTTTTTCACCAAAGTTATCTCTTTTCCACCTAAATCCTTATGGTTCTTGCAAGAATTACATCTAAAGAGCATTTAGAGAATTATGGTCATTATAAACATTAATTCATATTATTGCTACTTAAATTTGTTAATTAATCATTTTAAAGTTGTTAAACATTGTTTGTTACAAGAAGACCAGGCTCTTGTAAACATGATTGGTTCCGGTGGTAGCATACGGAGAATTGGGAATCCGACACTTAGAGTGTGTTCCACAACTTTTGAAGTTGCTTATGATCCCTTTAGACATCAAAGAAAACCATTAAAATTGAGGTAAAATCTTGGTCCAATCAGGTCAACACAAGGAAATTGTGCTTGTGCATTAACAGAGTTCTAAATTTGAAGTGAACACAGGTATCTCGTGCACCAAAATCATGAACTATTACAGAGTAATATCCTAGAGATTTGATTTGATCTTAACAAGTGTACCTGAGATATCATTTGAATTTAACATAATCATAACCATGAGATGTCATGTTATGCTTTTAGAGCAAGATCAGATTCATATGGTAACAATCTTCTCAAGAGATCACGAGATATGATATTCCTTGTATTCCTCTTTTGAACCGTGTAACAATCTAAAGGATGTAAGAGTCATCGCTTAGGGAGGCGGAAGTATGATATGAGGACTATGTGATTTGATACTCTATAATTTCCATAAAGTAATGAAACGACTCTTCTTCGAATATGTAGTATCATAGTTTGTTTTTAGCACCTGAGTTCATTATTGTAGCTTAGTTTTGGGGAAGGAGGGCCCCCATGTCTCAAAAGTAAAGCTACCTTTCCATTCCTTTATAGGTTTTTACTTTTTGCATTAGTAAGTTTCAATTATTGTGTTAATGCTTACTTGAGTTTTATTTCAATTATTGTGTTAATGCTTACTTGAGTTTTATTTCAATTATTGTGTTAATGCATGCTATGTGGAGTGTTTATGTTTAGTTGTGGAATACACAATCTTTTCCGAGCATAAACTCTAAAAATCAAATCATATTATTTGGAACAGAGTACACATGCAGCTAGTAATCATAGATTATAGAGTATTGTCGTAACCTGCATTTTTACAATTATTAGTCATAGTGATTATTGATTCAAGAGTAACCAGTTTCAAGAGAACAACATCTGCAAATGGTTTTGGGTTTTTTTATACCCTCATGTTTGTTTTCTTATTATAGAATACATATTTATCTATGAGCACAAACCCTCCCTAACCAAATCAAATGACTAAGAATGAAGTACTTATTACAACAAGTAATCGTTGATTGCAAATATTGTTGTAACCTGCATTTTTAACAATTACCAGTCATAGTAATCATCGATTTAAGAGCAACCAGTCTCGAGAGGATTAATTTTATAATTTCTTAGGAGATGTTTTGTATTCTCTTTTCATAATTCATTAATGCATTTGATTGCACATAATTTAGTATAGGTTTTAGAGTATTAGAAGGACTAATTCTACACAAACAATGATTGCAATTCACAAGTTTGCGTACTCAGAATTGATATAAAATGTAACATGATTTAAACGTATAAATCAACTGACAACATACATTAAACTTCCAATGGCACTTGCATAGAGAACATGGGACATGCCAGCTACATCTTATTTTGTATTGGGATACTTATCTGTAAATAAATTTACACCTATAGGAATAGGTGCCTTGATTGATTTGCATTAATATATGTGAATTCTCTACGATATTGTCACAACATATTTCCTTTGATTCAACCAAAATTTCTTATTTTCCTTTAAGTATTTTGATTTCCATGCCCAAAATAAAATTTTCAATGCCAAGTTTTTTTTATATCAAACTCAATAGACAACTGTGTTTTGGCATCCTTGATTATTTCCTTATTGTTTCCAATCAACAACATATCATCAACATACACCACAAAAAACATCGATCACCAACCTCCTTGGAATACACATAGTGATAATATTTTCTTCTTGATAAACCAAGTCCTAATATAAGTATCAAACTTCTTAAACCACATTATTGTATATTGATCTAATCCCTACAAGGACATCTTCAACTTGCAAACCAACTCCTTCCTTCCATTCACAAAACCTTCTAGCAATTTCATGTAGATTTTTTCTTCAAGGTATTGATGTAGGAATGTTGTCTTTGCATACATAGGCTCTACCTCATGATAAAAAGTACCAACGATAGACAAAAGAAATATAATAGAACTTAATTTACCAACAAGAGAAAAAAAATCAACAAAATCAATTCCTTCAACCTAGGAATATCCCTTTACTACCGGGCATCCTTTGTACTTCCCCACTTTACCTTATGCATTCAACTTCTTCTTAAACACCCATTTTATACCAATCGGTTTTCTTCCAACTAGCAAATCAACTAGTCATGAGCCTCGATTTCATGCAAGCCATCCATTTCTTCAACCATTGTTTTCTTTCAGAAATTACTATCCTCTGAATCCATTATCTCCCAAATGGTTCTAGGATCACATTAGTAATAAATAGAATCAAACTAGAATGAAAAAAAACTTAGGTATACCTTTATGTTTACCTCCTTTCCCAAAATGATCTCCTTAATATTGGAGTAATAGGTTATTCTTGTTCTCAATCATCTTATTATATTTAGTTAGATTCTTCATCCTCCAACTCGAACTATATTGTATCTAGTTATTCTTCCCTTGGTTAGACTTCTTGTTTGGGAACATTTTTAACCTATATAAATACAAAAGCTTGATTGTAATTGGTATTCTTTGTTACCGAGTTCCAAACTTTATAAATTGTATACCATATTTATAGCCAATAAATAAATCCCCTAGGGGTGTCTAGACCAAGTGGCGATAGAGTGTAATGTTAAGATACTCATTATGATGTCATTGGTTTAAACATCAGCTAACTCATGCCCCATGTTGGGGGGATATGTGGGTGCACCTAGGGGTATAGTGGTAGTGGAGAGGAATCAACCCCATGTCACACAAGTACGAGCCCTGCCCCAGTTGATGATTCCCCTAGTAAATAAATAAATAAAAACAATATTTATTCTCCAGCTTACTCATATTCTCATTTGGAACATGCACATAAGAATCACAACTAAAATCTCTAAGAATTTTAAGAGAGTTTTTTTTACCAATATGACTCATGCAGAGTCTTAGCAACTAACATTGATGTACGTGATTGATTTACCAAGTAACATGCAATATACACAACTTTTTCCCATAATTATTGTGCTAACCCTACACCATTGAGCATGCTCCTTTCCTTTTCCATCAATGTCATGTTCATTCCTTCTGTGATTCCATTCTATTGAGCAGTGTATGAAGTTGTCTTTTCCCTTACTATTATGCACTTCTTACAAAATTCCTTAAACTCATTTCCACTAAATTGTCCACCTTTATCAGTCCTCAACACCTTTAATTTATTCTCTAACTAGTTCTATATGGGAACTTTAAAATCTTTAAATTACCAAAAAAATTAGATTTCTTTTGAAGGAGACATATCCTTGTGTTCCGTGAGAAATCATCTATGGAAGAAACATAATACATTGATTTACCTAGTGATGGAATATGCACAAGTCCAAACACATCATTGTGTATCAAATCCAAGATTTTATTTTCTCTTATAGCACTATGTGGTATTCTTTCTCGATTTTTGTTTATCATATATACATTGTTCATAAAAAATTCAAATTCAATGAGCAATCAGACATACCTTTAACCATAACTTTACCATGTAATCATCAAAGTCCCTTCTCTCAAATATGTCCTAGTCTTTGATGCCATATCATTATATTATCTCCAAGGATAGTAGGGTTCCTACCTTATTCATTTTTATCCTCATAAATAACAGAATTGTTGCACCAATTAGTCATAATGCTTCCCAATAACTTGTACATCGTTCAAATCTAAGCTACCCTCAATAACACCATTTCTCCTCAAATCATCTTGCGGATTTTCTTTTCAAATATAGTTATATGAACGCTTACATCACTCATCTTACTTACAGATATCAAGTTTATATCCATCTTTGGAATGTACAGCATCCCAGGGAGAGTATAATCCTTCTATCTTTGAGTAGTGGCTTATGTCTTCCACATTCTATGATTTTGGTTGTTGATTCGTATCCTAGGGAAAAATCACCTCCATTGTACTCTTCATAGTCACAAAACCACTACCTATGAGGAGTCGTGTGGAATGAAGCGCCTAAGTCAATCAGGCATTCATCGTGATATGAATATGTAAATATACATGCCAAGTAAGCAACAATTCCTTCTAATGTGGAGGATTTCATTTATGTGGAAGGACCTTAATCATATTCCTTACTTTATCATTAATTTTAGATCTAAAAACTTTGTTATAATGCTGAAATTTACCACATTTCCTTATAGATTGTCTTGGAGTTTTAGATCTACCTCTAGATTTAGAACTACCCTATGAAGACTTATTTTTTGTTTCTATATTATTGGGGATGACCTCTTATAGATAATACATCCTTGGCCACACCCTCCATGGATTTCCACGTCATTTCTTTTGATAAAAATTATGCAACTACATCCTCAAACCTTAGTGTGGATTGAGTAGTACTACAAATTACTACAATCAAATTATCCCCAAAGTTTGGCGAAGAACATAAAAAGGTAATACACTCAGATATTCTTACTCCATCTTAATATACTTAGATAAGCTCATTTACCAAAATATTAAAGGAATTTATATGCTTCACCATAGATTCACCCTCATCCATTCTAAGATGATCTAGCTTCTTTCAAAGAAACAGTTTGTTTACCAAGGACTTTGAGTGATACAAAGCCCCTAACTTATCCCACATATTCTTAGCATTTTCTTCTCATGAGACATTCAACAACACTAAATCTAAGAGGAAGAGTTGGATTATACTTCTTGTCTTTCTTTCCAACTTGTCTCAATCTTATTTTGTCCATACCAATAGTTTTTTACATAGATCCATAGCAACTCACTATTCTCTATCTACAATAAGATTTTCCATATTTAGTTTCCGTAAGTGTAAGCTCTGGCCATTAAACTGCTCTAACTCTATTCTGAAGTTGCTCAACATTTTTCTTCACACAAGATTCACTATGCAAATCCCCTACTTAGGAGAGGGTTTATCATTAACCCAGTATACCTTTTTCTCTTCACAGAATGACCTAATTTATAGTGACAAAGGCATCTCCCTAAAGCCAAATACCATTGCTCTGAGAACAAATTAAGAGTTTGATAAACTTCTACAAGAAAATAACTACTAACAAAAACTAAAACATAAGAATAACAATGGTTCATTCACATTCACATAGTATATACATGATTTACAACTAAGTGTTGCACCCTCTCCCTATCTCATTGTATTAACTCAATTGTTCACCATACAAATATTTAGGTATTCTGCAACTTCAATCAACCCTAATCAGTTAACTCGAATTCGATTACATCCCTGATCCCTTAACTAGGATAAGACTACAATAGGTCGAAACCATTGGCTAACATAATGCATAATGGAAAAAAAAATACTTGGGTCATGCCCCCCTAGTCAAGGGAGTGGGTCCCCTTGAATCCTTATTGAGATGTTACTAAGTCTACCTATGAAGGATAAAACACATTCCAACATGTTACACATGAGTTATTGGATATTCCAAAGCTAGGGTTGCATGTTTTCATAAACATATATCAGATGTGACATGTTTCAATCTCCAAACATTCTTCCAACCTGTATCATGCATCTAACGCATGCCATATTGTTCATTATTCATTTTATTCATCCCAATTCAAAATGTTACCTTAAGTTGAGAGTATCGTTTCATTCTCAAAACTATTTAAACTCATGTTGTGTCATTCATATAACGTGTGCCATGCATCTACTTTCTTCAACCCTAGTCTCAATGCTACCTTTAGTTGGGAGTATCCTTCCATTCTCAAAACCATTTTTCATGTTGCATATAATTATTAGGTAAGGAATTAAGTCCATCATGTGGACATGTCTCCATCATTGGCCTCCCAAAATTCAAGTAGCATCTAAGATGATAAGAAAATGCATAGTTTGTGTTGTTTAGATATTGATATTTTTTCAAATCTTGTATTCTCCTTTATTTTCCATATTTCAATGGAAAACCACCTTTTATGATGGAAATTTTATGTTCATGAAAGACATGATTGTCCTTCTTAGAATGATTGTTGGAAGGTCTTTCTTTATTTGTCCTTAATAGTAGGGCTATTGGAAGGTCTTTCTTTATTTGTATTTAATATTACTTAAAAGTTCATGATGGTGATTGAGAACTATAACATGTACCAAAATGTATTACACATGCTAGGAGAATTGTGTAATTTCATTTGTGGATTTGTTTCATAATCAATGTTCTTTTGAAAATAAGAAATGTGTATTTTACCTTATATGTAGTTGTTTGTGATAGTTGTGGTCAATGTCAATGTCACCACTTTAATACCTAAGAATTAAAAAAAAAACAATGGAAAAAATGAAAATATCTTCTAAGTAGTAAGCATGCTTGGCCTAAGAATGACCATTTATTTTTTTAATGATGCATTGAACTCTTTAAAATTGTCTTCAATGTAGCATAGTGAAGTATTTCCTTAGATATTTCTCAGATATTTCTAAATGTATTGAATTTCAATTGAAAAGTCATTTCCACTTATCAATAAACACTTAAACATGTTGTGAACTTTCATGAAATTCTGAGGGTATTAATGCAAAATAATTGATATTGATAAACACTTAAACATGTTGTGAACTTTCATAAAATTTGGAGGGTGTTAATACAAAATAATTGATCATAAACATATGATAACTTTTATATTATAAATATAATAATAATAATAATAAAGAATTCTCGTGATATGAAAATCTAGTAAATGTTAATTTAGTCAAATGGAAAATAAATACCCATCCACACACTATGAATACCTATAAAACCTTTATCAAATATAAATATTATAAATGTAAAATAAATAATGACAAACATATTATGCATTATCATAATAATGCTTAATGCAAAAGATAGATAATATAATTAAAAATATTTAAATCAATTTTTAATGATGTATATTTGCTCAATTTAATTTATTAATACAATTTAATTTATTATTATTAATTAATAAATTATCCAAAAGAATAATTATATTTTTTAATTTAAAACAACCATTCAAAGGTTTGAAAGGCCACCCTCTAAAATAAAACAACCGAACCAAGGAAGAGGTTCGAAAGGCCATCTCTCTAGCCTCAAATTATATAGCTTGGTTAATGCTTCTTTATATATTTAAATTCCACATCACCCATAACCATATCATTCATGACTCAAGGAAAGAGAGAGGCGTAGACTTTGGCAAAACATAATTTTTTTTCCCGTGAGAAAAAACATACTATTGCTATTCAATTACTGAATCAAATAGTACATAATGTAGTCACTGGAGAACAGTCATCCAAAAAAACCATATAGCATGATTTTCAGTTTCCAACCAATACAAAATGACTTATGCCAAATACTATCATCTCAAAAATCCTAACAACAAATAACACTTAATCAAAGAAATATAAAGATCCAAAATCCAGAATCGTGTGGTCATAAACTTCTTCCCAAAAAAGAAACCCTTCACCCCCCTCCAAAGCCTGCTTCGATAACAGGTCTACTTGGGAGTTGAATTCTCTATAAATATGCTGGAGTGTGAAGTTTCTGAATTTTTTCAGTTCATTCTGAATCCTACTACACCAGTTTACCAAATGTATGACCTTCAGTTCATATTCACCCATGGCCCATTTAATAGTCTCCCGGGAGTCTCCATAAATTCTTATCTTTGCCAAACCAAAGTGATTAGCAACTCGTGTGACACACCATAATGCCAATAACTCCGCCTTCATATTACTACCTCTGCCACAGTTCATACAGAGAGTGAAATAGTGTTCTGAATTGAGGAAAATTACCCCCCCAGTGCCACAATTCCCCAGGTTTGCTGCCCCATCAAAGAAAAGAAGAGGATCATCAACAATAAGTTGAAAGTTCCCAATATTTCGACGAACAGGTTCAGGTTCCATCCTATGGAATTTCAAATAGTGACAAAGCGCAGCATTATAAACACAATCCAAGACAGGGTTATAATTTTCAAAGATAGCCCTGTTCTGTGCCATCCAAATGGCCCAACAGACAAACACTGGTAATATGGCGTATGATTTTTCATTGGTAATCCAAGTGTGTAAACAGTCTTCAACATAAAACCCAGTCCAATTCACCGAAAAGTTAAAATTAAGGAGAAACTTCTCCCATACTTTCTTAGTAAAGGAACAATGAATAAAAAGGTGTATGGCACTTTCAGAAGCTTCCCTACAGAAAACACACTGGCTGGGGCCAGTCCATCCTTTATGCATTAAGTTGTCCTAGGTTTTGAGCCTATCCAATAAAAGGAACCATAAGAAACACTTAAGCTTCAATGGGAGATGCCAATACCAAATGACTTTATACCACCAATGGATGGGATAAATACAACGCTGCCTAATCATGAATGCATATGCCGTGCTAGCAGTCACCTTTCCCGTCGATTCATTGCTAGCCTAGATAACCAAATCCTCTTCACAGTTCAAACGTATGCCAGCCCCGTTTAAAGCATTTATATATTGGGTCCATTCAATAGCACACTGCCCAGGAAATTGAAGCTCCTCCGCTTTAAGCCAATAACCTTGTTCATTATTAACAACAATTGAATTTAAAGTATAAAATCCAACATACCTTAACATCTCTAGTAACTGGTCAGACAATTTGTAGCTATCGTTTAACCCAACAATGGGGTTAGTACCAATTGCAACCTCAACTCCATTTCCAACTTTCTAGCAAAGTTTGTCAGCTAGCCAACAATAAACTTTTAGAAACCCGTTCCAGATTGGAGAAGTACCTCTGACCACCTTATTCAACCTCCTCAACCAATGAGACGTAGAAACTTTCACATACTTCCGATGGATAACAATAGACCAAAGTGAGTTCCCAAAAACAACCCTCCAAAGGCTCTTCAGTCTCAATGCAGCACTGAAAATAGATAGATCTTTTATCCCCCAACCACCTGCAGCAATAGGCAAGGAGATTTTTTCCCAACCAATCATGGATAAATAAGAATCCTTCAAACCGCCCGTCCACAGGAAAGTAAACATAAGTTTCCTGAGAGTATTCAGCACCGAACATGGAACAGGAAGAAGAGAGAACCAATATACCAGGGTTCCCGTCAGCAAAGACTTCACTAATGTAAGTTTTCCACCAATAGACAAAAGGCGATAAGTCCAGTGTGAAATTCTAGCCTCAAACTTTTTGATTAGCCAGTTCCAATCTTTAACCAAGTATCCGTTAGCTTTTAGATGATACCCCAAATAAGTAAACCCATCAATGAATCTGCAACAATTATAGGGCACTATAGCACAGATTAACCTTAGTCTTTCCTCATCAACCAGATTCTCATATAAACAAGACTTCAAAATACTTATCTTCATACCAGACGCTTTACAGAAAAGTGCAATGATGCCTTGATATGACTGCCATTCCTCCAAGGAGTCAATACCAGTAAATAAAACGTCATCCACAAATAGAATGTGGGAAATATATAAATCTTTTGCAATTTTCAGCCCTTTGATCTTGCCTTCAGTAAGTGCTAATTTGATCAGCCTACTCAAACCATCAATAATCAAAAGAAATAAAAGTGTGGACATGGAGCAGCCCTGATGTAGCCCTCGGGAACAAATGAAAACTGAGGTTGGAGCACCATTCACCAGAACAGAGAAGTTCATGGATTCCACACATGCCATAATCTATCGAATAGCTAGTGCAGGAATACCGATCTGGATCAATACAAGTCACAGAAAAGCCCAGTTAACCCGATCGTAGGCTTTTTCTTAGTCAATTTTTAACAAAATTGCTCGCATCTTCTTACATTTGATAGAATGCAATAATTCCTACGTAATGCCTATAGCATCATGGATTTGACGATCCTGTAGAAAACCAAATTGCTCCAATGTGATATACTTTGACAACACAGGCTTTAGGTGTCTAGCAATAATTTTTGAGACCACCTTATAAACAAGATTGCATAATGCAATAGGACGGAAATCACCAAAGGACTTAGGATCAGTAACCTTTGGAATCAAAGTGATAAAGATATAGCGACATATTCATCTTCTAAAATAATATCATATATTTATTCTTTATATTCAAACAAATAATATTATATATTTATTCTTTGTATTCAAACAAACCATATTATATATTTATTCTTTATATATCATATATTTATTCTTTGTTAATTAAGTGTAGATGGGTGGTTGGGAGGAATATTGTTATCCTCTTCACCTAGGTTCAATTTTGATTTGTGACACTTGATCCTTGGCAGCGGACTTTGACTATGTATTGCTTGAATCTTGAATGGATGTATTTATGGCCATACATTAATGCAATCTCAACAACTCATATTTGTATTTTTAATGTTTAGTAACACAATATTAAATAAATCTTAAGTTTCAAAATGATTATTAATTAAATGAGCAATTTTTACAATTATGAAAATATAGTTAAAAGGTTTGTTGGTAAATACCTTAATGAACTAAGCTAGGACTAAAACAATTTTGAAAAATACATAAAAACTTTAACTCAATTCAAAAGAAAACACCTATGTTTAAGGCTTCTTGCTTGATATATTTTTGAAGAGTTGGTTCCAATTCTGCATTCTCATTTCTTGTTGCATGTTTTCTCATCTTTGAGTGTTCTCTAACTCACTAAATGGAAATATTTGGAAAAGAAGGTAGAGAGTGAAATATCTTAGCAAGTCTTAAGACGAATTAATATAACATGTTGAAATATGTTTCCATTTTTTCTATGTGGTAAATTTGGAGTGTCACATCAGTTGATAATTTGGCTCTGGTGGCCTTCTGAGTATCTAGTTGAGATAATACTTTGTCGTTGAAATGAAACAGGATACCTAAAGATCCTCAATTTTTTAAGTACTCTTTTCAAACCGGTCCGCAAATCAAATAATCTGCGGAGTTGTCTAAAAATTTGATGATTTAGCCTTGACAGGGTTTTCACCAGAATCCAGTGTTTTTTATTTTGTAAAATCTGAATTTAATTGTGTTTTAATGGTGATTTTGATGGTAGAAACGGATTCAACACCATCAAAAACCCATGGGGCACCCAAAGTTTTAGAGTTTGGGAGTTGTAACCAAGATTTTTAAAAATTTATGTCGGATTTTTTCAAAATCGTGCCGAAAAATCAATTTTTTCTCTTTGAAATCGTAGAACTTTTAGAATATGTGATCTGCAAGGGACACATCGACTTGCATGCATATGGCCCTCCATACTGCTTAGATACTAGGAGTAAACCTGGCTTCAACATTATCAAAACATCCAATAAATTTCCAAGCATCTACAAGAAACAAAATTGGAAATCTCTCTCTAGGCCCCAACCCTCTAAAAATAGTAATACAAACTTGGGACATAAATCCCTTTTCCAAATAATAAGTAGAACAAACCAAAGAATGAATATGAAACTAACTTAAGTTAAAACTCCAAATACACAAACAAAAACTTGAATTCCTCTACATTATAAACCCACCATCATAACAAAACTCCATCGTATTTCCTTTAATTATTGATCCTGCACCTCGGATGAAGAAGTGATAATAATATTTTTTTTCCAAGGAAAAAAATATCACAGTCCAAATTTGTATTTCAAAATATGAACCATATTGTTCAATTTCTATAAATAGCCTTACAGAGTTTCTTTTGTATAGAGCTTGTCAGAGACTATTCACCTTATGACAAAATCACTTGCATAATATTAGTGGATCTTATATAGATTCATATATATTCTTTTTATATACTTAGCATAATTAACATAAATTCAAGCAGGGTTTCTATATATGGCTCATAGTATAGGTGAGATCACAAATTTTTTTATGTAGGCCTATTGGCCTAATAGATTAATTTTGCAACAGTCCAAGGTCAATCTCCTTGATAAGATCTTTGTCGATCTCCCAAAATTTAGTGGCACCTTCGACAAGTAGTAAATCTTGCTTGGAAAGTAGATCTGCACCTGAATCATAATCCCTGTAGACATGATGGAAATTAATGTGCTCAAAAACCTCTATGATCCTACAAATATCCTCATAAATGGGTCTGAGGAAGATGCTATGAGGTGGTATCCTGTGGCCAATCCAATCTATTACCAGGAGGGAGTCTCCAAGGACCTGCAGATACGTGACACCATATATAAGGGCGAGATGTAATAACTTCAATACCGCAGTCAAATATTCCCTCTTGTTTCTAGAAGAACCTATGCATGCAGTGAAATCAATCTTGTGACAGTCAGATAAATGTATGGAACCTACGATACCTCCAATACTCGAGCCGCCTTGAGCAACCCCATCGAAAAAACACCAGGGGACATAATTATCTATCTAAAATGCACTTTTCCTTTCCTTTTTGTCCTCCTAGATGTCTTGTGGAAAATGTGCAAGAATAGCCAGACTTTTAGCAGCATAGATATGGGGATGTATATAGATATCCTGAAAATTATTCTTGTTCATGCCTAGCCAAATACTCCAGGTCATCAGAACAGGTAACACTTTATAATGGATATATGTCGGGGATCGAAGCCAGTTCTGTAAAACAATGGAGAAATCCTCACCTTCCCATTTGAAAGGGGTACCTGTAACCTGTGAGGCATATGTCCACATATCTTTCAGATAAGGACAATTTAGGAAGAAGCTACAAACCTTTATGCCACTTATCCATAAATATAAAATTTATAATGCTTAACAAATTTGTGATCATAAAAAATATAAAATAGACATAACAATCCTTCATTTAATTAAATCAAGTCAATCTCTTGAATAGAGAAAACACTCATCCTTGATTGTTGATGAACTCCCTTATGTCTTGAACAAAACTTAGTTCCATGTTTCATTTTGGGTCAAAACAAATCCCACATCCTCCTAATGAATAATAATAAATACTATAAATATCGTATTTTTAATTATATACTTTTTTAATAATAATAATAATATGATTTTATTATGAATGAATAATTGTCCACATAAATGTTTCTCTCTCTCTTATGTGTGTGTGTGTGAGATTAACGTCTGCTGACACCAACTTTGGTCTATCGGACTGTAAGAAGGTTATTACTTGGTTTGCTTTAAAATTTTGTTCCTAAGCTCATAAAGCTTAGAAAAAAGATTTCCAAGATCACTATAGTTTCGGGAAGTCAGGAGGTTAGAAAGGTTTGTATTGTAGAAAATAGTATGAAACTTATATCTAATATGGGTGTAATCATGACACTCTAAGAGAAAGTGCTTTTCATCCTCAACGCTCATAGACTCACAAAGATGGAAAACCCTTTCCTCCCATGGAATTTTGGGAATAGACCAACGCCCTATTCTGCTATGGAGCTCATGAGAGTTTGTTCTAATCTTGGCTAGGTTCATTTTCTTCTTTGAATTATTTACTATTGAGAGATAATTTTGATCTTCCAAATTAGGGTTAATGACCTCCTTATAGTATCTTAGTTTTCTCTTAATCGCTAAATTTTCCTCGCACCACAATTTCTCCTTAAACTTAGAAGAAATAATACTTTTGACATTATCGATATTCTGCAAAGTGTCATTTTCATCAATGCCCCAATGGTCTAACCAAACCATCGTATCTTTACACCAACACCACTTGAGGTGTAGTTGGTTTTTGTTAAATTTTGAGCATTAATTCATTATACTCTAGGATCTTTGCTGAGAGAATAACATATACAGTATATCAATGCATGACAATCACAATATGACAAGCATCACAAGAATCAAAAGCATAAGAGACAAGAGACACAGAGTTTCCGTGGGGAAAACCCTAAGGTGAAAAACCCCACAACTTCCTCAGAGATAGAGAGAGAAATGGCTCAACCAAAATACAACCAAATAACACTGAGATAGTCTCCTAGCAGATGATCCTCCTCTTCCTCACTAGTGCGCCACTTCTGAGAGTGAGAGTGAGTTACTTTTCCGAGTGAGTAAAATAGAGATCTCCTATCTCTATTTATACTTACCTTTTTGCTTTGGCGAGTAGCTCTTTCCGGACTCGAGTAACTGCTGCTTGCTAAACAACTATCACTCTGAACTCAGACTAGATAGGGTAGAAGCTACACGAGAAAGTACTCCGAACTAATAAGCTCCTAGTGGAAAAGCTAGTTAAATAACTAGAAAAAACTAGGAGAACAGATAGTTGAGCTACTAAAAACTAGAACAAGTAGTCTTGATTTCGCTAACAAGTAGTTTTGAATATTACTGTTTTAGCTACTAGAAAAGAAAAGTACTAGTTCCACTGCTATCAAAAGTAGTGCTTGCTCACCCTAAAGGGGAAATGAAGAGCGTCTTTCTTGAAACGGGCTGCTTTCCTATTCGATTGCCTATTCTCTACTCGGACTGTTCTCAGCTGACAACAAAACCCCAACCAATTCAAGGATAAAAGAAGCTCGGGTGGGTAAAAAAGCAAAGCAAATTCCGGCAATTCTGCCAATGTGCCAGCCCAATGGTCGAGTTTGAGTTAAGGGGGGTCGTGCCTCGAACCTCAAAGTGACCTTATGGGGCCGACTTGTCTAGTTAGATACATCCACATTATATTATATATAATTCCGAGCCGACCCCACATGGTGGTCTAATAACCCATCGGCAAGTACACACACTTTCGACACTTGTCAATCCACATGACGACACTTCCTTATAGAGGAATAACACATCTCTTATAAGGGTACAATAAATATATATAAAATACACAGATGAAATACATTCCGAAGTTACATATACATCAACACTCCCTCTTAACTAGGAAGGTATTTCTCGACACAGATCTGCTAGACAAGTCTTCTTCTCTGGATCATCGTCATCATCATCGTCACTGCTGCTGCTATCTCAACCAATCTATGACTCTACTCGTCATAGGAAGTTCTACAGAGCCAGTCCTTTTTCATACTGGATGTAGGCCCACCACCTGCAGGTCTTCATCATCACTGGCCATACTATGGAATCCTCGGGACTTATTACGTGCGTCACAAAACCTTGAAAGAGCATCCCAGGCTGTTACGAGCACACAACTCTACCTATAGTATCTCCCAGGGTAACGAATTACATGTGACCTCACCACAAAACCTCTCAAGAGCATCCCAGGCTATTACGAGCACACAACTCTACCTATAGGATCTCCCAGGGCAAGGAATTACATGTGGTCATGGCAAAACCTCGCAAGAGCATCCCAGGACTGATTACGGGCACACAACCCAACCTATCGGATCTCCCAGGGAACTGAATTATATGCCATAGGACAAAACCTAGAAAGAGCATCTACCAGATATCCCAGGCACTGAATTACATGCCATAGGAAAAACCTTGAAAGACTATCTGCAGATCTCCCAGGGCACCAAATTATATGTCCTTCCAGAGAAAAACCTCGAAAGAGCATTTGCCAGATATCCCAGGGCACCGAATTACATGCCATAGGAAAAACCTCGAAAGACTATCTGCAAATCTCCCAGGGCACTAGATTACATTCTCATCTGCACAACCTGATCCACGGCCATAGAGTATCAACCTGATACTCACCATACATCATCCTGATGTACACATGATCACCTTGATCATCATCACTGCAACATCTTGCTGCATATCATCTGGAGAAGCTCGTCATCCACGATCATCCTGATCATACAATGCATCCATCTGATGCATACCAAGTATCTACCTGATACATATCATCATACACAGTGTATCCACCTGATACATAGATACATGATCCACACAATGTATCCATCAACATACATGATCTACCTGATCATACCTGATACATATCAATATACATGATCTACCTGATCATACCTGATACATATCAATATACATGATCTACCTGATCATACAATGTATCCACCTGATACATATACAGATACATGGTCCAAGCATCCAACATGATGCATATACACAATACATACAAATGATCCATCCGATCATATCCAACGTCCAACATGATGCGTACATACATACAAATGATCCAACTGATCATATCCAGCATCCAACATGATGCATACATACACACATAAAAATGATCCAACCGATCATATCCAGCATCCAACATGATGCATACATACATATACAAAAATGATCCAGCTGATCGTATACAGCAGAAACCAGAACATCATCCTGATGCTCATCATCCAAGGTCAATCTCCTTGATAAGATCTTTGTTGATCTCCCAAAATTTAGTGGCACCTTCGACAAGTAGTAAATCTTGCTTGGAAAGTAGATCTGCACCTGAATCATAATCCCTGTAGACATGATGGAAATTAATGTGCTCAAAAACCTCTATGATCCTACAAATATCCTCATAAATGGGTCTGAGGAAGATGCTATGAGGTGGTATCCTGAGGCCAATCCAATCTATTACCAGGAGGGAGTCTCCAAGGACCTACAGATACGTGACACCATATATAAGGGCGAGATGTAATAACTTCAATACCGCAGTCAAATCTTCCCTCTTGTTTCTAGAAGAACCTATGCATGCAGTGAAATCAATCTTGTGACAGTCAGATAAATGTATGGAACCTGCGATACCTCCAATACTCGAGCTGCCTTGAGCAACCCCATCGAAAAAACACCAGGGGACATAATTATCTATCTAAAATGCACTTTTCCTTTCCTTTTTGTCCTCCTAGATGTCTTGTGGAAAATGTGCAAGAATAGATAGACTTTTAGCAGCATAGATATGGGGATGTATATAGATATCCTGAAAATTATTCTTGTTCATGCCTAGCCAAATACCCCAGGTCATCAGAACATGTAACACTTTATAATGGATATATGTCGAGGATCGAAGCCAGTTCTGTAAAACAGTGGAGAAATCCTCACCTTCCCATTTGAAAGGGGTACCTGTAACCTATGAGGCATATGTCCACATATCTTTCAGATAAGGACAATTTAGGAAGAAGCTACAAAACCTTTATGCCACTTATCCATAAATATAAAATTTATAATGCTTAACAAATTTGTGATCATAAAAAATATAAAATAGACATAACAATCCTTCATTTAATTAAATCAAGTCAATCTCTTGAATAGAGCAAACACTCGTCCTTGATTGTTGATGGACTCCCTCAAGTCTCGAACAAAATTTAGTTCCATGTTTCATTTTGGGTCAAAACAAATCCCACATCCTCCTAATGAATAATAATAAATACTATAAATATTGTATTTTTAATTATATACTTTTTTAATAATAATAATAATATGATTTTATTATGAATGAATAATTGTCCACATAAATGTTTCTCTCTCTCTTATGTGTGTGTGTGTGTGTGTGATTAACGTCTGCTGACACCAACTTTGGTCTATCGGACTGTAAGAAGGTTATTACTTGGTTTGCTTTAAAATTTTGTTCCTAAGCTCATAAAGCTTAGAAAAAAGATTTCCAAGATCACTATAGTTTTGGGAAGTCGGGAGGTTAGAAAGGTTTGTATTGTAGCAAATAGTATGAAACTTATATCTAATATGGGTGTAATCATGACACTCTAAGAGAAAGTGCTTTTCATCCTCAACGCTCATAGACTCACAAAGATGGCAAACCCTTTCCTCCCATGGAATTTTGGGAATAGACCAACGCCCTGTTCAGCTATGGAGCTCATGAGAGTTTGTTCTAATCTTGGCTAGGTTCATTTTCTTCTTTGAATTATTTACTATCGAGAGATCATTTTGATCTTCCAAATTAGGGTTAATGACCTCCTTATAGTATCTTAGTTTTCTCTTAATCACTAAATTTTTCTCGCACCACAATTTCTCCTTAAACTTAGAAGAAATAATACTTTTGACATTATCGATATTCTGCAAAGTGTCATTTTCATCAATGCCCCAATGGTCTAACCAAGCCATCGTATCTTTACACCAACACCACTTGAGGCGTAATTGGTTTTTGTTAAATTTTGAGCATTAATTCATTATACTCTAGGATCTTTGCTGAGAGAATAACATATACAGTATATCAATGCATGACAATCACAATATGACAAGCATCACAAGAATCAAAAGCATAAGAGACAAGAGACACAGAGTTTCCGTGGGGAAAACCCTAAGGTGAAAAACCCCACAACTTCCTCAGAGATAGAGAGAGCAATGGCTCAACCAAAATACAACCAAATAACACTGAGATAGTCTCCTAGCAGATGATCCTCCTCTTCCTCACTAGTGCGCCACTTCTAAGAGTGAGAGTGAGTTACTTTTCCGAGTGAGTAAAATAGAGATCTCCTATCTCTATTTATACTTACCTTTTTGCCCAGTGACCTTATGGGGCCGACTTGTCTAGTTAGATACATCCACATTATATTATATATAATTCCGGGCCGATCCCACATGGTGGTCTAATAACCCATCGGCAAGTACACACACTTGCAACACTTGTCAATCCACATGACGACACTTCCTTATAGAGGAATAACACATCTCTTACAAGGGTACAATAAATATATATAAAATACACAGATGAAATACATTCCGAAGTTACATATACATCAACAGTTTTGACTTGAATTTAAAGCAATTTTAGGAAGTCTCTCATTTTCCATGTTATTTATCTTGTGCTTGTACATCAGGTACCTAGTCATAGCCAAACTCTCGATGGGGGAAATACCCACTTCTAAGAGGAGAATAGGATAAGGTGCTGCTTTTAATTTTGAGGTTATAAGTTATAAACTGCTTCTGGATTTGGTCAATCTTTCTCCAAGATTGTCTAGAAATGTTGCACCCCCATACTTCACAACCTTATAAGATAACGAGGATGACAAGAGTTTCAAAGCGGAACTTCTTTTTATCCCACATGACCAGGTTGGCCGATTTACAATTATTTTCAAGACCAAAATAAGCTTTCCATCCTCCATTAATCCTTTTCTCAATGTTGTGGTTCCAATTGAACTTGTGATGAATATCAATTCCAAGATACTTGTAAGAAGTCACTTCCTCCAATTTACTGTTATCATAAATAAAACTTGCGTAGGTGTTTTTCTTAGATTTTATAATCATAAATTTTGTCTTGTCAGTGTTAACAGTCATACCCATGTTAGAGCAGAAATATTTGAGAATTCTTAATTGTTTATTGAGATCAAAGGGGAACCTTGCCATAAGAACAATATCATCAGCTTAAAGTAGGAGGATGATAACTATCCCAGCTAAGATCATGCCAGCACAACCTGCTTCTTCTAAACACCTTTCTAGTTTATCGATGTAAATGACAAAAAGGGTAGGGGAGAGGGGGAAACCTTGCTTAAATCCAATATTACAGTTTATATCCGCTGACCAACCCTCGTTATTCCTAAACTTAGCAATGACTCTTTCGTATAACCTTATCACGGAAGATCTCAATTCAAAAGGAACATTAAGCTCCTCTAGCCTATTCCACAACTTATTTCTAGGCACTGTATCAAAAGCTCTTCTAAAGTCCACAAAGCAACAAAAAATATCTGACTTATTATTACGACAATCCTCTGCAATGATCCTAAGTGTAACGAGGTGGTCCATGTTTGAATGATTCCTTCTCAAACCTGCTTGTCCTTTATCCCTCTTACCTTCCATCTCTATCCATTCGTTGATCTTCTTTTCTAAGATAATATCACATAGCTTAGCTAGGAGAGGGATAATCATAATGGTCCGATAACTAGAGGGGTTATTTTTATTGCCACTTATGACAAAAGGAATAATTAGGCTCTGAGTCCAAGGTGTAGGGAACCCTTGCTTGACTGCTAAATTAAAGAGTTTGTGGATGTGTGGGATGAGGACAGGCCCCCCAATTTTTAAGATTTATGCTTGGTAGCCTTCAATGTCTTTGGATTTTCTATTTGCTAAGTGCTTAACCCCGAAATCTTTGTCTTATAATGAGGAAACTTATTTCGTTGTAAGGAGGGTTTGAATGTTATCTCTAATATCTGAGGTTTCGTAAAGCTTTTTAAGATAGGAATTCAAACCTTTTAAAGCAATCTTATTATCTTTTGTTGTTTTGCGAGTTAGAATTTGCCTCCAGAATTTCTTAGGAGCCACCTTGGAGAGGTAAGAGATTTTCCTACCGTTTACTAAGATAGTGCCTTTTTTTTCTTTTAATTAGGGTTTTGTAGTGATTTATCTTGTCCATTTTTATCGATTCTGCAATAGCTTGCTTAGTTTATTTTCTCGCATTTTGACACTCTTGACCATACCAATGGTTGGTTATACTATCTCTCTTTTTAACTGAGACTTCAATAGAGAACTTGCTAATGGACAATGAGAGGGACGTGGTAAAATTATGGTAGAGATTTTCTATATTCTAAATACTAGATAAAAGAAACAAATTATTTTTTAAATCATGCAGAAAAATGTCGGTTTTATTTTTATCGAAGATCATGTGCTTTTGGAAATGATAGTTTTCCACTTTGGGATCTCTATGCATGGCAATATTGAGAGTTATAATTAAAGGCCTATAATCAGAGTCAGGATCATGGTTGTTTAAGATGTCGAAATCCACTAACTTGTTGTATAAAGGGATATCAGAAATAACATAATCTACCACAATACTTCCAAGCCCGTGAATACAAGTTATTCGGCTAGAATTTGGCCATTTTGTTAGTCCATTGCAAATGATAAGATCTTGGTTACTACAAAAATTGACTAGATCATAACTAAATAAATTTGCACCTAGATCTTCAAAACTTTTTTTGTACCAATTAGTTAGCTCAAGGTCTTCGTCTAACCAAAGAGGATTAGGGTAGGAATAATTGCTTAAAAGAATAGATTGGTTACTCGAAGTTCAGGAATTGAAGTCACCCATCAAAAGGATATTTCCTTCCTTCCTTAGACTATAAATATCATGTTCTAAACCATTATAAGGACAATTTTTATCTAAATTGTTTTTTTTATATAAGTTGGAATTAATATGGACAAAATAACAAATGGCTATGTAGGTTTTTTCATTATTAATGTCTATGATGTCTATCCAAATAATTTAGTTGTAAGGATATTTTTTATAAAGCCTAACATGAGGGGATATGTTCTTCCTAATGTAGCAAGCTATACCCCCAATGCCTCTACGACATGAACGTTTATTCCATATCGATCAAAGAACATATATGTCTACATCAAGGACCTTGGATTCCTCGTGCTCCCAAGTTTCAACCAATAATATAATATCAATTTCACTTAGGATCCAACTTAACTTGGGTCCTTTGCTCCATGGAAATCCTTGGCAGTTCCAATAGAGGATCTAGAGTGTGTCAAATTGTTATTTATTACTATTTTGGTTTCTATCTCGAATAACAACTTTCATGTTTCTAATTAATACACATTTCCCCTCCTTCCTAGCTTATTTTACCTTTTGGACCTCCTTTCTTAGTTCGCCCTGATCCTCTGGAACGAGGTCTTCATTTATAAATATCCCCGAGCCTTTTAAATTTTAGGTCTTACTAAGTATATCATACTTTTGTTTGGTAGAGCTAACCTTAACCTGTATTAGTCTTTCTTTATTCTCAATTAATTTTCCAAGCCTTGTTGCTTCGGTGATACCAATAGTTTCAATTTGTAATCTATTGTGAAGTTTTGTCTTGAAGTTGTATCATCTTCTACCTCCTCTTTTATACCAAAAATTATGAGGTTCAAAGATCTTGTGTTACGCTCGTGGTCTAAAGCTATCAACTTATTCATTTCCTCTTTAATGGGTTTGATATGTAATTTACCTTCTATATTATTTAGGGTTAGGTTGTGATTTATTTTTTTCCTCTAACTCTTTAATCCTATCTTTTAACTTCAGATTTTCTACAGTAGGTACATCTTCTTGTTCGGGTGTTTTTTGCGTTTCCATTGCATGTAGTCTAATCTCTATTATCTCTACCTTGTTCTCTAATTTTTTTATCTTATCATCTATTTGTTTTTGGATCTCTTCTTGAAAGGATGTAAAATTATTATCGAGCATTGCTTTTAACTCTATATGGAGTTTAGCTTCTCTTTATTTCCTATGTTTCTCTGAGGATTCTATATATCGATCAAGTTTAGCCTCTCCTTATTCCCTACATTTCTCTACTTACTCCATATATTCATATAGACTATGTAGGGTAAATGTGCTAGACCTTCCTTTAACGGTTTTTGGTAAATGTGGTGAATTATTCATATTTATGTGAAAATATAAATATGTATACAAAAAAAATGAAAGTAGAGAGGGAAGGAAAGTATGCACTTGAATTAAAGATCACTAAGATGTCCTAGCAGCGGATGTTAATTTACTTTAACTTTCACTAAAGAACTTCACCGAGGGTTTTTCACCGCATAGATTCACTAAGGGTTTTCACTTTAGAGCTTCACCAAATGTTTCACTGAGGGTTTTCACTTTAGAGCTTCACTAAATGTTTTCACCGAGGGTTTTCATTGAAAGAGCTTCACCGAGAGTTTTTCACCACAAAGATTCACCGAGGCTTTTTACCCCAGAACTTCACCCAGATTTTTCACCGCAGAGCTTCATCGGGAGTTTTTCACCGTAGAGCTTCACTGAGATTTTTTATGCAAAGACTCCATTCCATCATTTGAGAGTTTTTCACTGAGAGCTTTTATGCAAAGACTCCATTCCATCACCGAGAGTTTTTCAATGAGAGCTTTTATGCAAAGACTCCATTCCATCACCGAGAGTTTCATTTTAAATATTATTATAAAACCATTGTTAAATTATATATATAATTTAAGTTTTAATTTATATATTAAATGTATCGAGTACCCTTATGCTAATATAGATATGACCGACACAAAATCATCATCGATGACAGATAGAAAAAAAATCAGTTTTTCCTTAAAAATAAACATCATATTTTTAATTATATATTAAATCTCTCGAGTACCCTTATGCTAATATAGATATGACCGACACGAATTCGTCATCGGTGACAGGATGAAATAAATCAATTTCTCCTTAAAAATAGACATTGGATTTTTACCTAGAAACATTTTTAATAACATAGGAAATAGCTGCAAAGCAGCTAGTCACTGCCATAAGAAAATGTTTATAGATTTTTTAATTGAATTTTTGTATTTGAAATAAAATTCAACATTGATATAATAATTTTTTTTTATGATGATAATGATTGTCTTTAACATCCTAGTCTATCAAACCTTGAGAGAAGAGACGTTAAAGATTATTTGATTTGCTTTAAAATATTATTCATATGCTTAAAAAACTTACAAAGAAGTGTAAGCTTGTTTTTATTACTTTATATTTATATATAAATACTAGTTTAAATAAGTATTTAAACAAGATTGATTTTTAATTTTAATTATAAATTTTATCGATCTCTTATCTTATTATTATTATTTAATAAATATATAAATATTTGTTTTTATTAAAAAATAGTTTAAATTTTTTATAATCATAAATTTTATTAATTTTCAATATAATATAACTATATATTTTTAATTTTCTTGTATATATGTAAATAATTTTCTTAATCTTTATATAATTAAAATTAATAACAACTTTAACTTTAAAAAGTTAAAATTTTCAATTTCTTTTATTTATATTAAATTATTTTATTAATATATAAATACATACTTTGAATAAAAAAAATGTTAATGAATAAAAATATATAAATATTTGTTTAAAATAAATTTTACTTCTTCTTATCCTCGGTTTCCTTTGTTCAAGAGCTAGATTGAATTTCTAAGAACGTAAAACTTTTAGTTCAAAAACATAAGAACAACAACATTAACCTCTAAAATTACAACCAAAAATAAATTATTAATTTGAAGAAGTTTAACGTGACCATCATCTCATGCTTGAGTAACCCAACAAACTTAGAAACACCTCCCAATCATAAATATCTTTAAAAAAGCAAATAACCCTAAAAAGCTATAGAAAAAGCCCAAGTCGAAAATTTTGAAATGCATAAGTATTAAAAAATCCTTTGTTCGACAAAACAAATAAAATTTTGATAATCATATAATAACCACATATTATTTTTACTCGATATTATTTATGGAGTTATTTTTTTCAATCTGATCATTATGATAAAATATTGGAATCATTGCTATGATGAATGAAACATGATTTAATTGTACAAGGAGTTATGAGAGTTGTATTGGAAGATATACATAATAATGATTACCATGATGAATGAAATAATAAAATAATAAAATATAATTTAATTGTATATGAAATTATGAGAATTGTGTTGGGAAATTGAATATTAATTAGCATTTGTCCTTGAAGGTGCAAAAGTGAATGCCGTTAGGAAAAGAGTGAATTTTGTAACAATGTCAGAGACTATTTTTCTTTCCCTTTAGTATACAATGAATCAATTAAAACAAAGACGTTATATATTCAATCATAAGGAAATTGTTATTTAAGTGGGTGTAACTATTAAAAGCCTACGTTTTTTCCTTTAGAAATTATAACAAAACTTAGTTTTAAATGATAGCCTTATAGCAAATCAACCGTTAGAGGATAAAGATAGTGACGACGTGAAAAACCAAATGTCCTTACCAAAATGATAAAGGAATCTCCATCGCCATAATCACTTGGAGCACGCATAATTGTTTGTAACAATGTCGATCTCCTCAACCTCCTTCGAAGAGGTCGACATTAAGGTACGAGGAGGACAGAGGAGGTCGGAGGAGGCTGGACAAGTTGGAGCACGTCGAGGAGGTTGGAGAAAGTCACAAGAGGTCGGAGGAGATCGTGGAGGTGTATCGACCAGATTACTACCCACCGAAGAGACCGACCATATTGAATTTTTAACCATTCTTTACAAAACAAATACCTCCTTCGACCTCCTCAACTTTTCTAATGAAAATATATATCAATGTCCATATTATTGAATATTGAGTTATTGGCCATTTCATGAATTTAAATATTTCCCCAAAAACCATGTCACTCCATTAATGAAAAACAACCAGTTTAAAAAAAAATACACACATTATAAATTAACAAAATTACAACATTTAAGTAAAGATTACTCCATAAAAAATATCATACTAAAAATTAACAAAAAAACAACATATAAGTAATAATTACTCACTCCATAAAAATATGGACCATATTACTATCCACCGAAGAGACCAACCATATTGAAGTTTTAACCATTCTTTACAAAACAAAATATCTTTTAACTAATAAAACAATGAATTTATACTGGGAAATGTGCAGGATAAGAGAATCTAAACAATGCTGCAAAAATTCGACCATATAAGATGTTGAGCTAAATATCAAGGGTAAAACTATACATGAACAGATCTTAGTTAATCATTATATTGGTTCAACAACGTATATATATATGTTTACATTCAATTATACAACTGTATTGTTGGTGCAACTGACCAACATACGTGCACTAGTCAATGGGTCTTCTCCACTCATATTGCAAAATTACTGAACAAAATTTGTGTATAACTGTGCTTTAAGTGATAAATGTAGCTATTATGAGTTGTCTAGAGTGGAACTAGTTGTTGTTGGTTGTTGCAGACAGACCTCAACAATTGCTTCAGCTGAAACTGACATTTGGTGCTGGAAGGTCTCCCAATGGTGCAGTGTGTTCTGGATGTCAATAGTAAATGTTGTAAGGGCCGACAAGTGGGCTATCTGTTCTTGAGTAGTTTTTCCCTATACATGAATTAGGTTGGAACCAAAGAGCTCTATTTTGTCATTTGCAGATGAAAGCAGTGTTTGAAGATGTGGTCGGAGTTGCTCTACTTTCTCAAGGCTATTGCGAGTCTGGTTCAACCACTGTGCTTCACTTTTTTCCAATTTTTCCAATTTCCTATTTTCCATTATCAGTTGTTCCTCAATACTTCTAGCCATGGTTTCATCAGCTACTTGGTGTTGTTTATGAAGACTTTCAATTATCTTGCTTGTCTCCCGCATTTTTGTAAACACGTTGCCATAATGTTTGTACCAATTGCGGAGAACGTTGTTTGTTGTATTTGATTGATCAGTATACTGTATGAGATGACTGTGTGTCGAGTTGAATGCTAGAAACTGTTGCGACATCAATGACATTGTTACTGTGGCTTGTTCTTCTCGGTCCTTGGTGAGTTGTTCAAACAGTGTTGACACGACAGATTTGAACAACTGAAATGATTTATCAAGTGTGCTTGCCGTGTTGGAGGTGACTGGAATTGGTATGACCTGTTGCACTAATTCTTGACACTTTGGTCAGAAATAGAGTTTGGTCTTGTTCCACTTTGTGAATCTGGTCTTCTGCTTCTGGTCGTTTATGTCGTTGTTCTCAGTTGATTGCATCAGCCAGTAAGTCGAGCTCTTCTTGTGGTGCCTGTTGTGGATAGTATGTCGAGATCAGCCCAAATTGGTCGAGATGTATAGATAAGCAACTCAATTGAGATATGTGGTGCAGTTGTTGTTGCTGTTGCTAAATATGTTTCTGTTGGCCTCGATTTTTTTTTCCCTTTTTCTTGGATATTCCTTTGGATTTTGGCAATGGTAATTGTTGTTCTGATTCTTTTTCAGTCTCGACTATTGCTGATGCCTATTCTGTCTATTTTTGTGCTTCTTCAGTAGATTGTTCTGCTTGTATTGAGCTTCTTGGTATTTCTACTGTGTTTGTCGGAACTACTTCTTCACTTGTTAATTGTTTTGCTTACTCTACTGTCTCAACTGTTGCGTGAGTTGTTTGTTTTGTTGACTTGACTGCTGCTTCAATTGTTTCTGCTGCTGACTCGACTGCTGCTTTCAAGACTTTTGGAACTGGTGTTTACTATTGTTGAATTTGGATTGGTTCTGATGTTGTGGTTGTCGCGTTGGCAGGTTTGTGGAATGGTACACTAGTACCGATTTCACCTGTCGACGACACACGTGTTTCGTCGACTGGAAGACAAGGGTTAGGATTTGAACTGGTAGATGGTTCGCAACTGACTACAGGGGATAAGACTATATTTAAAACTTGAACGTTGGGGAAATGTTGTGGTGAGTTCACGACATGTCGAGGAGGTGAATGGGCTTCCATTGACAGATTGACTGGAAAAGGAATGAATGAAGAAGTCTGTTGAGCAAAAATTGGATTGTATGTGTCAGGATTGCGCTCTAGAAGGGTATGGTGCATGCCAATTGGTTGTAGTGCTAAGGTAACTGATGGATTCAAAAGTTTCGTTGGGATAACACCAGGAGGGGCAAAATCTATCCGTGAACTAGTGTCTGCAAATACACGTTTCTTGGTTATGAATTTTCGCCAATTTGGGAAGACGGCTGGGAGTTGAGTCATGAATTGGGTAATGTCGCTATCATTTTGGAATGTTTCTGGAAGTGAGGAAGGAAGATTTTGTACAATATTTGAAACTTGAGATGCAAGTTGAAGTGCAAGTGGGGTACTTACCATAGGTGTAGAAAAAAAAGTATCCTGCGTGACAATGATTGGCGATGGTGGAGCTGAGTTATCTGATAGGTCGACAACATCGTCGATGATAAGCTTGACTTTCTTTTTGGGTCGAGGGTGCTCAGCTTCCAAAAATTTCTGCAACTGCTCGTCGACAGGTATTTTGTTCTTAGCTGCATCTTCCAATATTTGTGTTGCGTTGTCGTATAATTCAGTTTCATCTTCCACTGTCGGATCCCCAATGGCCATTTTTCTTTTTCCCTTGCCCTGTATTTGTACAACTCTTGAATGTCGACCTATGGATAATTGGTCGGACATCTAGTGGATGTTGTCGATTGTCAAGGCGTACTCAGGATTGTCCGACAGGGCCTCTTCATCCGATTGTTCAGCTCCATCCGGTGAATCTTGGAGTGGAATGAGCGTAAGTGCTAAAGATTCTGATCTAGCCACGGGCTGAGGTTCAAAAGTAAAATTGTCCATATATAGGCGGCTTTCATATGCTTCTTCTTTCTCTGCATCCATTAAAGGTTCGACTATGGGAATGCCGACTTGGTGTGTCATAGCAGGCATTGTCAATTTTGTGTTGGACACCCTTTGAATCTCATTGAAGATTTCCTTGACCGAAGGGTAATAGTCGAGATCTTGCACAGGTCTAGTTGATTCTTCCAAGTACCAAACTGATGTATGGTCCAGTGCAAGTTCAATGTGAGCGGTCGGAGGCAGACTCCAATGAACATTCTGAGATACTCTCCATCTGGTCGACCGAAATTTCAAGTCTTCAAACCAGTCTTCTAACCAAATCTTTACTGTTGACGGCCCAAGTCTGCTGCCTCCTTTCTTAAAGCAACGGAAGTTGTTCATTAACACAGGCCCTTCTTTAGTAAAGGCTTTATTTCCTGCTGGTCTTACAGTCATCATTGCTATCCAGATGATTAGAGATGGGTAGTGAATGGGCGCTCCAACCTCTTGGCACTTCATACATATGTTCTTGATAATTTCGGCAAAGTACTTAGCCCAATTGTATATTTTTCCTTCTTTTTCCATGCTCAGGACAGGCTCTAGCATTTCAATTTTTAATTCGGACCCTTGACCAGAGCTTGACAAAGCGGTGGACATGATTCACACAGCTATTTTATAATTTTCAAATTTTATCTAGGTCACCAATAACCCTCAAGAATTTTTTCTAGTCGGGTGGTCTGTAAACTCCTTGATCAATTCTGGTGTCTGTCGACTAGGTATATCTGCACCTTTGTTTGATAACCCTGTAATTTTGTTGATAAGCTCATCATTTATTTCGATTGGAACGTCAAAATAGAATTTTCCATTATGATATCTACTTACTATGAATCGAGCAATAATGTCTTTCAGTCCACCAAACTGTTCCAGAAGAGGTGCGTTCATGTATTGCAAAATGGTAGCAGTCTGCAGTCTTTGAGTTGGCTCCCTCCAATGGCCATTTGATTCCTTTCCCCACTGAAGAATATCTTTCCAAGTTTTTCACCAGTGTGGCTCGTGTACCTTAGTGTTTCGAATCAACTGTAAACGGGTTTGTAGCAGTGTTTGGGCCATATCCAATTGACGGACTTTAGTTGTGGTTGAACGGGTTGTAGTCTAACCTTTCTGGGCGTCGTTGTTTCTATAGAACTCTCAGGTTCGTAGAAGGGTTTTGTTTTCTTTGAAGTTTTGTTTTCCAGTGCTTGGAAAAAGACTATCCAACAATCTTCTAGGTTAGCATTTAAGGAGGAAGCGTTTGGCGCATGTGAATTAAAAGTAGATGATTGCATTAAATAATGATTTGACAACCTATTTAATTCCGATTAACATCCTATCTGTGAGTTGTCGCATGAATGTGGGTTTTGCCCATCTATTGGTTTGTGATCCCGACTACTTGTTGCTTGTAGAAATTGTCGATTGTGGCTAGTCAGGGGCGATTGATGAATTCGACCAAGAGTTACTGGCTCTTCTCTTTGCCTATGTATTTCTAGTTGCTTTTCTTTGGTTGTAGTTTGGGTAGAAGTACATGCAATCTTCATATATAGTTTGTTTTGTAGCCCTGTCATATTGCGTACCCTTTTATATATTTGTTCTTCTTCCAAAAAGTGATTTGAGTACTCAAAAGTGATTTTGTAAGAAGCACAATGTTTAGCCACTTTGCCTTTGTTGTCATTTCTTACAAATAGTTTGTTCTAAAGTGAAAAGGTTTCAAGTTTGCAATAAAGGCTTTGATTGCCTTAATCTTATTAAATTTGTATCCACCAATGTTGAATGGTATAGGTGGGCAAGAGACAATTTTGTTGTGATCGAGATAGTTACCAATTCCATTGATGAACACTTGTCTGATTGCTTCTTTATGCACAATGTAATCTGTAGCATATTTGGGAAATAGAAAAGGAGGTTTTGTGCCCCCATACATTCTAATGTATGTCCCTTCTGATGAGAAGTAATAGTCTCCATATTCACATATTACATCCAAGGCATTGTTTGACATACAATTTGCTTCTTTATTGAAGACAAGTAAATAAAGGGGCATGATTAGTTCTTCGCATAGTAATTTGTAGTACCCTGCATATCGGTGAGCCCAAGTTACCTGATATGCTACATGAATGGGAGTTTTATTCCGATTTCAAGTACATCCCAAATTTGGGAAAGGGTGGCTGACTAATATGCAATCAATAAGGTAGCTAGACATGAAGAATTCTGATTTCCCTTGTGAAAGGCCCATTTGAACTGTAGAAATGGTTGACGCCATACTTTTTGAAATAATAGTTTCCCAATTGAAGATTGTACCATGTGTGGCAACATGGTATATCAATGGAACCCAACTGAGTTTATAGTTGTTGGCGTTTGGTAGACCGAAGAGTCTTCTCAACAATAGGACTATGATTCTACAGGGGGTCCTTAAGTTTTCGGTGGCATATTTCTTGGTATGTTTGGATCTAAGTTGTTAGTCTGGTAGAAAAATTTCCCTTGCACATTGAACATTATTTATATTGGCATGTCTTACCCAATCATCAGTAAAAAATACATTGGAGGTAGGCAGCTTGTATGCGACTGCAAGGTGGGCTGGTTGGAAGGATGCGAGTCGTTCCCCATTGGCATTTGAAATTATCCTTGTCGTAGTATCTACATGGGGTAATATCCATGCAATAACCTCTGAGTAGTGAAACAATTCTGGCCACGTAGTTTCCTTGTGAAGGTTGGACCTCTTGATGTTTTCATAAATTACGGTTTCCTCCAACATTGAATTAGGTATTTTTCTATCTCTGATAGCTATGTACAACTCGCCCCATTTGAACTCAGCACTGCAACCTATGATGGGTTTAGTGTCTTTAAATAGTGTTTCCATCTGTATTTTTTGAGTCGTTTTCTTTTCAAGATCCATCTATTCAGCCTTTCTTTTGTTGTTTTTTTGCAACATACCTGATTTGAAAACATACACTGTGAATAATGAGGAATCTTGATTTAAATGTTTACAAGGTACCTAGTATTGAAGATAGAGGAATCAGTGTTATTTCTCTAAATGTGTAAACTTAAACATAGATAAGTTGTAAAATTTTGTTGCTGTTGTAAGCAGAGAATAGAGTACATTATGTGGTTAAACAATAGTAATGAAATGTTGAATCAATATAAGTTATACAACTACAAATGGAAAGAATACAACAAAAAGCAATCGCTTCAATGGAGTTGTTTTTTAGTCGAGGTTCGACTAGTTGTCAGAAATTTGATTCTTTTAAAAAAAAATGATCACTTTAAAAACTCTACCCAACCAACGTAAATGGTAAGCATTGACCATCATTTTTGGTCGGTAAATGCTAACAATTGATCGAGCTGGTTGATGCCTTTAAAAATTGGTCGACTCTTAAGCATGTGGTTCAATTGATGGACAGTTTGTTTTGGTCGGCTTGAAGTTGTTACTGTGTAAACATTAACAACATATCGAATTGTTGATATGAATATTTAATTTGTTTTTCGACATTTTTTCTAAGATATGGACGGAAGTCAAAATGGTCGAATTTGGTTGAGCCTTTAAATATTGGACAACTCTTAAGTATGACTCTGTAAACATGATCGACATATTGTTGCGTGAGCGGTGAGCAGGATGATTGACCATTGAGCAGGATGATATTCTTGCTTATGTCAACTATGGAATTTGACCAGTATTAGAATTCACTAAGAGTGGTTCGTTTGAGATAAAAAAAACAATCAGCAAAAGAATTCGACGATTAAGTCGATAGAACTGTATTGAAACTATCACTGGTCGAAAAGGAAGACAATTAGTCGGTTGTCGACTTGGATACAATAACCATGTGTATTTAATAGTTTTCTGAAGATAAAAATTAATGACCAAGAGTGTTAGTCAAACAAAGAACCGACTATCATTTCGATCACATTACTTCATTATCCCATGCACACATTTTCTGGACAGACCCTTGATAGCATAGTGACATTTTATATTTAGTGGAAAAAAGACTAACATAAGATCAAAGTAATCACAACACATTGAAGTAAGTAATATAGAGTAGTACAAGAAAAGTGTTGTTACGAAGATTAAATTTCTTGTCTTCTTTATAGAGTAGTATGTTCTTGTCTTTCATAGGCAAATATTGAATAATGGTAGCAACAGGAATACAAGATGTGAAAAAAATGGAGTTGCAAATGAGTAGGAATATAACTCTATGGAGCATGTGGCTGCAAAGACTTTGAAGCAAGCAAGTTCTCTTCTTGTATTCTGCGCTGCACATAGGGACTATCTTTCATTCGAGAATACCTACAAAAGGAAAAAGGTGGAGATATGTGAAGGCCTTATAGAGATTTTACTCTTGATATTGCAGTGAATGTAATTCCTTGTCAGTCAGTGTTGCCAATATCTATTGTTGCATTTTGCAAGGTCATCCCTTGTGCTTTATGAATTGTTAAACCCCATGCCATGAGAAGTGGTACTTGCTTTCGTGAACCCCTTGTTATAGGAGGAATGGGGACATAATTTGGATTGGAAGAATCCCATGGGGGGTCTTTGTAGTGGAGAAAATCAATTACAACATAAGATGGAAATGTAGGTGGTTGATGATTGGAATTGTAGACAATTGCAATAACTTTCCCAAGTGAGCCATTGACAAGTCCTGCTGAGACACACAAGTTGGCTGTCAACATGACTTGTTGACCAATTGCTAGTAGAACCTTGAATGGAAGTTGTTCATCATCTATTGAGCTTTTTACATGTTGTTTCTTTTTCTCTACAAAGTAATGTACAATTGGCATGTTGAGGAGTTTTAGCATTTGTTTGGTGTGCAATGCAACATAGCTATTAGTTGCGTACAAGTGAGTGCATTGGTCAAATGTATGATTGTCTTCATGTGAAAGGGACGAAGTTGTGCTTGACATCAAGAGATTCCAATCTTCAAAAGTTGGTGTTTCATTCTGAAGATTGAGCAGGAGTTGTCGAAAGGAAACTTGAGAAGGGGTGTTGCCTTGTTGTCGAAAGATGGTTGAAAGAGTGACAAAAGTGTCAAAAGTACACCAGAGAGCATTCCCTCGTGATGCACCAACATACATGGGGATGTCCTTTACAGGTGGTAGTTGTCCAAAATCACAAAGGAAGATGATGTAGCACCCACCAAATGGAGTTGTACATTGGGAGGGGAATGCTTGTCGTAAGCGTTCATCCATTCGGGTTAACAATTTTGGACCAACGAAAATCATTTCGTCAATGATTATGTATCGGATATGGCAGAATTGTTGTTGGAAGCTTGAAAGGGATTGTCCTTCAAGAAGATGCATCTCTGTAATGGGTATGTGAAGGGCAGAATGTATTGTTAACACATGTATGTTAAAAGCAACAACACTGGTGGGAGGAAGGAGGAGCAAGCGTGAAGGGTTATCGCCAGAGGCATGTTGGAGTGTAGATATAAGGCAAGAAATCAAGAAAGACTTTCCTGTTCCTGCAGTGCCTTGAATGACTATTTTGAGTGGGAGAAGGGTTGTATCATTTGTGGAGTGTGCGATGATAAGGGCAAAGGCCATGTGTTGTGTGGGAGAGACGGAGGTAGGAGAACATGAAGATGAGAAGGTGTTAGGTTCAACATGTGTAGACGTTCGAATGACGTCAATGAATGATATAGCTGTTGCATGGATGTCTGAAGGAATATGGTTTTCAGTCCAATTGTGGTCTTTGTCAAAGTCACAATGACCAAGCGTGTTAAGGTCATCAACATAGAGGTTGTTTCCAAGGCGGATTTGAGAAAGGAGTTCCCATTCATCCATGGAAGGGGCTAAGGGGAAGTGGTTTGAAGCAGAGCTACAATCATCAGAGGGAGGGGTACTGGGGGGTTCTAGCAAACGATCAACATGCCATGCAGTATATGTATCTTTAATGCGAAGCAAATTATAAGTTATGGCCAATGTTGTGGATCCAATGTCATTGTGGAGGGTGCGGAAAGGCTTGTATAGGAGGAGCTCACTCCAGCAAAAGGAAACAAAGGAATCTGCAGCAATGGGTGGAATGGTAGTGAAGCAAGGAAAGACACAAACAATATTGGGAGGTTAGTTTGGTTTCCATTGCGATTCCTTTCTATGAGGCGAGTATGACCATGAGCATGCAGTTTCAAGAAGGGTAAGTTGTTCGAGTGCAAGTGGGCCTTGCATGTATGCAAAAATGAAGGTGGGTGTTGTTGGGATGTCAGGAGAGTCATTGGAAATATGACGGAAAATGCTTTGGCTAACATTTAAAGACAGGAAGGAACAATTGCAAAGACAAAGAGGGAGTTTTTGGAGCATGTGGCAAGTCTCTTGTGCACCAATGTCTCTTTCTGCAATAGTTTATGATATAAAACGTCTTATTGGTAGAAGGATGGGGGCATCATGTGGAGTTGCATGTGCAAGCCGAGAAAGAAGTGCATGGTAGCTTTTTGATTGAGGCTCTGCCTTTGCTGCATATTTTGAAATATATTTCATGACATCATGTCTAGAGAGAATAGGTTGGCAATCAACATTAGTTCACCAGATTGACAGCATCATAGGGTTGTGAATATTTAGAAGGGCATCATTCCTTGCAGGGTTGTATGTTTTCCATCCTTTTGCATCAATGAATAAGGAAGAGGTAGGTTGTAGATCAAAGGGGAAACTGTAATGACATTGAAGAGATGATCCTTTTGTACGCAGACAAGAAGATTCTAAACATTTTGTGTGCCTTTGGACACAATTAACAAGTTCTTCATAGTCATCCAAGTGATTAATTGCAAGTATGGAATGTGATCCAATGGTGCATGGATCATTTACAGTAGAGGCTTGTAAGGTTGGATTTTGAGAATGGTTGATGTGAGGATTCCATGATGTTACAAACTTGTCAAAGTATAATTTGGCATCTTCAACCTTCGTAGCATATGCCCAGTCTAAAGTGTCCATATTGGGTGCATTTTTTAGCCATAAGAATCCATGTATATGCGCAGATCCCCTGTGTTTCCATTCATACCTACATGTAAAACATAAATATTAGGAACAAATCTTGTAAGTTTTAAATACTTTGAAATTTCATGGGAATATGAGTTGTTACCAACCTGCACCAGTAGTCTTTTGTAAGAAGGCCATTTTCAAGAACCTCTTCTAGGAATATTTTGAATCCATTGTCCTTGTTTTGAGATGCAACGTGTGGATTGGATATAAGGTTGCTAATTCTCCATTGGTGTTGTTGATTTGAAGTGGATGGAGCTTGGCCAGGCATCAAAGAATGCAAATCTGGTCACTTTGTGTTAGCTACGCTGAGTGTGAAGAAGAATGTAGGTGTCCTGTGTTGAGTGATCATGTCAGTTAGCTCACCCCTGCTTTTGTTCCAGTAGGAGTGTGTCCCACGAAGTGTGGAGCTGAAGCGCATGACTTGCTCAACAATTTTAGCATCAGGCAAGTCTTGTAATTGCTATACAAGTTCTGATATGGTTGGAGGCCATGTATCTTCAATGTTACGCTTTACAAACACGAAAGCAATAGATTGGCTACAATGGTGCATCATCAAGTTATATATGTAATAACGAAAACGAGGATGTTGGCCAAATCTATTGTCATAGTATCTAAGAAGGTGTAGTGCATAATTGTCCATACCAACCTCTTGAATGTGCGGTTGTTTAAGCATTGCAACTCCTGTGGGAAAAAAGGTTGGGAAGGCCATTGAGAGGAGGCCTATTGTGTTATACTCATTAATAGGGAAACTGTCTATTGGGGGCCAGTTAATGGAATGTAGAGTGCCTGCATGGCTTGCTCCTAAGAAGCGTTTGATTTCATCAACCTCAGTTCTATAATTTTTTTTTGTAGATATAAAGGAGGATGATTGTTGTTCATGGGGTTCAAGGAAGTTGGATGTTTGAATAGTAGAAGTTGAGGTATGTTCATCAAATGGGGTTTCAGCGGGTGTGACATGACAAAGGAGGGATGAAATGTCAGTTGGTTCAAGAGGCAAAGAAGATAATGCAGTTGAGTTAACTTGGACATCTTTGTAGTATGGATCATTTGAAAGCTTGTATTCAAGAGCAACAAGAACACGTGTTTGACTAACAAAGAAGTCATAAGGATTTTTCATAGGACTGCATTTACGAACAATAAGGATGTCAATGTCTGAGAGTAAATGAGGGAGGAAAGTGGCAATGCTTGTAATGTTTTGTGGGAAGCTGATAGTGTGGCCAAAATATGTATATTGTCCCCCACGAGCATGAGCGACTTGTAAAATTGGGTTAACTTGAGAAATGAGCATTTCTTCAACTTGAGTAAGGGCTACTAACACTAATAGTTGTATCCCAGGATCCATATTGTTTGCAATGGAATAGCGATGGCCATTTTGTTCCGCACTGCACCGAGAACATGCATATGCACCAGAAGAGTGTTTTATTTTAATTCCAGGATATGACTCCATGCATATAGAGCATATTTTCATGGGAGATAATTTGTCCAATCTTGTACGGAATCACTACTGTGCACCATGTAGATCCGTGCTTGTTGGGTGTGTCGTTGTGGATGCAGATAGTGCAGAGGGTATAAGGGGAGGTTGAGCAATGGGAAACAGAGAAGGGATATGAACAAGTTGACGAGCAGCTCTATATAGAAGGTGTTGACGCTTGTTGTTTGCATTTTTCTTTTGAGCATATACAAGTATTCTACGTGCATTATGTTGATCATTGTTATCATTGGTTGACATGCCTACACAAAAAAGTGTTTAGTGGTTGTGGACTTTGTGGTGCATTTGGTGGAATAGAAAAATACTATACACGCAATATTTTCAAGAGTAAACAAAGTTATATTGTATAAGATAAATGATTATCCATGTTGCATTTATGGGGCCTTTAGTGGAAGAGGAAAATAATATACATGTAATAATTCAAAGTGTAAACAAAGGTATATTGTAAAGGATATATGGAACATGCATCATTTGTGTGAAGTTGTTGCAAGAAAGAAATAAAGACACTATTGAACAGTGTTTATAAAGAAAAAAAATATAGACACAAAACTGTTGTGGTGCAAATTATCTGCCTAAGTTAGTAGGAAACATATATTGGTAAACACAAGGGAATGAATATATACCAGTGAAGTAACCCTTTGTCTAAAACCAGTAAATAAATAGGAGTAAATAAATGACAATCCATTGGTAGAAACATACTCTAGTTTCCAATAAAAACAACAACAAAAAATAGTAGAAACATAGTGTAGTTTTCAAAAACAAAAGAAACAAAAAAACAGGATAATTTTAGATAACTTGGCTCTTATTTGCCAAAGTTAGTAAATGACTAAATACCAGTCAAGTAACATTTCATCTGAAAATAGTAAATAAATGAGGTAAATAGTCAAATACAAGTTACAACAAAAAACTACAAAAAAACAGAAGCTACTTTCCACATACCAAATGACTAAATTAAAAAGTACTTTTCTGCAAGGGCAATTTTCCTAGGAGACAAAAAAATGAATATATACCAGTCAAGTAACCTTTCATTTGAAACCAGTAAATAATTGACATAAACAGACTCTAGTTTTCAAGAAAAAACATAAGAAAAGACAGCAGAATCTTGTAATTTTAGATAACTTGGCTCTTATTTGCCAAAGTTAGTAAATGAATATATACCAGTCAAGTAAAATTTCATCTACAAACAGTAAATAAATGAGGTAAATGGTCAAATACAAGTTACAGCAAAAAACTGCAAAAAAACATAAGCTACTTTCCACATACCAAATGACTAAATTAAAAATTACTTTTCTGCAAGGGCAATTTTCCTAGGAGACAAGAAAATGAATATATACATGGCAAGTAACCTTTCATCTGAAACCAATAAATAATTGACATAAACAGACTCTAGTTTTGAAGAAAAAATAGCAAAATCTTGTTTGGATGTATTAAACAGAAACATGATTTAGAACAACATAATTATAGCAGGGGAAATGATTTTTGGTTTGAGAGGAGAACCTTTTGTTTTAATAGAAAACAAGAATCTTTGGATCCTTGACAGGGTTGTTGGTTTGTAAAAGAGAAACTAATAGAAACCAGTAAATAATTGACATAAACATACTGTAGTTTTCAAGAAAAAACATAAGAAAAGACAACAAAATCCCGTTTGAATGTATTAAACAAAAGCAAGATTTAGAACAACATAATTATAGCAGGGGAAATGAGTTGTGGTTTGAGAGGAGAACCTTTTTTTTTTAATACAAAACAACAATATTTGGATCCTTGACAAGGTGGTTGTTCTGTAAAAGAGAAACAAATAGAAACCAATAAATAATTGACATAAACAGACTCTAGTTTTGAAGAAAAAACATAAGAAAAGACAACAGAATCTTGTTTGAATGTATTAAACAGAAACAGGATTTAGAAGAACATAATTATAGCAGGTGAAATGGCTTTTGGTTTGAGAGGAGAACCTTTTTTTGAATAGAAAACAACAATTTTTGCATCCTTGACAGGGTTGCTGGTCTGTAAAAGAGCAACAAATTGAAGGCGATTCGAATGCTGAGAAAAAAACTGGGATTATGTCACAATAACAGTATCGAAGAACAAAAGAACGAGTGAGGCTTTACCCATTGAATTTTATAAACGATCAAAAGTAAAGGCAGTGCATTCGTGTTTGACCACATTTAACCGTTGTTGCATTGAAATCTATTCTTGTATCTCCACAACATCGAATATCCAGTAGGTCCAATCCGTCAAATCCAGATATACATCCATAGGCAGAAATCTGTACTATTGAACCAAAGTTCATAACTTCGTGATGGATTAAACGCAACGAAATCAATGTTCACGTGGGTAACCTTATAGAAAGTTGTTCAATATCCAATCCGTCATTGAATGCTCAAGTTTAAAATCAAAAGTATAAATCTCGCAAGCTTTTTCCATGCAGAGCTAGACTGCCTGTTTATATGGTATCAACCCAAATGCTGGCAAGTTTGGTCGAAAGTTGAGTTGGTCGAGCCTTAAAAAATTGGTCACTTCTTAACTATTTCGTCGAAATAATGGACACTTTCTAACATATGGTCGGAAGTCAAAATGGTCGGGTCAAGTTTGTAATAAAAAAATATGGTCGATAGTCGAGTTGGTCGAGCCTTTAAATATTGGTCGACTCTTAACTGTGTCAGATAACTTTAGTTTGAATAAAATATGGTCGATAGTGGAGTTGCTCAAGCCTTTAAAAATTGGTCGACTTTTAACTATGTGGTGTAATTGATGGACACGAGTCGGAAGTCAAAATGGTCGACTTACTTTAGTTTTTAAAAAAATATGCTCAATACTGGAGTTGGTCGGGCCTTTTAAAATTCATCAACTGTTAACTATGTAATTTTGTTTTCGATGATATTTGTGAGATATGGTTGGGAGTCAAAATTGTCGAGTCACTTTAGTTAACAAAAAATGGTCAATAGTAGAGTTGATCGAGCGTTTAAAAATTTGTTGACTCTTAAGTGTGTGTTGGAATTGATGGACACGGGTCGGGAGTCAAAACGGTCGAGTAACTTTAGTTTTTTTTTAAATATTGTTGATAGTCGAGTTGGTCGAACCTTTAAAAAATCGTCGCCGTGAAGTTCTCACTGTGTAAACATGATCGACATACGAAATAGTTGATATGAATTTGTAATTTTGTTTTCGATAATATTTGTAAGAAATGGTCAGGAATCAAAATGGTCGGGTCACGTTAGTGAAGAAAATATGGTCGATAGTCAAGTTGGTACAGTTGATATGAATTTGTAATTTTCTTTTCAATAATATTTGTAAGATATGGTCGACAGTCAAAAAGGTTAGGTCACTTTAGTTAAAAAAAAATATAGTCGATAGTGGAGTTTGTCGAGAGTTTAACAATTGGTCGAATCTTAACTGTGTGGTCGAATTAATGGACACTTCGTTTTAGTCGGCATGAAGTCTGCAAATCGGTGCGACATAGACGGGGGTTTTCGTGAAAGGGGTAAAGTAATGCAAATAATGCAAATAAGATCGATGTGATCTGGTCGGGTTGCGCGAAAGTGGCAAAACACGCGGCAGGATTCCATTGGATTTATAGACAAGGAATCTATTCTAGGATTTCTAGTCGGCGTGAAGTCTGCAAATCGTTGCGACACGGACGGGGGTTTGTGTGAAAGGGGCAAAGTAATGAAAAAAAATATGGTTGATAGTCAAGTTGGTCGAGCATTAAGAATTGGTCGCCGTGAAATTCTCACTGTGTAAACATGATCGACATATGAAACAGTTGATAAGAATTTGTAATTTTCTTTTCGATAATATTTGTAAGATATGGTCGGGAATCGAAATGGTCGGGTCACATTAGTTAAAAAAAACATGGTCGATAGTCGAATGCAAATAATAAAAATAAGATCGTTGTGATCTGGTCGACGTGCGTGAAAGCGGAAAAACACGTGGCAGGATTCGATTGGATTTATAGACGAGGAATCTATTCGAGGATTTTTAGTCAGTGTGTGCAACGCGAACAGGGGTTTGCGTGAAAGGGGAAAAGTAAGAAATGGTTAGGAATCAAAATGGTTGGGTCACGTTAGTTAAGAAAATATGGTTGATAGTCGAGTTGGTACAATTGATATGAATTTGTAATTTTGTTTTCAATAATATTTGTAAGATATGGTTTGTTAAGATTCAATATGCTAAGACAGAAAATAGCAGCATTACATTCCATTTCTCAATAATAGCATATACAGGATCACTGAAGAAACAACAAGCATAGCATAAACACAAGAGACAGAGATTTATCCTGGTAAACCCTCATTGGGTAGAAAACCCAGCAAAGCTTCCTCAATATAGATGACCAGCAATATACAAAGATGAAACCCTGAGACATGATCTCCTCCTCCACAATAGCAGACCTCTCCTCCACAAGTGCGCTATCCTCAAGTGAGTGTGTGTATCAAATGAGGAACACACCTCCTCTATTTATACACTACACTGACATATATTTTACACAAGTACACGTAGGCTCGTATTTAACCAATGGGTTAAATACCCCACTACAACTGACTGGGCCGACCCCTCTAGGGTGGTCTAATAACCCTTTGACCCACATAACAAATACAGGGCCGACCCCCACTAGGGAAGTCTAATAACCCAAGTTACCACATTCCGACGGAGGAATAAACATCTCCGGATATACAATAAGATCTTTACGGAGGAATGAAACATCTCCGGAATAATAAAGTACAATTATAATATTCTTTGAAGTTACAATATCTCAACACTCCCCCTTAACGAGAAGGATATTATAACAGCATCTGCATGAGCAAGGAGTCATCAACATCATACATGATACATCTATAAATCATTGGAAGCTTTCTCAACATCATCAGTAACTCAAGCAGTTACTGGAACATCTTCAATACTGGAACATCAACATCTTCAGTACTGAGTCTTTATCTTCTGCAGCACTCGAACAGCTACAACAACATCAACATCTGGATCCTCATGATCATCAGTATCGTCACCTCACGATCATTAGCATCGTCATCACACGATCATCAGCATCGTCATCACACGATCATCAGCATCGTCATCACACGATCATCAGCATCGTCATCTCACGATCATCAACATCATCATCACACGATCATCAGTATCGTCATCACACGATCGTCAGCATCGTCATCAACACAGGTATCCATAACAATACAAGTATCCACATCATTAGTACAAGTATTCATGCCAATACAAGTATACATATTATCAATGCAAGTATCCATACTGATACAAGTAATCATGTCATCAATACATGTATCCTACCGATACAAGTATACATATCATCAATACAAGTATCCTCATCAATACAAGTATACATATCATCAATACAAGTATACACAATAGCAGCATACCCTGCAACACATAAGATCCAATTACGGGATGATCAATCCCTCTCACTTTAGGACATAGGTCCAAGGATGATACAACCCCGATCCGCTTACGGGATGATCAGTCCCTCTCGGTTTAAGACAACTCTCATGTCTATGGATGATGCAATCCAGATCAACTTACAGGATGATCAATCCTTATCACTTTAAGACACCTCACCATGTCTAGGGATGAGGCAATCCCAATCTATTTACAGGATGATTAGTCCTTATCACTTTAAGACATCTTACCATGTCTAGGGACGAGGCAATCCCAATCTATTTACAGGATGATTAGTCCTCTCAATCTCATTTAGGACTATCCTTCCTTTTGGAATTACTGGATTTACTGTCCAAGGATGATTTAATCCACTCAATTCATTTAGGACTATCCTTCCTTTCGGAATTACTGGATTTACTGTCCAAGGATGATTTAATCCACTCAATTCATTTAGGACTATCCTTCCTTTCGGAATTACTGGATTTACTGTCCAATGATGATTTAATCCACTCAATTCATTTAGGACTATCCTTCCTTTCGGAATTACTGGATTTACTGTCCAAGGATGATTTAATCCACTCAATTCATTTAGGACTATCCTTCCTTTCGGAATTACTGGATTTACTGTCCAAGGATGATTTAATCCACAACCGTACATTTAGGACCACGTCCAAGGATGACTTAATCCTCCACCATACATTTAGGACCACGTCCAAGGATGACTTAATCCTCCACCGTACATTGAGGACCACGTCCAAGGATGACTTAATCCTCCACCGTACATTTAGGACCATGTCCAAGGATGACTTAATCCTCCACCGTACATTTAGGACCACGTCCAAGGATGACTTAATCCTCCACCGTACATTTAGGACCACGTCCAAGGATGACTTAATCCTCAACCGTACATTTAGGACCACGTCCAAGGATGACTTAATCCTCCACCGTACATTTAGGACCACGTCCAAGGATGACTTAATCCTCAACCGTGCATTTAGGACCTACGTCCAAGGATGACTTAATTCTCAACCGTACATTTAGGACCTACGTCCAAGGATGACTTAATCCTCAACCGTGCATTTAGGACCTACATCCAAGGATGACTTAATCCTCAACCGTCCATCAAGGACTTCATTCTCGAAGACATATGTCTACGGCTCTTCTTTCGGACTGAAGTCCAGGGATGATCCAATCCCCTCACATGTTCACCAAGAACTTCATTCACGAAGACATACGTCTACGACTCTTCTTTCGAACTGAAAGTCCAGGGATGATCCAATCCCCTCAAGTCCACCGAGGACTTCATTCTCGGATACCTTACGTCTACGGCTCTCTTTAGGACTGAAAGTCCAGGGATGATCCAATCCCCTCAATTCCACCGAGGAATTAATTCTCGAAGACCTTACGTCTACGGCTCTCTTTAGGACTGAAAGTCCAGGGATGATCCAATCCCCTCAAGTCCACCAAGGACTTCATTCTCGGAGACCTCACATCTACGACTCTCTTTAGGATTGAAAGTCCAGGGATGATCCAATCCCCTCAAGTCCAATGAGGACTTCATTCTCGGAGACCTTACGTCTACGGCTCTCTTTAGGACTAAAAGTCCAAGGATGATGCAATCCTCACATGTATTCTCATCAATTACTATCGATCCTGGGAACCCATACAGAACCTGATTCACACTTCTTCTTTAATTACACCATTAAGCGAATGGTCTTATCTAGCCACTTGGAGCAAACATCTCATCATGATTCTCTTCTTCTTTCTAAGAGAATCTTCTAACCACAAGCCTTCTATAGTGTGTTTGATTTGAAAATCCTTCTTTTTTTCTTTTTTTTTAACATCCATCGCTTGTTCAGTGTTCATCATTCATCATGATCTTTCCTACAAATCAAAATTAAGTACATGATTAGTAATACTTCATAATCATCAAATCATATTGACATGATAACCTATTATGCATACAGATATCATTTACATAGTTATGCAACTATTTTGACCAATACTTTGGCACAACACTTTCCCATATCCTGTATGCATACAGTGGCTTTCTAGATGCCTTCCATCTCTACCAGAACATACTATCGAGAGTGTGCACAGCTCTCAGCATGTCAGCAAAGAGGTTTCATTCTAGACAAGCAACAATGGAATGTTTGTCCAACTTACCAATCATATGCATATTAGTAGTATACTGTTCAATGCTCTATGAATGTTTACACTCAGCATCATATATTCTAGGAATACAAATATGCATACAACCTATTACAGGCAATATCATTTACTATTTCAAATAACAACTCAAATACTTATCTTTTATGTTTGTGTGGTTGCCTCCCGCTTGATCTTCTGTATGTCTTTTGAACTTCTATTCATTCTGTACCACTGTGCATGTTCAAGCGTCATCCTCATGATCTCATACACAAACATACACCCATTAGTATGTTCTAAATGTTATCAAAACATTATAGTTCTAAATAATCTTGAAAATGTATAGTCATGATTATAGTTAATAAACATTAGTATTCAAGATTTCAGGGAAGTCTTCTTTTACTCATGCATATCATCAATCAAGATAAAAGACATAATATGCATAATCCCTTGATTACTAACTTTATGAATAAGCATAACCAATCATACCAAGTATACTTACATAAGGGATCCTAACACAAGGTAAGATTCATGGGAAACATACCTGGATTAGTATGCCTACTTAGTTATGTACAACATACCTAAACAATCTCTTCAATGATTTAGAGATCCTGAGCTAGAACCTGCATGTCTCATAGGTTAAGCATAATATAACAAAGTCATACATACCTCATAAGTAGAACAAATATTATGGATGAGTCTTTGTCTTCATGTTTTCATGGTCATGGAACCTGATTTGTCTTTTGTGATGTACCTGTATCTTGTTAGCAGACAACATCAACCTCACAAAACATCATAATGCATTAGTACAATCATATAGCCCTAATAAATGAATGTCTTTGATCATTCACATGCATTCATACTGTTACTAGGGTGATAAGACAATTCTAACATTAATCAAGATTGTACTAATAAATAATATGAAGACAAACACGTCATGAACTTAATCAAGAATTAGATTTCAAGACATACCTGAGCCTCCTTAAGTCATACCTGTCGAGACTTCTTGTAGTCTTCTTATGTAAGGCCTTAGCCTCAACTCCCCCTGAAACTTGATCTGGAGCTTGATTAGGGTTTGCTAGAGAAACCCTAAAAATTCAATCTTTGACTTTCATACTTCTGAATGGATGAAAGAATATGTCTTGCTGAGCTGATCAAACTAGCATACTTCAATTTTGGAATTTCCAAAATTTGACCCCTCAAAATTGCCTTTGAAACTTCTGGATCTTCTGGACAGGATCCCGAACTAGGGTTTGATGAAGCCCACCCTTCTGCCCAAACAAAAGGTTCGATCCAAGGCTCTAAACTCTTATTTTTCTTAGGAGCTTCCAGCCGTGTTTACAGACTTCAAAAATTCCAACTTTTGCTGAAGCCCTAATTTTCCATCTTTCCGATCAAAATCCCGAACTGGGGTTTGATCAAGCCCGGTCTTCCACCCAACCAAAAAATTCGATCTTGGTCTCTAAATTTCGATTTTCCTGAGTAGCATTCAGCCGTGGACTCCGATTCCAAAAATTCTAACTTTCTCTGAAACCCTAAATTCCGGAAGCCATGAATAAAGGTGCTCCAAAAATAATTATGTTTTGACAGAAATATGCACCTGATTGTTTCTGCTATAACTCTGAATTTTTTGCTCCACAGGGTCTGAAACCCTTTTTCTGCAGTAGCCTGACTTGTCATCTTTCCATCCTGACAGGTCTGACCTCAATTGGATTTTCTGAGAGAGAGTTATGCCAAGTGTCGCAACATGACCTGTTTATGGGATAAAACAGGAGAGCGAACTTGTACGGCATGCCACGTGTCACTGTTTGAACTTTGGCCTCTGAAAACTTTTTCTGAGATAGCTCGTCCTGTTATCTTTCCATCCTGACAGGTCTGACCTCAATTGGATTCTCTGAGAGAGAGTTATGCCAAGTGTCGCAATGTGACCTGTTTATGGGATAACAGGAGAGAGAACTTGTACGGCGTGCCACGTGTCACTGGTTCACCTTCGGCCTCTGAAAAAGTTTTCTGAGATAGTACAGTCTGTGTACTACCTGTCACTTGTTACAAAATTTCATTTGGAGCTTCCTAGCCCAAGTTATGACCTTTTTGCCAAGGTCACCTGATTTTGACTGAGATCTGGAAGAGGCAGAAACCCTAACTTGTACTGATCATAACTCACAAAGTACAACGAATCTGAGGATGCCCTTTGGACACAAGGTACCTGGGGATGTTATCTTCGACCTGTAAACTTTTCAGACCCTGAACCTTCGCCAAAATGGATTTATAGCGAAAGTGCCACGATGACTGGTTTTTGCTATGTAAAACCCTAACCTTCAAATTGTCGTAAGTAAAGCAAGTGTCGTAAGTGCCATACCTTGTATTCCTTCAGGTTAGCTCTGATACCATGTTAAGATTCAATATGCTAAGACAGAAAATAGCAGCATTACATTCCATTTCTCAATAATAGCATATACAGGATCACTGAAGAAACAACAAGCATAGCATAAACACAAGAGACAGAGATTTATCCTGGGAAACCCTCATGGGGTAGAAAACCCAGCAAAGCTTCCTCAATATAGATGACCAGCAATATACAAAGATGAAACCTTGAGACATGATCTCCTCCTCCACAATAGCAGACCTCTCCTCCACAAGTGCGCTATCCTCAAGTGAGTGTGTGTATCAAATGAGGAACACACCTCCTCTATTTATACACTACACTGACATATATTTTACACAAGTACACGTAGGCTCGTATTTAACCAATGGGTTAAATACCCCACTACAACTGACTGGGCCGACCCCTCTATGGTGGTCTAATAACCCTTTGACCCACATAACAAATACAGGGCCGACCCCCACTAGGGAAGTCTAATAACCCAAGTTACCACATTCCGACGGAGGAATAAACATCTCCGGATATACAATAAGATCTTTACGGAGGAATGAAACATCTCCGGAATAATAAAGTACAATTATAATATTCTTTGAAGTTACAATATCTCAACATGGTTGAGAGTAAAAAAGGTCAGGTCACTTTAGTTAAAAAAAATATAGTTGACAGTGGAGTTCGTCGAGAGTTTAACAATTGGTTGGCTCTTAATTGTGTGGTCGAATTAATAGACAGTTTGTTTTAGTCAGCGTGAAGTCTGCAAATTGGTGCGACACGGACGGGGGTTTTCGTGAAAGGGGTAAAGTAATGCAAATAAGATCGGCATGATCTAGCCGGGTTGCACGAAAGTGGCAAAACATGCGGCAGGATTCCATTGGATTTATAGACAAGGAATCTATTCCAGGATTTTTAGTCGGCGTGAAGTCTACAAATCGCTGCGACATGGACGGGGGTTTGCGTGAAAAGGGCACAGTAATGAAAAAAAATATGGTCAATAGTCGAGTTGGTCAAGCGTTAAAAATTGGTCACCGTGAAATTCTCACTATGTAAACATGATCGACATATGAAACAGTTGATATGAATTTGTAATTTTCTTTTCGATAATATTTGTAAGATAGGGTCAAGAATCAAAATGGGGTCACTTTAGTTAAAAAAACATGGTCGATAGTCGAATGCAAATAATGCAAATAAGATTGGCGTGATTTGGTCGACGTGCGCGAAAGCGGGAAAACACGCGGTAGGATTCGATTGGATTTATAGACGAGGAATCTATCCGAGGATTTTTAGTCGGCGTGAAGTCCGCAAATTGCTGCGACACGGACGAGGGTTTGCATGAAAGGGGCAAATTAATGCAAATAATTTCGACGAGACGGTCGGCATGATCTAGTCGACGTGCGCGAAAGCGGAAAAACACGCGGCAGGATTCAATTGGATTTATAGACAAGGAATCTTTCTGAGGTTGAAGGTAGCGCTTCTCGTTGGTGAACACCTTCGGCATAAATATAATTTAATTGTATATGAAATTATGAGAGTTGTGTTGTGAAACTAATAATTATTCAATGTCATTAAATATTATAATAGTACTAAAACTAAGTAACAAGTAATGATTTATTTTTAATTTTTTAATTATTATTTCTTTTTAATAATTTCACATTTAGATAGGATTAAATTATTATTTCATAAGTATTAACCAACCATAAAATCGAATTAACAAATTTAAAATATTAAATAAAATAATTTATATTTGGAAATATTAAGTTTAACGTATAAATATTACAAAACATTTAGAAACATTATAGTTTATTTTTATTAATATAAATTCAGCTGTATTTATGACTAATTGATTGTTATATTCCCTATTAAACTTGTGGGATCCTTGCGGTGGTGGGGCAGCAATGGCGTGTCCAAACTTGTCACCGTGAACTATGAGACAAAGACGATGCTTCTAGTGGTGGTGGCGTTCTAGAGGTGGTGTAGAGTTGCGGTGTCGGCTCTTCCGGGTGGAGCTAGTGGTGGCTTCCGGCGGGAACTTATGGTGGCAGCGGTGTCTCAATAGTGGTTTGCTCAAAGTGTTGGGAAGGGTTTCAGAAGGATGGTTTATTTTGGGAGCTTTTCTTGTTCTTGTGCTCTAGGTTTTATTGTGTAATGTGCTCAATGCACTTGTCTAATTCCTTGTAATAGGGCGGTTTGGTGCTCAATTGCACTCTTTTGTTGCCTATAGTAAGACATTTTTTTGTAGACGTTGTAGAATACTAGCCCAAGGATAGGTTGCAATATGTAGTTTCTTTGATTCACCCTATGAATATATAAAAACTTCTTCTTCTTTTTTTCTTTTTTTTTGAAAAAAAAATCACATGGTCATGAGGTATGCAACATAGAAACAACATGTCATACTCACCTTAATAATAATTCAAATGGTTTGATAAGAATGGAGTCAATTAAATATATAAGCACATGTTACAAGAATAAGTACTTCTTATCTTGTTGGCATCCTCTTAAAATATTAACTCATACAAATTTACATTTTCATTATTATTAACCAATTTATTAGACATTTTTGGGTCATTTACTGTTGGGGTTTTACCTTAATCCTCTTAAATATATAGATAGGTTTATATATATTGAGGTTATTTATATTGAATAAGGTCAATAAAGACAGACGGTATAATGTGAAATTAATATTTGTAGGAAGACTTACTAGAAGTCTCTTTCTCATGGAAAATTTGAAGGATCCATAATTATCTTAAAGTGTAGAAACGTTGACAAATTTTACTAATTCTCAAAATGTCAACTATAAATTATTTGGCGATACTTTTATAAATTAATTCAAATTTCTAAGAATTTTATATCGTTTTGAGACATTTTTGGCGATTTTTGGAGTATCAAAAATTACCCTATGGAATTAGGGCAACTTGGGTTAAGAAAAATGGAAATTTGCGAATCCTTTTTTGTAAAAATACATGCAAAATTAACCCATGATCAAAATTTTGCCCCTAAAACTTTCCCTACTCTACTTGCCAGAAATTTCCTTCTCTAGAAATTATATAAAAGAATAGAAGCAATGTAATAAGATGTATGACCTATGTACAACCTCAAACTTATTGCCTGTATGACCTATGTACAACATCAAACTTATTTCAAATATAACATACAACCTCCTCAATAGTATAACTTACAATGTATGACCTTAAGAAGCTCTCATCATATAAGCTTAACAAACAACCATGGACAACAAATGGTGGAGGAAGAAACTCAATTTAGTTGGGAAAACAATAAAAAAAACTTGAAAGAACATAATTAAAATAGACCACGATAACTCTTTCCCTACAATCATTCATCTGATTGAAGTAATTAAATGGGAAATCCAATTGTGATAATTATTGGGTTTCATTGGTGCGATATATGACAATGATTTTTCTGCTTGTGAATGCTTGTGAATGTGCAACATAGCAATTGATATGAGAGTGAGGAAACTATTGGTTGATGCTAATGATTATGGCCCTGGAGACTCAACATTTCTCACTTGATTAAAAAAAGATAACCAAGCAACCATTAAATAAAGAGTAGTTTCCAATGAAATTCACATACAAAATTAAAACAACACTATAATTTTTATTTTTATTTTCTAACCGTTGGAACCTCTCCAAACCACCCAGCGAGCATTGTCAACTGAACCACCTGGATACCAAACCCACAGGCTAGGGCCATCCATAATGTTGGACAGGACATAATCAACGGGAGTACATCCACCACCGCAATCGCACGAGCTTTTTATGGGGTGCAACCCTTGTATAAACCACACCTCCCCCGCAGGAATCAAAACTGGGCTTCTGTAGGGACAACCATCAGACCACACCGCTAGCTCCTGCCCTCAACCCCCATTATATTAGAACACAATAATTTAATTATATTAGAACACAATATTTATCATGGAAATCTAAATGGGAAAACTAGCATCTAGTGGTTGCTAAGTCTTATTTTGACAATCTCTAGTTACAATGCAACTCATGGTTCTTTGTGTTTCCCCCTCTCTTGGCTAAAAAACTCGCAAAAGCCCTTTAATAATCAAAATCCAAGAAGTTATTGGAAAGTTAGGGTAATGGGAGATTTAAGAGGCCGACTTTTTAGTTCCCATTCCTCTCTTTCCTTCTTCTAATTTCATTTTTTAGTTCATTTAATTCTCTTATGTCTCATTTGCTTTTACATTTACACAGTTGCCTTTAATCACTTTTGTAATTATTAAATTTCAATTAGGGATTTCAAATCACATATACATACATAAAAACATAGAAATAATTAATCTGTATATATGTTGTAATGATAAAATGCATTGTAATTTGTGATCATGGTTATTACTTTTTTTTTTTGATAATCGTGGAACTATCTGAAATATCCCCTTTGAGCTCCGTCAACTGAGCTTGCTGGAATACAAACCATGAGCCAGGGTCAGCCTAAATTTGGAACTTGTTCATTAACAAGAGTGTGGTACTTACGCTCAAAACTGGCAGCGTTGAACCCTCTGCAAGATTGGAACCCTGGACTCTAGCAAGAGAACTGTTAGAACTCAAGGGATCATGGTTATTACTTATTTTCATACTTTTCCAAAATAAGATGCATTCTTCATATAATTGTTTTTGTTATTTTAAAATATTGAATGTATTATAATTTGTGATTATTAATTTAAAAATTGATGAACAATTTAAAAAGTTTAATTTTATTTTAAAAATAAAATTTATAATAATTTGAATATAATATTTAAAAAATTTTATATGTTTTATTTTTATGTTCAATAATAAAATTAGTTTATGAAGTGAAAATGGAGGATATGAAAATAAAAATTATAATAATTCAGTTGAAAATATTTATTAACATTTAAAATGTTTATATATATTATTCCTCTGCTTAATACGATTAGTTTATGGGCTGAAAACGAAGGGTATGAAGTTTTATTTAATATGGATTGAAAATGAAGGGTATGAAGTTTTATTTAATAGCATATTTTAAAAACGTAATATAAAATTATGTTATCCACATAAATTAAAATTAATATTGATTTTTCCAAAACTTAGGAAAAAGAAACTTTAAGTAGGAGGAAATTATTAAAATTCAACTTAGATTGCATAGGTGTGTAGTCTAATTATGCCACACCACATTAGACTTTATCATTGACGGTTGGGCAAATATTTTTTAGTATAATGATTTAATGGTTGATAGGATTAAAAAAAAAAAAAATTATATTTTATATGTTTAAATTGTATTTTTGAATTTATAAATAGATTTAACACTCTTAAATACTCATGACATCTAAGTTATGCAATTTTTATAGCTAATATATATGATGCTAACTTTTTTTTAAAACTTTCAATTGAAATAAGAAAAAAATTAAACTGAAAATATGTCCAATTTTTTTTTAAAAAATAGACTATTTAAACTACACCTATAAATTCTATTTTTCAATGACTATCCAGTTTGGTCACAGACGAACTTTTTTTTTAATAAATAATAAAAAATTATATGAAACAAAATACAAAGAAAAAAAATTCACATACATGCATTATTATACCTGCCTCCGGTAGGTTATATAGCGATCACTTGGTCGCTGATGCTTTTGACTTTATAATTTTAAACTAAATTTTTCACTAGTTTTCCAAAGTTTACGTTATTTTGTTTATTAATTTGAATTTTTTAAAATGAATAATATTTTTCTAGATTTTTAAAATATCATATTACTTTGTTATGATTGGTGAATAAGTTTGATTTGACTAAATACCCCTGGTGAGACGTGACATTTATTTTTTTTAAATAATAATAAAATTTAATTTAATTTAATTTTTTTTTAAATTGCCACCTAGTATATGTAATAATAATCTTTAGTACATGTAATAATTGTCTGACACTAACACGGGCCATAGCTCGTCCTCTGAGCTCACCGCTAATTCAGCACTGCCACAGTCTTTTCTCATAACACAGTTGCAGCTCACCGCTAATTCAGCACTGCCACGGTCTTTTCTCATAACACCGCTGCAGCTCACCTCTAATTCAGCACTGCCACAGTCTTTTCTCATAACACAGCTGCCACAATCTTCTCATAACACCGCATACATTGTATTGATTCCTCCTGAACCTCACCACCTTCACTGCTACTCTTTCCCTGCCTTTCATCTGCAAATAACAACAAAGGTCTATCAAATGACAGGTAATTTAATGCATGTGATAGCTGGCCAAAGACATTTCATTTCATTGACAAGGTATGCTAATAATGATCTTCCAGACATTTCATTTCATTGACATGGTATGGTAGTAATAATCTTCACAAAAATAAAAGTGTATAGTGTATGGTTTTCATTGAGCTTACACTGTGTCGGTGACAATTAACATGGCCTCTCACCGCCTTTCACTGAAATCAATGCATATTTTCAAATCCACCACCATAGACAAAGAGCATCCCTGCTGCCATATGAAACCTGCAAAAAATAAAAATAAAACTACTATGGAAGGAAATGTCTACACCATTGGAAGAGGGACGAACATCTCACCTAATCGCAAGGAGCAGGAGACATTGGCCATGGCCTAGAGGAGGTCGTGATAGTCAACTAACAGGATTGGAGCGAAGGCGTAGGCATTACTAGTAGAAACTATTGACTCGTACCCATACCCGTAAACACCAGTCGCTCTAGTGGTTTATTCCATGCACCCACAATACCAGCAGTCCACCCTATTGAGACATCAATTAGTAGAAGAAGCAGTTGTTGATGCAATTGACTAAGCAGTATCAAATTCCGTTGATCTAGTCAGAGACCCAGTCCCAGGTTCTGTGCAGAGAGTCACAAGGTAACGTTGTTGTTTCATTTTGAATGTAACTTCTCATCAGGTAAATGTTGAATAAATACATATTTTCCAGATTTAGCAACTTTAGGGACAAATATAAAGGAATTTTAGCAGAAGAAATGTCAGCCAGATATATCAACTTCTTTCCATTAGGGACACGCTCTGCACAGTTCCATGGCATGTACTCTACAAACATTGCCATAGTTGAGCATGACAAGTGAGTCCCTTCTTTCTTCAGGCATACAATTTGAAAAACATATGTTTAAAACCCCAAATATCAATGGATTCAAACACATCTATTTGATTCGAACCAATATTGTATAGACAGTGTTGGAATGTTTACAAACAAATTTGTTAATGCTTGCATTTTGAACAGAAAAGAACAAGGTCGCTTGTAAAACATGATGAACATTAAATATACTACGTTGTTGGATTGATAAATGATATCCAAGAAGAATTTGGTACATACCGTCATTAATACAGAAATCAACTATATTTGTGCTCTTGAATCATCCACATGAATGGCCAATGATGCCTCATCAGGGTTGTAATTATGTCCCATATTAGCTGTTTGACACCTCTAATTAGAGGCTTGCCGGTGACCTGGGATACTAATTCATCTACTTGCTTCTGCAAATCATCAACTTTATTATTTGCATCACTCACCAGGGCTTCCTTCGCCAGGGCTTTATTATTTGCATCACTCGTTAGGGCTTCCTTCGAGGAATGGTTAACAGAATCAGGGAAATCTGCGATCATCTCTAAATATCCCTATCCAACACAAAAAATGCATGCGTGCGGTCTATTTTAGTTCTTGCCCAGTGAGGGGACTAATCTTCCACTGTTTGCCTTAGAACATATATTTCACTCTCTTTTTTAGCCAAGAGAGCATTTATTCTCTTTGCTTCATTTTCGTCAGCCTCTGAGATTACATTGCCCGACCTTGCAATCACAAAATTAGCATGGTCTTGACAAGTGCTTAATTAACGTATTTTTTTCCTATACCAATTAACATCAGACATACTAGAATTGCCACATATTATCAAACCAAACTTTCCATAGTCAAGCATAGATAACAGTCAAGTGACTATAACTGGCAGGTGAATCCACACATTCATAGCATCAACCCACCAAGCAATAAACCAGAAATCTAAAAACCAAAGACTCAACATTGTGTGGTTTTTTCATTAAAACCCACTTTTATGATAACTGAACAACTATCGCTACTGAATAAAGTTCGCTCGTTAACACTGTAAAATGACCCTGCATGATTGCAAAACAGTTGAGTTTCAAAAATACCTGGAACGTCGAAACCGAACTGGCATGCTTCTAAGATTTTTGTGGGCCATGGATGGGTAATTGTTTTGCGCACACACAAACGCGACGACCATCAAGGGGCAGAGAGATGAACCAAAACAAATTGAGACTCTCGTAGAGTTTAACTGAGACTTGAAAGAGGGCTTAACTAGGACATCAGGATGTATTCTTTCATAGCAATCGGTGGGAAAACAAGCACCGTCGATTTCAGGAGGAGGAGATCAAACGATGGATAGCTGGCGCAGTGGCAAGGCACAGATCGAAGGAATTTGAGGGAAGATTTAAGAGGGTTGGAATCTCAGATTACGAGAACGATGCGTGCCATCCAAAATACTGGTTTCCTTTCAAATTTATGTTGAGCTTCCTTTAGCTCTTTCATGAGCTTCTCCTTTAATGTTTTACAGTAATAAGCTCCAAAGTTTGAGCTCCAATGCAGGCATGTTGAAGCTAATGTTGAAGCTAATGTAGTGTTATTTTGTAATAGTTGCATCTAGGCTAGTGACCGAAGTCGTCCGCCGACATCACTTTTCTGTATCTCAAATGGCTGGCATAAAACAAAGGCAAGTTCGATGCACTTGTTACATAATAGAGATGCACCTATTAAAAAATAAATATTTTACTTAACATAGATATACTACATGGATTAACAAATAGAGATATAATGCATGGCTGCCAGATGTAGAGTGCATTGAAATGTTTGCAACACATTGACTTATTTGGCATAAAGGGTTTGGTTTGAGTGAAACGAGCGGCAGGTGATGCCTTTCTTTTATATGTTACGCTAAATAACATACTCACTTTTATAACAACCTTTATTCTATCTTAATAGAGATAGTTCGTCAAAGAAGCTGAGTAGGGTTAGATTAAGTTAAAAGAAATTGAATTATAGGAGAGATTGCAAAATTAGCATCTCAAGTTAAAAGCATCTTTGTTACAAGGTTAATCAAATACATAACTGGTCCACTCGGGACTCTACTTTTTCAATCTCAATGAGTTTTTGTACGTATTATAGATGCCAGGAACCTGTCGAGAGAGATAATCCCCTGGAATAAATGAACCATCTTTTCCTTACCTACGGTATACATGAATTGATGTAACAGGTTCTCTAAAGCATTTACCACTAAAATACTCCTGAAAATCACTCATAGGGATGTTCCTCGAGCAATAATGCTTGATTAAATACACAGTTATGACAGGGTCATCCACATGACTCTCCCTGCTCCAGTATATGTTACTGTATGAACCATATCATTTAGTATGTTGCATCTGATTATTGTAATGCTGCAGAAGCACATTAGACACAAATGTGCATATCGTAATTGTTTGTAATTGGTCCAGGCACTACACAAAGAAAAAAACTATAGATTCTTCACGTTATAGAGAAGTAAGGCCAATCCTTCTATACTGCAATGGTTATATATAGGGTAAAATGCATGCTTATTCATGCGAAGTGCAGTGGTCATGTAAACTCAGTTTTTATAATTTGATCACAAATGCGACGCCCTCTTTTAACACACGCAACGCCTTACTAAATATTACCTCCCCTCTTTCACTCAATTGGTAGACGGATTCATAGCCTTCAGATTTTCCAACAGGATTGCAACTTGCATTCATTATTATCACAAAATTTCAATTTCTGCCAATGCCAATTACATAAAAAAATTGAAGCATGTAGCCATCACTCACCCTGTAGTAATTCCAGGACTCCTCTCTGGAAGGAGTGGTGAACGACAAGGGTCGATCACTGCAGAAGGCGATCTGAATGGTGGAGATGTTCAGTGTCAGTATTGCAAGTTCTGCCAAATGTCGTTAAATTCAACAATCTTAAATTTTAAGACACAACGATATCACTGCCTACAATAAACTCTGCAATTGAGGTTTTTTATTTGAATAATATACGTATCATCTGGCTCATGCATCAGGCCGTGTGTCTCTGGCTCTGCATTCCTATAAGAATTCACCCAAAACCCTCATCTGGCTCATGCATCAGGCTGTGTATCTCACTCTACATTCCCACAAGAATTCACCCAAAACCCTATTGTGGCATTCTCATATTTTTTTTATACAAACAAAAAAAATTAATGGTACTAATCTTACATTTCATAATGTCATTATCACTACTTGATTAATAGTTGCTAACACTTGGATATCTCAAAATATGATTCAATTTTTAAAAGCATAGAGTAAGCCATATATATTTCAATTTTTAAAAGCATAGAGTAAGACATGTCACTTTTAGTTTACTTTCAAACTATCCAACATTAATACATTGTTAAAATGTTACATAATTATTTTAACTTTTAATTTTTAATCATGTACTACTATTACATTAAAATATTTCTAAGAGGCAGTTATAAGCAGCTTTGCTGCGAATTTTACTTGTTAATTTAAAACATAAATTGAATATTCAAATTTCATGTTTATGTTATTTTTTTATCATTTTAAAAAGATTGTATGAAGGATAAGCATGGAGTCCCCATCGAAATTTTCAACCATCAGCCCCCACTTAATGTGCATTAATTAGTTCCAATTCAATTCCCAAATATTTTAATAATTTAAGAATGTGTAATTCATTCATAAATATTTAATAAATCACTATAATATGTATGGTGAAAATTCCATCTTTACGTGTAAAGCTATTATTGAATACATATTCATTCTTTTTAAATATGTTTTCATCTTTGCAATTTTTTCTAGGTTATTGAGTTTGTATAATACATAAGTCATGGTGTAAATGCATTGTATTATAACATGTTATCAAAGTTGTGGGTAATTTGCATAGTGTTTGAATTTTTTTATTTGATTTTTTATTAATCTATATTTTTTATAATATAAAAAATATGGTTATAAGTATTATTATAGAATTACTTAATGTAAACCAGAAATTTTAAAAGTTTAATCTCTATGAATGAAGATGTTATTGTTGAAAATGGAACTTTTTCACATTGTGATTGAGAAAGAGGTGAAGCCCACCACTATAAAGATTAATGAATTAGAGAAGTGGGATATGAGGGATGGGCCTCCATTATCTACTCAACTAAGTGTGTATATTAGGTTTTTGGTCAATCTTAGAATATGTAAAACACCAAGAAGGGTTTTAACTCTTTCATCTTTAAAAAATAATTAGATCCTTTCATGTCTTATGATTTTGGTTGTTGATTTTTTTGTGTTGTGGAGTCTAAATGCGCTTTGCTTCTAGGGTTTTCAACGACAGTTTGCTTGCAGGGTTTCGGTGCCTATCATGGTTGCGCGTCCGGTGTTGGATTCGGGGGTTGTTCCTTCTCTTGATGAACGATTTCGAAGAGCTATCTCCTCTATTGTATCCACTGCTCCAAAAGTCGGTTCCGCTAAGGATTCAAGATTTGTGAAATTGGATTCGGCACCAGAAGTTAAACTCACCTCATCTTCCTCTAAACACAAGATAATAACACTCTCAGAGAAGGGTTTGATTGGGAACTTCACCGACATGTGGCCATAGCCAAAATCGATCGAGGTCTAGCTAAACAAAATTTGGAGGTCGCTTATTAAAGGGGAGTCATTCAAAACTTCTGTGGAAAGGATTTTTTCATCTTTCTCTTTTAACATAAGGAAGATAGAGACCTGATTTTTCGTAGTGGCCCTTATTTCCTTGGACCAAGAGGAATGTACTTGAACCAATGGAATGCCTCTTTTGACCCTGAGAAAGACATTCCAACTTTTGTACCAATTTGGGTTAAACTTCCCCACCTTCCTCTGCATTGTTGGGGGGATGAGGACTTAAGGTCGATAGGGAACGCTATAGGGAAATTCATAGACAGAGCGGAACCAAGGCCTCCACTATTTTCATGTGCCCGGATATGCGTGGAAGTTGATCTGGAAAAAGGGCTTCCAGAGGATATCAATCTTTCAATGGACAGATGGAATCAACTCCAAAAAGTTGATTATGAACAGATACCCTTTAAATTTAAAGTTTGTCATGAGTACGGCCATTTTTCTAAAGGATGCTAAAAAATGAAGGAACGAGAGGAAGAAAAAGATGAAGAGGGAGAATGGAATAAGGTAACAAAAAAGGGAAGGAAAAGGCCAGCCCCAACGGTGGCTCCATCGCCTCAGGAGAAGCAGAACTCAAACCCTAATGTCCCCATTGCAAATGGCACTAATCGATAGATTCCAGGTCCTTAAGACACAAGATAATGGACCTGAAGAAGAAGAAGAAATAAGAGAAGTATCTCTGGAACAAGAGGAAAAGGAACAGCTGGTGCTTGAATATATAACCCAGAAGGAGAACCATGTTTCTAGTTTTCCTGAAAAATCCTTCATTGAGGTAAGGTCGGATTGGACAAGATCAGAGGAATCTGAATCAGTAACAAGATCTAGATCTAAAATTTCTCAAGAAGAGTCCTCAGGTTACCAAGAAGAATAAAAGGAGCCAACTAGAAAGAAGAGAAGAATTCCAAACATAACACACAGAGAAGAGCAGGCTGAAAATGAAAATTCGGAAGGGAAGCAAACCTGTATCGATGAGCATCTTAGACCCCTAGTTAAGCAAACAGAGGAAGTATGCAAGAACCTGAAGGTCAAGTATGACCCTTTTATCAAAAAATAATGCGGGTAGTCTCCTGGAACTGCAAAGGATTAGGAGGTAAGTCAAAATCGGAAGCTGTGAAGTTTATAATCAAGAACAAAAAAAATTCCATCCTTTTAATCCAAAAAACTAAGATGTCAGGAGAAGAAAATCTAACATGTATGAGAAAAATATGGAAAAATAGTGACGGAGCCTCTATAGGAGCTACGGGGAACTCTGGAGGAATTTCTATATGGTGCAATAAAAACAGATTCAGGCTTATTGCAGAATGGAGATACTCTAGATGGATAATGATTGAGTTGGAACATAAGGAAGAGGATAAGCAGTTCATAATTCTAAATGTTTATGGCCTAAATCTATATAATAAGAAGCTAGATTTTTGGCTCTCGCTTGAGGATCTCAGAAGACAAAATTTACATTTACAAACAATAGTCACCGGAGACTTCAATGCCACAATCTCAGGGGAAGAAAGGTGGGGAGGCACCAAGGTAAGGGATCCCTTTGGGGAACACCTCGAAGATTTGATGGCCTCTTGGGATCTATAGACATCAAACCAAAAAGAGGCATATTTACGTGGAATCATCAAAGAGATGGTCATGGCTACATAACAGCGCGACTTGACATATTTTTGGTAAACAGTCTCCTCTTTAACAACTCTTCTATCCTCTCCTCTAGAACCTTAACCTCTGTTGTGTCTGATCATAGGCCTATTTTACTGGAATTTTTGCTTCCCTTAAATCTAGGCTCTCTTCCTTTTAAATTTCTCTCATCTTGGACGAGAGAAGAAGAAGTGTCAAATCTGGTCTCTAATGCTTGGAAATTCTTTGTTCATGGTTCCCCTAGCTTCATATGGGAATCCAAACTAAAGGAAACGAAAATATCCCTTAAGGAATGGGCCAAGAATAGACCCTCGACTGGGCACTTGAAGGCTACTGCTCAAAAGGATCTTAAGGATTTACAAGACTTCATGGAGACGTGTGAAATAACTAATTCCCTTATAAAAAGAGAACAGGAGCTGCAAGAGAAACTGTATTATTATGAAAGGAAAGATGAGGAGGAATGGAGGATAAGGTCCGTAATCCTTTGGATTATGGCTGGAGATCAGAATACCAAATTCTTTCACAACCAGCATAAACAAAGAATGAGACGAAACACCATTTTTGAGCTAGATAATGAAGAGGAATGGGTTATGACCTCAGGGCCACAGATCAAAAATGAAATTTTCAACTACTTCCAAACTCTTTACAAGGAAGACGAAGAACTGGTGGAACCGATTTCATATCTTTTCTGCTCGGGCATCCCAAAGCTTGTCAACAACAAAAAAAATGAGATCTTGTCCCAAAGCATCATGGAGGAAGAGGTCAAAAAATCCATCTGGTCTTTGCACTCGGACAAATCCCCTGGACCGGACGGTTTTCCTATCAGCTTCTATAGGGACTTCTGGCATATTATTAAAAGAGATCTATGTATAATGTTGAATTGGTTTATAGGAAGGAACAAACTAGGAGGAGCAACCAACTCGTCCTTTATTGCGTTTATTCCCAATGACAGGAATCCAACATCTTTGGACATGCATCACCCTATCTCTCTTTGTAACACTTCTTATAAAATTCTCACCAAAATAATTTCAAGAAGGTTAAAAAGGATTCTCTAGAAAATTATTTCAGAAAACCAAGGGGGGTTTGTGTCGGGAAGACAGATAACAAACAACATCATAGTAGTTCAAGAGGCTATTCACTCAAGCTACAACAAGAAAGAAAAAGGGATGGCTATCAAACTGGATTTGGCCAATGCTTTTGACAGAGTAAGACATAGCTTTCTTTTTCAAGTTTTACAAGCTTTTGGTTTTTCTCCTACTTTTATAAATTGGATCAGGGCCTGCATTGGAGGACCATGGATCTCTCCTCTTTTCAATGGGATGCCAACTGTATTTTTTAAGGTGACAAGAGGCCTTCGATAGGGGTGCCCATTATCCCCCTTCCTTTACATTATCACAGTTGAAGCCTTCAGCAGAAAACTAAATATCTTTGTGAGTTCTGGTGTGCTTCCCAAGCTAAATATTGTAATAGGAGTAAGGCCAGTCAATCACGCGCAATTCGCGGATGATACCATTCTATTGGGAACGGCCACCATCGAAGTCACCAATCTATTATCAAGAACCCTCTCTTCCTTCCTAGATATATCAGGGGGGGAATCAATAAAAGGAAATGTTGCATCTACACTTGGAATTGCACCAATAATATGAATACAATCATATCCATGACTTTGGACTTCAAAGTGGTTGGGAAATGGAACTCCTTCAAGTATTTGGGTACACCCATCATGTTGAAGGGTACGATTGAAGGATGGAGAGAGATAATAACTAAAATCAAGAACAAGGTTTAGTCCTAGGGGGCCAAGTGGTTGAATCTTGTAGGAAGGATAATTCTCATTAAGTCGGTGCTTAAATCCATTTCCATCTACCTTTGCTCCATGATCCTTGCTCCAATGGGAATAATGAGTGAGATAATCAAATAAATTAGGAAGTTCTTATGCCAAGGAGGCCTTAATGGAGAGAATAAATTCCATCTAGTAAAGTGGGATACTGTCAGATCTGAGAAGAATAAAGGGGTCCTGGAAATAAGAGAACCTAGACTAAATAATATAGCCATGGGTGCCAAAATATTGTGGAGGCTTGTATCAGGTAAGAGTGAATGGTGGAAGGATATCTTAGTCAAAAAATATATAAGAAAGATCAGACTTCGATGTATCGAGGAGGATTTTACAGGGGCTGGAACAAAGATATGGAATCTCTGCAAAGCTCTAGTCTCTATAATCAGAGAGAACATTTACTAGATCCCTGGAAGTGGGAAAAGAAACAATAGTTGGGAAGACAGGATAATGGGCTACCCTCCTTTGAAAATCAATGAGTCCCTTTGTGGCCTCAGGTAGTGGCTACAGGAGAAAAATATTACCAAACTTCACGACTTTTCATCCTGGGACGAAAAGGGGAATTGGAAGAGCTCGAAGTCCCTTGATCCGCCCATAAGCCTTCGTGGCAATTTGCAAGAGCTCCAGTCTACTCTCAATGGAAGGACCCCCCTGAATTTTTGGGAGAAAGATACAAGGGGATGGGGGGGAAGATGTTTTTACAGATTGAAGGATGGATATAAGCTTCTCCTAGCAAATTCCCCAAGGCCCCCTTTGGATCACAAATGGAAGAAATTTTGGCATCATGATTGTCGCCCCAAACTCTGTTCCTTTTCCTGGTTTATTTCTCAGTAGAAAATATTAACCGTTGCGAACCTAAGAAAAAGGGGAATAGCGGGACCTAGAAGACGTGTTCTCTATAAAAGTCAAGAAGAATCACTGCAACATTTGTTTTTTAGTTGTAGTTTCACGCTTCAAGTCTAGGTAGAAATGGTAAAGGACCTGAGGATTGATATATCTCTGCCCAATCAAATAAACGGATTCTTCAAAGGGTGGGGACATCGCTATCCGGGGATCATAGCCAATAAAAAAATTCTAGCTAATATTTGGAATGCTTTAACAAAGTATATCAATTGGAAAATTTGGCTAACCAGAAATAAGGAAATTTTTGAAGGAAGACAACCGGATGTGAGAAAAACGGTAAGGAGCATCACTTCTCCGTTAAAATATTGTATGGCTAGCATGGGTCTGCATTCACAGCAGTAAGATCTTTCTCCTTCTGGATCTTTATGGGCCTCAAACTTATTAGTTTTGAGCTCTCTTCAGTCCAAAACATCTCCAAGGATCTCCTAGGCCCTAAATCTATCCCAAAATGACTTTCAAGTCTGGAAGAAAAAGAATTCTCAGTGTGTTCTCTTCTTTGATGGAGCATCAAAAGGAAATCCAGGGGTGGAAGGTGCGGGAGGGGTCGTTTATGACCCTAGAGGTAACATCATATTCCAGTATGAGTGGGGATTAGGAAGGAGAACAAACAACCAATCTGAATGGGAGGCCCTTCTCCAGGGGGTAGAAATAATGGTCTCCCTGCACATAGAACATTATTTTATCCTTGAAGACTCCAAGATCATTATCCAGAAAATGATAAACATTAAAAAATGCCATGACAAGAATTTGAATAGAATTCAAAGAAGAATTGTCTATGTCATTAGCAACATATCCAGGATACAGTTCTAACACATTCTAAGGCACAACAACGTGGAGGCTGACACCATGGAAAAAAAAGGAGCTAGGATAAGAGAAGGGTCCATTGCTTTGAACCAAGACCCCCCCATACCAAATGGTCCCCTTTTTTTATCAACTCTTATATCAACTTTATGGGGGCAAGCATGCATAGGTAACCTCTCGTATTTCATACAAGTGGAATCCATTATTGTTCGGGATTTAAATCCCTCCCTCAGAAAACCCTCACACGCATTAATGGAGGTAGTTGTGGCGTGGATATGGAAGCATGCGAAGTTATGTCGATCTCTCGAGGATCTCATTCGCATGATTCTCATTTGGGAGAAGGTATAGTCTTTCAAATGGTGGTGTTTGGTTTCGAATACCTCACTTGTGACGCGTTGTATCTCAGAGTCGGTATGTGAATTCCTCCCTAGTCTCTCTCAGATAACAGGAGGATGAATATGGATAATATGATGAAGGAGCTTCGGGATATTAATTGGTTCATCGGGACATCAAGAAGAACACTCGCAATGCCTCTGAAGTCTCCAAAGCTGCCTTGGACGAAAGCATACAAATTGGTCTAGACCTTACCCGAATGGATTCAAGATTGGAGGATGTGGAAACCAATGTTCGCATCCATGTCGGTGAGCTTGAAGAAATGCAGAAATATGTAAGGGTATAAAAGACCATCAACGGGATAACTTTGAAGGCCTTAAGCACTTCTTTTTCTCCTTGAAGTAGCAGTTATTTGATACTTTGCAAAGTGGAAATGATAGGATTGAGGCTCGTCTGGTTCAATTGAAAGACTCGTTGAGCGACCTGAAGGAATAATTCGGGAAGCATTCCAAGCCAGTGGACCCAGAAAATCAGTGCGAAGACAGTTCTATGATGGAAGACGACTCACAGACGCATGAAGGAATCCCTCTTGCTTAATTTCAAGAACGATGATGCATACTTTCCATGTTTTTTTTGTTAGATTTTTTTTTGTTTTTATATATGTAACGAGTTTGTCAGGATTTACTTGGTAAAAGGTAGTAGCTATGAATAGTTAGAAGAAACAATACCCATGACTGAACAACTTATTTTTTCAATCCTGGAAGTCTCAATACCTAGGCTATGGTACACCCTTCAAGGAAGGGAATTTTTTAAATTATCCTTTGTTTAAAATAACATTGTTTCGTGTTTCTGTTAAAAAAGAATGATTTTGGTTGTTGAGACATGTATCAATAAGACATCACCTTCATTGTACTTTTCATACTCACGAAACCTCTCTTTGTGAGGAGTCATGTGAAAGACACACGTGAATCGATCAACCATGCATCATGATCTAAATATGTACTTGTAGATTCCAAATACGTAACCCCTCATTCTAAGGAGGCCTTCCCTCTACAAAAGGAGCATCATCAAAATATCATTTGATTTTATCAACAATTTTTATCTACATTATTTCTTATAATGCCCATTTTTATTGCATTTCCTTATAGATTATCTTGGACATTTAGATCTAACTCTAGATTCAAATACAACCCCTATAATATTTATTTTAATTTATATTTGTAGAGAAACCTCTCACAAATAATGTATATGTGTTCTAACAACCCATGGGTTTCCACCTCATATCTTCTAATAACAAGTATGCAACCACATTGTCAAGCTTTAATGTGGTTGTATTACTCTGTATAGATACAGTTAGGCCAATGAATTTGATGACAAACATAGTAGACTAATGCACATCAAAAATTCTAATAGCAATAGACAATAATTGACTTACCGTGGTGTTAAAGGAATTGAGATGATCTAGCATAGAATCACCATCATTCATCCTTGAAAATCGGGAGGTATAGCTTCTTTTGAAGAAAACATTTGTTATTCAAGTACTTAGACTAATACAAAGTCCCTAACTTATCCCATAATGCCTTAGTTGTAGCTTCTCCTTAGGAATTTAATAACACTAAATATAAAAGGCTTAACCAAATCATACTCTTAGAATTTTTATCCAACATTGTCATGTTTATCGCCACCATACCCGTTGGTATAGTGCCAAGATATACAACAATCCATTGTTCTTTTCCTACAAGAAGGACCTCCATATTAAAGTTCCATAGCTCAAATCTCCAACCATCAAATTTATCAATCTCGATTTTGGAACTTCTCACTGTTCTCTTTCACACAAGAATCATTATCTTAGATCTCCCACTAAAACCAGGTTTATCAAAAACCCAAGATAAACTTTCTCTATCAATAACAAGATAAACCCTAGAAACAAAGGCATCCTTTAAAGCCAATAACCTCACTCTGGTATCAAATGAAAGTTGTAAGCCTATGAAAGTGAAGCAATGCATACAAATTCTTACGCAAAATAGAAATCGAAATCGAATGGCACACATGTAGTACACAGAGATTTACCCTATAAAATCTTGACCAGGAAAACTAGCCTAACTTAGAGTCGCACCTTTGTCTTCTCCCTTGCATTTAACTTGACCATTCACAATACAATATTTATGTATTTTGTAGCATCTAAAACCCTGATCCATGAACATGAATTAGATTACAACCCTAATAACTTAACCATATTAGATTATAATGAGTTGAAAAAACATTGGCCGAAAAAGCACAAAGATAGTCCATAAATGGACCAAAGAAATTTTTGGGTGTTTCTAGAAACATCGATAGGTCAAGGATAAATGCACACCTCACCCACACCAACTAATGGAATTATTGGATTTATGCCGGACATACTCCACAAGAAAAGAATATAACACATCTCCAACCATTTTTAGAGGGATAAATGGGATCAAGTTGTAGGTAAGGAGACTACTCTTAGTGATAATGTCGAATGGTGCCTACAAAGATATTCATAATGTATTGGATATTCCTACAATGTTTAAGAACTTATTGGTTTATGATTCAAATCATAGGTAACTGATTAATTGTGGAATTCAATGCAATTAGAGGCAATCTAATAAACAATCATGGGTGTTCGGGTACACAGGGTACTACCAAAGGACCGAACACCAAGAGCAACCACTTCACACAAACATATCATAGATCAACACACCGATGTTTTGACGTGGTTTAAACCCTCTTGAGGGAAACACTCCACGGCCCTAGCCAAATAGCTTCTACGGGACAGTTTATTATGCAAAGAAAGAAAGTTACAAATGAGCTTCTCATAATCGATCAACTAAACAATGACCCTCCATGCTCTTTAAATAGAGATCATGGACCAATTGGGTGTTAAGCCACGGATCAAGGTTAGGTTTTATCTAAGAGAAGTTGAGCCGTCGGATCACTCTATGTTGGGAACATATCGTGACCGTCAAATTAAGCATTTACAAATGCATACTAATGCATACTAAAGAAACACACTATCCCTAACGGATATATTACACAAGTTGATCTTAACTAACTCCTAAGTGTCTAAATATCCTATCATCCCCCCTTAAGAACAACTTGGGATAGGATTGAAGGATTTACAAAATTGACACTATTAGGAGAAGGAAGGAGGCATTAGAGCCTATCCCCCCTTAATGACAAGTTCCTGAACTCCTAACATAGATCGAAGTTTAGAAAACTTCGCTTCTGTAAGAGACTTGGTGAAGATGTCTACAACTTGATCATCTGTAGGGCAAAAGAGCACTTCAAGAACACGATCATGAACAAGATTTCTGATGAAGTGCATATGTAGCTCAATGTGTTTACTGCGTTGATGTAGAACTGGATCTTTGGCAAGCTTGATGGCACTTTGATTGTCGCACCAAAGTGGAGTAGGCTGCTGCTGTTTGAATCCAAACTCTGAAAGGATCTGTCGAAGCCATAAAGCTTCCTGACTAGCATTAACTGTTGCTCGATATTCTGCCTCTGTTGAAGAAAGAGCAAGAGCTTGTTGTTTCTTACAAGCCCAAGTAATAGGTCCAGATCCCAGACTGAAAACATAACCTGCAGTAGACTTTCAATCATCAGGATCGCCGGCCCAATCTGAATCAGTGAAACCAACCAACAAAGGTTTCCCCCCTGTACTGTAATGAATCCCAAACTGAACTGTACCTCGAATATATCAAAGTATTCTTTTAGATGTTTTCCAGTGACTTTCATGAGGTGTCTGCATATAACGGGCAACACGACCAACGGCAAAGGAAAGGTCAGGACGGGAATGAGTCAAGTATAAGAGACTACCATCAAGCTGACGATATAAGGTGGCATCGACTTCAGGTGAAGTACAAGTGGCAGAAAGTTTGACTCCAAACTAGAAGGGAGAAGGCGCTGGTGTACAATCTTCCATGTGAAAACGACGAAGAAGGTCACAAGCATACTTAGACTGAGAAAGAAGGATTCCTTCTTTTGTTTGCAGGACTTGGAGACCAAGAAAATAATGCAAATGTCCTAAGTCTGACATTTCAAAATTTTGTTTAAGACTGGATTTCACATGGGTTATAAGCTTAGGGTCACTACCAGTAAGAATAAGGTCATCAACACATAGAACAAGTATGATGAGATGGTTTCCTACTTTCTTGGTATAAACATTGGGGTTAGAATGGCATCTAGAAAAACCATTGTCAAGGAGAAAGTTATCCATTTTGGCATACCAAGCTCTAGGAGCTTGCTTAAGGCCATATAAGGATTTCTTAAGGCGGCAGACAAGGCTAGAGTTATCTTGAACATATCCAGGAGGTTGTTCCATGTAAATTTCCTTCTGTAAATCACCATGTAAGAAGGCAGACTTGACATCCATTTGATGGACTTCCCAGTTATGTAAGGCTGCAAGGGAAAGAACAAGGCGGATGGAGTTCATTTTTGCGATGGGAGCAAAGGTTTCATTGTAGTCAATCCCTTCAACTTGGGAAAACCCTTTGGCAACTAACCTTGCCTTAAGTCTTTCAACACTTCCATCTGATGCATACTTAGTTCTGTAGACCCATTTACATCTGACAAGTTTTCTTCCTTTTGGAAGAGGTACAAGATCCCAAGTATCGTTCGCCATTAAGGAACGATATTCTTCATCCATGGATACATCCCAATCTGGATTCCCTGAAGCTTCTGCAAAATTTTCTGGATCATGATTCTCGGAAACTTGAGCCAAAAGAGAAGAGGCTTGCTGAAACTGAGAACGTGTTCGACGTTGATCTCTAGGATCACCGACAAGATCACCAGCTGCTTCACATGTTGAACGGACCCATCGAGGAAGCACTTGTGCTGGTACAACTGGAGGAACATGAGCAAGCGGAGGTGGATTTTCATCCTCACTGTCATCATCAGAACCTGGAGTTGAAAACCTGTCAAGGAAGTTGGAAGAAGAAGAAGAAGGCACAAACGTCGAATCAGGCTCGCAGGCCAAAGATGGCACAATCGCTGAGTTAGGCTCGCAGGCCAAGAGATTTTCATCAAATTTAACATCTCTTCTAATGATTATATCATGAGAATGTGGTTGAACAAGTCTATAACCTTTTACATCTTCAGAATATCCAACAAATATGCACTTTTCACTTTTAGGCTGCAATGCTTTCCGTTTTTCATCCGGAATGTGAGCCCATGCTTCACTACCAAACACACGAAAGTGACTTACATCAAGTTTAGTTTTACTCCATGCTTCTTCCGGTGTTATACCTTGTAATGCTTTTGTGGGGGTGCGATTAACTATGTAATTTGCACAATTTATGGCTTCAGCCCAAAATTGAAGACTTAGTCCCTTAGATTGGATCATACAATTAGCCATTTCTTTTAAAGTGCGGTTCTTCCGCTCAGCTACACCATTTTGTTGTGCTGTATATGGAACAGTGTGCTGTTGTTGGATGCCTTGTTCAGTGCAGAAAGTAGTGAACTTTTTGTTAACATATTCTCCTCCATTGTCAGATCTTAACTTAATAATTTGATGACCAGATTGTTTTTCAACAAGGGCCTTGTAGGCCAATAACATGTTAAATACTTCGCTCTTAAGTTTTAGGAAATAAACCTAAGTGCATCTAGTGTAATCATCAATGAAAGTAAATAAATATTTGAAACCAGAAAAGGAAGCAGATGGAAGAGGACCACACAAGTCACTATGCACAAGCTCCAAGGGAACCGAGGCATGCCAAGATGCACGTTTGTCAAAACTGTCCCGATGATGTTTTCCGAGTACACAAACGGAACAAACACCATCCCTGCAAGATACCATCGGAAGACCTGTCACCATATTGTCTTTACATAGTTGTTGCAATGAGCGATAATTTAAGTGACCAAATCGCTCATGCCAAAGTTTGCTCAAGTTATCACTATGAGCAACAAAAACTGAAGGGAAAGGTGATGACCCAAAGTTGTTAAACTTATACAACCTGGTAATATCATCAACAATTCCGGTAGCTAGGACCTGTTGAGGATCTTTAAAATCCTTGATTACAACTTGGTGAGGTGTAAAGGTCACAGTTTTACCTTCATCAGAATGAGTGATCTGATAGACTGATAAAAAATTGCAGGAAATTCTTGGAACACATAGTATATCACTAAAATGACCATTATCTACTAGAACTGTTCCAACTCCTACAACACTTAGAGATCTATCATCACCAACAAATATTTGTTTGGTGTTACATTCATGCATAGTATAAAAGATGGCTTGATCCTTAGCCATATGATAAGATGCTCCAGAATCAATGAGCCATTCATTTGAAGTAGAAGAAGAAGATGCATTATAAGAATAACCAGAAGCACAAAGTGCATGTCCATGAGAGGCAGATTCTGAAGGCGAATCTAGGTTGATGTGGTGCTTCTTCATTGCTACTTCTAAGGCTGCCATCTTCTTGAAACACTTAGATTCATCATGATTATCTTTCCCGCAATAGTTGCAATAACGCTCAGTCTTCTTGCCTTTTGGCTTAGATCCTTTGTCATTTTTTAAAGAAGGATCTGACTGAGAGGGTTTTGGACCCTTGTTTGACTTATTATTGCGAAAATTTTGTTTCTTGGGAGGCTTGGACTTTTCTTTCTGTTGGGACAATAAGGCTTTTCCAGATGTATCTGCATTGTTGATTATTCCAAGATGAATGAGTTTATCTTGTTCTCTAATCAAGGAATCACAAAAGGATTCAAGACTAAGCTCTTGATAGCTAGTTGCATTCAAGGATGCTTTCATGGAGTAAAATGTAGATACAAAAACAGAATATGCAGGTTCAAGTTTGGAAAGAATATGATAAATGCATTGTTTGTCTTCCCTCTCAATCTTATATTCTGCACATAAGAGTTTAAGAGTTTTGTACTTAGATAAATAATCTTGAATGCATGAAAAGTCACTTGGATTTAAATAAATCAACTCATTTTCGAGTTGGTGACCTCGAATTTCATTTTGTTTACCAAACACAAATTCCAACTTGTCCCAAGCAGAATTAGGTTCATCAATTCCAGATATGTGGAATCGCAAATCAGTAGAGATTGACATCCCAATCAATCCACGAGCTTCATCACATCTATTTGCCCATTTTATTTTCTTATCATCATCAGTGGGTTCTTTTTTTTTCCCTGAGGTAATTCTGAAAAGTCCCCTACTTCGTAGAACATCTTCCATACGAGATTTCCATGAGAAATAGTTGGAACTGTTAAGTAGAATATCTCAAGGGACGGCAATATTTGTAAATTAATGGCTGTAAAAGCAGAAACCAATAGTCTGTATGTGAAGATCTCAAAAAAATAGACGGTTTCAAAAAAAACGGCACTGAAAACTGACTCTGTATGATGAAGTTATGCTTGAACAAAGAAACTGTTGAAGATGTCCCCAATAGTGACGTGGCAGCTAGAGAATGTCCAGCAAAAAAAAAGAACCCCCCTCTTCCCAAGATGAACATTTTGACAATCACTTTACAAGAAAGTTACTTTAAGTGAACCACTTTTGTAAAATAAGTGATTTCACTTTTACAATGATATTACTTTTAAATAGTGCAACAAATAAAAAAAACTTAAGTGACTCACTTGTATTTTTATTTTTTATTATTTAAGTGAGATGCACTTTTACAATAAAATAACTTGAAAATAGAAATTGCATACACTTTTTCTTTTAAAAGTAACTTCCTAAGACTTGAACTCAAGACCTATTAAGGAATAAAGCAACTTTGAACCAAGTGAGCTAGATTAAAAGGTATGTAAAATATGGGAATGAGGAAGGGTTTTTTTTTTTTTAACTCTTCTTGCTCGATTTGCGTGCTTGCCATTTTTCCTGCAAAACAAACCACAAATCAAAACAAAAAACTTTTCCACACTTATGGAGTTAGATCTTGTTAACTTGCACAAAAAGTCTACGTTTTCTCTCTGTTTCTGATTTACCGAGATCGCGCAAGGTGCATGGCAAAAAGCATACGTAGCCAAGAAAAACCCTTTTCCCTTTATGTTTCTGATTTGCCGAGATCGCTCAAGGTGCACGGAAAAGAGCATACGTAGATGGGAAAGCAACAATCCAAACCCAAAAAAAATCTAACAATAAAAAATGATAAAATATGAGATTTTTTTCCTTTTAAAACAGAAAATAAAAAAATGTGTCACTGTAACATTATACCTTCAAATCTGATGAAATACGCGTTTCTGGAGAAACCGGGAACCGTTTTCGATCAAACGAAAACTATTTTCCAATGGAAATGACGCTTCGGACGCAATGGAAAACCTCCCATAGCCCATAAATTCATATAAATACCAGAACTAGAAACCATTTCGAGTTTCAGCAACAGCAGTTCAAGATCTAGATCATAACCGAAAGCGACACTTCATAAAAGCTCTGATACCATGTTCGAGTACACAGGGTACTACCAAAGGACCGAACACCAACAGCAACCACTTCACACAAACAGATCACAGATCAACACACCAATGTTTTGACGTGGTTTAAACCCTCTTGAGGGAAACACTCCACGGCCCCAGCCAAATAGCTTCTACGGGACAATTTATTATGCAAAGAAAGAAAGTTACAAATGAGCTTCTCATAATCGATCAACTAAACAATGACCCTCCATGCTCTTTAAATAGAGATCATGGACCAATCGGGTGTTAAGCCACGGATCAAGGTTAGGTTAGATCTAAGAGAAGTTGAGCCGTCGGATCACTCTATGTCGGGAACATATCGTGACCGTCGGATTAAGTATTTACAAATGCATACTAATGCATACTAAAGAAACACACTATCCCTAACGGATATATTACACAAGTTGATCTTAACTAACTCCCAAGTGTCTAAATATCCTATCAATGGGAAGGTGACTTCAATAACATTGAGGGAAGATAATTTATATAGACTTTACGTAAATGTTCCTAAAGCGGAATTGAAAAAATGTTGATGAAATCAATAATGTTGTGATTTTGCATCATATGTTTGGGAAATATGTTAGTGAATGATCACTAGACACTGTAAGAAGGGAGAAATATGTTAAAGGTTTAGATTTGAGAATGCATGTTTGAATTGACATCTATAAAGGATGTGTCTTTGAGAAATACTGCATCGATTTATTTTCCTGAAGGATGGAAAACATAGAGCTAAAAATGGTTGGAGCCAGTTTACATAGATATCTACATTTCAATGCAATCTTTGTCTCATGATGGGATAAGGTAATTTTTAACTTCCATTGATGATTTTAAAAGCAAAATTTTGTTTATATCATAAAGGAAAAATTATAAACAATTGAGTTTTATTTTTATTTTTTTCTTTCAAGAATTCACATATGAGAAATATAAATATCCATTAAGAAATGAGACTAAGAAAGAAAGTGGTAAAACACAATACAAGTAAAACACCTTCTAGTAGAGGTTTTTAGTGTTATAAGATTAGGCAAAATTATCAAAAAAAACTCCGCTAAAACTTACACAAATGGTAGCATAAATTTTAGTTGAGGGTTTAATGGATTTTCACTATAACTAAAAATTTTGAGCTGTTGGATGTTTTAAGGGAGGTTTTTGAGTCGGTGCATTTAAAACAATAATGTTGATTGGTGCAAAACTAGTTAATACACAATGGTACATGTTTCAAAAATCATCGATGCTTTAAAACAATAAGAGCACTAATGCTCGAAGGCCATTTTGAGCACTGGTACTCCATGACCAAAGTGGAGCATCAATGTGCCCATTCCTAAAAAAGAAGCACCAATGTGCACATAGATTAGAGGAGAATTGGTGCACCCATTCCTAAAAGAGAAGAATTGGTGTGCATATAGATTAATGTAGGAGAACCAGTTCACCCATTCCTAAAATAAAAGAACTGGTGTGCATACAACATATAAAAGCACGTATGAGCCCATGCCTAAAATATGAGCACTAGTGCACCCAAACCAACGTGAAGCACCTGTGTTGGTGCTCTAGGATCTAAGAGGAGCACTAATGCACCTAATCCAAAGTGAAGCATTGATGTCAACGCTCTAGAATTAATAGGAGCACCAATGCTGCAATGATTAAATATAGTAGTAGTTATATCAAATAATAAATCAATTATTAGTTTATTATCAAAAAAATTGTAATTAATAATTTATTAACTTTTTGTAGTGATCATTTTAACAATTAATTTGTTTTGCATAAAATAATTTTCATTAGTACGATTGAATTTAATTAATAAATACATGATTATTAAAATGTAGTGATAGCAGCAGGGTGGCAGGTGCGGGTGGGATTCTTTTCGATCCCGGCGGAAAAAAAATCGCAGACTTTGCTTGGGGATTAGGCAGGAAAACTAATAATGAGGAAGAATGGTTAGCTCTCATCCTCTCATTAGAAATGGCCTCCAACTACAGCATAGCCAATCTCAAAATCTATGGAGACTCCAGGCACGTCATCCAAATCATGCGAAGAGGATATGCCTCGCCAGGCTCAAAAGCTGATAGATACATGCAAAGAATTAAGACCAATACATTATTTTCAAAGGCCTCCTTCTTTCATATCCTCCGAGAGAACAACAGGGTGGCGGATCTAGCGGCAAATCAAGGAATCATGCTCGCAGTCGGGCAAACTAAGGATCATAAAGGAGTCTTGGGATTTCATTTTATCCCCTAACTTACCAATGTCTTGGCCCATTGGTTTTTTGTCGTGGATTTTGGTTAGGGAATTGGCCATAAGGGACCATCCACTCTCTTTGCTTAACTATGGCCTTCCCCTCCTTTCAAAATTATGTTTGAACTCGTCCTCCGCGTACCCTCCCACACGCTCCTCCATCTGCCTCCCCGTCCGACCCACCACCTGTCTCCTCGTTCGCTCCCCCGGTGTCAGCTCCCACGGGGCTTCCTTAACTCCCCCATCCGCCCTCCCTATTCTTCCCTCCGCGATGGCTCTCCCTCCCCATCTCCCCGATTCTCTGAGCCGTCTATCTCTCGGGGAGCTTGTTTCCTCTGCTCCTCGTCTCTCGCAGGTGGATAATTGGGATACAATGCCGTCAATTAGGGAAGCCATAGCTGCTTTAAGCAGAACCTTGATTGACATTAAGTTTGCAGTCCGGAGAACTTATGAAGCGGTCTGTTCCAGCGTGAACCAGAATGCTGATATGGCGTCGGTCATAACGCACGTTTGCACTCAGTTATCCTGCCAGGATTCCAGAATTGATGATCTGGAATGAAATATTATAGAATTAATGGGAAAAGTTGACAGAATGCAGGAAGACATGGTCGTTTTCTTCAGAGCGACGCAGGGAAGCTGGGTACACGAAAATCCAACGGTGAATCAGGAAATAAACCAGGTGATGGTGGACGCTTCGTCCGTCAAGCTAAGGAAGAAAGGCTAGACCAGCCCAGGTTTCAAAAAAATTTTGCTTTTGGTTTATGTATTTTTGCATACTCCTCTGTAGTCAGTTTGTAAAGGTTTATGCCAGCTCTATGCTGGACAATTTCAGGAAGACCAAGCTCAGAGATTATAATGTAATGCAGATAGTTATAGTAGTGTTAGTTGGTCCTGACATCTCAGTACTATCAAAAACTCTGTTTCAAGTCTGTAATGAATAGCTGTGCACAGCTTTATAAATATAATCCTTTCTCTGTTACTGTTAAAAAAAAAATGTAGTGATAGCAAGCCCCTGGGATGTAGACCAGTTGGAGATAGGGTGCACTGTTAAGGCACTCATTGTGACATCACAGGTTCAAACATCGAATAGTTTGTGCACCTGTGTACGGGTAGTATGGGTGCACGCGGAGGTTATAGTGGGATCAGACCGGGATCAACAATGTGTCAGGCAAGTACAAGCTGCCTGACCTAGTTAGTGATTCCTCCATATACAAAAAAAAAGTAGTGATAGCAAAAATTTTATTTTGAATATTCAAGTTTTAGTTCTTACCTTTTTTATATTAGAATCTCTCATTTACAATTTAAAAAATATGAAAATACTTGCAATATATATATATATCATTTGATTATTTGAAATAAAAAATTATAGTTCGAACCATATGAAATAAGACATTAGAAATAAATAAAATAATAATATTATGAAAATGTACAATAACTAATATTGAAATGTTAAGCATATTTAGTAATGGTAGTGAAACCACCCATACAAACTTTAGTGAGTGTCAAATCATTCACGCCACTTAATAAGTGGGTCTATTGTAATTACAAAACCAATCAATTTCTACATTAAAATTGTTTAATGAAAACTCTACAAAACCACTCATTTACTAGAAGTAATATGCTCAAAGTGGAGAATTGGTGCTCTTAGACCAAGGAAGAGCACTAGCATATTTGGTGCTCCAAGAAAAAAATGGAGTAGTAGTGATCCTAAACAAAAGAGGAGCATTGATGCTCCAAGAACGCCAAGAAGAACACCAGGTAGGTTGAAGAAACTCATGAAATTCCAAAGAAAGGGAGGTGAAGGCCCCTTTGGACATGCACCCATGCTGCAAAAAACTATGCCCATTTCTTAGTGGATCTTGCCCCTTATTTTATATCCATATTGGTTGATATAAAACACAAAAATAATTCCACCATTAACCTGCAAATAAGGGAAATCCCTTGAATGAATTTTAAAAATAAAACACATCTAATAAATAAGGAACGACATTGAAAAATTGAAAATAATAAAAATAAAATTGAACCACTAATGGGGATATGCAACCATGTTGCACAAAAATGTACCCATTTCTTGGTTGACCTTGTCCTTCGTTTGCTAGTCATATGCGTTGATGTAAAACCCTAAAATAAATCCACCGTTAACGTACAAAATAGAGGCAAACCCCTCATATTGGGAAAAAAATAGCAAGACAAGCTAAAAAATTAGGAAAAATAGTGATGAATGGAATAAAATAGAAATAAAATCAATACTAGGAAGAAATAAAATAATGAAGAGAAAAAACGGTTACTCGGTTGCAACATTCTTTATCTTTCCTTGCATTCTTGTCTATTTGTATTACATTCTCATGTAGAGACACCTCCCCTTCCACTTCTCTCATGTGAAATGAAGAAATAAAACAAACCCACATTTTACTCTTTTTAAGAATCATATTTAGGTTTTCCTTGCTTCTTTTAATAATTTAAAAAAAAGCTGAATTATTCTTTAGTACTTTGGCATATTATGAGCACAAGTGCACCGATAACTAAAGAAGAAGAACGGTGCACCCACACCTTATAAGATCACCTATGCTCCCAAACCTTAAATAGGAGCACCAATTCACCCATACCAAAGAGGAGTATCGGTGTGCCCATATGGAAGAGGAGCATTGATGCTCCAAGATCACAAGGTAAACCTCGTGAGCCTATAGATAAAGGGAGGTGAAAACCCCTATGGATATGCACCCATGCTGCACAAAAGTATACCCTTTCCTTTATCTAACTTGTTTTTCATTTCTTAGCTATATATGTTGATCATCTACCATTAGCCTACAAATTAGAGAAAAAAAATCATCAAACCAACAATAAAAAATAGAAAAAATAGCTAAGAAATTAGGGAATTTTTTAGAAATGGAAAATAATAGAAATAAAATAAATAACATGAAGAGATGAAATAATGAAGAGGAATAAGAAAGGTTACTTCACTGCAATAATATTTTCCTTTCCTTACATTCATGGCTATTTGCATTGCATCCTCTTGTAGAACCACCTCTTTTTCCTCTAGTTCTCTCTTGTATAACCATATGAAATAAAGACATGAAACAAACTGTAACGAGGCTAGATTGATCGGTGGCCTTGAGTGTCCCATATCACTCAAGAAATCTAGTCGTCGCTCATCACTACCATGACATTGGTAGTTTGGCATGACGAACAATTGGCTTATATCACGTGGACTACACCTCATCGTCACATCTTAATCGAACACAAGCTCGGCATACATTATACTTGTAGAATATGAACATGCTCATTTCACCATAGGCAATGCTATGCCATCACCAACCAACCATGGTCTACCTTGTTATGTCTTCCCCTAAGCTAGCATAGTCAAACAATCAACCACCCAATGTATGATGATGATGTCATTCATATAAGCCAACATTTTATGATGCCTAAAGGTCATGCCCCTCCCAACAGTGAGGCATTCACATACCCTTGATTTGCATCTCAACATGCCCATCCTATTATGGACGACACACCATCCAATACATTTCTAATTGCATTATCCTCTTGTGAGTCTTGACTTCAAGGCCCCGTCGATTTCCCACCCTCACTCTACAAGCCATCCCTTGGTCCTCCTATATTATGCTAGTACATCGTCCTAACCAACTCATGTCTGCCACACATGAGTTGGCCACCAAGGCTACCAAATATTGGTTGGTCATGTAGACTTACCATGTCCTGCTTGACATATCCTCTTCACAAGTAATGGTTCGCAAGCCCAAGTCTTCCTCGAAACCAAGGGTTGAGACATTCTCCCCCACTTAAATCAATCGATGTCCTCGTTGATGTGTTTCCATCAGAACATCCCAATGAAAGGGGTGTTGGTAGTGAAGAGACACTTCTATAAGTCTGACGTTGTGCATCTGATACCATCTATAATAGGGCTAGACTTACCATTCACCTTGAGCGTACCATACCACTCAAGAAGTCCAGTCTTTGTTCGACACCACTGTGACCTTTCTAGTTGGGCATGACCAACAACCGGCTTGTATCACGTGGACTATGCCTCATCTACACGTATTGACCAAACTCAAGCCAGGAATACATTATACTTGTGTAATATGAATGTGCTCGTTTCACCATAGGCGATGCTACGCCATCAACACCCAACCATAGGCTACATTGTTACACCTTCCCCCGAGATAGCACAGTCAAACAACCAACTACCTAGTGTACGATGATGTTTCCATCCATCTAGATGAACACTTGACAATACCTAAAGGTCATGCCCCTCCCAACGTGAGGCATTGACATACCCTCAATACACATATCAATGTGCCCATCCTAGCATGGATGACACACCATCCAACACATTTCCAATCACATTGTCCTTTGATAAGTCTTAACTTCAAGGCCTCGTCAGTTACCCACTCTCACTCGGAAAGCCATCCGTTGGTCCTCTTAGATTATGTCATTGCAATGTCCTAAGCAACTCATGTTTTCCACACACGAGTTAGCCACCAAGGCTACCAAATATTGATTGCTTGTGCATACTTACCATGTCTTGCCTAGTGCATATTCTTCGCAAGAAAGGGTCTGTAAGTCCAATTCTTCCTCGAAGCCCAAGGTCATGACACAAACCCTCTCTTTTTCTTCTTTTTAAAATCCATCTTTAGGATTTTCCCACCCCTTTTAATAAGTTAAAAGAAATATGAATTATTGCTCAATGCGAAAGTTGGTAACATCTCCAAATATTTAATCTTATACTCAATCAACAAGCAACAACACAATCAACATCAAGTTCCACACAAGTTTAAGGTTGGTGATGAGGTATTGATGTGCTTATAGAAATTCAAATTCAAAGGAACCCACTAGAAGGTCATACCATTATGATATGGGCCTCACACCATCACATAGGTTGTGAGTGAGAATGATTTTGAACTAAATATTCTACATTTCCTTAACTTACAACCCATTGTTAATGTAGAGTTTCTTCATCCATAATTTATGCTAATGTTGGGCACCTCAGAGGTGGAAAAGGACTTGGCCACTACAAAGCTCAACTATGAATGAATTTAGAAATATATAATGGACAAGATCATGTACATCAAGTTGAATATCACCCGCTAGTGGAATGTACAACTATTTTGGTTTGTCAAATCCGAGCAACTTATTCACTAAGTAAAGTCATTCACCAGGAACTAAATCAAACAAAATTCCCCCCATACAGTACAAAAACTTGATGCAATGGATACCATTACCACTCAAGGGGGAAGGATCGATCTAGGTGGCCATATGAAATCATCTTGGAAACAATCCTATATTGATAAAATTTTAGTTTTTCATTCCTAAACTTCTAGTGCATTGTTCGGGGATTTCCCATGCATTTCTCAAGGTTATGGCACTCAATGTTTTAGCATCCAAATCAGTCTAGAAAGTTTTTTTCCAACAAGTTAAAGAAGACATAAAATGAAGCAACAAGAAAAACTTTATGGTCTTAGTAAGGCTTCCTTTTTTTGTAGACAAGTTAACATGCACACTCAACCCTAACTTCATGTTAGGCTTAAGGGTCTTTGATCTTAAGTTTTTTTCCTCTTATGATTTTTTTGGAATTATAATATAATATAGTTTCAACCTCTTGTTATGGCATTTTTTCAATGAACATAGCAAGTGCGTCTCCTCTTAGAGATAGATACTACCATTCTAGCCATTATGTTTGTATGGTGTTTTTCACCATTGATTTAGTTTTAGAATGTTGTTTTCCTTGTATCTCTATGTTAATTCATGTGTTAATGATATCTTTCATTTTGTTCTTAACATAATTTAAATCATCCCTAGTATCGAAATCTAAGGTAATAAACTTAACCAACGTATTACAATGGCCAAAAGACACTTATAGCCCTAATAGAGGGAGACTAGGCACCCTTACCAAATTGATAAATCTAATAATTGATTTGAATGTGAGTGAAAAGTTGGTAGCCACAATTTCATAAAAGAGGATAGTTTTATCCATAAACCAAGTCCCATTACTAAAAATCCCTATTATATCCAACTTAGAGAGAAATTCCAAAATAAAGATAGGTTGGCATACAAGTAGATGATAGTGTCTTCTGAGAAAGAACCTTAGGAATTAAAAATATGTGTCGATATTTTTTTATGTTGACCAGATGCCATTAAACTTGTGAATCACCTTGCGTATCAAAAGTTAATCCTTTTTCACCTTGGTTGTATTAGGTCAAGATTCAGGTCCATAATTGAGATTAACTTATCCACACAAAAATACAAGATAGATTCCTTCTTGGAGAGAAGTGGATAATTATTTGAAATTAACCCAATAGTGTATTTGTGTTACTTTATTGGGATCCTGTAATATCCCGATTTTGACCCCATTGCATTGAACATGTAAATGATATAATATCGTTTTAAAATCATGGTGAGGAGCTCAAGTCCAAGGCCCACGATCGATTTATCATTCTTGTATCGGCAATTAAAAATCGATGCATGTGGATAGCATGCTAGCTTGACACGATGGAAATCGTAAATATGATGTAAATGTATTTTAATAAAAATACCCACTACTAGTTATGCAAGGTAACAAGAGTATGGGGAATGATTCTTACAAGGAATAGGTAGGGAAATATTCAAACCCTTGAAGCCAATAATGTTAATCCAAGTGTCAATGAGAGAACCCATGAACCATCAACTACCCATGTTGACTTTTGCACCCAATCATTTAATTCTTCCAAGAGGTGGCTGATGTAGTTATTGTTTTGGGAAATGGAGAGTATGGTTGTCGAAATTTCGTGTATGGGAAAGCCATCATTTTGGAAAAATGTGTTTTCCTTCCTGGGAAATAAAAGACCCACGGAATTGCTTCCATTTCCATTATTTATTTGTGAGTTTTTCTCTCTCACGTAGTGCTTGCTTGCTGGGAATTTTCCTCCACAAAATTATTGAGTTTTCCTCCATTTTTCTAGCTAGGAAATTCGTTTTTAGGGTTGCAGAATGACTAGGAGGAAGGGAAAATCATGTTGGGGGTTCATAGAGGTCATTTTTTCGATTTGAATGCTTGTATACCTGTTGGAAAATTTGTTTTGTTCCCTAGTGGTCAATTTCCCCTCTCAAAGTTGTTTTGTTACGCCCAGTGATTGTATTACTGTGTAAATGTTAAATTGAGTTCCAGTTGTTAGGAAATTACCTTGAGACTGTGCTAGCTCATCCATCTTGTTGATTTCCCCTTGACCCCCATGTGTCTTGCTATGTGTGAAGTTGGATGAGGATTAGGATACACACATCCCTTATTTTGGCTTGAAATTCTATGTAAGCAACCAAGGGTAGATAAGGATTTGGAATTGGCTTGATAAACCTAGTGAAGGGTGTAACCTCACTGAAGATGATATGGCTTTGGCTACTTTTCTATGCACACCCTGAAGAGAACTAGAAGGGAAGGTATGTCCTTTGGTACTATGGAGTAGTGAAGGGGGTACTTCCTTGTGTTGTGTGTGTAGGTATTGTGGGTGCCAAGCTAGTTGAATCTTGTAGAGGTACTAATAACTCTGTGGTTGAGCTCACTAGCTTAGAAATTCCTTCCTTTATACTGCCTTGACATCCTAATAAACCCAGTTGTGGACTAGCTTGGCTGAGATGTGGTATATACTTGTCTATGTGTGAATTTGTTGTTCCCTTTTCCTTGTGGAAATCATGCCCAGCTCGGGGGGTGGCAGCTGTGTTGAGAGATTGATGAGCACAACTGGCCTATGGTTGGGTGTAACGTTGTGCTTGCATAGCCAGTTGCCAGGGACAACGTCATTTAAAGATAATTATTCTCTTGTATTTAATTATGCAATGTTTTAATTTGAAGCCTATGAGAATTAATCTTATGTATCAATGTTGTGTGTGTGTGGATGGAGCTTACTTTCATTGTTTATTTGTATTATGCATCTGCACATGTACTTTATCTGTTATGAATTTGTAAAATGATGATGGGGCTGGTTTTGGAAGCTTGGATTTAGTTCACGTTCCCTCCCTTATGTCGGATTGATGGAAGGGGACGTGACAGTGTGTAATCAAAGCTAAAGGTTTCAACATTGGGCCTTTATGGGAAAAAATCAAACAACTTGTAGTGTTAAGGTCGCTTCCTAATCACCATTGATTATCACAAAAGAAAAAATTTCTAATTTTTTGCCTAAGTGTGTTTTGAAATATTTGGGCGAGTTGCACAGACATGTTTCAGAAGACTTAGACAATTTTGCCAACAAATTTCATGAAGTTTGCCGAAAACTAGCATTTCGAGGAAGATGGAGAAAATTCACCAATGTGTTTAAACACATTTGGAAAAACTTCACCCAGAAGTGTTTCGATGATTTTTGGGAAAGTTCGTTGATGCATTTTGGTGAATTTGGAGAAGAGTTTCCAATACGTTCGGCGCATTTTGGAAAAATTCCATCAATGAAGTGTTTCGGCGAAGTTCGAGAAATTTGCTGATGAAGTGTTTCGGCAAAATTTGAAGAATTCGTCAATGAAGTGTTTCGACAATCTTTGGAAAAGTTCGTTGATGCATTTCGACGAATTTTGAGAAAAATATTTGATTCATTTTGGCACGTTTTGGAAAATTTTCGCCGATGAAGTGTTTCAGCGAATTTCGAGAAATTTACCGATGAATCGTTTCGGTGAAATTTGAAGATTTCGCCAATGAAGTGTTTTAACGGATTTTTGAAAAGTTTGTCGATGCATTTCGATGAAGTTGGAGAAACTCTACCGATTTTTTTGACAAAACTAGAGAAAGTTTGTCGATAAAACATTTCGGCGAGTTTCACAAAGTTCCCCCGACGACATTTCGGTGATTTTTGGAAAGTTCGTTGATGGGTTTTGGTGAGTTTTGGAAAAGTTCACCGATGCATTTCGGCGACAATGGAGAAAATCCACCGATGAGTGTAGCAGCACTTGGGAAAAAGGGGGCCAATGTATCGATAGACTTGGAGAAGTCTACCGAAATAGAGAAATTGGGCAGGTTTACAAGGTGAATTTCAAGTGCCAGAAATCGAAAAATGCAATTGATCTTATGCGCTAGATTGCGCAAAATCGAAATATTTACAAAAAACAAACGAGGGTGCTTCCCTCAACCTGCCCTACAACAACGCAGGGAATCTGTAAGGGGGAAAGCCACCTTGAGACCCATTTTTCTTTTTTTAATCTACAAAGTTAAATATTTGGGTTCAACTGTGACTGTTGAAGCAATATAAAAATTGAGTGGGTTCTGGATTTTGAAGGGTGATTGGTTGTCCCTAAGGTGCAAGAAAATCATTTTTATAATTTCTAAGAAGGTAAAATACAACTAACAAATGTGTCTTATGTGAACACATTTTGCATATTCATAGTCATATCAAAGACAATTAAGTTTTGGCATTCTGCATAGCTCATAACAGAAACATTTGGTCTTGGTTGGGCCTAGAGGATCGTCATCATGGATTATGCATGGGATCCCTATGAGCCTAAAACAGATGCCATGGGAGAGAACATGCAGGTTGAGAATGCTAAGACAGAATCTAATGGGAGAAAAAACCAAGAGACTCCCCCAGATATTGCAGCCACCATGAGGAGCCTAAGGGTTGAACTACAAAGTTATAGAGAAGAAAATGAGAGGTTGATCAAAGATCAAGAAGAACAAAATCAGTTGAATGCAAGTATGCTACAAATTTTGATAGACATCCAAAGGAGGATTAACTCTAGGCATCACTCAGCAAATCCATAAAAGAGTGGGAGTAGTACAAAGAGAAACTCCCGTAAGAGGTCCAATAGCTTAAGAAAGTTTCTAGAGACAGGACATATACTCCAAAAATCTCTTCTAGTGGATCATCCAACTCTAAATAATCCATTGAAGGTTCAATATATTCATCTCACAAAAATAAGAGGAAGAGGCATTACAAGAACAATTCACATGGGGAATTTAAGAAGTCCAAACCTCCTACATTTGATGGTGGGGTAAAATCTGGTAAAGAAGTTGAAGCTTGGATTCTTGGGATAAAGAAGTATTTCCAAGTCCAAGACTACCCTAGAAATATGAAGGAAAGGGTGGCCATATTCAATCTAAATGGAAGAGAATCTATATGGTTGGATCGCCTTAGGCAAGTGAAGAAGATCAATGAAAGAAATATTGTGTGGAAGCAGTTCAAGAAGTACTTCAAGCATAAGTACCTCTTTGATAGATACACGATGATAAAACCAAAGAATTCCATGAACTAAAATTGGAGAAAATGATCATGGAAGAATATGCAAACAAATTCTTGGAGTTGTTGAGATATGTCAAGTATATCAGAGATGATAAGGTGAAAATTCAGTGTTTTATAAGTGGACTACCTCAGTCATATAAAGACATAATTGAGTTTGATGAACCTCGAACTCTAGAGGAGGCCATGAGAAAGGCCAAGTATCGTTATGATCAAAACAAAAGCAAACCTAATTTCCATAAGGCATGGAAGGACAAGAAAAATGAGAAATTTGAGCAAAGGAGGATGGGGTTCAAACCTCCTCATCTCATAAATCAGCAAAGGCAACCAACACAGGGTGTGACTAAGCCAAATAGAATGAAGGGAGACAGGCCAGGAGATCCAAAAGATCCAAGAGAGCCACTTCAATGTTGGGGATGTGGAGAGGACCATATTCTTAGGAACTGTTCACATCAAAATGGGAGTGTAAAGCAAGTTCACAACATCCAAGGAGATGAAACTGTGGGTCAAGTGGCAAGGACCATCCCTAGAATCTATGAAGCACTAGAGGACCATCAGTCAGACCATCAATAAACTGTGGTTGAAGTTGAAGGTAACATTACTAAGCAATTTGTTTCTATTTTGATTGAAACTGGATCTACTCACAGTTATATCACTCCTAAAATTGTTCAGATTTGTGCTTTTAAGAAATTAAAGCATAGTAAAAAATGTTTAGTTCAACTAGCCACTGGAACCAAGAGAAAAGTTAATGAAATGGTAGAGAAATGTCCATTAGAGATGGATGGGTTATTCACTTGTGCAGATATGAATAATCTACCACTTGGTTCCTATGATATTCTCATTGGAATGGACTGGTTATAAGCACACATAGTTAAACTTGACTACTACAACAAGACTTTTGAATGCCTCGATGAAGGAAACCCAAGGATCGTGAAAGGAATTCCAAAGGTGATTTATGTTAGGCATATTTCAACCATGCAGCTAAAGAAGTTATGTAGGAAGGGTTGTCAATTGTATGCCGCCCATGTTTTGGAGGCAATAGAAAATGAAATTTCCAAGTTGGAGGACTATCATGTGTTGGAATAATTCAAGTATTTTTTTCCTAATGAGATTCTAGGACTTCCTCCAAAGAGAGACATTGATTTTACAATTTACCTTGTGTCGGGAGCTGCACCAGTGTCTAAGACACCCTACAGGATGAATGCACTAGAATTTCTAGAATTGAAAATGCAGTTACAAGAGCTGTTGGAAAATAAATATATCATGCCAAGTGTGTCCCCATGGGGAGCACATGTGTTATTTGTGAAAATCAAATATGGAACACTCAGGTTATGTATTGACTACAGGCAGTTGAATAAAGTCACTATGAAGAACAAATACCCATTACCTTCAATTGATGACCTTTTTGATCAAATGAGAGGGGCAAGGGTATTTTCAAAGATTGGCTTGAAGTATGGTTACCATCAAGTAGGAAGCAAAGAGGAATATATTCATAAGACAACCTTTAGAACAAGGTTTGGGCACTATGAGTTTTTGGTGGTACCATTTGGTATCACAAATGCACCAGCTACATTCATGTGTCTCATGAACAGTTTTAATAGTGTTAGGCAGATTAATATTTTCCAATGGGTTTACTAGGGATGTCATCCCTGAATGTCGAGAACCATCCCTTGTGTTTCCCTGCAAGATTTTTCTTGGATAAAATAGTAGTCAATACTCTAAACATTCATCACAATATATTGAGTTTGAAGGATATTATCTTCATCTCTTTAAAAGGGACAGTGTGAGTTGTATTGGTTCCTTTGTTAATCCTTTCCTTTTAGATTGGGAATATGTGAATCATCTTGCCATCTTTTTATAAAACTTAATATTAGACTATTAAACTTTCACCAATCAAATGCAACATTTTGTATGCATTTCAACCTTCCCTAAGTTTTTTTTACAAGAATGGGTATATGTATTATATTAAAACAAAGGTTATGGATAAACCAAATAGCCAAAATATAGAAAGGAGTTCCAAACAACATTATTGGTGTATGGTGTATTGTCTCCTCTTCACCTATTTTATCCGTAATTAAACCCAAGGAAAACAATGGATGCCCAGTTGTATATTTGATCCCTCAAGAAAATCCTAGAATGGTATTCTAATGCATATCTACATCGTTGTCCAATTTGTCCCAATTATAATACTGCTCTTGCATTTTCTCCTCCACTACTTCCTATTTTGTTTCCAATATTTCCACATGGATGCTTAAATAATATATATCTTGCCTCGTCCCCTCTAACTGTACATTCATTCCCATCATATATTTTTTAATGTATGAAAGATTTTAATTTATGCATATACTTGAACTAGTGATGTTAGCCACAATTACCACAGGGGTTCAACCCTTCAACTCTCCTCAATAGAATGTGTATTCTCAATATTGAACCAAATCCCCACAAAGTGGATTTTCCAATTTGTGAAATTGAAGACACAAAAATATATATCCTTAGGAAACCAATTACTTGACCACAAGCATCATCACTAGAAGATTCTAATAGACAAAAGAACAAAAAAAATCAAATGAAAATACCAAAGCACACAAACATCCTTTCCTCTATCAAATTGGGTGAAAGACTAACTAAATCTTCTAGAAATCACTGAATGAAAGAGGACCCAAACCTAATTTTTTGCTGAAATCTAAATGTTCCAACCAATATAGGAAGTAAACCTTACCTCTATCAATGCGACCTGCACCTTGTATTTGCTCCTCTAAAATTCCTATTGACATGAGATCCAATACCACCACCCCAAATGCATAAACCGAACCAAATCATATTCACTTGAATATTTATTCCACTTTATTGCAAATAAATGTGCTTGAAAGAGATGTAAGTGGGGGTATCTTAACTAGCAAGCGAGAGGAATTGGAGCACTAGGTAGGATGAGATCTCCCTCTAGTGAATTAATAGCACCATGATATGCATGTCATTTGAGTATACTATATTGCTACTTGTGAAGCACTTCTTGCATCCCTTTGAGAATTTTGGAAATTAACCCACTACTAAGTAGTTATTCTTAAGAGATGAAGTCAATATCTAGATCTTTGATAATATTCTTATAGTGTTCAGGACTGGGCTCTAGTTGTTCGTATGTGTTGGGCACGTGAGGGGTTCATGGGGGGGCCACTAGCATCCCCCATCGAAGGTGTAGGGATAAAGCCCCCGAGGTGAAAATTTCTAGACCCTTCTAGTGTATTTTAGTTCCTTCTAGAACCCTCATATGTATTGTATAAAAAAGAAGTGACCCTTGGCATTGTATCACAAGAGAAGGAAACGTTGTAAGTTTTTTTCCAAGTTCTAATAAAAGATTGAAGCTACCATTTCCCCATGGTTTTACCTACACACAACAGGGTTTCCACGTAAATCACGTGTTATATTATTATTGTTTTTTGCTTTTGTTTTTAGATTTTTTCTAACAAGTGTAAGGAATGGATAGATTAAGGAAGCCAAACATTATCTGGGGGGGGCTCTCTATGTTTTATGAGGACCCCCTTATCCAAAGATATAGTGACATTTACTTGTTCGTCCACCAATTTATTGTTCAAGCATTGAATGTGAAATACTTGAACCTCATATAATCACTCTAAGTTCCATGCAATTCTTTGTAAGGTCTTTCCTAGCATTGAATCTTTTTAAAGGGTCCTTTTTCTAATCTACTTCGGGACAAAGAGTGAGTATACAAGTATCACAGGACTTGTGACCTAATGGGTTTTCAAAATGGTTGTTCCTTAAAGCAAGGTGTAATCTTATGCTTGATTGTTCATAGAAACACCAATCCCCCATGAGTATTTGACTTCTAGATTTCCTCCAGGGTCAATAATCAACCCCCCCCACCGCCCTACACCTACCACATGTGAACCTTCTGTAATTTCACACTTTTCCAATATTTCAATTAACCAATGGAAGGAAACTTCCTCTTATTTGACTTCATATCAAGTTGACCTAATGCTCAATCCTATATTTTCTCATGAATACAAAAATTTAACCTTGAAAAAATCCATTGACATTGTAACTTAGTTGAATAATGCTACTCTCACTTAGGTATTGCATATAGCATTAAAATTTATATTGTATTTTTAATATTGTGATTAAATTTGAACTTAAAATCATTTCAGATGAGTACTGAAAACTCTCACAACTACTAGTTTAAGAGGACAAGATTCAATTAAATATTCACAAGTGTTGTGTTTCACCTGTGGCATGTTGAGTTTGTGGCATGATTTGGTTGTGGTAGTGGTGGTTTATGTTACATCGGTGGGTACTACCATGCTCAAGATGTGTGTATACTATGATGGTTGCACCACCATAATTTTACACTTCCTAAGCTTAATGTATCTCTTGTAGCTCTCATGTTTGTACACCTATCAAGCTTGTTTTGTCTTTTATGTTCCCACTACTCATTTTAATGGGAGGGTACATTAACTAAATGTGTGCTTCCAAATTTCACCCCATAACCATATTACGAATTTCTAATAGGTAAAATACATGTGCAGACGCAAAATAAAACACACATCAGAAATAAACTTGATCCACACACACACAACATCCATATACAAGTATAATCATAACATGCATTAAATAAAACCATTTCAGATTTAAGCATGAGGATACTTATATTTATCCAACACATATTCAAGCAACTGGTTGTGTAGGAGCGATTTTCCACCCAACTGTAGGCACTATGTCCAACATATACTCTTTCTACTAATAGGCCACCCCCAAGCTAGGCTATAAGGACATCAGGATGAAGAAAACACGTACATGATTCTCTCTCTCGTCCCATAACCCGTTCATCACTCTATGCTTAGCCAAATTCTCTTACAAATATCTATAGGGATCTCACTTAGCCCTCACAGCCTTGGCTCCAACAATACCTTCCCCACACAACACCCTTATGTGCTCAGGAATCCACTTGACCAATCCATGGTTCTGTAATGTCCCCAGTTTGACCCCATGGCATTAAATTGTAAATGATGTAATATTGTTATAAAATCATGGAGAGGAGCTCAAGGCCAAGGCCCCGCCATCGATTTAGTGATGCATATGGTTTACGTGCTAGCCAGCCACATTGAAATTGTAAATATGCATTTTAATAAATACCCACAACTAGCTATGCAATGCAACAAGAGATGGGGGCATGATTTTACAAGGAATTGGGAGGGAAAACATTCAAACCCTTGAGCCACTCAAGTCAAGCCAAGTGTCAATGAGAGAACCCATCAAACCCTCAACTACCCATGTTGACTTTTGTACCCAACCATTGATTTCTCCCAAGAGTTGGTTGAGGTAGTTAATGCCTTGGGAATGGAGAGGTATGGATGTCCAAATTCGGGTATGGGCAAGCCACCCTTCATTGAAAATCGTGTTTGTCTTCTTGGGCAAGAAAAAGAGCCATGAATTGCTCCCCAAGCCATTACCCATCAACCAGTTCCTCTCCCTCATGAGTTGGGAGCTACCTGGGCGTTTTCCAGCCATGTTTTTATGGTTTTCCTTGATCCTCAGCTGGGAGAAGGGCATTTTTTGTGTTGCATACTAGTGGGGAAGAAGGGGAAATCGAACGGGGGTTCAATAGAGACTGTTTTGGGCTGTTGAAGGCTGAGATATTTGGGGAAGAAATCGTTTTTCCTCCCTGTGGTTGTTTGCCCGATCCCACAATCTGTTTTTGGTTGGGAACGTTTTTGGGAAAACCCATGGCCATCTTATTCGTAAATCCCATTGTTTAAAATGTGTATTTATGCCCAACGTTGTGCTTTCTATGTGAGAAAAGAGTATGTTGGGGTATGGGTTATGGGTATCTATTGCTTTGGCTTGAGCTTGAGTGCAAGCATCCAGAGTTCAAATGTAGCCTGATAAACCCAGTTGTGGACTGGCTTGGCTCAGATGAAATGATTAATTGGTTGTGTGTGAGCTTGAATGTCCCTTGTTCCTTGTAAGAATCATGCCGAGCTCGGGGGTGGCATTTGTGTTGAGAGATTGATGAACACAACTGGCCTATGGTTGGGAGGAACGTTGCGGCGACATAGCTAGTTGTTTGGGATTGCATTATAGTGAGATGAGTATATTCTCTTATGTGTATTTACTTCTGCATTGTTTTAATTAATTGATGACTGTTACTGATATATTGAGTGCATATGAAAATATGTGTGTGGATGAATTTATTTTCGCTATGCATATTTGTTTGATTTACATCTGCACACTTTTGTTTTTAACTGTATGCATCTAATGAATGGGATAAGCTTTATGAAAAGCCCCATAGATTGGTAGCATGTTCCCTTTCTTGCATTGGGTCCAAGGGTGGGTACATTACAAGTTCTCTTGGGCGATCCATCTTGTTGGGCGCTTCTAGTGTGTGCATAGAAGGAGACTAACCCGCTATATGTTGTTGGAGAACCACCTATAGCCTTAATCCATGGCTTATCAAGCCTCTATGAGTAGTAGAACTCAATGGGTAAGGGTTCCTAGCTTTCCCAGCCTCTTTGCTCACCTACAACCATCTATTTTCCCTTCCAAATACGCAACTCTATCTTTAAATTTGAATTTCTGGATTAAACATAGTCTAGTAAGGTCTTGAACAGCAATGGGGAGCTCTACATAGTGTAGATTTGCATGAAAGAATGAGATAAATGAGGGTTGACTCCATAGGATATGAGATAATGGTGAAAAGACAATTGACATAGCTTCTGACTATAGAATAAATTATTCCTATCAGCTACAGACTGACTTCTGGTTGACAAAACTATCACAAAAGTGCATTCAGCCCCATGCTTCAAAAACTGCATGAGGTGAATTTTCCCACCAACCTCACACATGCATTCAATAATTGGAAAATATTCAAATGAAGGTAATTGACTCACTTAAATTCACATGGCATAATTTGGATGAGTTATAAGGTTGACACTTGGTAGCAAAGGATTTAGTCTCCCATAAGCCCCCTATCCTCTTCCCCTCTGGTGGAATCATAGCCCCTCTAGCGCTCTTTATGTAGCCATCTTGGACCATATTATTATTTATGCACATAATATTTATATATATTTCGAGTTAGCATGACAAGCCAACCATACAGTCCAAATAACAATATCTACATCATACATGCCTAGCCATTCACTAGTCGAGCCTTGGCCTTGAGCTCTGCACTAGGAATCTATACTAGCATATTTACATCGTTTACCTAATTTTGGTTAAATACATTCCAAATCAAAACCAGGGGTATTACACTCATGTTTTGTACCCCAATGCCTATCCCACCAAGCAGATGCAACTAGTGCATGTTAGAGGATTTCATATGTGGTCCATTCTCCATTGTGTGATTCTCATGTTCTCCACTCTACACCTCATCTTCCAAGCATATACAACTAGTGGATGCTAGATGCTTTTCTATGGAACAATGTTTCTAGATCATTGCTCTTCAAGTGTTTCACATGCACTAGAAGGCTAAATCGTTGCTAGTGTATCTTCATGCTATAAAAAAAATGCTAGTACAATCAAAGGTGCATGGACCAAAGAAGACAATAACTACCTCATCACTCATATTTGAGTGCACAGCAAGGGGTACTAAAGTTCTCTATGTGCTTGATTCATCTAATATTTGCAATAGAATTGATAACTACTTGTAGATTAAATTGAAGATAATTTCCACTATCCATTACAAGTAAGTAAATAAGAATGCCTTTGCCATTACAATAAGTAAATAAGAATGCTTCTTTGATCTTACCTTACCTATGGGGCAATTACAAATAACAGTTATAAACCTTACCTTAATTTAACAGGAAACGATTCCTATCAACATGAGAATACGCTACGCTAACTTGCTAGCACGTGAATACACTCATGTTGGCTTCTAAATAGAATTTTTTAATGTGTTTCAAAGGAGGGAGTATTTCAAAGAGACTACAATCAATTATTATAGCTCAAAGACTTGTGTTACTCATAATATGTATGTTATTATTAATAATAATGGACCAACGATCAAAATATCTCCATCTCTTTTAATTTGGCTTGCCTGAGAATAATATAATTTTGGGATTGTCATCATCCACTACCAAATCCTATCCTACTCTCTTGATCTTGAAGATATCATAAAACTTATCCAGTAATGCCTTGTAAAATTTGGCTTGCTTGAGAATAATATAATTTTGGGATTTTCATCATCCACTACCCAGTCCTATCCTACTCCCTTATCTTTGAAGATATCAAAAAACTTATGCAGTGATGCCCTGTAATGCTTTGGAAGCATGACCAAACAACATATATGCTTTCTTCATTATTGCATTTTAACAAACATATTTCTCTTGCTAGAGTAGAATACAACCTTTTATGGATGTCGCTAACTAGGAAAGTCAAGTCTACCATGTGAGTAGCTCACCTATCTTTGAAATAATCAAGTGTGAATTGCCACCATTTGATACAAAGAACTAGATATAAATACAACCAGCTGACAAATTATAAACCTAAAGGCATCTAGTCCACTTCCAAGAACACTAAAATCTCTAAGTAAAACCTACATGGAAGATGGTACCAAGAAGATTTGACTTTATAGATAAGCTTTAGATTGAAATTGTTGAACGGTAAGCTACATGGGTCAAAAATCCTATACATGAAACCTTGATTTACTTCATCTCGCCACTTGTCCACGAAGTAGGTGGTATCACTGGGGTCATAGAGTGCATCCTCTTCAAAGCAACCAACCATTTAAAATAAAAAAACATGAATTAGAATTATATTTCCAAGCTTAATAACATTGAAAAGGACATGGGTTACATCCTTTCTTCAACTCGGTTGCAATGTCATTTGTGTCTACTATCAAACTTTGCAAACGTGGCATCATTGAATTTGAAGAGTTCCCCCCTTACCCTCCAATGGGATATATATATATATATATATTCCTTGTGTGGTTGTTTTATAGTTAATCTCAAATGGTTTAATAGCATATTTATGTTTATATGATGTTGAGTACACTTTCAATGCATTGTGTGAAAACTTGGAAGGCGGTGTGGATAAAAGAAAGGAGTTTGGTTCAACATTGGATACATAAGTTTATTCATACCTTTGGTGCACCTCCAAAGGCATTGTGTGTTTATAAAGAATTATAGACATAGTAAATATTTACAAATTAAGATATCTTTCTTGATTTTGTGGGTGGTGCATATTCATTGTCGGTTTTGTGGATACTCGAATGATCTCTTTGATGCATAAGGGTTAGGTGCAGAAATGTCCTTTTTTTTCAAGGTAGTATATATACTAAATGTGCAATATCAAGCTAAGGGGAAAATCCATAATGTTTATTGTGTATATATTATGTAATGTTGAATGAAAGAAAAAGGATACTCGATATTTTCCTTTTCACTACCATGGCCAACTTGGATAGGATATATGCAGGGATTGTTTGGAGTGTGTTCCTTGGTGTGTTGTGATGTGTGTTAGGAATACCCATGCATAGAGGTGATGTGGTGTATTTTATGCACATTAAGAGGCTAATAATTGGGATACTAAAAATTTCTTGTGTTTTCAAAGGTGGTATGGATAATCTATGAAGCGGTTGGTCCTCAACAAAGTGATAATTTGTATTGCACACCTATTTTGAATGTGCATTGTTGGTGAACTAATCTAATATACATATATTGTTCAAAAGAGACATAGTTGAGTTGATTCCTAGTGGGTATTCGTGGATTTTGGGTGGGCATTTCCTTCGTGAGTGAGTGTACAGTTGGTTGTTGGATATTATAGACTGCATCCATAAATATTCCCACTTGGATTCTAAAGGATGCACCTTACAATAGTTTCTTATAAGATGCACACCGTAATAGGAGAATGTACAAAGGTGGACGTGGGTGCATTTCACTGGGTGTTTGTGTTATCAATGTGAAACTTGTACATGCTTTGTGATGCACTATATTTATTCAGGGGAATTACCTTGATCTTTACTTAGGGTTTGTGCCTAGTTTAGAAACTTAATGTTGTTCTACCAATATTTGTGCACGTCATTCATGTGCCTTTCCTCGGTTATGGATGCACCACCCTTGGTTGAAAATATGCACCTTGTTATTCATCATAATGTTGCCTCTAATTTTTTTTGTGGTTTTGTGCAAGCATGTGGGGAGGCATTGTGAGCATGGATTTTATTGATTTTTCTATCACTTTCTCTTTAAATATGATTTGGGGTGTCACGTATATTTCTATTAGACACACAATGATGGTCTCAAATTGTTACACCTAGAATTGTTGTGTCTAGATGTGTTTTTCCCACATGTGTTATGTCTAACCTAAGTTGTTGCATCAATGTTTTTGTGCACATAGGTCTTGTGCCTAGCCTAAGTTGGTGCATGATCAAAATTGTTGCATCTAATGATGTCACACATGGTGTTATTGTGGATTGTGTTGTTACACTTATGTTTTCCACATTTTGTGTTGTTGCATCTAGTGTTATTGCACATCTATTTTATGTGCATTGGATTGTTTTTTATGATGCACTTAGTTGTTATTTGAATTCCCTCCAAGGTAATTGAAGGCAAGTCCATCCTTGAGGAAAAAGGGGGGCACATATTCAATTGTTTACTTATTTATTTCCTTAGACAGTGTTCTAGTGGGAAGAGATTATAGTATAAGGAGTCTTTATGGGGGAAGTGTAGTGCTTTAGGGGGTATAATGTATTCTTTACAAAGAGATTGAGATAAATATTTATGGGGAGCAATTTAGTCCTTTGATATCTAGGTTGAGGACTAGGTTTTGTTGAGTATGTCTCAAAATTATGTTGCAATATGGATCAATTGTCACAAATATTATATGTTGTGCTAGTACTAGGTTGATGTTTTGAGGCCTTCTCTACACAAGTCAATTCCTTATGGATATCTTCCTAGTTGGGGACCAATGGTTTTGGGTTTCTTCCAAAGTGAGATTTCATTGGTTCACATTATGGTTTTAGTAGGTTTCAACTCAACCTTAACAATACTCTCTTTAGCTACAAGTGATGACAAAGTATTGAGACCTTGGCTTGGATCTTGCCTCTCTACAATAACAATTAGTGCTAGTTTTATATGGATATGATTGTGCCCATACATCTTTGTTAAGGTAAACCATATTTCAAAGATCGATTAGCTACAATCATGGCATTGCCATAGATTTTATATACTCATCAAGGAGGGAATTTTGTGAAGTAGTCATATAGTTGTAGTGTCCTTCCATTACCATCATGGATTTAATGAGTTTTACTTTAGGCCTTCCTCTTTCGATGATGGAGTTTTCGGTCAGTTTTAGTAGTTTAGTTGTTGGTGATGGTTTAAGTTGATCGATGTGGCACTTATTGAATGTTAGTTTTTAGCTATGGATGAAATACTATTCACACTAGTGTCTACACTACTTTAGTGTTGGTCACATTTACTTTGGTATCATTATGTATCATTATGAGACATTGTTATAGGCATACTTGGATACAACTATGAGTCAGTTGATGTCATAGGTCTAGTGATGGGACAAGGATGTCACTAGGTGTATGATGAGTTATGAGGAGGTGCAAGCATAATTTAGGATGATACTTGGGTAGATGATAGCTACCATGTGATAGATGACGAGTTTATGGGATCACTATGCTTAGTTGAGTGTGATGATTAGAGTGGAAGTAGATGATGAGGTTTTAATGTGTATATGTTTGGAGGTGAGATTATTGATTGTGGAGGTGGTTTGATGCATGGCCATATGGACATATGGTAGAAGTTTGACCATGGGAGAAATAACCCATGAAATAGTACATTAATATTAAAATGCATTGGAATGACTTAGATTATATTTTTTGGTTGAGGACATATGCATTGATTATATATATATATATATATATATATAGAGAGAGAGAGAGAGAGAGAGGTACAATGCCTTGTTTAGGTTCATTCATATATACAATCTTAATTCTTAGCAGACTTGGCAGTTTCTCGGGTTCATCATCAACATAGTATGATGAGATGGGTCAATGGCCATAGGGAGATGCATAGGTACATATGGTTCATTTTAGTTCATATGATGGTTTTCCATCTACTCCAAGAGATTACAAAGGGTGTTATATGGTTTAGGCTAATCAAAGTGAACAACCTAAAGTTTCAAGATGATGTTTCTAACTGATTTAGAGTATCAATATATTATGATCATTACAATTTGGAGCAAGAATACCTATGGGAGAAAGCAGATACATCGATGGGTTTCAAATGTCAAAAACACACACACAAACAACAACACACTAAGAATTATGGCTTTCAATTAAATAAAACAATCTCTTTACAAGAGGAAATTACAATGCAGAGTTAGGCTCTATTCGGTCGAAAGGGACATCAACAAATTACAAATGACAATTACTGGGTTACGGGTACGAGGGAATGCTTCATCCCCCACAATAACAACACTCCCCCTCTAGGAAACCACAACTTTGTTCAACTCACAATCGTGTATTTATAGGCATCCTTTAGACTCTAACCCCGTTCAAATCTTCCTCTAGAAGTTTCACTTACTTCCAGGCACCATCAAAATTCATTAAATACTTCACATGCCCCATCTTAGCATGTTTTTCCATCTTTCCTTCTGCAACAACCACCATAACTGCTTTGCAACTATTCCAACTACTCCAACATCTCTACTTCTCAGGATTTTGGCTTCTCCATCAATAGCATTTTCTGTCATTGTTGGTTGAATCACCGCTTCCTTTGATCCTCCAGTCGGTATAATCTTGGACCTCCCCTACTCTTCAGTTTTCCTGTGCGACTATTCATCGTTCTCCTTGCTTGCGACTTCATTACTTTTTCTCTTTGTTTGTCATTGACCACAGTTGGTCAGAATTCCCACAACTTACATTCTCTTTTCAACTCTTCGCTTTCGCCTCTGAAGGTCACCAACTACCCTCCAAGTGACTTTAGTCGGCCTATCTATGACAGTTAGTATTGGGATTAGATGCCCCTGCATAAACCTACCTGGCTTGAAAATAACTATGCTCGTGGTTCAACAAGTTCTTGAGCTTCTATTCTGAAATCCATGTTGTTTCCTCCAAACTTATGTCCTTCCATAGAACTAAATATTATTTCTTCTTATGTCGATGCGTTCTTTTGAATTCTCGCTCGTCGAATACCTCTGCAACTTCTTTCGTCGACTGGATTTGTATCTTCTCTTGCAAATCCACAGACATTTCATTACCACTCGTCGACCCCTCTTCATACTTGTATAGGTCGGAAACATTGAACATTGGGGATATACCCATTTCATCTGGAATCTCCAACACATATGCATTGTACGAAATCTTCTTCCTAGTCTCATTTCACGGACCAATATTTTTTGACTTCATTTTATCATATGTTCCTCGCAAGAACCTCTCTTTCCTTAGATTTTCATACACTAAGTCCCCCTCTGCAAATGAATGTAGTCGTATTTTCCTATCAGCTCTCAACTTGTATGTGTTGTTTCTCTTCTCAAGCTTTCGCTTCACCTTGTTGTGCACTTCTTTCATACAATCAGAAAATTATTCATCCTCTGTGAGTTTATGTGTCCCGATCGGCAGCTCTGCTAAGTCGGCTACTCTATGCGGACTTTTTCCCTTGCACAATCTAGAATGGACTCATCCTAGTCAATCGGTTTACTGAATTGTTGTATGTGAATTATGCCTGCACAAACTCTACCACCACTTTGGTCAATCAGCAATCAAAATTCTCAACAAGTTTCCTAAGCTCTTGTTCATGACTTTAGTCTTCCCACCAATCTGTTGATGGTATGCAGACCTGAACTGCAACCTCATGTCAAGCTTCTTCCATAGGGTTCTGTAGAAATCACCCATGAACTTGGTGTCCCTGTCTGAAGTGATTCTCTTCGGAAACCCATGCAATCTCACTACCTCCTCGAAAAAAAAACAAGAATGCCGGTGACATCACTCGTCTTGTGACATGGAATAAAGTGTTCTCACTGATCCTCTAGGGATTCATAATTGGTGTCCTTTGAACAAGTATCCTTCTTGGATGAAGTAATCCAAGTATGGAGTTATGTCGCCACTTCATGGTTCTTCTGACACTTTCCATGCCTCAGCAAAATCCTCATCGACTTCATAGTCGTCCTTCATCAGTTCTATTTTTTTCGAATTAACTGTGGTTGTTCCCAACAACACAACCCTTCGACTTAATGCGTCGGCTACCTTATTGGTCTTCCCCGACTTATGCTTCAAAACAAAAGTGTAACTCTGTAAGAATTCAACCCACTTCATGTGTCGTTGATTCAACTTCATCTGAGTATTCAAATACCTTAGAGCTTGATGATCTGTGAGAAACACAAATCCCTTAGGAAACAAGTAGTGCCTCCACTTCTTCAACATCTGTATGGTGGCATAACATTCCTGGTCATAGAACGAGTATTTATGCTTTGCATTGTCAATTTTCTCACTGAAGAATACAATTGGTCGACCTTCTTGGATCAACATAGCTCCAATTTCCAACCCACTCGTGATCTTGTTGATGGCCCTTGAATCGATGCACATCCTCCATTCTCCTCCCTTTTTGGGCGCTAGTACAGCTGGCACTGCACTTGGACTCAGGATTTCTCTGATCAATCATTTGTCCAACAAATCTTGGACTTGTTGGTTCAACTTGAAATTCTCAGTCAGTGAAATTCTGTGTGGCGCTTTGTTCGGAAGAATCGACCTAGGAATCAAGTCGGTCTAATGTGAAACACTCCTTGTCGGTGGAAACCCTGTCGGCTTCTCATCGACCATTATTCCTTGAAACTCTGACAATATCTCTTCAAATTTCATCGGGATTTCCTCCATCGTTCTGTCGTTACTTGGACCTTTTGGAATCATTGTGAAGGTTTATTGTTGCTTATTTTCCTCCTCTAGGAACTCCTTTGTTGAACACATCACCACTCGCTTCTCCCAATAACCACTCTCTTTGCACTAGTGGTCTTCATCTTCTGCCAAGGGAATCAGTCAAAAAATCATGCCATGTTTCTATGTAATGTCCCCCAGGGATATCATAGTGTCTAAGGGACATATCATTGGGTCTTTGAGGCAAATTACTTGATTTTTAGTGCAGCAGATAAACCATAAAAAATTAATTTCCATTTTTCCAAAATTAATTGCGACACAAAATCCAATAATTAACAATAATTTAATATAAATTCATTAACACATCCAACATCTGATATAAGGAATGGGAAGGATTCTTAACATCATCAAACCTTCAATCCAATCCATATCAGAGATGATAACCACTTCTAAAGGCTAATTATTCTTAATCACAGTTAACTAGTAATTAAGGTGTTAATTACGACGCTTAATGACACTTAGTGCACAAATGACAACACTTATCGCAAATCCAATTATTTAAAAAATAACCATTGATTATCAATCCCAATGAATTAATAACATCTAATTACGTGTAAATAAGTCCTAATTACCAAAATTACAATAATTAATCATGGTAATTACGAATGAGTTCACAAGACTAGTTAACTAGTTTTCCAATAAAAGTAGCTAGTCTTGCACAAAATCAACTTCTAACCATGCCATTAAACCCAAAATAAATCCTACAGCCATTAAAAACATAATTAAGCGTGAAACTACATCCAATTAAATGTTTATTTGCATATCATTCCAATTGCACATAAGGTGATCTTTTCCATCAATTCCAATGAAACTAGTTAACATTCACCGCAAGGAATTGAGTCTAAGTAACTGAACAAAATTGAAATGAATCCATAAGTAAAGAATAACACATGATAATTATCCAACTACAACACAATAACATGTTATAAACAAGGCACATGGCTGTAGCATTTCATTTTTACGAAAACAAAGATTTCAATCCACAACTAGTTATCAACTTTCACCGCAATGTATCTAGTTTCCAATTTAACTTTCCAAATGCCAAATAAAGTAAAATATATGACTAATGTAGCTTTTGGACAGAATAGCAGGGCTCACCTAAAGTCATATGGCTGTATATTTCCTCCCATATATAGTCCATTAAATAATTTGCAAAACTAGCTAATTCACTCATCCGAATTGACTAGTAATTCTAAGAATCACTAATGATAATTAAATCCACGGCTCATAGAATCATTCAAATTCCATTTCAACTCCAAATAAAAAAAATTATCAGTCATAATAGAGGTATATATCATTCAAACATTTCTTCAAACACTTCATATGTAAAGTCAAAAATCTACTCAAACAATTCCATTGAAGGAGCTATAAATTGGAAATTGATCTAGAATTTCGGTAGACATTTCCCAAACACTATCAAGAAGATTTACCCTCACATTATCACACAAATTTCAAGTTTATTTATCATACATAAGAATAAAAAGAACACTCGGGCATTTTTACAAACACTTTATGTGCCAAGTCTCCAAACTACGCAAAACAATCCAATTGAAGAACTAGTTTTCGAATAAAAGGTAGAAGCATCAAAGAGAAGTGCCTTAAACCATTCTGAGGATATTGTGCCATAAAAATAAACATTATATAATGAACGAGGGAAGAAATATCATTTCTATAGCATAGGTGCCAAAGAATCATTTCCTCAAACAATTTGTGCCCAAAATCCCAAAAACCATTTTCCAATTCCTTCACAAAATTTACTTGCATAAATAGATTGAATTCCATGAGATATTTCTTCCATAATTAGATCTTACATTTCATCAAATATTTCATGTGAAACCATAAATAAATCATATCAGATCCAAATAAATTAAATAAACATGAGATAAAGCACTTATCTTTTCCAAATAAGCAACCGGAATCCGTCGTGCCACGTTCCACCCAGTCGTAGACACAATGCAAGCCAAAACTCACTTTGCAATAGTCACCCCCAAGCCGAAACCATGATGCCACAAGCAAGAGTGCACTCAACCTCAAATTCTCTCAAGGAATCAGTCCAACCACAACCCAATGGAAACTGTGACCTCTACTTCCACTCTAGGGCAATTCGAGTGGCTCCAAGACAACATTCCAACCACAACCCAATGGAAAGTAGCACTTCCAATCAAGGGAAATTCCATTGGCTCCAGGACAACCTCAAATCCAAGGCAGTGGACCTCACCCCTACTACCAAACTAGGATCTCCAAAGGAAAAACACAGCTATGTCCAACCTCAAATCCAATGGCAGTGGACCTCACCCTTGCTTCCAATCCAGGATCTCCAGAGGTAATTCCAGGACATACACTAGTGGATCCAGAGTAACTCATCTTGGGAACAAGTTCCACAAGGGCACAATGACCAGCAAGGATCTCATACCAACAGTAGCCAAAATCGAACCACAAGTTCCAAACACAAGAACAAGAGCAAAAGCATGAACCAACACACAAGTGTGACTAGCCAACAAAAGCCAATCAAATTCTTTCATGAGAAATTCGAATTGGGAGAGAGAGGGACATAAGCATGAGAGTTACATTCCCAGAATAGTAAATTGGAGTTACACATCAAGTGGCTACACCAAGAGACACACTAACCGAACTCAAGAGGGCGCAATAGGTGAGAGAGAGAAAGAGAGAGAGACTGTAACACTAATAAAAATTAATCCTAGAATAAATGAAACCAAGGAGTAACATAACACCTGAGGGTACACAGCCAAAAGGTCCACCAAGTCCACAAGAATGGTGTATAAAATCTACATAGACACAAACACAATGGTAACACTTTTCCCACAACCCCTTGCTCGTACATCATGGTTCCTCATACTCTTTTATGTGGCATCGGTCGATCCGGTTGTTTTATTTTATTTTATTATTTTATAATTTCAACATAATAAAAATAATAATAATGTGCAAACCATAGTCTCGGCACCTGTGCCACTTTTTCCAACATAACAACAATAATAATATGTCCAGGGGCTAAACCAGAGGTTTTTACATTCTCAATGGTGGCAATATTCCTGTGACCGCCATATACCATGTTCTGGTTGTATTGCCATGGTCATCCCAACAATAAGTGATATGCGTCCATCAGAATCACGTCGCATAGCACACTTTCATATAGCTCACCGATCTTGAAGTTGATCAGACATTGTCGTATCACCGTGACATGATGACCTTTCTACAACCCGGAGACTCGATATGCCTTGGGTTGCATTTGATACTACAGGCCTAGCTTGTTGATCACTTATGTTAAGACTAGACTCTTCGTGTTTCCTCCATCGATGATGGTAATACAACATCTATCCCAAATTTTCACTTTTGTTCAGAAAATGGACTTATGTTGCGTCGACTCTCTCTCCGCCTTTTGTGTTGGCTGCAAAAACACTTGTTGGGTCATCAAGTTCTGACCTCCTTCCTACACAAATTCTGCGGAACCCCCATTGCTATCGGACCAACCTCATCGTAAAACCCTCGACTCCTGGTCTCTTGTCAACTTGTGACATGCAAGTTTTCTGGGTACTCATACGCCTTCTGTCCCAGCTCTTGACACTTATAGCATATAATCTTGGGTTGGTCTGCACATACTCCTATGAAGTCTCCCCTTCGACCATAGGTGCCTCAACTTCTGGGGTCCTCTCTCCCTTCTCGATACCCCAGTGCAAAGTTCCTAGTGTTTCCTTCTTCTCGTCGTTCCTCACAAATTTCCTCCTGCCTCTCACCATTGGTCCGTCCTCTAGCAGTGGTAAACTTTTTGCTTCGAGAAGTTTGATTTCCTCTACTTGTCGAGGTCTTCTTGGACAACTTGTCCTTTTCCTTCAGAGCTAGTTGATAATATTCTTTGACTGTCCTAAACCTTGATAGGATCAGCTCATCATGAATGGCATATTTTAGACCATTTGCGTATCTCGTGGCCACCTCTTCTCCTTCCTCGGTCTTCCCCGATCTGATAAACAATCGATAGAATTCCTCAGTGAATTCGTTAACAGTCAACTCCTTCTGTCGCAGGTTTTGTAGTTTCTTGAAAAGAGAAATCATGTAGTCTACGAGAAGGAGCTTATCCTTCATCTTGGAAACCATTCTATCCCAAGTCTTCACTTTCTCTTTCCCTTTCTTCACTCTATCATCCTATGCATTGTCCCACCACAATGAGGCACGACCCTTCAGCTCTAGACAAGCAACTTTTACCCTTTTAGGGTCTTCTATCTGCTCCATGTTGAAGTGTTTCTCCAACTCTCTGATCCAGTCTATCATCTCTTCAAGGTTTAAACTTCCTGAGTAGGTAGATACTTCCATCTTAGACCTACCCTTCATCTCAGACAATACTTTCAGTAATTTATCACATGGGTCCTCTTCCTCTTCAACATCTACAACATTTTCTTCCTCCTCAACCACCTCATCACTGTGGTCAAGTGTTTCTATCCCCAGTCTTCTCTTATGGGATTATTTCACTATTGCTAACTCACTTTTCATACTTCTAATTGTATGAACACATTCTTCAAACATATCACGGTCAATCGTGACCCCTGCACCTCCGCATTGTCTCCTACCACAGACATTTATGCCTCTCTGAGCCATTGCTCTTCTATTCAAATGTCACTGGGTTTACTAGTCACTTTGCAACTCTACCCAATGGCAGCTGGAGTTGCTCTCCTTACCCAATTGCAACCGGAATCCAAACGCAGGACATAGCTTGCTATGATACCATCTGATGCAAATGCAACCAGAGTCTGCTACAAATTAGTGTACACAACCAAAGCAACACACGCACGAACAACAACACGCCAAGAATTATAGTTTTCAATTAAATAAAACAATCTCTTTACAAGAGGAATGGAAATCAACCGATTACACATGACACTTAGTGGGTTACAAGTACAAGGGAAAGCTTCGTCCCCCACAAAAACAACACTCCTCCTCTGGGAAACAACGACTTTCTTCCACTCACAATCTTGTATTTATATGCTTCCTTTGAACTCCAGTCCCATTCAAATATTCCTCTAGAATTTTCACCTACTTCCAGGCACCGTCAATCTTCATTAAATACTTCATGTACCCTATCTCAGCAGGTTTCTCCATATGGCTTTCTGCAATAACCACCACAACTACTTTGCAACTACTCCAAAGGCTCCGCTTCTCGGGATTCTGGATTCTCTGTCAGTCACATTTTCCATCGTCATCGACTGACTCACGAGTTCCTTCAATCCTCTGGTTGGAATCATCTTGGACCTCCCTTGCTCTTCAGTCGTCTTGTATGACTAGTCGTCAGTCACCCCGCTTGCGACTTCATTAACCTATCTCGCCATTTGTCATTGACCACAGTCGATCGGAATTCCCATGACTTCCATTCTCTTGTCGACTCTTCTCTTTCACCTATGGAGGTCATCGACTATCCTCCATGTGACTTCATTCAACCTATCTATGACTATTCGTCTTGGGCTCAAATGCCCCTGCATCAAATTCTGTGCTTATCGGCTTCAATTCATGTTAATTTAACATATGCCTAAATCTCCTAATAGAAGTATCTTGAATTTGATAGAAATGGAAAGGGCATTGTGCTTCAATAACATTGAATACCAACAACGAACTAGATCTACCTCAAAGTTAACATCTCCCTTTGGAATCAAGCTCTCAAAAGAATTACAAAAAACCAATGCAAAAATCAAATATAAGGACATAAAAAATCTCTTAAGGTCCATTCTACTCTTGGATTCAATGGTAAGATGAGACCCTTACGAAAGACTAGATTCTGAATTCATCCCACTAAAGAGAAATTTCATTAGAAATAAACTCCCCCCCATAGAAAATCGTGTCCTTCTGCAAGGTGTAGTATAAGATATATAAAATATAAGTCGGTACTTTCGTTGTGGTTCTTGTCCAATTACCCAAGTGAACAACCAAGCCATCTATTGATAAGGCTCAACCAATTTAGTGATCTCTATCTACTATGCCTTAGAGTTGTCTTCTATTGGTCATAGAATCTATTTCTTGAAATTGGTGCTAACATTCCCATGTGCATCTAAGAAAGCACTATCTTTAGAGACTCTAAAAGCTTTGTAGGTTTTGGCAAGTGGAGCATATTAAAATAACTCCTACTTGTGAGATTATGCCATAATTGCATTTTGTTAATTGTGAGATATTGTTGAAGAGCTAGTTGGAGTTGAGAGATTCTCTCCAACTTACTCTCCTAGATTGGTGTGTAGTTGAGACATTCTAGGAATAAGTTAGATATAATAACAACCAAGTGCACTCTATATATTGGAGTCACAATGCATTGTAATCATCAAGCAATTCAATAATTTTTTCTGTGTGTGTAATTATGTCTTCATTTCAAATTTATAAATTAACATTCTTTTGAATGTTAGAGGTGTGAGGGAATGGGCATCTTCCCTTCCTCCTTTAAATTCACCAATATATGCTTAAAACTAAAACACTTGGTGCATTAGTGTATGACCTCTCTAAAGTCAAAAACTTTAGTAATGTGGCCAACCTTTTCTAACCCTAAAGTTCAGAGTTTATTTTTCCTTTATTCTTCTCCCTACAATCACAAGTACCATTTATAAGTAGCAGTCCAATGGAAGTCGTTGTTGTTATGAGCCAACAAGTTGAACGTATCTCCATGAAAGGATTTAAGCTTCTTTTTGGATGCCATTCCTCTGTGTCATAGTAGCTTCTTTTTTTCCAAATATTGATAAATACCATGCATGACTAATGACCTACAAAAAAAATGCCACATCATCATATCTCATTGTACATGACTATATTCTCCATAAAGGTTGTCAATGTCATTTAGCCGTCATCGTATTCCGCTTTACATGAAGAATGCCATTTGTCTATGTAGTGGGTTACCACCTGCAAATGGGGTAATGCATGGGTCACAATGAATATGGGAGGCTTCAACATATGCATGCTAAAAGTCATGTGAAATGCAGAATGCGTGATAGGTGGAAGTGGGGGTCTACAATGGAGTTCTACAACTGCATGGAAAAGCAATGCGAGAATGTGAAGGTGCAGTACTATGAGAGAAAGAGATTATATGCAAAGGAATAGATCATGAGGAAATGCAAGGATGTGGAAATGTAGAGGAAAAGGCATAGGGCAAGGGTTTCAGAGTTGTGACAACAAATGTTCCATGTTTGCATAGAATTCCAATGTAGATTGAAGAGTGTGTAAGCAAGATAATAAAATGTGAAGAAAATGACTCAAAAAGCTTTGCATCCACATGGTAAAACTAATGTAAATGTAAATATCATATCATTTGATATTTTGAAAGGATTTTTAAAAAATATTAAATTAAATTGAAAAAATTAAAATTAAAAAAAAAAATATTAAATTAAATTAAATTAAATTAAAAAGAAAAACTAAATTTCTAAAAATGCCATTTACTGAAGATTTATGCTCTAACATGGGTATGACTGTTAACACTGACAAGATAAAAGTTGTGATTATAAAATCTAAGAAAGACACCTACGGAAATTTTATTTATGATCAGAGTAAACTGGAGGAAGTGAATTCTTACAAATATCTTGGAATTGATATTCATCACAAGCTCAATTGGAAACATAGTATTGAGAAAATGATTAATGGAGGATGAAAAGTTTATTTTGGTCTTGAAAATAATTGTAGATCAACCAACCTGATTATGTGGGATAAAAAAAAGTTCCTCTTTGAAACTCTGGTCATCCTTGTTATCTTAGACAGTTGTGAAGTATGGGAATGCAACATTTCTAGAGAATCTTGGAGAAAGATTGACCAAATCCAAAAATGGTTTATAACTTATAACTTCAAAATTAAAAGCAAAACGCCTTATCCTATTCTCCTCATAGAAGTGGATCTTTCCCCCATTGAAAGCATGGCTATGACTAGGTACCTGATGTACAAGCACAAGATAAATAACATGGGAAACAAGAGACTTCCTAAAATTGCTTTAAATTCAAGTCAAAACCAACTACGCCTCAAGCGGAGTTGGTTAAAGATACAATGGCTTGGTTAGACTATTGGGGCATTGATGAAAATGACATTGTATAGAATATCGATAATATCAAAAATATTATTACCTTTAAGTTTAAAGAGAAATTGTGGTGCGAGGAAAATTTAGCGGTTAAGATAAAACTAAGATACTATAAGGAAGTCATTAACCCTAATTTGGAAGATTGGAAATATCTCTCGATAGTAACTAGTTCAAAGAAGAAAATTAATATAGCCAAGATTAGAACGAACTCCCATGAGCTTCATAGAGAAACAGGGCATTGGTCTCTTCCCAAAACTCTGTGGGCGGAAAGGGTTTGCCATCTTTGTGAGCCTATGAGCGTTGAGGATGAAAATAATTTTCTCTTAGAGTGCCCTGCTTACACCCACATTAGATATGAGTTTCATAGTATTTGCTACAACACAAACCTCACTAACCTCCTAACTTGCCAAAACTATAGTGAGCTTGGAAAGCTTCTTACCAAGCTTTTTGAGCATAAGAACAAAAGTTTAAAGCAAACCAGGAAATAACCTTCTTAAGGTCCCATAGACCAAAGTTGGTCTCAGTGGAAGTTAATCATCATCATCATCATGAAACCTCCCCGAAATTCCCAGGATCGAATCTCAATTGTTCGATCTCACACCGCGACATTCAACTGTTGAAACAACTGAAATAATTTGTAGAAACTCGAGAATGATCGCTAGACACATTTATCGTCTGATCGCGCATTAACGCATCTGACGGTCCGTAGATGCTGGAGGCAACCCGTGAAAATCTGTAACTTTCGATGACGTGTTCGAAATCACATGGTCAGAGATATCACGTGAAACTCTGAAACTTAGATCATTTTCATGTCGTCCGCTTTTCATTTGATAGATCGGACGGATCGAAAAATTTGGGATGGGATAAGCAGCGTAAAGTACTTTTCTACTTTCTCGGGATATTTTTTAATTTAAGATATCATGTACACGTCTGTAATTAATTAAAAAATCAGCCATTAGCAATATTCCAAAGTATATTATTTTACGACATTAATATATTAATTTGAAGTTAGTATAGATATAGAATGGTTTTAATTTTATAATATTAATTATTTAATCTAATGTTTATATAAAAATATTATTTTGTTTGTGTAGATGTATATATCTTATATTTGAAGTAGTATTGGATTCCACCGTATACTTCAAAAAAACAGATATTTTAAAATGTTAAGCTTATCAAAAGTGTATAAAAAAGTTGAATTTTTAAAAAGAAATAAGCACCCTATACTCTTTAAAAAAACATATATCTTAAACTGTTAAGCTTATAAAAAGTGTATAAAAAAGTTGAATTTTTAAAAAGAAATAAGCACCCTATACTCTTTAAAAAACATATATTTTAAACTGTTAAGCTTATCAAAAGTGTATAAAAAGTTGAATTTTTAAAAAGAAATAAGCACCCTATACTCTTAAAAAAACATATATTTTAAACGGTTAAGCTTATCAAAAGTGTATAAAAAAGTTGAATTTTTAAAAAGAAATATGCACTCTATACTCTTTAAAAAACATATATTTTAAACTGTTAAGCTTATCAAAAGTGTATAAAAAAGTTGAATTTTTAAAAAGAAATAAGCACCCTGTACTCTTTAAAAAACATATATTTTAAACTGTTAAGCTTATCAAAAGTGTATAAAAAAGTTGAATTTTTAAAAAGAAATAAGTACCCTATACTCTTTAAAATATATATATATTTTAAACTGCTAAGCTCATCAAAAGTGTATAAAAAAGTTGAATTTTTAAAAAGAAATATGCACCCTATACTCTTTAAAAAACATATATTTTAAATTGTTAAGCTTATCAAAAGTGTATAAAAAAGTTTAATTTTTTTAAAGAAATAAGCACCCTATACTCTTTAAAAAACATATATTTTAAACTGTTAAGCTTATCAAAAGTGTATAAAAAAGTTGAATTTTTAAAAAGAAATAAGCACCCTATACTCTTTAAAAAACATATATTTTAAACTGTTAAGCTTATCAAAAGTGTATAAAAAGTTGAATTTTTAAAAAGAAATAAGCACCCTGTACTCTTAAAAAAACATATATTTTAAACGATTAAGCTTATCAAAAGTGTATAAAAAAGTTGAATTTTTAAAAAGAAATAAGCACTCTATACTCTTTAAAAAACATATATTTTAAACTGTTAAGCTTATCAAAAGTGTATAAAAAAGTTGAATTTTTGAAAAGAAATAAGCACCCTATACTCTTTAAAAAACATATATTTTAAACTGTTAAGCTTATCAAAAGTGTATAAAAAAGTTGAATTTTTAAAAAGAAATAAGCACCCTATACTCTTTAAAATATATATATTTTAAACTGTTAAGCTTATCAAAAATGTATAAAAAAATTGAATTTTTAAAAAGAAATAAGCACCATATACTCTTTAAAAAACATATATTTTAAACCGTTAAGCTTATCAAAAGTGTATAAAAAAGTTGAATTTTTAAAAAGAAATAAGCACCTTATACTCTTTAAAAAACATATATTTTACACTGTAAAGCTTATCAAAAGTGTATAAAAAAAGTTGAATTTTCAAAAAGAAATAAGCACCCTATACTCTTTAAAAAACATATATTTTAAATTGTTAAGCTTATCAAAAGTGTATAAAAAAGTTGAAATTTAAAAAAAATAACTATTATAGTGAGTGTTTAATTGGAAAGTAAAATAAAATTATAATTATGGAGTTGATTTTTTACTTGGAAATTAAAATGTTTTCAATGTGTATTATTTTGATTTATTATCATAAATTTTAATGTTTGCAATAAAATTTATATTAAACATCATAAATGATGATTAAAATAAATTTAAAAATTTAAGAATTTCAACTCATTAAAAATTAATTAATAAATAAAGGGTGAAATGCCTGCTGTATCGGAAAGAATGCATCGGATAGATGCTCGAGCTTGGCTGGCCTTGGTGATGAAGATGGATATTTTCGCTTGGCCTTGGCTTTGGGTCTTCCCCTTCATCGGTCATGAGGCAGTTCAAAAGGCGGTTTATAAGGCAAGTCATAGCTTGGGTAGAATAATAACAATTAAAAAAAAAAATCAAAAACTACTTAATACACTATTTTCTATTACATTTTAATGCAAATACCTAACAACTTTCATGAAATCCACGCACTTTGAGTAGACCAACACCACCACCACAAAAATAGAATGAAATTATGTCCATGCTAAGAAAAGACAAATTGTTTTATAAAGCACCATGGTAGCTTTTTTGGAAGCAATTTTGAAGGAATATAAAAACCATAACTCTTTTCCTCCCTACATTTCTACTATATGGGTATCATCCTACATCCCACTCACCTAGTTAGTTGTGTATTATCATTGCATATGCAACCATAAAATACTCCTCGGCTCCTGTTTAACCTATTACTGCTATGTGCTACTGCTATTTGATTGGTAGTGTAAGTTGTGTGTATTATCATGGTAAGTAATCATTTTTATTTATATTATTAAAAAATAAAAATAAAATATCTTGTTCACAAAATTATAAAAATGAGCTCAACATGTCGCTTAGAATACAATATGAGTAGAGATGATAACACTCTAGCTTACAACTACTTAAACTAAATACTATTGACATAATATCTTATTGGTTGATACAAAGCTATTACAACATTATATTCATTATGAGCTCAACATGTCACTTAGAATAGAATATGAGTAGAGAGGATAACATTCTATCTTACAACCACTCAAACTAAAAACTATTGACATAATATCTTATTGGTTGAAATCTAACTTTGGATAGGCATCAATTACATCATTTACTTTATACATTTCTACTTCCTTATACATATTAAGTAAATAAATATTATTTCATTCCACATTAGTAAAATATTTAATTACATATCAAGAAATAATACAAATATTTATATTTATATAAATATAAATATATAATATTTTCATGTGTTAAGTGTTAAGTCCATTAGATGTAGCTTGGGTGGTTGGGAGGAATGATTGTTACCCTCCCCACCCAAGTTCAATTTTATTTATTTATTATTTATTATTAAAAAATTTAAAGAAAATCAGTCAATTTACTTTAATATTGTAAAGTAGATATATATATATCCAGTCTACATTATATATATCCATTTTATATAATATAATGCTTGTCACTTAACATACATAATTTGAATTCTTAACACTTTTATATATATATATATATATATATATATATATATATATATAATTTATTTATTTATTTATTTATTTATTGTACAACAAAATACTTATCATTTAACATCACTAAAAACACACACACACACACATATATATATATAATAACATAATGCCCATCACTTAATATACATAATACTTATTCTTAAAACTTAAAAAAATCACTCAATTTACTTTTATGGTGTAGACTTTTATGTTGTAGAGTGGATATCCACTCTACAACATATATATCCATATCCATTCTATATAATGTTTATCACCTAACGTACATAATCCAAATTCTTAACACTTAAAAAAATTCAATCCATATATATATATATATATATATATATATGTTTTTTTTCCAGCGAAAAAACCTACTATTGATATTCAAAAAAGAATCAAATAGTACAATGAAGCTCATGGTTCAGCTACCGAATCAATTACAATAAAGTCTGCATAGCTTAAAGTTCAGGATCCCTTCATCGATCTCAAAAACACCTTTATGGCACGAAAGATACAAACATCACTACATATAGGCAAAATGCAAAATCTGGAAACAGCCGAAACAAAAAAGTCAAAGAGATTTGACACTAGCTCGAATCAATCAAAGAAATAAGTGGAGCCACAATCCATAATACAATTGTCACACCATTCCTCCCAAATCAGCTGACCTTCCAAACCAGATAATGCTTGTTTTGATAGCTTGTCTGCAAGTGAGTTATGTTCTCTATATATATGCTCGAATTTGATATTCTGATGCTTTGAAATTTCAAAATGCGTCCGAAGAACCCAGTGTCTCAAATTCATAACATTAAGCTTGAATTCACCCTCAGCCCATTTAATGGTAACCCTGGAGTCACCATATACCTTGATATTAACCAAACCAAAGATATTAGCAACTTTAAGAACGCACTAGAGAGCCATTAATTCCGCTTTCATGTTTGATCCTATACCACAATTGAGTCTAACAGAAAAATAATGCGACTCGTTCAGATATATGACACCCCCAACTGCACATAAACCATATTGTGAAGCTCCATCGAAGAAAAGAACACGCTGATCCACTTTGAAATTAAAATAACTAATTTTGTCAGTCTTCAACTTATGCTCATCTTCCTTACATGATGCAAACATGTTTAAAGCAGTCATGCTACATTGCAAAGTATCAGTAGTGGAGTTCCGAAAGATAGCGCAGTTTCTAGTATACCAAATTGCCCATGAGATGCATATAGCAATATAAAAATGCTACTTGCAATGTCTGAACCAATTTAATAAGCAATTGTTAAAGTCCCCCACATCCCAGCACTATGTAATATTCAAACTAGATGAAGCCACATCCCAGATCTTATTAGTGAAACTGCATTTGACAAAAAGATGTTGTTTTGTTTCTGCTTCACTTTTACAAAGAACACATAAACTAGGTCCAAGCCAACCCCTTTTACACAGGTTTTCCCAAGTCTTTAATTTATCTTGCAATAATAACCAACAAAAACATTTCAGTTTCAACGGGATAGACCAGTGCCAAAGCCTCTTGTACCACCAATCCTGAGGAAAGATAAACTTATCTCTAACAATTCTTGAATAGGTAGTTTGTGCTGTAACAAAACCAGAAGCAGGATTTCCACCCCAAACAAGATGATATGAGTCTTGATTCAATTTGACACCTGCTGAATTTAAGTTCTAGATGTAAGCATCCCAAGATCGAGCTAAATAGCCAGATAAACCAAGGTCTCTCGCAGACATCCACTTTGCATTATTCTCATCCCCAATTCTGAGCAGATGAATTTTGTTCAAAGTAGACAGCCCTAAAATCTGAAGATACTGAGAGAGGATAGGAGGCAGAATATAATCATCTTCCATTCCAATGATGGGATCTATCCCAACACGTATCATAGCTCCAGTCCCTACCTGCCATAAAAGATCATCTTTTATCCAGTGAAAGATCTTCATAAAACCCCTCCACATAGGAGAGAAGTTCCAACTTGCTAGTTTAGGATTTCTAATCCAGCAGAAAACATCCAATTTTATATATTTGCTATGAATAAGACTAGACCAAAGAGTTTTTCCAAAAATACCCCTCCAAATACTTTTTAATCTGAGAGCAATGTTGAAGATCCCCGGATCTTTAATGCCCCAACCACCAAATCTATAAGTTCTAGAAAGAGTGTCTGCAGCAACCATAGGAATCTTTTCACTGTTTGCAGTCCCAGACCAAAGAAAGTTGAAGAAATATTTTTTGATGGTCTTGATGATAAATGATGGCACTTCAAGCAATGAGAACCAATAAACAGGTATGCTAGAGAGAACAGACTTCACTAAAATGAGCTTACCCCCTATGGACAATAACCTGTAAGACCAATGCGCGATACGTGCCTCAATTTTTCTCAACAGCCAGTACCAATCCTTGATTTGATAATTGTTCGGCTTAAGATTAAAACCCAGGTATTTGAAACCTTGATCCATGGGACAGCAGTTATATGGCAGGATCGAAAGGATGTCACTAAGATTCCTATCATTTAATGATAAATGATCAAAGTTGGATTTTGCAGAACTGACTTTCATACCTGATGCGCTGCAGAAAGTCTGGATGATTTCATTGTACATAAGCCACTCCTCAACAAAGTCCACACCATCCACTAAAACATCATCAGCAAACAGTATGTGTGTGATCACACAATCCTTTGCTATCTTAATACCTTTTATCTTCCCTCTCATTAAGGCTTGATTAACCAATCTACTGAAACCATCCATGACCAATATGAATAGAAGAGGATATAGGGGACACCCTTGTCTAATCCCCCTAGAGCAACTGAAAAAATCAGACGGACTACCATTTACAAGCACAGAGATATTCATAGAAGAAATACAGGCCATTATCCACTTAATTATCAAAGAAGGCAACCCAATTCTGATGAGAATCAATCTGAGAAAAGACCAATTCACCCTGTCATAAGCTTTTTCCAAGTCCATTTTAAGTAACAGGGCTTTTTTCTTATAAATCTTAATACTATGCAGCAGCTCCTGGGAAATGCCAATGGCATCATGTATCTGTCTTCCAGCTAAAAATCCAAATTGTTCAACAGAGATATGCTGAGATAAAACAGACTTTAGTCTATCAGCAATAATTTTTTAGATAAGTTTGTAAAGTAAATTACAAAGGGCAATCGGACGATAATCACCAAAAGACCTAGGCTTGTCTTTTTTGGGAATTAGAGTAACAAAAGTGGAATTGAGACCACCCGAAATATATCCATTTATCCTGGAGAAATTCACCATATCTTTAAGTTCACGACCCATCAGGTCAAAGAAATGCAGGTATAGCTCCACCGGCCACCCATCAGGCCCGGGGCTTTTTTCTTTAGCAAAAATTTTCAGAGTCTATTCAATTTCTTCCAAAGATACCTCTTCTTGAATACAGTCAGCATCCTGCTCATTAAAGAAGCGTGGATATAGAGAAGCCACTTTAATGTGCTCTGTCAAGCAACAATCACCAGGATCGCTATAAATATGACCAAAAAAGGAGACAGCTTCAGATTTAATGTTATCAATCCCAGAATGCTAATGCCCTCTGTCATCATCAATTTCCCATATGTATTTCGAATTCCTCCTAGCTGAAGCTAAAGTGTGAAAGAATCTTGTAATTTTGTCACCATGAGAAATCCAAATGGCACGACTTTTAAGTTGCCATTATTTTTCTTCCTGAATAAGTAACTCATATTTTTTCTTCTCAAGCTGTCTCATAACCTCAAAAGAGTCAAAAGATAGGGAATTATTAACATTTGCAGAGATAGACACCTGAAGTTTTTTTTCTAACAAGTATAACTCCCTTTTGTCTACCTTCTTTTTTTCCCTAATCCATTTAGAAGCAGCCTCTTTTAAACCTTTTAATTTATGACAGAAATTTTGAATCGGATTTGAATCAGGAACATCACAGCTTAGCCAAAAATCTCTAACCATACAGCAAAAGGAATCATCTTCGAGCCAGGAGGAATTGAACTTGAAAGGAAAAGATAGATTGTGGCCCAATTCATCTAGTTGAAGGACAATGGGCCAGTGGTCTGAAAATTTGCAGTCGAAAACCCAAGACCTATGCTTCTGGAAGATGCCCAACAAATTCGATTTGACAATAAATCTATCCAGTCGCTTATGGACTCCATCACCTCCAAATCTACCATTAGTCCAGGTGGGGACCAATTTATGTGGCTGTACATCCACCAAATCTGAGTCCACAATTAGCTGAGTAAAGAAATCTGCTAAATCATCCAGCCTGGCAGAGGATCCCCAAATTTCAGAAGCATGACAGGTAAAGTTTAAATCACCTGCAATAATCAAGTCATCTAAGTTCATAAGCCCAGAACCCTGGAGAGAAACCCAAAAACTCTATCTCTCCCTATAGGGAGCATAACAATTGAGAATGGAAAGTGAGTGGTGGTTCCCACAGAAGGACCCCTTTAATAGCATTCCCCAGGGGGTTGAGAAAACCTTAAATTCAAACACATTTGGATCCCATGCAACTGCAAGTCCCCCAGATAAGCCACAAGAACTTACTGCTGCCACCTCCCAATAAGGAAGAAGCTTACAAATTTTATGGATAGCAAGGTTTTCATCACACATGGTCTCTTGAATTAAAATAATAACAAGTCCAGTAGTTTTGAACAGATTGGATAAAGCCTGTGCCCTAGACACCTTACCCAATCCACGCACATTCAGAGACAAAATAGACATCAAGGAACAATCAAATTGGGGGACGACGCTCTAAGCCCCAGGGAAGCTACCAGATCAGACCTATCCACCTCTTCTAATCTCTGAGAAATAGGAGTGTAAGAATCTGAAGAAAGTTGGGCTTTGTTATCAAAATTCTTTTTCTTTTTACCCCTTCTAATAGTGACATTTTGGAAATTCAGGGTTTGAACAGGTTTAGCCAAAGACCCACTCCCCGGATTTTTAGTGTAGGTAGGTAATGGAGGAAATTCCTCCCCATTCTCCGAGATAAGATAACCACTTTTTGCCAAAATAACATTGTCCACCGAATTTGCAAAGCCAGCAGAGCACTCTAAAACCTTGTGTCCATCCAATCTCTTGCCAGCTTCACAGCCCAGTTTCAAAGATGAATCTGTAGAACATCCAACAGGGGAGGTCGGGCCCAAACCCAATTTATCAGAGTGCAAAGACTGTAACCCCGAATTACTAGGGAGAGGGGAGCTAACATGAATAGGGTTTGACAAGTCATCCCCTACAAGGTGAGGCGAAGAGTTCCCTAAGACAGTAGAATCTGCCTCCAGGACACCAAAAAGTTTACGACCAGCTTTCGAACAAGGGTAATTATTCATCGGGCTAACTATTGGAAGACCCGTCACAAGATCATGGCGCATCTGAATTTCTCTCTTAGAAATGCGGCTAGAAAGCATTTTTTCAGAGTTTTCAAGAAAACCAAGTTCATCAATTGATAATTCAGGATAGTTAATAGGGGTTTTGATTAAGGACTTACCTGAACGATCAATAGATGACTTAGGAGATCCAACCCTAGGAGAGGAGAGCTCCGAAGCAAAAGAGCCCAAATTGTTCTTACGGTTGAAGGGACAAGAAGCTCGAACATGTCCAGTCCTTCTACATGAGAAGCATCGAAAAGGAATTTTTAAAAAATCAAGTGTCTGTTTCCAAACCATAGATCCCCAAGCAATTTCAATTTCAACCAGTAAGCCACCCCTCGTATCGATTTCAACCATGACTTTAGCATAGCGGCGGTCCATACCAAAGAAGTTATGTTTGTCGATACGCACAAATCGCCCAACAGAATTAGCTAGCCCCATAATGACATCTTCAGTCCAGAGCTCAATGGGGAGACCTGGAATGATCATCCAGAGATGCCGAAGAGATTGATATTCATTTAGAGGGTTAAAATTTAAATGTCGGCACTTTAAGAACATTGAACCCTGCTTGAATTCCCAAAAGGAAGACAAGATCTTGTCAAGATGGGCCGCATCAGAGAAAGTAAATAAAATCCAACGATTCATCAAGAGATTGATGCGGGGAGCCATGCCTGTAAGCAGAACCCAAAACTTGTTAACCCACTCCGTAATTTCTAACTTGTTGCCCGAAGTAAACTCCAACCTACCCACCATAGCCCTTTCAGCAAGGATGCCAATTTTGTCAAGGTTATAATCCCCGTCAATGTCAAACCTAGCTATTTCTGCCCTTGCCTTAAAAGTTTTCACTAATCTTCTGGACTTGGCCTTCAAACCTCGAAGATTATCTCTGAGAGGACCTCCACCCCCAGCCCTACCAGGGAGATCGCCCAACACAGAGTCGGATGGCGGCAGAGTAGGGTTAGGAGAATGATAAGTCTCCACCATAGTGGAGACCACAGCGAGATAAGGTAAGAAAACCCCCAACTGTCGGTTTCTGTCAGAGAAAAAAGACAGTTGCCAGAACAAAAAGGGACAGTACCAAAACCTAGGGAAGCCAGTAGGACCCCCACACTGGCCTTTAAAATTGGAAAAAAAAAACTAAATCTGGAGGTGGCCCGAGGTCAACCAAAGAAACTCACCAAATATAGAACTCAGACTATATGCAGGAAAAACCGAAAAATCAAGTTGGAAAGAAGAGAAGTAACCTACGACTAGCAAAATAGTTCCCACTTTTTTATCCTTGGCTGGTACTAGGCTGATTCTGCTAATCAGCTTGACTCCAAGTCGTCGTAGGCCACACAATCGTCCAATCAACCATCCACCATATATATATATGTTACTTAATATACATCATCTCAATTCTTAACACTTTAATTTTTTTTATCAATTCACTTATATAGCCACTTTACATAATACTTATTACTTAATATACATCATCTCAATTCTTAACACTTTAAATTTTTTTATCAATTCACATTTATGTTATATATATATATATATATTCTACAAGATGATGCTTATCACTTAACCCATATAATCCAAGTTTTTAAGACTTTGAAAGGATTAAATCACCTAACATACCTAATCCGAATATTTAAGACTGGAAAAGAGCGAGTCTATTCACTTATAATGAAGAAGCCCATCATTTATGTCCATAATGTATTTAAATTACTAAAATATCTGAATATTAATTCTTACTTTCTTTTTAATTTGTAATAGTTGAATAACACATTTATGTTTATTTATAGTTGAAATATTATAAATTATAAACTAATTTAAAACTTATGATTTATGGTTAAATATTTTTTTTAAATTATATACATTATATTAATCATTAAAAAATTATATAGATGTCACTTGGTTGGTTTTACTAAGCTAGTTTTTGAGTCGATGTCTCATAACTTTCTAGTATCAACAATACTAACTAAAACTTAGCAAGACCAAATGTCATTAAGGTGGACAAAAACATAGTTTTTACCTTTTGACATCTTAACTATAACAACTAAAAAAAAAAACAGAAAGAAACCTAAACCTCTAAGCTTCATCATAAATGGTAACCACATGCACCTTGTTCTCAAGCAGTTGGTCGCTTGATTAGTGCTATGAATATTTAATTAATATTATTAATTATAAATTAATAGTTTATTAGGTTACTAGTGAAAAGGCGTAACCCTTCACTATGCCTCCTCAAGCCTTATAAAGGCCATCTTATTGTAATCTTTATATCATCAATCAATATATTATTCTTATCTTATCCAATATGAGAGTCGGATTCGACTATTAATCTAGTGAACGGATTCGTTCACCGCATTTGGTATCAGAGCACGGATTCGGCTCCTTCGACCTGAGCCTGGATTCGGCTCATCCTACTATCAGAGCACAGTTTCGGATCTTCAGTTTCGTCTCTTCGCGGCTTACATATCCGCTGCTCATCCCTCCTCCCTTCATTCTCGTGCCATCTCCACTCGGCATCACTCACCATTCCCTCGCCCTCCTCCATGTTCCCCTCTACCTCGCACACCCTTCCACCTCTTCTACCTCTCTTCACGTCATCACACTCCGCCTACTGTGCGTCCTTCCCCCGTGCTCCCACTCCCTATACCCCCACGCATCTCCACCTCGGGATGCTCCACCCCACGCAGCTCCCTGTCGCTGCTACACCCTCCCTTCCAAGCTACCGCCTACATCCTCCACCGCTCCGCTCCCACTCCCCCATGCCATCTCTCTCATCCCTACTGCGCTATGATCTATAGCTCCACGCCTGCGTGTTCTCCCCTCCATCCTCACACTAGAACTGCGCCACTCTCTCCTCCCTTAGCCTGCTGCTACCTTCCATTAACATCGCTGCCTGCAACCACCGCGCCCTCATTTCTCTACGCTTCCCTCTCCCCCAATATCTGCTTTCCACCTGCTCATTGTCACCTCGTCCAATGCCCTTTTCTCCAGCACCTCCGTCGCCACTCTCTCGCTTCCTCCACTTGCTCTCCCGCTAATCCTCCTCTCCAGCAAGTGAAACCCTAAATTTAAAAAAAAAAATTAAATATTTAAACCTTGTAATAATATTATTACATTAGTTTAATATTTTTATTTTTTTTTTAAACTATATATTAAACTATATATATAGTTTACATAAGACATTAATAATATTATTATTATTAATTAATAATTATTATTATTTAAAAAAAATATTATTATTGAAATAATTATTATTATTATTTTAAAATAATAATTATTTTTGGGAATAAAAAAAATCCCCCTCTACAAGACCTATGGCGTCATTCAATGAAGAATTGATCAAGCTTTTTGAGCAAATCAGTAAGGATATAAATGAAATAAAAAAATCTATTAACAATTTAACACTTATAGAAAATGAAGATGTATGTGAAAATTCCGTAGAAGAAGCCACTAAAGCTTAGGTAAAAGAAGAAGATGCAGTAGACCATTATGTCAATCATGATGAAAGTAATGGCATTGATCAAGATAATATGCAAGACAAATATACCACACATCCTATTAATAAAGAAACCAACAACGAAATATTTGATAAGGAGGAAGCTACAAAAAACTATTATGTCAACCAAGAAGAGAGTATGGATCTTGATCAAAATTGCAGCAAGAAGCAAGCCAATTATGCAGTCAAATATCTGAACGAAGCTGTATGCACAAAGGAAGAAAATTCAAAAGAACTTTTGATAAAGACTAAAGAAAAGGGTAATAATGAAGATCAATACATCAACAAGAATGTCACATACATAAACACACGAAGAGAAGATGTCATCATAAGGACCGCTATTAAGAACATCAATAAGAACAACTATAAGGTTAATCGGAATAACAACATGAAAATAGTTATTATGAGAAAGTTGATCAAGTCTGTTCAATCAAGAACAAAAATAGTTAAAAGTAACAACCAAGCAAGCAGTAAAAACATAAACAAAACTTCACCAAATATAGATTTAATACAGATTCTGACGCAAAAGAAACAAAAGGAAGCAATGGTCGTAATCAAAATCGCACCTCTCAGGTCATCAGTGCGACATAGAGCCAGAATAAAAGACGACATTAGGAAAATACTCAAGCTTTGAGGACAAAGCTTTCCTAAGGGGAAGGCAATGCTATGAATATTTAATTAATATTATTAATTATAAATTAATAGTTTATTAGGTTACTAGTGAAAAGGCGTAACCCTTCACTATGCCTCCTCAAGCCTTATAAAGGCCATCTTATTGTAATCTTTATATCATCAATCAATATATTATTCTTATCTTATCCAATATGAGAGTCGGATTCAACTATTAATCTAGTGAATGGATTCGTTCACCGCAAATAACCTTCAGGGGTTCTAGGCTTCAAAACACTTTCTGTAGTGAGCTTCGCTATGGTGTTGATTCACTAGATGATTAGCTATCAGGTTCAAGATGGCATTGATTTTCAAGATTTGGCCTCGGTTCCATTCCACTATGACTTACATCCGCTTCTTGGACTTTGTTCCATCGTGTTGGGTTTCCATCAGGGCTTTCCCCATTGACATTTCCATTTGCCAATCTATCAACACATTTTTAGTGTGCTTTGTCTCGTGAGTTCGAGATGAGCCCACATCTTTGACCCACTCTGACAATTCCATTTACTCCTCCACAATTTCCTGCGACCCTTGTTCCTTCTCAATCTCTTGATCAACGCGGTCGAAGAATTGTCTAGTCTCCTCAGAAACCACCTGGCAATAAGCATGCTTGGATTCTACTACCTCATGTTGAACTCAAGGCATGTGTGAACCCCTTTATGTTCTCCTCGGACCTCTTACAGTCCTGGGCTTCGCCATGCTTCAGAGAGCCCTCGTGAAAATATTGTTCCAGTCCCAAACCCACCTCACCAATAGTCTCTTCCTCACCTGCGCACCACTCTTCTCAGGAAAAAGCCCATCCGCAGAGCTCCCACACCAAAATCCGTGCACAGGTTGGAAGACAAGCTTCACCTCCAACATCCTAAAATAAGAACCAGGTGAGGGAGATTTTATGCCATCATTTCTCTGCATGCACTGCATCCTCGTCGCCGTCAAGACTGCCATAGAAATTATCACCTTCGCATGCAGCCACCCTGTCATACCATCATCACTATTCATTTCCACAATCTTCCTTCCCTATCATCTGCGTGCGAGGTATAGCTTCTAGCCAAGCTGTATCCTGTTAAATCCCCTCAACCTTATACTCGTACCATCCATCGCATGCTTCATGCCAATTTTTCCATTGAGTTGGCCAGTTGACGAGGTGTTGGGCCAAGTGTCCTGTCATTTCTACCATCCATCATTGTCCTATTGTTCACCCACCTCCAAGAAACTTATAGTTAAATACTATGTTTAATATTATAATTTTTTAAATCTGTGAGATGTAGAACAATCGGTGGCGGGTGATGGTTAAGACACCCCTAAGCGGAAAGGTCGTCGGTTCGAAACCCCGCGGATACTAAAATCCAACCATGTTAAGGGTTGGTGTGGTCCAGGCCCAGTGCGATCTCCGGGTGATTTTGATGGCTTAGATGCCCCTGGTTCGTGGTCTCTCAACCAATGGTGAATCCTGCTAGTCACGAGGTACTACCACTTGTCAACCAAAAAAATATTGTAATTTAAAAAAAAAATTGATAGAAAAAATATTAAAAATGTTCATATATGTTTTTTAATAACAAAATTTATCATAGTTTAATTAATTAATTAAAAAGTGAAAATAATTTTTTTTTTAACTAAAACGGTTGAAGTGAGGATAAAGTTGTGAATATATTTTAAAATGATTTGTTAGTATTAACGACTAGCGTCTTTTACTTTTACAAAAAATATATTGAAATTTGGATCGTCAATTTATTTCCTTACCTACCAATCATTTTAAACCTTACTCAATTTCATAAATAAAATATTTGATTTTATATTATTTTTTAATTTTAAAATAATTTTGTTTAAGTAAATTTAATAAGAATGGAATGTTTTGGATTTATTAAAAAATTTAAAAAATATTAGACAATTGATTCATCAATATCCGTTGACCCAACGATAAGAGAGAGTCGAGAACCTAGTGACGTCATCGTTCTCTTATATATTGATTTGTATTTTTTTTTTAAATTAAGGTGGACGTGTTATGTATTGCTTCGATTTGTCTTTTTTATATATAAATTTAAGCTGGACGTGTTATATATGGCTTCCATTCCATTAATATATTTAAAAGGATTAGGCAAGAAACTTCACTTGTTTCTTAAGCTAGCATTTGCTCTTGGAGGTGTAAAAGTGAAAGTCGTTAGGAAAAAAGTGAATTTTGTAACAATGTTAGAGACTATTTTTCTTTCTCTTTAGTATACAACGAAGCGATAAACACAAAGATGTTATATATATAATGATAAGGAAATTGTTATTTAAGTGGGTTTAACAATTAAAAGACTACGTTTTTACCTTTAGAAATTATATATTCAAATAAAAACAAAATTGTATAGATATAAAATTAACTCTTGGAAATAGTACAAGTATCAACTAATTGTAGCACCAAATTGCAAATAGATATAGCAAGTAGATATGCAAAAACCATTCATCAAATATCATTCAACGTCAACATATAACTTTCACATATGTATGTAATCCGGATTGATTTTATCATTTACCATAAAATCTTAAAAAACGAAGCATACAACATAGCCCGACTGGTCGAGAGAAATTGTCGACTTAACCGATCGACATATCTTCACTTTTTCATAGAGCTTATGGATTTAGATTGCAAATTTTCGGCTGATGGGCCTAGTCGATAGGTTATTTTCCCAAGAAAGAAGGAGATGTGAAATAACTGAACAAAACATGCATGACTATGCAAAATTGATAGATATAGCTGGTAGTGTTTATTTATTTTTGGAAGTGGTTGCTGCTTCTTGTGGTGCACAGACCTGAACAATCGTTTCAGCCGAGATAGATAGATGGCGGTGAAAGTTTTCCTAATGGCGCGACGAGTTTTGAATGTCAATCGTAAGTGTTGTCAGACTTGATAACTCAGTCATCTTTTCCTCTGTTGTCTTGCTCTGCAGATGAATTAAGTCTAGACCAAATAGGTCAATTTTCTCATTTGTTGTTATAAGCAGTGTTTGGATATGTGGTTGAAGTTGTTTCACTTTAAAGAGGTTGTTTTGGGCTTGGCTCAACCATTGCTCTTCACTTTTTTCTAATTTCTCCAATTTTCTATTTTCTATCAGAATTTGATCTTCGATGGCTTTGTTGATGCTGTCGTCATCTACTGCGCGTTGCTGTTGAAGTTTAGCAATTAAGTCACTTGTGTTCCACATTTCTGTGAATACATTGCCATAGTGTTTGTACCAGTTATGGAGAACATCAATGACAATAGCTGCTTGATTATTATATTGCTTGAGCTGATCATATGCTAAATTAAATGCTTCATATTGTGTCGACATGAGGGATGTTGTAATTGTGGCCTGTTCCTGTCGGTCCCTGACCAGTTCTTCTCTGAATCTCGACACGACTGTTTGGAATAACTGAAGAGATTTATCAAGTGTGCTAGTCATGTCGGAGCTGGCTGGAAGAGAAACAACTTCTTGCGCTAAGTCTTGACACTTAGCCAAAAATACATTTTTCTCTTGTTGTAATTCGTGTATGCAGTCTTTGGTTTCTAGTCCCCGGTGTCGTTGCTCTCGACTAATCGCATCAGCCAATAAGTCGAGCTCTGTTTGTGTTGCTTCTTGTGGCTTGTATGTCGACAAGGGACCGAATTGGTCTAGATGTACAGATAATCGACCCATCTGAGAGATATCAAAGACATGCTGCTGTTGCTGTTGGAGCTCTCTATTTTTGTGCCTATTGTTTTGAGGGTGCTTTTTCTTGGAATTGTGTTGAGATTGTGGAGGCTTTAGTTGTTGTTTTGAGTTTTTGTGTGTCTCGACTACTTCGCATGAGACTTGTGTTTTCAATTGTGCTTCGTCAATGTTTTGTTTTGCTTGTATTGAGCTACTTGTATCTGTCGGGAGTGCTTCTGCGGCGACTAGATGATTGTCTTCTTGTCCTTGTTCCGTGCGTGGTTCAGTGATTTGTGTTGCTGGTTCGGCTTCTAATTCGATGGCTGCTTCACTAATTTCTGTTGTTGGTTTGCGTGCTACTTCAAATATTTCTTGAGCTGCTGCTTCTTGTTCTTGAATTAATTTTGATGGAGTAGTGGTTCCATCTGCAGGGTTACGGAATGACAGGTTGACTTGGGGAGCAGGGTTGGAAAGGGAGCTGGTAGACGGTTGGGGTCTGGGGACATGTAACAATAGTTCTGGTATCAATGGTTCGATTGAATTTAGAACTTCAAGGTCTGGGGGCTGTTGTGGTGGATTGACGAGAGGTCGAGGAGGTGAATGGGCTTGTATTGACTGGTTCAGTGGAAAAGGGATAAACTGTCCAGTTTCCTCGTAAGAAATGAGATTGGTAGGGTCCAGATTACGCTTAAGATGTATATGATGCATACCAAATGCTTGTGGTGCTGAAAGAGTCGGAAGGTTCAATAATGTAGTTGGGTCATCTCCAAGAGGGGCTGAATCATTCCATGGGTTATTTTCAATGAAGACAGGTGTATTCGTCAGTAATACTTGTCATTTTGGGAACATATTGGGAATATTCGTTATCAAGTGTGTTAGGTCTTGTTCAGTTTGAAATGGTTGACGAAGAGGGAGAGAAAGAGATTGTACAACATTTGAAAACTAAGTTAATGATAAATGTGCAAGTGGAGTACTTAGAGGTGTAGAAAAAATAGAATCTTCTGTTAGAATAGTCGGAGACATTGGGGATGAACTTACAGCCAAGTCGATAGAATTCTCTATCATAAGATGAACTTTCGTTTTAGCTTCTGGTCAGCTACGAGCTTCTTCAGCTTCCAAAAATCTCTTAAACTGCTGGTCAACTGGTACTTTATTTTCAGTTGCATTCTCGAGAACTTGTGTTGCACTATCGAACAGTTCTACCTCGTCTTCCTCAGTCGGCTCCTCTATGATCATTTTTCTTTTTCCCTTGCGATGCAATTGAACATTTCATGCTTGTCGAGCTTATGTTAACTCGTTGGCCATGTGTTGAATGTTGTTACTCGTCAAAGCATATTTTGGGTTGTCAAAGTGACTTTGTTCATCTGAATGCTGGATTGTATCCATAGGGTCTTCATGTGGTGTAAGAATAAGTGATAGAGGTTCTTGTTCCACTGTAGGCTCAGCTTCATATACGAAGGTGTGCATATATAGGCGGGCTTCATACTCTTCCTCTTTTTCTGCATCCATTAGAGGTTCAACTATGGGGACGCTTGCTTCTCAGGCCTTAGCAGTAATTGTCAGTATTGTATTACTTTGTCTACTCAGCTCATTGAAGATTTCTTTGACAGAAGGGTAAAAGTCGAGAGCTTTTGCAGTGCCACCTACGCCTTGTAGGTGCCAGACTTTGTTGTGATCCAGGTCAAGTTGGATGTGTGCCGATGGAGATAGACTTCGTCGAACATTTTGAGGTACTCTCCATCTGGTGGATACAGTTTTTAGATTTTGAAACCAGACTTCGAGCCAAATTTTTACTATTAACAGACCTAGCCGACTTCCCCCAAATGTAAAAGACCTGAAATTTTGCATTAACATGGGTCTTTCTAGAAAAAAGTCTTTATTTCCTTATGGTCTGAGATGCGTCATAGCAATCCAGATAATTAGATATGGGTACCGAATGGTTGTTCCCTCATTTTTACATTTGGAGCATATGGTCCGGATAATGTCGGCTAAGTAGTTTTCCCAGTTGTATTGTTTGCCACTTACTGCCATGTTCAGTATTGCGTCTAGCATTTCAGTTTTTAGATCTGAACCGCGACCGGAAGTTGATAAAGCGGTCAAAACAATCCAAGCAGTTATCTTAAAATTTTCATATTTCATCTTACTTATCACTAATCCTCAAGAGTTTTTTCCACTGGGGTTCTCTGTAAATTTTTCAATCAATTCTGGTCTAGGTCGAACGGGTACCTCTTCGCCTTTATTTGAAAATCCTGTAATTTTGTAAATGAGTGAACCATTTATTTCAACTGGGATATCAAATATAATTTTCCATTATGAAATCTGCTAACTATGAATTGAGCAATAATATCCTTCAGTCCGCCAAATGATTCAAGCAAAGGTGCTTGCATGTAATTAAGAACTGTAGCAGCTCGCAATTTTTCAGCTTCTTCTCTCCAGTGGTCTTTTGAATCTTTTCCCCAAATTACAATGTCTTTCCAAGTTCTTCTCCAATGTGATTCTTGTACCTTATCATTTCGAACATTCTCCAAGCACGTTTGCAACGGTGTTTGCGCTTTCTCTAACTCATGGATTTTAGCTGTGACTGAACGAGTGCTTGTCTGAACCGTTTTCGGCGCCATGGTTTCTACGCAGTTATAAAGATCGTGGAGGTTTTCTGGTATTTCTTAAGTCTGGCTTTGCAGTTCTTGTTAGAAGAGTGTCCAGGAATCCTGGACTTCGAGATTTAAAGAAGACGAGCACAACACGTGTGACTGTAAAGTGGATGGGTGTAATAAAGAGTGATTTAACAACGGAGTTAATTTTGATTGACAAGCTATCCCTGCCTCGGTAAGTGGATGCTTTGCATTTATGTTGGAGCATGTGGGGTATGAATAAGCTGTCGATTGTAATGAATATGGTGATTCTGAGTTGTACGTGTGGCGACTTGGAAACTTCCATGTTGAAAGTTTTGGTATTGTCGACGCATAGGTTTTATATGAAATTTGGTCGATCTCCGACAAGTTACACATGTGATCATCCTTCGACGAGTTGGTCGACTTGATTTTCTTTCTGTTGAAGACAGGGTTGCTAGTCAACGTGGGAGAAACAATTTTATAATTTTTTAAATAAATTATTTTTAATTATTGAAATAAATTGTTAAAATTATTTTTTAACGATTGTAATTATTCTTTTTAATGATCTTATTTTATTTAATAATGCAAAGCTATTCATTTAGCAATGATTAAAAATATTTAAACAATAGTAGATTTGAAAACATTTCATACACACAAATTATACTACTTTGAAAATAATGACATCATTCAATAGTGAGTTTTTTTCGTTTAACCTACTTTGAAAATTGGGATCTCCTTTAGTATATTGTGGCATTTGTTATTTAACCGACTGGTCCTTTCACACTTGGTTCGTCGACCTCAACAGTTACGGGTCAATAGTTATTTTTGGTCGAATTGCAAAATATGATGAATGGTTCTAAACGCCATGTAATAAAGATGACTAATTCAGTCTCATCTGATGTTAATTTTACGCATTAATTGGTCGATTCTGTAAAAATAGTTGGCTAATTATTTAAAAATATGGCCGATGTAACATTGTCGGGACATGTAGTTTGAGTCTATACATCATATGGGTGATACAAAAAATTATATTCCATTTGGTGAAGACATAAGTCATTTTATTTGGAAATATGCAACCAAAATAATGTTTTTGTCGATACATGTAGCATATTATATGTTAAATTTGAGTCTGGTCGAATTTGAAAAATGGTCGCTAGGTACAGTTAATACAGATAAAGTCACTTTGTAGTGGAGTCGACCAAACTTCGTTCGACCAAAGTTGAGCATCGACGAAAGTCGAGTTTAGAAGGGGATAACGAGGATGAGAAACATTTTGCAAATGGTATTAGACAAAAAATGACAGAATCTCTTTAGGAAACTAATTTCTCAAAATTTCAAATCCTTATTAGGATCCTGATTGCAACGTGTCAGACACACTATTAAAGAAACAATATGTGCAAATTGAAGAACTAATAATAAATTAGTACAGTAACATTGTAATCCTACATCTGTTATGGGTTGATTTAATTCAACTAAGGTGGTCGTCAGATTGTCGGGTAATTATTTAAAAATATGGTCGATGTTTGTTAAAAGAAGTCAGGTTTGTCGGTGAAGAGTGGTCGACTGTTTTAGCATAACCGACAAGCGATTACAGTTATAGTGTTTTTATGGCCGTGTCGATAATATATGGCTGATGATACAACATTCTAAGGACATGGACGAAACTCTAATCAACCAACCTGGTAGTGGGCATCGTGTTCAATGGTCTTGATGCGTAGGAGATCAAAATCGTCTTTTCTCAATCAAGGATGGTAATGGACGGTCCAAAAGAATTTCGGGTGCAAACAAATGATAACACCATGGATAAAAAGCCATGTCAGAATCATCGTATGTTTTTCATCTAACGCAAACCTTTCGTCGAATCTGTTTGGCGTAAATCCACGTTAAAGTCATCATTTCTCTTCTATGTGGAAACGCCAATTGGATGATTACTGCAAATGATTGTATATGATCATCGTTATTCATATATTTTCTATAAACACTCAGATCATCGTTATTCATTGTTATTCATGTGCAAAGGTCTGAGTGTTTAGTGTTTGCGTTCATGTTCGAAAAAGTGGCAGGGTCGACAAGCCGAATATTTTCAGTTAAGTTCTAATGATGAAGAGGGATCGAGAAGACAAGGTGATTTTTATACTGCATCAGGCGTGATAATTATGTCCCCTCAATCCCTTTAAAATTTGACCACCCTGATGTGAGTATCGCCAGAGAACCCGAGGATCGCAGGAGCTGACAGGTGTACAAGAAAGTTCAACGAAGGAAAAAGGACACTCGGAAGGCTAAACAGCCTCTCATCAAACCATGGAAATTTTCAGAGATTTTGTTAATTCCACTGACGAAGTCGTGCCTGCTCCTTCAATAGAACAAGCACACATGGAAGATTGGCTAAAGGTGGAAGATTTGTTCGACCAGCAAGGACAAGTAAAAGCTTAGACGTACGGTGACGAGAGTTCAAAATAAGTAAGCCGTGTGTGTGAACATTCTTTTTTGTTGTAATTAGCTTTCAGAGGTGATACGTTGGTTCATATAGGTGTTGGTATAGTTATAATTATTTTCTCGTACATCATTTGGGCCTCAGGTTATATATATTTCCGTGTAATAGAGATAGCAAAGGGTTAGAAATCAGTGGGTTGAGACCTGGGAAATTTAGGTTGTGTTTCTGGGATATAATCCTTAATTGAATTATAGTGTTTGAACCTGGTTTTTAGATGAGATTTATGCGTCGTTTATCTTATAGTCTGTACTTTCTCGAGCCTTTAAAAATTGGTCGACTCTTAACTGTGTCGATTAAATTTAGTTTTATAAAAAATATGGTCGACACTGGAAATGGTCAAGCCTTATAAAATTGGTCGACTCTAAACTGTGTGGTGGAATTGATGGACACGAGTCAGAAGTAAATGAATATATACCAGACAATTAACATTTTATCTAAAAACAATAAATAAATGAGGTAAATGGTCAAATACAAGTTACAGCAAAAAACCAGAAGCTAGTTTCCAACAGAAAACAGCAAAAAGGGGAACATAATTCTAGGTAAATTTACTCTAAGAACCAACACAAAGGAATAAATATATACCAGTGAAGTAACCCTTTATCTAAAACCAGTAAATAAATAGGAGTAAATAGTGGAAACAAAGTGTAGTTTTCAACAACAAAAACAAAAGAAACAAAGAAACATGATAATTTTAGATAAATTGGCTCTTATTTGCTAAAGTTAGTAAATGAATATATACCAATCAAGTAACATTTCATCTGAAAACAGTAAATAAATTATGTAAATGCTCAAATACAAATTACAGCAAAAAAACAGAAGATAGTTTCCACATACCAATTGAAACAAGATAGGATTGTCCATATACTAAATGACTAAATTAAAGATTACTTTTCTGCAAGGGCAATTTTCCTAGGAGACAAAAAAATGAATATATACCAGTCAAGACACTTTTCATCTAAAACCAGTAAATAATTGACATAAACAAATTCTACTTTTCAAAAAAAGACAGCAAAATCTTGTTTAGATGTATTAAACATAAACAAGATTTAGGACAGCATAATTATAGCAAGGGAAATGATTTTTTGTTTGAGAGGAGAACCTATTTTTTTAATAGAAAACAACAATCTTTGGATTCTTGACAGGGTTGCTGGTTTGTAAAAGAGCAACAAAGAGAAACTAGTAAATAATTGACATAAACAGACTCTAGTTTTCAAGAAAAAACATAAAGAACGATAGCATAATCTTGTTTTGATGTATTAAACAGAAACAGGATTTAGGACAGCATAATTATACCAGGGGAAATGACTTTTGTTTGACAGGAGAACCTTTGTTTTGAATAGGAAACAACAATCTTTGGATCCTTGACAGTGTTGCTGGTCTATAAAAGAGCAACAAATTGAATGTGATTTGAATGCTGAGAAAAAACTAAGATTATCTCACAATAAGAGTATCAAAGAACAAAAGAATGAGAGAGACTTTAGCCATCGAATTTTATAAACGGTCAAGAGTAAAGGCGGTGCATTCATGTCTGACCACATTTAACCATTGTTTCATTGAAATGTGTTCTCGTACCACCGCAACATCGAATATACAGCAGGTCCAATCCGTTAATTCCAGATATACGTCCATAGGCAGAAATCTGTACTACAGAAGCAAAGTTCATAACTTCGTGATGGATTAAACGCAACGAAATCAATGTTCACGTGGGTAACCTTATAGAAAGTTGTTCAATGTCCAATCCGTCATTGAATGCATAAGTTTATAATGAAAAGTATGAATCTCGCAAGCTTTTTCTATGCAGAACTGGACTGCTTGTTTAGATTGTATCAACCCAAATGGTGGCGAGTTTGGTCGAAAGTCAAGTTGGTCGAGGCTTAAAAACTTGGTCGCTTCTTAACTATTTCGTCGAAATGATGGACACTTTCTAACATATGGTCGTAAGTCAAAATAGTCGGGTCAAGTTTGCTATAAAAAAATATGGTTGATAATCGAGTAGGCCAAGGCTTTAAAAATTGGTCAACTCTTGACTGTGTCGGTAACTTTAGTTTAAAAAAAAATCTGGTCGATATTGGAGTTGGTCAGCCCTTTTAAAATTGATCAACTGTTAACTGTATAAGATATGGTCGGGAGTCAAAATGCTCGGGTCACTTTAGTTATAAAAAAATATGCTCGATAGTGGATTTGGTCGATCGTTTAAAAATTGCTCCACTCTTAACTGTGTGGTCGAAATATGAAACAGTTGATATGAATTTGTAATTTTGTTTTCGATAATATTTGTAACAAATAGTCGGGTGTCAAAATGGTCGAGTCACTTTAGTTAAGAAAATATGGTCGATAGTCGAGTTGGTACAGTTGATACGAATTTGTAATTTTGTTTTCAATAGTATTTGTAAAATCATATCATACAATTTTGATTCACTTTAGTGGAGTTCGTCGAGCGTTTAAAAATTGGTCGACTCTTAACTCTGTGGTCCAATTGATGGACACTTCTTTTTAGTCGGGGTCAAATCTACAAATCAGTGCGATACGGATGGGGGTTTTCGTGAAATTGGTAAAGTAATGCAAATAAGATCGGCATGATCTGGTCGGCTTGGCCGAAAGTGGAAAAACACGCGGCAGGATTCCATTGCATTTATAGACGAAGAATCTATTCCAGGATTTTTAGTCGGTGTGAAGTCTGCAAATTACTGCGACACGGATGGGGGTTTCAGTGAAAGGGCCAAAGTAATGCAAAAAAATATGGTCGATAGTCGAGTTAATCAAGCGTTAAAATTGTTCGCCGTGAAATTCTCACAAGCTTTTTCCATGCAGAACTGGACCACCTGTTTAGACTGTATCAACCCAAATGGACACTTTCTAACATATGGTCGGAAGTCAAAATGGTCGGGTCAAGTTTGTTATAAAAAATATGGTCGATAGTCGAGTTGGTCGAGGATTTAAAAATTGGTTGACTCTTAAATGTGTCGGGAGTCGAAATGGTCGGGTCACTTTACTTTAAAAAAAATGGTGAAGAGTGGTCGGCATATTGTCGAGTAATTATTTAAAAATATGGTCGATGTTTGTTAAACGAAGTTGGGTTTGAAGGTGAAGAGTGGTCGACTGTTTTAGCATACCCGACAGGTGATTACCGTTATAGTGTTTTTATGGTCGTGTCGATAATTCATGGTTGATGATACAACATTCTGAGGACATGGACGAAACTCTAATCAACCAACCTGGTAATGGACATCGTGTTCAACGGTCTTGATGCGTAGGAGATCATAATCATCTTTGCTCAATCAAGGATGGTAATGGACAGTCCAAAAGCATTTCGGGTGCAAACAAATGATAACCCCACAGATAAAAAACCATGTCAGAATCGTCGTATGTTTTTCATCTAACGCAAAACTTTCGTCGAATCTGTTTGGCGTAAATCCACGTTAAAGTCATCATTTATCTTCTATGTGGAAATGCCAGTTGGATGATTACTGCAAATGATTGTATCCGATCATCGTTATTCATATATTTGCTATAAACACTCGGATCATTGTTATTCATTGTTATTCATGTGCAAAGGTCTGAGTGCTTAGTGTTCACGTTCATGTTCGAAAAACTAGCAGGGTCGACAAGCCGGATATTTTCAGTTAATTTCTAGTGATGAAGAGGGATCGAGAAGACAAGGTGATTTTTATACCACATCAGGCATGATAATTACGTCCCCTCAATCCCTGTAAAATTCGACCACTCGGATGTGAGTACTGCTAGTGAGCCCGAGGAGCGCAGGAGCCGACAGGTGTACAAGAAAGTTCAACGAAGGAAAAAGGATACTCGGAAGGCTGAACATCCTTCTCATTAAACCATGGAAGTTTTCAGAGATTTTGTTATTTCCACTGATGAAGTGGCGCCTGCTCCTTCAACAGAACAAGCACGCATGGCAGATTAGCTGAAGGTGGAAGATTTCTTCGACCATAAAGGACAAGTAAAAGCTTAAGCGTAGGGTGACGAGCATTCAAAATCAGTAAGCCGTGTGTGTGAACATTCCTTTTTGTTGTAATTAGCTTTCAGAGGTGATACGATGGTTCATATAGGTGTTGGTACAGTTATAATTGCTTTATCTTACATAATTTGAGCCTCGGGTCATATATATTTTCGTGTAATAGAGATAGCAAAGGGTTAGAAATCAGTGGGTTGAGACCTGGGAAATTTAGGCTGTGTTTCTGGGATATAATCCTTAATTGAATTACAGTGTTTGAACCTAGTTTTTAGATGAGATTTATGCGTCGTTTATCTTATAGTCTATATTTTCTCGAGCCTTTAAAAATTGGTCGACTCTTAACTGTGTCGATTAACTTTAGTTTTATAAAAAATATGTTAAACACTGGAATTGGTCGAGCCTTTTAAAATTGCTCGACTCTAAACTTTGTGGTGGAATTGATGTACATGGGTCAAAAGTAAAAATGGTCAGCTAACTTTAGTTGTAAAAAAACATGATTGATAGTCGAGTTCGTTGAGCGTTTAAAGATTGGTCGCTGTGATATTCTCACTTTGTAAACATGATCAACATATAAAACACTTGATACAGTCGGGAGTAAAAATGGTTTGTAAGATATTGTCGGGAGTAAAAATGGTGGTAAAGAAAACCATGGTCGATAATTGAGTTGCTACAGTTGATATGAATTTGTAAATTTGTTTTCCATAATATTTGTAAGATATGGTTGAGATTAAAAATTGTTGAATTGATGGAAAGTTGGTTTTATGCAACTTAATTTGTCATCTTGATTACATTTCCTTCATAGCCATTGATTATATTTTGCAATTCCACGAAAAATAAGTATTGAGCGGGAGTGGTTGACCAAATACAATATAGATAAACAAAGCTATATTGTAAAAGATATATGGAACATGTGCAATTTATGTGAAGTTGTTGCAAGATAGAAATAAAGACATTGTTGAACAGTGTTTATAAAGAGAAAAAGTATAGAGTTAACAAAGCAATCTAAATGATAAGTACAAATTTGAAAATTGCAACATAGACTTTATAAAAGATGTGATTTCACACAATAGTACAACAAAACTATATAATATAATATTCAAGTGTGTACAAAAAAAGATGTGTACTTGCTAAGTACAAGCTAGATAGTACAAAAGTCATAATTGAAGATTAGAATGATGTTGGGGAAAGTGTTTGTTAAGGTATAGTTCAAAGCTTGCGAGGAATTGGACGTTTATTAAGCACAATGTGTTCACTTTCATCAGGGGTATCGACAGGCGGCAATGATGGAGAAACCTCTTCTGACATAACAAGAATCACCTTCAAACAAGCATTTGAATTAAAAGTCTCTGTCTATACTGATAAAGTTAGAAGGTACTGCCGAGCAGAAACATATTGAACAATTTCCAAGAGAGACGCTGGATCATTTGATAGGAGACAAAAATATTTTGCAGAGACCCCCATGAGTTGTTGCGCAACATCATCAAAAGCTATGATACCGTATAGTTGTCCAGTAGCATCCGTGATGTCAACTTTGAGTATGTATCAGTAAGCACACTCTGTAAACTCCCCATCACATTTTTCACAATGCCAAACATTTCCAACTTTGTGGGAAAAAATTTCATGCATTGTATTCCATCGACAAATAGAGGGCATGCAAGGAAATGAAATTCATTGATGTTAATATGGGTGATTGTAGCAATAATTGAATACCAAGTTGCCTTCTCAGAGGGTTGGAGAGATTGTACCACAGAGATGGAAATGCGTTTAGAGGAGGTAGAAAAAGGCGAGTTGTATTTTCTGCTCAAAGATGGGGAGGCTGAACGGAATCCATTATCAGCAAACCATGCTTGGAGAGCTTCAGCTTCCTGAATATCTGGGTTTATAATGAGGTTGGTGTTTGAGATGGTTCCAATGGTTTTTCCATTGAATTATGTAACACGCCCACCTTTTATTGCAAGGATAGAGGGTGTAGCTAAACCTCGAAGGTTTCCAAATTGGGCACCCTCAATTGTGCAATGCTCCCCCCAAAGTGTTATATCTATGCTATACTTGGACATGTCCCTCAAGCCAACTATTCGGCGAATGGTTTCAGAGCCATACCTTTTGCGTATAGTTGATGCAGGGGAAATAGAAATGACAATTCCAAGAAGGTCAACCATGGAATTGAGCGGTGCAGTTTTGATGTCATGGATAGATTTAAAGTTGAAGCAATGAAAAGGAATAAGTGGACACTCTTCCAAGCATCGTTGAATTGTTGACAAGGAGTTTAGGAAAATCTCGAAAGCACTCTTCAAATGGTTGTATGTTGGATTAACTAGTTTCACTGTGCCATTTGATACTATGTAGACTATGCCAACTTGTATTTGGTCATATAATGAGATAGCTAGTTCATTGAAAGCAGAGATATGAATCTCATCTTTGGTAGCACTAACAAGGTCAAACCCAAAGAGTTGACCAGGACCTTTTTGGTTGGTGTAGGTGTTGATACTTGTCTTTGCAGTAACTCGTCCTTGAATGCTCCAAGTTTTGTTGGAAGCATTGAGCAATGTGAATTGAAGAGTACGTGCAACAAGGTTTGGCGTTGGAGAAGATATTGCAAGTGAAGGGTTTTCGGAGTCAAGGGCGTTGTTCTCTAAAATAGATGAACTGTTGTGGGTTGTAAAGCTAGGTGTCAGGTTGAAAGGGGATGGGTCTCCAATAATTGTTGTTTCTAAGGTGACAATTTCGAACGTGCCCAATGCGATAGTCCTGGAAAGAAGAATGAACATAAGTAAGTATAAGTAAAAAATATGTTACAATTATGAGGAGTTAAAACTAAAATAAGTGAAAAGGAAGATGCGGAAAGCAAATCATACGTTGCTTCATGTATAGTGTTGCATGTACACTTGTTGACTTTTATGATTGAACCTTTTTGGAGTTGGTGGTTATCCACAACGCTATTGTATCTAGTTGGAAGCAATGTGTCGTGCTTATGAATTCCATCAGAAATAGAGATTCAAAAGCGGGTAGTTGTTGAATTAAGAGAGCCTAGTCGATCAAGAGCAACAACTTGTACAAGTGGGCATAGGTCAACAGCACCATTCAGCAAAAGTGAGACAGCGTTTTTGGTCAATAGAGTGTCCATAAGTTGTAAAAAAAGGCGCGATATTGATATTAATTCTAAAGATAGAAGATGTAGGAGAACATGACAAAAGATCATTTGATATTTTTGGCAATACATAGGAATATTTGTGGCAAGAATACAAAAATGAAGGGCTTGGTAAACACAAGGGAATGAATATATACCAGTGAAGAAACGCTTTGTCTAAAACCAATAAATAAATAGGAGTAAATAAATGACAATCCATTGGCAGAAACAGACTCTAGTTTCCAACAAAACAACAACAACAACAAAAATAGTAGAAACAAAGTGTAGTTTTCAACAAGAAAAAAAAGAAACAAAGAAATAGGATAATTTTAGATAAATTGGCTCTTATTTTCCAAACTTAGTAAATGAATATATACCAGTCAATTAACATTTTATCTAAAAACAGTAAATAAATGAGGTAAATGGTCAAATACAAGTTATAGCAAAAAAACAGAAGCTAGTTTCCAACAGAAAACAACAAAAAAGGGAACATAATTCTAGGTAAATTTACTCTAAGAACCAACACAAAGGAATAAATATATACCAATGAAGTAACCCTTTGTCTAAAACCAGTAAATAAATAGGAGTAAATAGTGGAAACAGAGTGTAGTTTTCAACAACAACAAAAAACAAAAGAAACAAAGAAACATGATAATTTTAGATAAATTGGCTCTTATTTGCTAAAGTTAGTAAATGAATATATACCAGTCAAGCAACATTTCATCTGAAAACAATAAATAAATGAGGTAAATGCTCAAATACAAATTACAGCAAAAAAACAAAAGATAGTTTCCACATACCAATTGAAACAAGATGGGATTGTCCACATACTAAATGACTAAATTAAATATTACTTTTCTGCAAGGGCAATTTTCCTAGGAGACAAAAAATGAATATATACCAATCAAGACACTTTTCATCTAAAACTAGTAAATAATTGACATAAACAGATTCTAGTTTTTAAAAAAAAGACAGCAGAATCTTGTTTGGATGTACTAAACAAAAATAGGATTTAGGACAGTATAATTATAGCAAGGCAAATGATTTTTGGTTTGAGAGGAGAACCTATTTTTTTAATAGAAAACAACAATCTTTGGATTCTTCACAGGGTTGCTGGTCTGTAAAGAGCAACAAATAGAAACCAGTAAATAATTGACATAAACAAACTCTAGTTTTCAAGAAAAAACATAAAAAAAGACAGCAGAATCTTGTTTTGATGTATTAAACAGAAACAGGATTTAGGACAGCATCATTGTACCAAGGGAAATGACTTTTGTTTGACAGGAGAACCTTCGTTTTGAATAGGAAACAACAATATTTGGATCCTTGAAATTGTTGCTGGTCTGTAAAAGAGAAACAAATTGAATGTGATTCGAACGCTGAGAAAAAAACTGAGATTATCTCACAATAAGAGTATCGAAGAACAAAAGAATGAGAGAGCATTTAGCCATCGAATTTTATAAACAGTCAAGAGTAAAGGCGGTGCATTCATGTCTAACCACATTTAACCATTTTTGCATTGAAATGTGTTCTCGTACCTCTGCAACATCGAATATCTAGCATGTCCAATCCGTCAATTCCAGATATACGTCCATAGGCAGAAATCTGTACTGCTAAAGCAAAGTTCATAACTTCGTGATGGATTAAATGCAACGAAATCAATGTTCATGTGGGTAACCTTATAGAAAGTTGTTCAATGTCCAATCTGTCATTGAATGCTCAAGTTTATAATGAAAGTATAAATCTTGAATGATTTTTCCATGTAGAACTGGACTGCCTATTTAGACTGTATTAACCAAAATGGTGGCGAGTTTGGTCGAAAGTCGAGTTGGTCGACGCTTAAAAACTTGGTCGCTTCTCAACTATTTCGTCGAAATGATGGACACTTTCTAACATATGGTCGGAAGTCAAAATGGTCTGGTCAAGTTTGTTATAAAAAAATATGGTCGATAGTCGAGTAGGTCAAGGCTTTAAAAATTGGTCGACTCTTGACTGTATCGGGTAACTTTAGTTTAAAAAAAAATCTAGTCGATACTGGAGTTGGTCGGCCCTTTTAAAATTGATCAACTGTTAACTGTATAATATATGGTCGGGATTCAAAATGCTCGGGTCACTTTAGTTAAAAAAAAATATGCTCGATAGTGGAGTTGGTCGATCGTTTAAAAATTGCTCCACTCTTAACTGTGTGGTCGAAATATGAAACAATTGATATGAATTTGTAATTTTGTTTTCGATAATATTTGTAACAAATAGTCGGGTGTCAAAATGGTCGAGTCACTTTAGTTAAGAAAATATGGTCGATAGTCGATTTGGTATGGCTGATACGAATTTGTAATTTTGTTTTCAATAATATTTGTAAAATCGGATCATACCATTTTGATTCACTTTAGTGGAGTTCGTCGAGCGTTTAAAAATTGGTCGACTCTTAACTCTGGGTCCAATTGATGGACACTTCGTTTTAGTCGAGGTCAAGGCTACAAATCAGTGCGATACGGATGGGGGTTTTCGTGAAATTGGTAAAGTAATACAAATAAGATCAGCGTCATCTGGTCGGCTTGGCCGAAAGTGGAAAAACACATGGCAGGATTCCATTGGATTTATAGACGAAGAATCTATTCCAGGATTTTTAGTCGGCGTGAAGTCTGCAAATCACTGCGACACGGATGGGCGTTTCGGTGAAAGTGCCAAAGTAATGCAAAAAAATATGGTCGATAATCGAGTTGGTCGAGTGTTAAAAATTGTTCGGCGTCAAATTCTCACAATCTTTTTCCATGCAGAACTAGACCGCCTGTTTAGACTATATCAACCCAAATGGACACTTTCTAACATATGGTCAGAAGTCATAATAGTCGGGTCAAGTTTGTTATAAAAAATATGGTCAATAGTTGAGTTGGTCGAGGATTTAAAAATTGGTCAACTCTTAACTGTGTCGGGATTCAAAATGGTCGGGTCACTTTACTTTAAAAAACATGGTCAATAGTCGAATGCAAATAAGCTCGGCGTGATCTGGTCGGTGTGTACGAAAGCGAAAAAACACGCAGCAGGATTCGATTGGATTTATAGACGAGGAATCTATCTGAGGTTTTTTAGTCGACGTGAAGTCTGTAAATCACTGCGACACGGACGGGGGTTTCGGTGAAAGGGCCAAAGTAATGCAAAAAAATATGGTCGATAATCGAGTTGGTCGAGTGTTAAAAATTGTTCGGCGTCAAATTCTCACAATCTTTTTCCATGCAGAACTAGACCGCCTGTTTAGACTATATCAACCCAAATGGACACTTTCTAACATATGGTCGGAAGTCATAATAGTCGGGTCAAGTTTGTTATAAAAAATATGGTCAATAGTTGAGTTGGTCGAGGATTTAAAAATTGGTCAACTCTTAACTGTGTCAGGATTCAAAATGGTCGGGTCACTTTACTTAAAAAAACATGGTCAATAGTCGAATGCAAATAATGCAAATAAGCTCAGTGTGATCTGGTCAGTGTGTACGAAAGCGGAAAAACACGCAGCAGGATTCGATTGGATTTATAGACGAGGAATCTATCCGAGGATTTTCAGTCGACGTGAAGTCTGTAAATCGCTGCGACACGGACGGGGGTTTGTGTGAAAGGGCCAAAGTAATGCAAAAAAATATGGTCGAGAGTCGAGTTGGTCGAGTGTTAAAAATTGCTCGTCGTGAAATTCTCACAAGCTTTTTCCATGCAGAACTGAACCGGTTGTTTGGACTGTATCAACCCAAATGGACACTTTCTAACATATGGTCGGAAGTCAAAATGGTCGGGTCAAGTTTGTTATAAAAAAATTTGGTCGATAGTCGAGTTGGTCGAGGATCTAAAAATTTGTCAACTCTTAACTGTGCCGGGAATCGAAATGGTTGGGTCACTTTACTTAAAAAAACATGGTCGATAGTCGAATGCAAATAATGCAAATAAGCTCGGCATGATCTGGTTGGCGTGCGCGAAAGCGACAAAACATGCGGCAGGATTAGATTGGATTTATAGACGAGGAATCTATCCGAGGAATTTTAGTCAGCTTGAAGTCCACAAATCGCTGCGACACGGAAGGAGATTTGCGTGAAAGGGGCAAATAATTTCGACGAGACGGTCGGCGTGATCTAGTCGAAATGCGCGAAAGCGGCAAAACACGCGGCAGGATTGGATTGGATTTATAGACGAGGAATCTTTCCGAGGTGGAAGGTAGCGCTTCTCATTGGTGAATGCCTACGGCGTAATAAATAGAACTCCTTTAAAATCTGCATTTGAAATTTTGGGCATACTAAAAAATTTCTCACACGAAACTTAGGAAAAAGAATCCTAGCGAGGTTATAAACACAAATGACTCTTGGGATCAGGGGGAGCTTCGTTTATGTTTTATGTGCACGTGGAGGAATTTTATACTTGTCAAAATATCATTGGAATAGGTTTAAAGTCGAATTAGGAAGTGGATCAAATAACTATGCAGAACTGAGCATTCTCAAATTGTTGATGTGCCTAGTATTGAAAAGAAGAGCCAAGCACATTTAGGTATTTGGTGATGTCATGATAGTAATTAAATGGATAAGAAAGGAGACTAGGTGTCATAACATATTCTTGATGGCTATATTGGAGGAGATAAAAAGACTCAAGTCTCATATGAAACAGCCTTCAAGCATGTATACAACTTCAAGCATGTATACAAGGAAAAGAACATTATAGCATATGCACTCTCAAAAAGTGGTGTTGATATGTAGTGCGAAGTTTGGCTTTTGATACAGGAAAAAACAAGGAAATCTATGTGAAAATAAGATCACATCCAAGAACTGATCAATAAATTACACTCTCTCATAAGAAAAATCTCACACAACTAGTCAAAGACACAAAAATTATGCACAAGAGTAGATTTATGTATTAACTTCTCATGAATAAAATTACATCAGCCAACATATGAATGTAATATGCTGCTATTAAATAAATTTACAACAGAAAATCGAATGGCTAAAGATTCCAAACAAAGCTCCTAATCATCAGACTTGCTAAATATGCCCATCCCCCCTAGGTGGCAAGTTGACTTTCCAAATCAGCCCAAAAGCTCACAAATTGCTAAATTAGTGAGCTGAAGGTGAAATATAGATGAAAGCAATGCCAAATACGAATTTTCGGTGGAAATAACATTAAGGAAATTTTTTGGTGTAAAAAACACTTTCCTAGGTTGATTAGCTTTTCCATATGGGGGAAAAAGTAGTAAAAAGCAGCAGTTTTCCACTGAGTGCGCCTTTCTTCCTCAAACCTTATCCAGAAATATTTTGGAAGGCACCCAAGTGGCCTAGGTGGATTTTAGATCACACCATGGATGTATTTTAGCCTCTCATATTGCCTTGTGGTCCACACAATGGCAATTTCCTTATTTATTACATAGAATTAACCAATACAAGATCAATTAATGCATCTTATGTAAATAAATGAATGGTAGGAAGGATTAATTATTACAAAACCCCCTCTTAAGTATGACTTAAATTATCTAAATATCAGAAAATAAAATACTAAGGGCCCAATAACAAGACTTGGTCACCATGTACAAAATACTGTCGGTCCACAAAACAAGGATAGAAGGAAAAACTCATGGGAAAAACCTTCCCTCAAAACATGGACATATAAAAATTGAAAGGTTTCTAATCAACCCTTCAACCACCACATGTTCAACCATCCAAAGCAGTGATCTAAGATAGTTGAATGTCTTCTTTGTGAAAGCCTTGGTGAAGATATCTGCAGTTTGCTCACCTGTGGGGCAATTCTGCAAATCTATGATCTGATCATGCACTAGGCCTCTGATGTAGTGCATATGAATCTCTATGTGCTTGGTCCTCTTCCTCTGTACTGGATCACATGAAACTCTAATGGCACTCTAGTTGTCACAATAAATGACAGTAGGAGTACTGAAAGAAATCTCAAACTCAGACAAAATCCCCTGCAACCAAACACACTGTGTAGCAGCATTCACTGCTCCTCTGTACTCTGCCTCCGCTGAAGATAGTGCTATGGAATTAGGTTTCTTGCTAGACTAGAAAACAAGGCCACCTCCAAGCATGAATACAAATCCAGATGTGGATTTCCTATCAAGGCTATCACCAGCCCAATCTGAATCTGTGAAACCCAAGATATCTAAGCTCGAATCTGCCACATAGTGAATCCCATCACTCTTTGTGCCCTGCACATAATGAAGGATTCTTTTTGCAGCCCTCCAATGTAACTCATGTGGCTGCTCCATATATCTAGATGCCACACTCACATCATATGCAAGATCTGGTCGAGTATGTGTCAAGTAGAGCAAGCTGCCAATCAACTGTCTATATAGAGTATTGTCAAAAAGCGTTGTAGATTCTGCTTCTTCCATTCTAACTCCAGAAAGGAATGGAGTCTTAGAAGGCTTGCAATCAGCCATCTTAAACTTCTTTAACAGATTAGAAGCATACTTTGACTGAAATACCTTGCTTCCTTCTTTTGTTTGAGAAATCTCAAGCCCCAAAAATTGCTTAAGAATTCCCAAGTCACTTATGGAGAATGGTTGGTGCATTGCGGTCTTTAGTGATGCTATTTGTTCGGTGCTATCACCTGTGATCAGAAAATCATCAACATACAACACTATTAACATTATAAAACCATCAGCAAACTTCATATAGACATTTGGGTCATATTTACATCGAACATAGGATTGTAACAGCAGAAAACTGTCCATCTTTGCATACCAAGCCCTGGGGCTTGCTTGAGTCCATACAAAGATTTTTCCAACCTGAAAACAAGGTTTGGATCTGATGTGTACCCCTGTGGCTGCTGCATATATATTTCTTGTTCAAGCTCCCCATGGAGGAAAGCACTTTTCACATCCATGTGATGTACTTCCCACCGCTTGGAAGCTGCCACTGCCAAAACTGGTTTAATGGAGTCTTTCTAAGCTACCAATGCAAATGTTTCATTATAATCAAGTCCTTGGACCTGATAATACCCCTTTTCTACCAGCCTTGCTTTGTACTTAATGTTTGTACTATCCGCTGCACATTTAGTCTTATAAATCCATTTGTTGCTTACCAACTTTCTGCCTGCGGGAAGCTTGACTATCTCCCAAGTTTCATTCTTCTGCAATGACTAAAACTCCTCATCCATAGAAATATGCCATCTAGGATCATTTGAGGCATCCTCACATGTTTGTGGATCAGAATCTATCATCATATAGAATTTCTCAGAAAGATAAGGATCATTCACATTGAGAGCAATCTCAAACTGTGATCTAGTCCTTCTTTGGTCCTGAGGGTTGCCTGCTAGTTCACCTGTTGCTAGCAAAGTTTTTGTAGCCCACTTAGGCCTTGTAGGTGATTTATCATGTGCAATAAATTGATCCTCATCATCAGAAATATCAGAATCAAAAATATCAATAACATCACTTACTCCTTCTTCAGTCGGTGGTGAAGATGAATCTCCAATTTCTGCGCTCTGAGAGGGCTCTTCCTCAAACTACACACTTCTTTCAATGAATTCTTTATGAGTGGTCATGTTCATCAGCTTATAACCTTTAGTGTCCTCTGAATATCCAACAAACAAACATGGTTGGATTTGGGGCTGCATAGCCCTCCTCTTCTCAATCGGAATCCTAGCCCAAGCCTTTGAGCCAAAAATACTGAAATGAGAGATGTCAGGTTTGTGATCTGTCCAAGCCTCGAAAGGAGTGATACCTTTGAGAGATTTGTGTGGCACTCTATTCTGAATATAAGTGGCACAATTTATTGCCTCATCCCATAGCTTGGGAGACAAATCTTTTTCCTCGAGCATGCATGTGGCCATCTCCTTAAGAGATCTATTTTTCCTCTCAACAACCCCATTTTGCTGAGGTGTATATGGAACTGTATGTTGCATCTGTATGCCCGATGAAGCGCAAAATTGCTAAAAATATGATTTCACATACTCACCACCATTATCAGATCTTAACACTTTTATATGCCTACCAGACTGATTCTCAAATGAGGCTTTGAATAACTTGAATAACCCAAAAACTTCTGATTTAAGCTTGATGAAATAAATCCAACAATACCTGCTGAAATCATCTATGAATGTGAGAATATATTTTGCTGAATTCAATGACTCATGAGGAAATGGACCTGATATATCAGTTTGTATAAGTTCCAATGGTGCAGTGTTTCTCTCAGTGGTAGATCTCCCATACTTATGCTCAGGATGTTTTCCTAGGGTGTAGGATTGACAGACACCTTTGGAAATTTTGATATTGGGCAGCCCTATAACCATCTCTTTATCATGAAGTTGGGAAAGGTATTTGTAATTAAGGTGGCCAAATCTCTCATGCCATAGTTTGCTGGACTGATTGGCATGAGTTAACAAAGCAGAAGGTGAGGAGTTTGGCACAAAATGAGAAAACTTGTAAATTCTAGAACAATGATCAGCAGTACCAAATGCAATAATTTTTCCTGTTTAAATTTATGCTATCTCAACATCATTGGGGGTAAAGGTTACTCTCTTGGGAAGCCTTGTATGGGTTATCTGATAGACTGACAATAGGTTTGCAACAAGTCCAGGGACATATAAAACATTATTAAATGACCCAAACTCAAGATCTATGCTACCTTTGCCTTTGCTAGAAGTTTCAGAATTGTCTCCCAATACAATGTTCGGACCACTGGAAGAGTCAAGTGAAGTAAAATACTTACTTGCAGACACCATGTGTCTTGAAGCATCGGAATCAATGATGAATGATGAAGATTGGGAAGTGTTGACCATCAAAGCATGAAATCTCTCTTTGTCATCAGAATTTGATCCTCCATCCTTCCTCCTTGCGCTCTTTGGAAGAGGAATGTTGGCTTTCTCCAAGAGTGAAGTCAATTGGTCAATGGTTTTCTTCAGGCAAGAGCTTTCAGGATGAAATCCCTTGTTGCAATAATTGCATTTTGTCCTCTCATTCTTTTTGTTCGGATTCTTCTTGAAGTTTGATGTCTATCCATTTGAAATTTTCTTGTCTTTCCTCTCACCGGTGGGCTTCTTGAAGTTGCCTTTCTTCTTTCCTTTTGAATTCTTTGAGTCTCCAACATTTAGATAGTGGTCTTTGGATGGATTTTTAATGGCTCCCATTAAGACCAGCTTGTCTTGTTCTTGTGTCAATGACTCCATGAATTCTGTAAGTTACGGGCTCTTCCAATTTTTAATTTCTTTCCGCGTGGAATGGAAGGTGGAAACAAAAATTGAATAGTCGGGGCCAAGCTTGGAGAGAATGGCCAAAACTAATTGCTCATCTTTCTTGTCTATTCCACATTGCTTCAGCTGCAATACAAGAGACTTGAATTTGGAGAAGAAGTCTTGTAGATTATCAAAATTTTGTGGACTCAAAGAGACTAGCTCATTATCCAATTGGTGGCCTCTTAATTCATCGGTTTTACCGAACAGTTCTTGAAGTTTCAGCCATACTTCATTGGATGAAGTGAGGCCATCAAGATGAAATAAGATTTCTATGGATGTAGTGAGACATAACAGCCCATAGGTTTCATCCCTTCGATTATGCCATTTATATTTCTCCACTACTAAGGTTGGCTCAGCTTCTGTTGCCATGGTCACCCTGTAGAGCCCTTTGCTCCTCAATAGAATCTCCATCTGTGCTTTCCAATCAAATTAATTGAAAGGAGTGAGCATGATATGTTGTGTATGATCCATTTCTGCAACTGATATAAACTTATGGACTTATTTTAGAACACTTATGGATTCCAAAATGCGCCCTACAAAGAATAGAATTCACCTGGTGAATTGATCAATGCGCCCTTCCTGAGACTGTTGGATCCTGCAAGAAAATCAATAGATGAAAGGAATAGATTTATGGCTCTGATACCATGTGAAAATCAGATCACATCCAAGAACTAATCAAGAAATTACACTCTCTCGTAAGAAAAATCTCACACAACTAGTCAAACACACAAAAATTATGCACAAGAGTAGATTTTTGTATTAACTTCTCATGAATAAAATTACATCAGCCAACATATGAATGTAATAGGATGATATTAAATAACTTTACAGCAGAAAATAGAATGGCTAAAGATGCCAAACAAATCTCCTAATCATCAGACTTGCTAAATATGCCCATCCCCCCTAGGTGGCAAGTTGACTTTCCAAATCAGCCCAAAAGCTCATGAATTGCTAAATTAGTGAGCTGAAGCTGAAATATAGACAAAAACAATGCCAAATACGAATTTTGGGTGGAAATAACATTAAGGAAAGTTTTTGGTGTAAAAAACAGTTTCCTAGGTTGATTAGCTTTTCCCTATATGGGAAAAAGCAGTAAAAAGCAACAGTTTTCCACAAGTGCGCCTTTCTTCCTCAAACCTTATCCAGAAATCTTTTGGAAGGTGCCCAAGTGGCCTAAGTGGCTTGTAGATCACACCATGGATGTAGTTTAGCCTCTCATATTGCCTTGTGGTCCACACAATGGCAATTTCCTTATTTATTACATAGAATTAACCAATATAAGATTAATTAATGCATCTTATGTAAATAAATGAATGGTAGGAAGGCTTAATTATTCCAACAATCTAAAGGGTACTATCACTGCCCATTCCACGAAACGACCAGTTATAGGGATCGAAGGATCGAAGGAAATACTGGTAGGTAAGGAAGGTTTTTTGGATAGTAATCAGGCCTTTAACTATTTTAGTCCTCTCTCGGAATTACAAAAAAAGCCTATTTGAATTGATTTTGAAATGGTCATGAGGTTGTTTTAGAGTTTTGTGAATCTATTAGTCAAGATTTTGTAGGAGAGGCACTTTCGAACAATGATGGGAACATGTGTATTAAATTTTCGAGATATGGAGATGTAAAAGAGTGTAACATTTTCGAAAATGACTAGAACATGCCTAAGAGCATATGAAGAATGTAAGTTTGGTTTTTTTAATAAAAGTTATGGGTTTTTTCCTTGAAAAAAAAATATTTAAAAGGATAAAACTAAATTGACATCACACTATTCAATTTTGCAAATACATCAAATCAAATCTGGAATTTTATCACCTCAATACCCTAAGAAGTACACATGTACGCATCTCTGAGGATCCAGATGAACTGATATGGATCTATGCAGCTCACGGACAATACTCTCCCAAGCTAGGATACCAAAAGTTGATCTTACCTGCACAACAAGGAGTTACCCTCTGGTGGTGGAAGAGCATTTGGAGGACAAAGTTCCCACAAAAGGATAAGATCTTCATGTGGTGTGCGCTTGTGAAGAAAGTACCGACCTGGGGTAAAATTAAAAATGGAACAATCGAGTGACCGGGATGGTGTTGCCTCTGCAAAAATGCAGCGGAATATACAAAACACCCTTTCATTTCATGCCCTTATGCCATCCATACCTAGAGGGAATCCAAACAAATGCTCAACAGTAATTTTGAATGGCAAGGAGAGAGCATCGAGGAAGCTTGGAATTACTGGGAAAATTCTGAAAACACAACAATCATAAGGCCTTTACCCCTTATTCTCAGCTAGGGTATATAGCTTGCAAGAAACAAAGCCATTTTTCAACACAAACAATATGTACCTGATCTCACAGTAAGACAAGGTCTGGATATCCTTTATTTTTTTCCTCAAACCAAAGACACCCCACCCACAAGGATCATTACTGAAGAACATATAAAAAAATCCATCCCCTGGGCCTTTTTTAATAGGGCCTCTCAAGATCAAGCTTGTGGAGGGGGTGATATTCTTCATTTTACGGAAAACCATTATTTTCATATGCAAATGGGTCTTGGGAGAGCTCAAACAATTATGTTGAACTACACTCTCTAAAGCTTCTCCTTTGTTTTTCCTTAGAGAAAAATTGCAGGAATCTTCAGATCTTCGGTGATTCAATGCTTGTTGTAAATTGGGTCAATAAAGTTCAAATATGCAAAATTATAAATCTTCGATCTTTATATGAAGAAGTATGTCGGATCATGGACAATTTTGACTCCATAATCTGTCGTCACGTATCCAGGGAGCGGAACTCTGCTGTGGGTAAGCTCTCAAAGGATGGTTTGAACCTGTAATATGGACTCTAGAAAGTATTGAAATTTCAACATGGTACACATTATGAATTCTATCACCTGCCCTTCATAGAGAATCCAACCATATCAAATTTTCAGTAATAAAATCACGAGAGGTTTTGTGCATCTTTTCCTACCAGAAGTAGGAAGACATCACAATTTTTGGAAAAGAACAGATTGTATTTTTTGAAGCTGAAAGGATTTTGTTGAAAATGTATGGAAACATACATTCTGCAGATGTAATTTTATTTACATAAATAAAATTATGTTTTTTTTTCCTTTGGAAAAAAATAATCTCGAAGTTTATCATTAAATTAAAATCTAAATTAAAACATTTTAAAATTAATAATATTTATTTTATTGAAATAAAGGCTAATCAATCAATTATAATTATAATAATAAGGATTTTGGAAATCAGTTATGTTTGAGTTTAAAAATATTATAATGTTTGGAGTAGACATTTCGCCATCTTCATGATATTTAAATGAAGCTTTTGTTAAATTTAGAAGGAATTGGCCATATATTCATTTATATATGTCTTAAAGAACATACATTGATACATTCCATAATCATCTCAATAAATCTACTCAAGCATTACCATAATACCAAACACCTTATATACTTTGCTTTACTTATAAGTCGCTACTCTAGAAAGAATATAATTTTTTGTCAAACTAAGCTACTCAAGCATTACCATAATACCAAACATCTTATATGCTTTGCTTTACTTATAAGTCGCTACTCTAAACAGAATATAACTTTTTATCAAACTAAGCTAGCTTTTTATTTCTTTGAAATAAAAAGTTAAGAGAAAAACAACATAACAAGTTAAGTTTCTTTGAAATAATAATGAGATTGGAAGTCATTAACATCAAAGATAACAAGTATTTGAATAACATAAGAGAAAAACAACAATCTCTAATATATTTAACTAAAGCAAAATGTACTGGGCATTTATCAAATGAATCCATTATCCGGTGTTTTAAATGTTAACTCTGAAACCTCGAAACCTTGAGAAACACTAACTTGTGAGAGCAAGAATATCCTTCATACAAATTGGCATAGCAACAAATACCACATATTGCTATCTAAGCATTTCATAAATAAAACATACCCATAATCCTTATAAAATTCATTAAAGGTTACAAGAAAATAACAAGTATTTGTCCTTGAATCATTGCTCAAGGTTTTATTCAAAGAAACAATCACTAGGTAAAAACTGAGAGCAAGTCTCGAATGTTTTCATTTCATAACGAAAAGATAATTAGTCTCATTCTCCATGTTTACAAAAATTTGTAGGAAATAGTCATAATGAAATGAGAAAGTATACATAGTCTTGAAAATGGAATGGTAAACCAAAGGTGAATCCTTAGGATTCCCAAAAACTACAACTAAAGTTTTTATCTAATGATTTTCAATACATGTTCCATTCTTTGGGTGATCTACAAATATTGGAAGACTCTAGTTCCTTCATAGTAAAAAATGTTGATCCTTTGGTATGTCTTTCTTCTTTCCTTTTATTCCCCTTGGGTTCTAATTGAATCTTGATCTTCATAGTAGCTTTCGCAAAATACATGGAAGCATAGCTCGATTATAGCAAGGGTTTCACACCATGAATTCCTTCTCTTTATCCAAGAATATAGGAGAAACATATGTCACATTCCACATTTTAGCCCCTTCAAATTCTGAACTTCTTTTGTTTGATGATATGGCATTATATTAAGTAATGGATGTCCGATGGGATTTTAATTTGAAATTTGTCTATCTTGGTCCATTCTCTTCCTGTAGGATAATTCAAAGTAACCATTTTCCTAAAGGTAATAATCCAATTATATAAGAAAAGCATAACACACTAGTGGTTTTCTTTGATACAAATCAATAACAACAACTAAAAGTTTAAAATCAAGAAGCAATTTATTAAAAATATGTTCTAGTTTGGGGGAGGCATCTACATCCTAAAAAGTTTCTTTGTATTACTTCTTGTGTTCAATGAATCTTCATTACATACATATGCACCATATAGTCTTTCATCTTTAGTCCATCGAGGAGGTAAACCCAACTAATATAGAAGGTTGAATTGATTCTTAAAAGCTTTACTAGCCCCATTTATGGTGAATTACATATGTTATGAGCTATTTGAATTAGATTTTTCTTTGTATGAATTATCCTAACATTTAATACCATTGTTATTCAATCTATTACCCCCAAAAGACCTAATTCAAGTTGAAACTTGTTGTTTAATAGCTTGATAACATCATCTACTATCAAAGACTTCTCATCAATTTCTGATTGGACTTTATTTATTTCAATTTGCACATGTTGTCTCATGGCTTCATTTTGTTGTACCAAAGTTAAAACAAAGTTGAAATGATTCATTGTAACTATAATTTGTTTCGATATTATTTTTCTTGCATCAACTAAATATTTTTCACATATCGTTTGCTTTTCAACTTCATCCATATATTTGTGTAGCCTATAAATAGTTTGGTTATCTTTCAATATCACTTTATCCTTTTCAGATAACTGCCCTTGGAAATTATTTATCTTCAACTCTCTTTCTTCTATTGTTGATCTTAACTTAGCTACTTATTTTTCTTCTAACTTTAATCTAGCTTCAAGACCTAGAAGTTTATTGGAAAGTTCAAAGAACTCATTGAACTTATTTTTGAAAGGTGCCAATCGTTCCTCATCTTTATCATGCATATCAATTCCATATACTATCTCTGTTATTGGTTTGGACAATTGTTGCATCATAATATGTTTTTATGCTACTATTGCTCCCTTTCACCTTTCAAGTTATTAATGGCAAAACCAAGTGATAGTTTTGGTTCTTGAGTATAGAAAGTTCATCAACTAATTTATCCTGCTCCTCTTGGGTTGCTACCAATTCTTTAGTATGCCAATATATTCAACATTGGGTATCTTTAGTTTGGATTGGAGAGAGTTTGTTTATGAGTCTTTGTACTTTATCAGTGCTTTTATAATAGTATCTTCATATGTCTAATTTGTTCCCAATACCTTCACTTTATCTTCTCAATCCTGAATTCTAACCAATCTAGCTCCGTTGATGATATTTTCCTGCATAAGTTGAGTCACTAGTTTGGGGACCATTTTGGGGGATTTTCCAACATACAATATAACTTGAATCAAATCTCTAGAGACCATATCACATATCCATCTAATTGAATTTAATTACAGTTGCATCATAATCATGAACCTTGATTTCAGCTTCACCCTTGCAATCTTTTGGTTGTAAAACAACCATGTTAAACACTATTTTTTTTATAATCCATTGAAGTTAGTATCTAGGTACTACTTGTCCTATATTGAAAACTTGAGGATATAAACTCTTTCTAGATTTATTAGATTGATTTTTAATCAATACCATTTCAAAAAATAAGTTTGATTGAGTTTATACTATATTTTTGTCTTCACTCCAAATAACCCTTCCTCACTTATAACTTATTCAAGGACAACTTTTGATTTGGAAGCTATTGAAACATGACTAAGGCTCATCATAGGTCATTCACAATCTTTTTCTTTGACATCTTGATCCATGAGTAGGTCATCTTCATCCACTTCTTCCTCATGATTAAGACTTACCCTATAAGAGGAATGGTGTATCTTTTGTTCCTCTTCCTTATTAGTTTGGTTAATTAAATCTCCCAAATTGATCTTCCTTTACTCAAGCCCTCTTGATTCATTGATAATGTGCTCACTTGTTCTCCTTCATTTGTTCTTCTAATGATTAATTCATGCTTTTGGGTTGTTTCAATCACTAAATCCATATCTTCACTCGATGTATTTGAGCTTGCATTTACAACCATAGTAGCAACAGAATTTTCCATTGTTTCTAATTCACTTAGAGGTTGATCATAATCCAACATGAACACTTCAAGAACTTCAGCATTCTATTTTACTGAAGCCTGGATGGGTTTTTCCTTTACTTCGGGTTGCTATCCTAATTGTTTCTATTTCTCCTACAAAAATTCTTACACTTCTTTCCAATTTTCTTTGTTAGCTAATTTTGCAATCTCTAAATTTGTTTCATGAACATATGGAGATAATCTAATTTCAACCCTTAAAGTACAAATTACATGATAAGGATCATACTTCCAAGATTTTCCTTCTTGAAAATTTGAGACTTTTAAAGATAATTAAAAATAGAATTTTAGAAATGCAACTAATTTTCATTTCTTTCTTTTAAGATAGAAGTTTTGTTTTATTTTTTCTTTTTCATATTTAAGGTTTACATTTATCTTCTTTACATAATAAAATTCAAATCAAGATTTCAATAGATTGATAGAATTGTTTTCTTTCACGAATTTTGTTTAGTTTTATATCTCAAATTGCCCATAAAAACCAAATTTTTATAAAAAAAGATTGTTGTAAATATTTGGGACAATGTATTTTTACTTAAGATATAAATGTAAAAACTCTTTATACACATATTTCACCATTCATAAACATTCAAAATGTGTACTCATTTTTATAAATATTTTTTATAAGCACAAAAACTATATCTCAACCATTAAATATTAAATCCAATAATAAATAAAAAAACAAAACTAGTATCAAAAATATTAAATAATTTTTATAAGCACACAAACTATATCTCAACCATTAACATAAACAACAAAACTAGTATCATAAATATTAAATATTTTTTATAAACACACAAACTATATCTCAACTATTAACATACGTTTATGGTAGGGACTAGCTACCTTGCAACTATTTGACTTGTTATTAATTCAATATCTCTAACAAATTAAAGTTTTGCCCAATGAAAAGTTGAAAACCCTCATGCATATAAGGGTATATGATTTTATTTAAATATATTAAAAAAAACACATGGAACATTTTTTAACGGAGTAAATTTAATGGGAATTGAATCTTGAATCGATTCAAAATTCAAAATATCTTTAAACAATTGAGTTATCATTATCCATATACGTGACAATAAGAGAGAATAACCTAGTATACCTTATTTGCTTTTTGTAGATGATATTATGTTTTTCTCTGATGTTTTAAGGAGGGATTTAAAAATAAATAAATAAATGAACCATTTTTCTAATATTCCATTCGGATCAAAGAAAACTTGTACAAAGTTGAGCATGTCATCTCCAAGGTTGAGATGAGCACTGCTGAAAGGGTAACAAAAATTCATAGTACATGACCTTACACAAAACTGAGATACACTGAGTCAATCTGAGAGGACGACAAGGGGAACCAAATCGACCCCCTCCACATAAAATTTGTTGCCACCATAGAGAGTAGAGAACAAGGTAAAGACTATCGAAAGGGGATGATGCTAGTAGTAAAAAAAAAGCAATACAACCATGGGAGCCTCAGCTCAAGGAAAAAATGTTTATGGATCCATCGTGGGTCACTGTTCCATCAATATACTCCTCAAAGGAGAGCCATCCTTCCTTCTCAGTGAGAGCACACTTAGAGAGATCGGCTTCAACATTAAATTCTCGATGTATGTGTTGAATACAGAATTTCACTATCCTGACAAGAAGATCCTTGATTCTAGTACACCAGGGATCCAAAGAGAGAATATGAAGATTACCTAGTCTTGAGGCCTAGTTGACGATGACTAAAGAATCACCGAAAACTTGTGGTTTAGCTAAGTCAGTGTTGTTGGCAAAGAAAAGAAGACACCACGACGCTAGAATCTCGACTTTCTTATTAGTTTCCTTGCCACACGCCATTCTAAGATTGAAGAAGTGGTCATTGTTGATTTTGATGGTGGCACCAGAACTTAAAGCCAGGAGGGAAATAGTTAAACTTAAAGCCATTCTGAATTTATTTGTTGAAGCTATTAGGATGTTTTCTAATGTTAGAAAATCCTCAGTCTCATTTATGAATTTGGATCGGGAATTGATTGAAGGGACTTGCTCTCAGTTTTATTTTTCCATGGTGGACATCTAGATTGGTTTAAAGTATTTGTGTTTTATTTTAAAGCCCAATGATTATCATAGAATGGATTGGGCTTGGCTTATTGGTAAAATGAGAACAAATTTCAGATGTGGTGTAGTAAGCGGTTATCTTGTGGTGGTTGATTAATTCTAATGAAGTTAATGTTGGAAGTTATCCCTTGTCCTATGTTCCTCCTGGCACTTTGGAACAATTTAGGAAAATGTGCTTTAATTTTATGTGGAAGGGAGCCCAAATGAGAAGTCTTTCCACTAGGTTGCATGGAATAAGCAAACTTTTCCAAAGGATCTAGGGGGATGGGGATTGAATCACCTCACATGTTTCGCAAAGGCATTGGCTACCAAGGGTGTTTGGAGGATTCTTAAGGGGGATGTATTATGGGTCAAAGTTGGGTATCAAAAATACACCCATCCTCTTACCACTAAGGAATGGTTCAGGATTAGACAAAAGCCTCTCAGAAATGTAAAGGGAATCCAATTTATATGGATTGGCCTGGGGTTGCAAGAAGCTTTGCAAGCATGGATCAACAATGAGGCATTTAAAGATTTTATGCCTCTACTTGTCCTAATGATTTGGGGGGCGTGGCTGGCCATGAACAAAGACATTTTTATTGATATTATTATAGCCCCATACATATATGCATCAAAAATTATGGCAATCCTTAGTCATTTCCCTCAAGATGATGGTCCTCCAAAGGTTAGAAGGGTTGTAGAGGAGGTAATTGATAGATATGGTAGTTGGTCCTACTTTGATGGTGCTTCATAGGGCATGCTAGCTATGGGTGGTGCAAGAGGAATTTTACACATCTCTAAATCTCAGTGGATAAAGTTCTCTACAGGTCTGGGGAGTAACACTAATAATCATGCATATATGTTGACTTTAAAATTAGTCTTTTTGTTGGCATATTCCAAGGGTGTTTAGAAGCTACAAGTATTTGGGGACTCAAAGTTAGTTGTTGATTAGAAGAGGATGAAGAGACCTCATAAAAATATTTTGTTGAAGCCTATATATGAAGAACTAACTAGAATTATTGTTTTATTCTAGGAAATCGACATCCAACATATCTACAGAGAGAGGAATGCATTGGCATATCAACTGTCCAAGAATGATCTTCAGGTGGGTGATGGTATATGGCATCATTGGGAATTGGTAAATGATACTTTAACAGAGCATGACCTACGACCACATCCTGGTTGTAAACACTCCACTGCAGGAAATTCTTTGGGAAAAAGAACACTCCTATAGCTTTGGAGTCAACACAGTATAGGTTTAAATGAATTATCAATTATATTTTTGGTATAAATTTCAGTAGTTTTCTAGTGGTTTAGCCATAGATCCTTTAAGGATTTCAGTATATGACCTGTCTAAGAAAGTTTCATAAATTTTTTTGTATATTGTAGTATAGTCAAGGTCTAAAGGGCCTATGGACTATAGCAGTTACACTCTGATGAAGTAAATGTAAGTAAGGCGTATATAGTATCTGAATAAGGTAGTTTTTTTGTAGCTAAGAGGTAAGATCCTTTCATTGCCTGATAAAAAGTTTACAAACATTGGCATTCATAACCAACAAAAGCATAGATATTGGCCCTCTTGAGCAGAAAACAGGCCATAGATCCGTGTCAAAACCATAAAAGAGTGACCCAAATGTATCTGCCCCTTGGGGTAGGTATACATAAAAACCAAGTAGCAGAGTCTTTGATGAGAAACTTAAACATAACAGTTATACAGAACCATTCTATGCAACATAATTGCTCTAGATAACATTTTCTAACAAAAAAACAAGTTGAATGAAAAGTGGAGAACTCGTTACCATGGGTTGTCATCAAAATCGCCAAAGTAGATAGTTGCAGGGGAATTGGGTGAATGACCAGAGTGAAGACGCGAACTCTCTTTAATGCCTAGACCAACTGCAATCAGTTTCATAACCCTCTCCATATCTTTGATTTTTTCTACGAGAGAATCTAGTTGAGTTTGCATTACATCCCGCTGCAACAGGATTTCATTATAAGCTTCTCCCCTCTCAATCAACACCTTCCCTATAAGGTATTTATGGGTCCACGGCTCTGCAACAGTGCGCTGAAAAAGAGAGGTTCAGGCCCTAGTGTTTTTTGGGTATTCAATCCAATTGTTCAATTCCAAACAAACTTCTTCATTATAAACAAATTGCCTCTCGAACCTTGCTTCTTCCTTGGATTCATTGATAGTGAACTGCATGTTCTCACGAATCTTGCTCCTGTAAGCATGCGCTGCAAACACTGGTGTTCTCATATGGGAGCTGATTGGGGCTGGGGCTCTAGAAGTTCCCTCTTTGTTGCCCTTACCCTGTTGAGCCATGAGAAAATTTGTAGTAGGGTCAGCTTTGGCACTCTGTGCTGAATGGATGATCACAACCTTCGTTCTCTCGGTGATAACATTGTTATGGGCCTAAGTGAAGCAGATACAGGGTGGTGGGTCTCTTTTATGAATGCTTCCATACTTATCCCAAGTTCCATAATATCCCATTACGATCACATCATGGCGAGACGTGCTGAGATGACTGGTTCGAGAAGTATTGCGTATGAGCGCTACTCGTCCGGACTAGGATTTAACCTTCCATACCAACAATCCATCTAAAACAATAAATCCATGCATGCGAACTACAAGCAATCCATCTTATCACCTATGTGGGGGGTCATGCGTCGTACGAGAGACATCTACATCTCACATGGAGGAGGTGGCATCATTAGGAATTATGGGCCCCTTTGCATCACAGGCAGTAGCAGGGTCATCACATGGAGTGTCTTGAAACATTTGTTTCATGAAAAAAAAAAGTAACCTAATAAAGTTTTTTTATTATTATAAAAATAATAATTTAATATGTTTTGAAATTCCAATATCAATAACGAGTTATATATTGACTTGACTACATTACACTCTCTCTATATATAAATTTAAAGTGGACTATCTTAATATTTATAAATTTAAGGTATACAAATTATATTTTAGTTAAATTATATATATAAGGTAAACACTCTCTCTTTCTCTATATGTACAAGTTTAAGGTGGGCGTGCTATATTTTAGTTAGATCACATTGCAATATTTAAAATAATATCATTATATATATATAAATATAAAATGTGAACCCACTTTTTCTATATAAAAGTTTAAGGTGACCCTATAATATTTTTTAAGTTAAATTATATTACCATATTTAAAATACTATTATAATATTAAATTCAGAGATACTTCAAATACTATAGGAAGTTTATCATCATATTAAAACTTTCAAAAGTTTACAATATTTTATAAAAGAAGACTCTATTTATTTTACATTTAGGACTTTTCAATATGTTTTTGATCATTGACAATAATAAAATACTATCACATATGTATTCATATGTAGGATTTTTCAATAAGTTTTGATTATTGATAATAATAAAATACTATCACATAAATATTTTATGAACTTTGTAAAGTTTTCATAATATATATAATTTTTCTTTTAATGTAAGTTTTGATCATTGATAATAATAAAATACTATCACATAAATATTTTATGAACTTTGTAAAGTTTTCATAAGATATATAATTTTTCTTTCTTATTTTTATTTAATGTGATGAATGATAAAAATGGTTTTATCAAAATCTATAGGCCAATCATAATTCAACACATGAAAATACATTATATAAATAAGAACAATTTAATATTATTTTCACAAACCTTAAAAATACTTTTAGTTTTTTTATTACTATTTAAACTAATAGAATAAATTAAAATATATAATCTATACATTTTTTTTCATTTTTTTCCACAAGTAGAATAGCTGGCGCGCGCTCCGGGTGAAGGCGTCGTTGGGATAGATGGTCTGGGGTTCGATTCGGGGTGGGGACGACCACAACCAACTGCCCCAGCCACCCCGCCTATTAGCAGGACCCCAAAAATATATAATCTATACCTATGATAAAGACTAAAAAAATTAGATATAGAGAAACTACAAATTTATTTATTACACTCATGTTTTCTTTTATCTTTTTTTTTCAACCGAAAAAAGAGTTTCTTTCTATTGATAAGGGTGAATCAAAGAAACTTACAGTGTTTTCCTATCCCTTGGATAGTACCTGTGCTTACAATCATAATCTATTTTGTTCTTAATCAATATTCAGAAAGACTATATAATTTTGTAATCTCCGCCATCTACAAAATATTTACATGTAATTTTTAATAATCTTCAAGTGTCTACAATTTTCATTTATGTATCGCATAAACTTACCATACCCATATTTGGTCATAAAAAAATATGCCAAAACATAGTTAATATAGGCTGTAGTGGCCAGTCTCCCTTGGCCGCTGATCAATATAGTAGGTAACTTGAAGAAAGGCTTCTGCCAGTCTCAGTCCTTTCTTGGATAGATTGTCTTCGCTTTGGTTATAATTCCGAGAGATATGCTAAATATGATAATATTCAAACTGTTTAAGCAATGTGGAAATTCTCCTTTTCCATTGATCAAGAGAGGTCACGCTAAGTAATCTCTTTTCTAGGAACTAGTCAATGATTGTAGTTGAGTCTCCAAGGATCTACAGTTTGGAGATGTTCTTTGAGATGGAGAAATATAGAAGTCCCCATAGAGCCAAAAGTTTCGCTCTGGAGTTACTACCCATACCACATCCCAGTGAGAGCTCATAAAAGCAATCACTAGGAATAATAAGTAGACATCCAGCCCCACATATACCATTCTATTCTGCACCATCAAAGAATCCTACAGGATTCGAATCCACCAAATAAGGAGAGTGATAAATCTTAGCTTTATACTTTGGCTTTCTGATAATAGCACCCGAGAGGACCTGCAAAATATAAGTAATAGAGCTAGCGAAGTTGCTAACTAATCCATCAAACAAGATCCGATCCCTCATTTTCCACAATCCCCAAATAAATAATATAGGGAAAGCAATGAAGTCCCCGTGTTAATGGTACCATTTGGAAATAACAGCTTCTAGTGAACCCCGATTCCTATAGAAGTCGAAACCCCATCGATCCGAGACTGCACACCACAACTGAAGTGTGATCAGACAATTAATAAATAGATGATCCACTGTTTCAACATCTTGGAAGCAAAGAGAACAAACATTTGGTCCCATGCGACCTCTACTAATATAATTATCAGCATAAAATCTTATTAGTCAATGCCAACCAGATGAAACAGAGGATTTTGATAGGAGCTTGCCAAGGCCAAATACGTTGGTGCCACCACTGCATATGACATGATGATTGTTTTAAGCAATGGCCTTATATGCCTTGTTTGTGTCAATATCACTGCTATAATCACCCCACGACCAAAGAAGACTGTCTGGATGTGTTAAGAGTCGAATACCAACATGATTAAGAGCAGTGACATAGTCATCCCATTCCATACCAATATCACCTGATAGACCAATATTTACCGTCGATCTCCAGCATTCGATAGTGTTATCAACCTGAAGGTTCTTGGCATGGTTTAGGAAATATAGGCCATTCAAATGTAAAGAGTGAACAGTTTCAGGAGATAGTAGGATTCTACAACCAATCACCGGGTCCACCCCCACTCGAATATCAAAGCCATTTCCGACCTGCCAACCCATAAATTCATTAAAAAATGGAAAAACTTCAACGATTCCTCACCGCATATTTGATGCACCCACCGATCGTTTAAGAGGTTGTCTAATCCACTTAACGATAGTATTATCTTTTAGATACTTATCTCTCATGACCGGTCCCCACAAACTATTATGAGTGAGTGCCCGCCAAAGGCTCTTCAGATGCAATGCCTGGTAGACCCAAACAATATTGTGGATGCCCCAACCACCAGATTCCTTCGTTGTTGCAATATGATGCCATGCCACCAAATGTGGCTCCTTCTTGTCTTGGTGTGCAGACCAAAGAAAATTGAAGGAAATTCTCTGAATTTGATGTAAAATATAAACTGGAACTTTAGCTAGAGTAAGAGTAAGCGAGTAAATAGGGAGATTGGAGGGTGTGAAGAACCTGCAATAATTAATTAATAAGAATATGTGAAATAGCAGAAATGACAGAACTCAGAATCACTTTTATATTGATCGCAAGCCACTTCGAGGGGGCAACCTCCTTTGAGCAATCTCAATACAAATAACTTCACGGTACCTTCATTGGTCTCAACACAAACTTATATAGTAAGTCTAGGTGCCAATACCATGGGTCAATACCATGTGTCAATACAAACCATGGGCCAATACAAAATATGGATCAACAATTACTACGGGACGACTTACAAAGCATATGCGTCCAACAACAATAATACAAACTATGGATCAACAAATACCACGGGACGACTTACAAAGCATATGCGTCCAACAACAATATACTAACAAAGTTAATAGAAGGGTTGACATGGGTTCCTAACATCCCCTCTCCCTTAGAAAAAGATTTGTCCTCAAAGCTTTAGATGTGGAAATTGATGCAGAATCTGAAAGAGTGGTTCCCCTGTAGCATCCTCGGGTTGCATTCCGAACCACTGACGCCTTTTGATTTTCAGGGAGGATTGCTTGGAAGGATATAGACGAAGAAGGATCATATCAGCTGCGTGAAAAGTGCGCTTAGAACGGTGCTGATCGACTTGTTGTTTCAGTCGAATTCTTGCCATGTGAAGATTGTCCTGTAGAATGAGAAGAATCTGATCGCGGTTTTGAAGAACCAAGTCAATTGCCTGAACTGGGGAGCTGCTGAGCATGTATGGAAGAAGAACTGGCGGTGCCTGTCCATAAACTACTTCATATGGTGACCTTTTAGATGTGGTATTGTACCACTGGAGCGCTTCTAGGAAATCCATAGAAATAACTGTCCACATCTGTGTAGGGACGGGAAAGGGTTCGAGTAGTCCCGAAAGGAGTGTCATTTCACTTTTGTTGACCTAGAAAGTATCACACTCAACCACCATCTAGTGAATTTTCATTTTCAGTCCCTGCCAAAAGAAGTTACATTGTTCCCGGTCATAGGTTTTGAGGAACCTAGAGTGCCCTGCCGATAAAGAAGCATGGAGTTCATAGAAGAGATAGCCCTGTTGAATAGATTGCAAGCAATTTGGAACAAGTAGAGAAATAGTTGTAAGAGAAACTGGGTCATCAAATTGGCGAGAAGGAGCATCTGTCACCATATTATCCTTACCCTTATTGTAAGTGATCGCATAGTCATAACCCATGAGTTGGATAACCCATTTCCGGTGTGCCGGTGAGGAGACCCGTTGTTCTAGAAAATGTTCCAGACTCTGGAGATCAGTCTTGATGCAGAAATAATTTCCTAATAGGGATGGCTGACACTTCTGTACTGCATGCAAAATGGCCATCATTTCCTGTTGATATGTAGATGCGGCTAAATGCTTATCGGAAAGGTCTCTTGAAGGCAGCAAGCCCACTGGTGCAACAAAGACACCTGCATATCTATCCAAGGAAGTAGTGGAGACCGTTGGTGGGTGCATCTGAATGGAATGGAGTTGAGCGATGACACCATGTGAGTTCTTCTAAAGGATCTTTTCCAGGCAATGTGAACTTATGATGCAAAGAGACCCTGGTTGTAAGCCCATAAATTTGTGTTGTGTCCCATTGACTGAAAATTGCATCCAATGTTCAGCAAAATCCCATAAGATGGGGTCAAGTGTGCGTAACCATTGAACGCCCAAAACCACATCACATCTGCCTAAGGACAAGGCAAACATGTCAGAGCGCGGGTTATAATCTTCCAGAGAGTTATGCACATTGTGACACTTCCCCTTGCAAGGTAAGGTGCCCCCATTGGCAACCATGACTTCAAAGTTGGAGCAAGGATGGACAAAACAATCAGCCTATTTGGCGATCTGAAGGTCAATGAAGTTATGAGTGCTACCAGAATCAATGAGTATTGTCAGAGGAAGCTTCTTGAAGTAACCCCTGACCCGCATTGTTTGGGGGGTGGTGACGCCGGATAAAGCATGGAGAGATATCTCTGGGTGGTCTTCCTGAGATGGGAAGTCAATAGGGGGCTCCTGAATGTCGACCTGATCATCTGGTGTATCTGGAGCTTCTTCACCAACTTCAGACGTGGGTGGAGAATCCACATCCAAGAGATAGAGATTTTGTTGAACACATCTATGTCTCCAAGTGAATTTTTCATCACAATTATAACAAAGCCCTTTTTCTCTGCGTGCTTGCATCTCTGTTTCGAACAAATTCTTGATAGAAGTTGGTCGAGGAGCTGGCAGGATGGGAGGTCGTTGAGAACCCATATTTTGGAAGGGAACAAAAGTGGGTTTGGAGCGCTGTTGGGCGGAAATCTTGTCTTCTGCCAACTTAGCCAACCCCAAGGCTTCCATCATTGTGTTGGGACAGAACATTTTGACCTCTGGGAAGATTTCATCCTTAAGACCACTGATAAAACAACTCCTGTAGAAGTCATCAGACAATCCTTCTGTGTGGTTGGCTAGTTTCTCAAATTCGGTCTGATACTCTCTCACAGTCCCAATTTGACAAAGTTTAGTGAGTGCTCTGGTGAAGTCATCAAAAGCACTAGGACCAAATCGTTGCAAAAGGAGTTGGAGAAAATCTGTCCATTTTGGCTCGTCATGAGCCGTGATGTACCAACAGTACCATTGAAGGGCTTCATGTTCCAAACGAAAGGATGCAAGTGAAACTTTTTGGACATCAAAAGTATTATGCAAACTGAAATACTGTTCAGTACGATATATCCATCCAGTCGGATCAGTACCATTGAAGCGAGGAAATTCAAGCTTCGGACCACGGAAAGTGCTGAAAGAAGAGAACCCATTGGCTGTAGAAGATTCTTGCTGTCGGTTATTGGTCATGGATGAATGTTGAATATGGAGGCTGAGAAATTTTTCATCCAAGAGTTTTTTTTTTTTGGGGGGGGGGGGTGGATAGAAAAACACAAACAAAAGCTTATTTAGTAATTGGGGTGTGAATAGGTTTTGGACACTTTCTGATGGATAGGGAAGCAAAAAATGGAGATTTTAGAAGCGGGGTGAAAGAATGAGAAAATTTGGCAGAGAGGGACAAAGAAGCAAAATTAAGAAAGGAACTCGGTGGAAAAATTTGAAGGCAATTGGGTAAAATCCGAAGAAGTTATGGCAAGCCCTAAAAATAGACAAATGTGGGATTTCGCGCTTTGGGAAGTGGAATTTGGGATAGGGTCCTCATGAATGAAATATGAAGAATGGGATTGCAGGGGTGTCAGTGAAGTTTCAGGGAAAATGGAGTGAAAACAAGGGAGATATGGCCAAAAAATAGAATTTTATACTCTTTTTTTTTAAGGAATGGATCTACAACGGCGCGGAAGGGATCTCAAACAGATAGATCTGCAATGGCGCGGAAGTGATCGGAAACAGAGGGATTTGAAACGGAACCGACTGGATCGAAAACGGCAGGATCTGAAATAAATCTGAAACGGTTGGATCTGGAACGACTTTCAAAATGGATCTGAAACGATACGGCAATAGTTCAGCTGAAAATAGATATGGACCCCAGGTATGTGCGGCTTCCTAACCGTTCATGGGTTTCACTCGGCCACCAATGTTGTCTGACGGCTTGCATATTGGGGTAGTACCCCTCACTCCACGGCTCAGGTAAAACTGATAATCGCTTTGCCACAAATGACAACTCTTGGTTTACCTCACGGGTGGGAACTAGTCAATCGGGTAGGGGTCGTTGCCCTTTTCGTTGGCAGGTCCTCTCAATGGGCCAGCTACTTTGGGGTTCCTGTGGTACTCCTCATAATGAGTTTTAGGGCTTATGCCCAAGTACTTCCCACGGTTAAGCAGATAGGGATTATTCCCAGATCCGAAGCTGCAACAGATGCCAAAAAAATATTTGGCAGAAATTTCACCCAGCGAGCCCAAGAAAGTGCTCTCATACCAGATGTGAAGAACCTGCAACAATTAATTAATAAGAATATGCGAAATAGCAAAAATGACAGAACTCAGAATCACTTTTATATTGATCGCAAGTCACTTCAAGAGGGTAACCTCCTTTGAGCAAGCTCAATACAAATAACTTCACGGTACCTTCATTGGTCTCAACACAAACTTATATACTAAGTCTAGGCGCCAATACCATGGGTCAATACCATGTGTCAATACAAACCATGGGCCAATATAAAATATGGATCAACAAATACCATGGGTCAATACCATGTGTCAATACAAACCATGGGCCAATACAAAATATGGATCAACAATTACTACGGGACAACCTACAAAGCATATGTGTCCAACAACAATAATACAAACTATGGATCAACAAATACTATGGGACGACTTACAAAGCATATGCGTCCAACAACAATATACTAACAAAGTTAATAGAAGGGTTGACATGGGTTCCTAACAGCGGGCACACAATTCAGTAAAACAAGATGCCCGCCTAGAGATAACCTGCGATAGTACCAAGTATTGACCTTCTTTTCAAATTTCAAAAGGAGCCAATGCCAATCCGAGGTATGATAAGTGTTTGGCTTTAAAAAGTAGCCCAGGTATTTAATACCATTATCAATTGCTTGAACTTCATAAGGAAATGAACAACCGATTTGTTCACAAGTCTCTTCCTCCATATTATGTTGATAAAGACATGACTTAGGAACACTGATCATCATACCAGTTGCAGTACAGAAAATGTAAATGGATCCACTCCTCGATCTTTCCAATTCCAAATAATAACACGTCATCCACAAAAAGTAAATGAGTGATGTGGTAATTTTTGGAAATTTTAATACCATCAACCTTTGCTTGGTTCAGGAGCCTGCTAAGTCCTTCAATCACGAGCAAGAATAGAAGAGGCAACAGAGGACATCCCTAGCGTAATCCACAAGACCTCTTAAAAAAGGAAATAGGGCATTCATTAACGAGGACGACAAAGTTTACCGATGTAACACAACCAAAGATCCAATTCGTAATTTCAAGATTTAGTAAAAGAAGTTGAGAAAGGCCTAATTTCTTTTATCTTGTGAATGTGCTCATTATATGTAGAAAATAAATAACTTATATGTACTAATGATATCTATTATATGTACTCCGGGTATCTTCGGATTTGAAGAATATTCGTTTGGTGTCCTTCCATAGATATTTTTGAATGTCCTCCTTTAATTAGTGCCTAGTATGGCATAACCTTTACCATATACATATCGAAACGTTGACTTGTTGTAGCCATTTGACATCTTTCACTTTCACTTTATACATATCCAATCTTATTTTGAACAAAAAGATATATATATATATATATATATATATATATCCTCCTTTAATTAGTGACTAGTGTAACTTAACCTTTACCACATACATATCGAAACGTTGATTTGTTGTAGTTATTTGACATCATTCACTTTCACTTTATTCATATCCAACCTTATTTTGAACAAAAATTTATATATATAAGAGTTTGTGTTTTTTATACATAAGTCATCAAATTAAAAATTCAAGATTCAAGATTCTAGGTGATGAAGTTTTACCAATGTTAACCTCTATTCATATACTTATACTTTTATAATGAAAATATAGCTTTTTTTCTGGCTGAAAAAAGATGATGTGTTAATCTCTGTTTTTTCAACTTGTTTTGTTTCAGCCTTTTCATATCTCATCGTTTTTATACAGCACCCTCCACGCAGATCATCGACAACCTTTCTATGATAAGCTATGTTTTATACAGGTTTTTGGTTTTATACTGTAACATGAGTCAGTTATTTGGACAGTATGGACTGAAACTGTTAATGTATACTTTGATTCTATTAGAATAACAAGTATAGTTTCTATTTGTGGAAAAAAAAAAAGATATTTTGTTTTTACACAATAAAGTAAATGTAGGTGAGGATGTTTTGCCTCTACACAATAAATAATTGTAGGTAGAAGTTTTGAGATAGTATACATAAAAAAGGTTAGGTTTACAATTCAAAGTATTAAAATACTTTCTTTTTATTTTTGGAAAAAAATTGTATTAACTGATAAAGTTTTATTTAATTAATTTATTTATTTTAAAGAGATATTTTTAACATTCTCTTGTGCATAGTGTGTTAGGTATTGATACTTTGTTAGTTATTTATGTATTTCCTCCCTCTTTTTCAATTTCTCAAATGAAGATGATACTAATGATAAGTTTTATTTATTTTAAAGAGATATTTTTAACATTCTCTTGTGCATAATGTGTTAGGTGTTGATACTTTGTTAGTTATTTATGAATTTCCTCTCTTTTTCAATTTCTCAAATGAAGATGATAGTAATGATAAGTTTTATTTATTTTAAAGAGATATTTTTAACAATCTCTTGTGCATAATGTGTTAGGTGTTGATACTTTGTTAGTTGTTTACATATTTCTTCCCTCTTTTTTAATTTCTCAAATGAAGGGTGATACTAACAACAAACTGCAATAATGGTTAATAACTTTGCACAACTTAATGGGAATGGATCCCGAGGCCTCTTTCAGTATTGTGTCATAATGAAAATTGTTTAGATTGAGGACGGTGGCACCTTGTTAGTGGATCACGGATTTCCGCCCTATTCTTCATTTTTTAAGAAAAGAAGTTGATAACTCTGTATGACTCAATATAATGACCTCTTTGAGTATTAAGTCATAGCTAAAAATATTCAAATTGATGACATTGATAAAGGTTCATGTATTTCCTCCCTCTTCTCCATTTCTTCGAATGAAGAATGATATCAACAATCAATTACAATAACAATTAGTAATTCCATAGGATTCAATAAAGATAAATCCTATGACATCCTTGAGTATTTCTTCTTAACAAAAAGAGTTGAACCAACTCAATTATCCTCCAAGGTTAAAAGATTCATATTTCTATATATATATATTTTGCAAGATTTTTTCTCTTTTCCAAAATATTTATATAAAGAGTAGCTTAACCAACAATGACAATAACCCTTCCTAAAACCACCAATAACAATATAAATATTTATATATATTTAAGAAAATGAATCTTAAACTACTTTTTTATATAAATATTTATATAAAGAGTAGCTTAACTAGCAATGACAATAACCCTTCATAATTTTGTAAGATTAATACACTCAAACTTATAATGAATTAAAACAAAAAAAACTCACACCAAACTCCATCTGAAAACAATTTATTTAAACTAATTAAAATAATCCATATATATATAAAAGACTCTACAACTTAATACATAAATTAACTTTTCAAAATTTTAAAAAGATTTAATCTATTTAATGACCATGAGTATATAATTTATAATTAATAATAAATTTTGATATAATTTAATATGTAAGGTTAAAATAATATATTTGTGTTTGAAATTTGAAGTTTTATTTATAATAAATTTTTATATAATTTAATATGTAATATTCAAATAACATATTTATGAAATTTAATAAGTGAAATTAGCAGCAAAGCTGTTTATATCTATCATTTAAAAATAGTTTAATATAATAATTTAGAAATATTTTAATTTAATAGGTGTACATAGTCCAAAGTTAAAGTTAAAACTAAAATAGTTGTAAAAGGTTAAAACTTATCACAGCTTATTATTTATGCATAGTCTCTCGCGTGTTGTCATGATTAGTGATAAAAAATTGGATTGCTTGCGTGCATCTACTCACTTCAACTCATTACCACTTGCCTGCTTTATTCTCGCAATCCAAGGCCTTAAAATTTGTGAATCATGGAATCAAATAATTTATGTTCATGGTACAAACATTTAATGCGGATAACTTAAATTATTGAAAGCATTATAAAGTTTGAGGTTTTGTATAATTTTTCTCAATTATATTTTTGGAATTTTAATATTGTAATTTTATAGTGTTAGAAAATTTATTTTTAATTATAAAAATAGATTCAGATTTAACACTTTCAATAGTGTTATTTAATAAGTACAATTTGAACATTTTTCAAAAAACAAATTAATAGAAAAAAGAATTAAAAATAACCGAGAATTGTCGTCTTATTTTTCTGGTGTCTCTGACGAGTCCTAACCTTCTAACCTGCCAAAACTATAGTGAGCTAGGAAAGCTTCACTTCAAGTTTTTTTGAGCATAGGAAGGAAATTTTAAAACAGACCAAATAATTCCCTTATTTTCTCTTAAAGTCTTTATATTAGTTTTATTTTGTAGAAATGAAATTTTAAATTAACATCACATGCAAGAAGTTTCAATGTAATTTTCTCTTATATTATATGAAAAGAATATAATATTTAATTTTCCGAACTAAAGATTTTTATTTTGCATTTTATCTTATCATTTAAATAGTAAACATTTAAAGAAAAAAAAATATTAAATTATTTTTTAGGTGAAAATATTGCATAAATGTAAAAGAATACAAATAAGTAATTTTAATTTATTTTGTGATCATTTATTTTAGTTTTATTTTATCTAAATTTATTTTTTCTATAGGGATAAATGTTTAAAAAAATATTTTTTATATAGATTTCTCTTTTTATTATATAAAAATTTAGATTTATTTTACGTCCACATAAATTAATAACAAACATTTAAAAAAAATAGGAATTTATTTTAAGTCTACAAAAATCACTAAGAAACATTTCAAAATACTTTAATAATTTTTTAGTATATAAAAGAAAATCATGTTTACATTAGTCACTTTTTTAAGCTTTAGTTTCACTAATATGCGTAGACAACCTATAAAAAGGAATTTAAACCTAAAGTTTAAAATCATTACAATAAGTAAATATAAAACAGGAATGAATGTTGTTACAAAATAATAATGTGTTTTTTTAGAAATGAAATAAACAATTTATTTTTATATTTAAAAAATCAAATATAATATTGTTTATAAAAAATAAATGTAAATAAAAATATATAATTTATATTAAATTGATAATTTATTTATGTACATGTTTTTATAATTTTAGCTTTTTAAAATTCAATATTTTTTATATATATTTAAAAAAACCCTATCGTAGCTAAATTCTACATGTCAAAACATCTAAATTATCTAGCGCAAAGGTCAAATTATTTATATTATAGCAATATAACCAAACCAATCCAAAGCAAAGCAACAAATTATTTAATTGTTTAAATATATATTTATTGTATATGGATAGAAAAGACATAACAAAACCCTATCGTAGCTAAATTCTACATGTCAAAACATCTAAATTGTCTAGCGCAAAGGTCAAATTATTTATATTATAGCAATATAACCAAACCAATCCAAAGCAAAGCAACAAATTATTTAATTGTTTAAATATATATTTATTGTATATGGATAGAAAAGACATAACAATTTTATGTCTCAATTTTTATATAAGTAATTTGTTTTATATGTAAATACCTTATCCTTTGTGTCACCATCACAACACCATTGGAATGCCTATTTAAGAGGAAACTATGTATGGACTATAATGTGCTAAGCCTCGCTAGACATCCTGAAGTAGAAGCTAGTAGACACCCCGATCTTGGTATTACCTGATTGGGCTACTTCATTTCATTTGTATGTTGATGCATCAGGCATTGCCTTAGAGGAAAAACTGGCTCCGTCAAGAGAAGGAAAAAGAGATCATCCAATATATTTTACTGGCAAAAAGCTATCCAATGTTGAACACAACAATAGGACCACCAAGAGGGAAGGGTTTACTATGATATGTTAGTTGCATAAGTTAAAGCATTACCTACTGAGTGACAACTTCAAGTTCTTTTCCAAATTGAATTTATAAACTATTTTTAACCCATATTGACATTGCACAAATTATTTAATTGTTTAAATATATATTTATTGTATATGAATAAAAAATATATAACAATTTTATGTCTCCAATCTTTATAATACTTTGTTTTACATATAAATACCTTATCCCCTTCAAAAATTGAATCTATAAAATGTTTTAAATTAAACATTCTTACATGTGAAGATATAAGATATTGAATGGTTAGTAAAAAACATTCTTACATGTGAAGATATAAGATATATTTTATAGTTCGAGGAAAGGGTGTCCCCATACAATTAACTTTCTTCTCTATTGTGAGATGAGACTTACGCGTTGCCTTTGAGGGTACATTTTTAATACTTTCTCGTATATAATAAAATTACAAACATATAATTCCATTTAAATATGAATAACAAACATTATTAAATCCAATGTGAGTTATGGTATATGCATGTAAAAATAAAACAGTTATGGGATAATTTTAACGCTATTGTGATATTTGGCAGAGATCTTAATATGTTCGAAACCAAAGTAGTGACGCCATGGAATTGAAATTATTTGTAAGGACGGAAGACGGGAAAATCGAAGGCTGCGCAATACCTTTATTTTTTTTTCTGCGAAAAAAAAACATACTATTGTTATTCAAAAAGCTGAATCAAATAGTACAGATTAGTCTCATGTATAAGCAGGATCCACATGGATACACATACAGTTTGGAATATTACAGGAAGGTCCCTGTCATCCAAAGGTGGCCTACAAAGCAACAGAACCAGATAGACTCACAAGAGTATAATCATAAGGACATACAAAAAACAGCCAAGCCTTCAGTCTAAAGGATCCAAGCACAAAGCAGGAGGAAAGTCAAAGCATAATGTTAAAAGATCCCGCATTTATCACCAAATGGTCCCAGCATTCCTCCCAGAGCACAAAATCCTCTATCCCATCCAGAGCCAACTTCGATTGTCGATCCACCAACACATTATGTTCTCTGTAGATATGTTCAAGTGAGTAAGAGCGAAATGACCGGAGTTCTTCTTTAATCCTTCTGCACCAGCCTTCAAGTTCCAGAACATTGATGTCAAATTCTCCCCGGGCCCATTTGATGGTGACTCGCGAGTCACCGAATATTTTGAGCCTCGGAAGCCCAAAAATATGAGCAACCTTGACGACACACCATAATGCCATCAATTCAGCTTTCATGTTCGAACCTTTGCCACATTTGAGTCGAAGTAAAAACTGATGATGTTGATTAATGATAATCACCCCTCCAGCACCACAATTTCCATAGCTAGCAGCCCCATCAAAAAATAAGACGGGGTCACATAAATTATACTGGAAGACTCCAATAGATCTCTGAACAGAAACCTCATCTTGTGGTTGAAATGGCATAAACTGTGATAGAATGGCCCGGTACGTTCCACAGATATCAGGTTGCTGATTTTCAAAGATGGCACGATTTCTCATAGACCACATCGCCCAGCATAAGAAAATCGGCAAAGTGGCAAATGGCTTACACTTATGCATCCACTCTTTCAGACATACTTCAAGAGAATACCCCTTCCAAACATGTACAATAGCAAAACAGTGGTAAAGCTTTTCCAAAATAGAAACAGTAAATGGACAATCGATAAAAAGATGCACCGCTGTTTCCATATGTGTCTTACAAAGGACACAACGATTGGGCCCAACCCAGCCAAACAGTAATAAATTATCCCAGGTCTTTAAACAGTTCATCAACAGGAACCAACAAAAACATTTGATTTTCAAAGGCAAATTCCATTGCCAGACCTTCGAGTACCACCAATGATTGGGGAAGATACAGCGCCTACGGATCATACAGGCATATGCAGTATGAGCAGTGATAATACCTGTAGCCTTGTTACCTTCCCAAACCACAGTATCTTCCGCAGCCGAGATCCGAACACCTGCTGCATTCAAATCGTGTGTATAAGTATCTCATTCTTCACTCAGGGGAGGAACTAAATTGAGGTCTGAGGCATTAAGCCAATACCCATTTCTGTCATTTTTAACAATGATGTTAAAAGTAAACAGACCAGCCGCTCGCAGAGATGCCAAAAGACCTTCCGAGAGAGAATATTCCCCATGTAAACCAAGTATCGGGTCCACCCCGATGGCAACCTCCGACCCTGAACCCACCATCCAACAGAGCTTGTGTGCCAACCAACAATAAACCCTCAAGAAGCCTCTCCGAATGGGTGAGACACCCCTCACCTTTTTACATGACTGTCGAAGCCAATGTGAAATATTGATCTTAATATATTTCTGGTGAATAACGGTGGACCACAGAGAACCTCCAAAGATGGCGCGCCAAAAACTTTTTAATTTCAAAGCATCATTAAAGATCGAGATATCTTTCAATCCCCAGCCACCAGAAGAGTGAGGGAGAGATAGTCTTGTCCAACTTACCATGGATAAATGTAATGTCCCCATTTTGACCCCCTTTGTATTAAATCGTAAATGATGTAAATATTGTAATTTAATCATGGTGAGGAGCTCAAGGCCAAGGCCCCACCATTGATTTAGCGTTTCATGTATCGGCAATTAAAAATAGATGCCTATGGTTCTTGTGCGAGATGGGCACAATGTATATAAGACATCATGTAATTACGAATCTTTAATGAAAAACCCACAACCGGTTATGCAATGCAACAAAAGAGATGGGGCATGTCTCTACAAGGAAAAGGGGGGGGGGGATTATTCAAACCCTTGAGCCAATGGTATTAATCCATGTGTCAATGAGGAAACCCATAAACCACCAACTACCCATTTTGTCTCATGCACCCAATCATTTAATTCTTCCAAGAAATTGGTTAAGGCAGTTAATGCCTTGGAAATGAAGAAGTATGGCAGCCAATTTCGTGCATGGGCAAGCCATCAACCTGGAAATTCATGTTTTGTCTCCTTGGGCAAGAAAACACCCACGAAATGGTGCCCAAAGCCATTCTGAATGGGCAGTCTTCTCTCATTCACGCAGTTGGAGCTAGCTGGGTCTTTCCCTACACGTTTTTCATCCAAATCCTACATTCTTCCATGCCTGGGAGTTCGTTTTTGCATATACAGCAGCTTAGGAGAGAAGAGCCACATTTTGGGGACTGTATGGAGGTCGTTTTTGCCCCCGAATGTCCAGGGACGTTTTTCTAAAAATGGATTGGCTTCCCTGGGTTGTTTCACCAACTTCCCATTTCGTTTTTGTGGGTTCCCACGTTTTTCTGAGTTAGCTGAAACCCCATCTCATGCATCACTGTAAAAACGTTTTATCCTGCCCCATAATTGTGTTCTGCTGTTGTGTGCATCCTCGTTTTTGGTTTGAACCAGTGAATTGAATTTTTGGAGTGGTAGTGGACAGAAGTGGCTTGATAAACCTAGTGGGGGAGACAACCTCTCAAGTAGATCAAGAGGGCTTTGGTTACTCTTCTATGCATACCCTGAGAGCACTAGAAAGGAAAGTTATGGCTTGAGGGACTGTATAGCAGTGAAAAGAATACTTCCTTGTGTTGGGTGTGTAGGTATTGTGGGTGCCAAGCTAGATAGATCTTGCAAGGTTATCCCTGGCTCTGTGCTGGAGCTCACCAGCTTAGCAACTATTCCTTCCCATCTCCTAGCAGCCTGATAAACCCAATTGTAGATTGGCTTGGCTCATCTTGGTGTATGCTTGGCTATGTGTGAGTCTGTTGTTCCCTGGTTCCTTGTAGAGATCATGCCCAGCTCGGGGGTGGCAGTGGTGCTGAGAGATTGAGGAGCACACTGGCCTACGGTTGGGTGGAACGTTGCAGTTGCATAGCCAGTTGCTTGGGGCTACTGTTATAAGATAAGTATTCTCCTGTGTTAAATTTGCAATTATCATTTGATGAATATTATGAATGTATGTGGATGTGTTAAATGGAATTACTTCCGCTGTGTTTTTAAAAGTATATGCATTTCCATAGGATCTTTTATAACTCTGCAATGGTCTTTATTTAATGGCTGTCACAGAATAGCTTGAATGTATGTTAGATATCAATAGGATTAATTTAATTCCCGTTGAGTTCTATAGCATGCACATTTACATGTCTGGTATTAATTCTTTCAAAGAATGGATATGGGGTTAACTTCCCGGATTGAGCACCATGTCCTCTCTATCATGCTGTATGGTAGGAAGGGACATTACATTTTGGTATCAGAGCTGCGTTGCATCATTGGACCTTTATGGGCCAAATCCAATCATCACTGAAAAGAAGGGAAGATTTTGAATTTTTCCTTAGAGTTTTGGAAATTTTCGTTTTAAGTCTGTTTTTCGAAATTTTGGGTTTTAAGTACTGTTTCGGGAAGTCGTCCCGAAACTGCGGAAAGGTTCCGCGAACCTTCCCGCAATTGCGGAAGAGTTCCGCGAACCTTCCCGTTGCGGAAGAGTTCCGCGAATCCTTCCGAAATTGCGGAAGAATTCAGCCAACTGCTCCGAAACAGTGGAGAAAAATTTTTAAGGGAAAAAAATTTTCTAAGTGTCGGCGTGAAAAGGAAATTTTTTCGGAAAGAATTCTCTTCCGAAATTGCGGAAGGAATTCCCTTCCGAAATTTCGGAAGGATTCCGCGAATCATTCCGCAACGCGGAAGAGTTTGGCGAGTCGTTCTGAAGTTGCGGAAGACTTCAACGAATCGTTCCGCAAATTGCGGAAGACTTCGCCGAATTGTTCCGCAACTGCGGAAGACTTCGCCGAATCGTTCCACAATTGCGGAAGCATTCCTCAAGTCATTCCGCAAAAGCTTTTCGCGAAAACTGCCCGAAACCCCCGGAAGCATTCTGCGAACAGCTCCGAAGCTGCGGAAGCCTTCGCCGAATGGCTCCGCAATTGCGGGAGAATTCGCCGAATGGCTCCGCAACTGCGGAAGCCTTCGCCGAATGGCTCCACAATTGCGCGAGCATTCGGAAAATCGCCCCGCCATTGCGGAAGCGTTCGGCGAACTGCTCCGCAATTGTGGAAGCGTTCGACGAACTGCTCCGCAATTGCGGAAGCCATCGTCGAACTGCCCCGTAATTACGAAAGGGTTCAGCCAAACGCCCCGCAATTGCGGAAGGCTACAGCCAACTGCCGAGAACGTTCAGCGAACTGCCCGTTGCGGCAGGATTCAGTGAATAGCCAATTGCGGAAGGATTCCTAAAAAAAAAAAAAAAAAACGAGGGCAGCACAAGGGGGCAAGCCCCCTTGACCCCCTTTTTGTTTTCTCCTCGTATGTCGTTGGTTGTAAGAGAATTATGTGATTGTCAACGTAATGTTTTCCCACGTGCATGATGTAAATTGTGAATTCTGAGAATGTAATGCAGCTAACAATTGTGTTGATGAACACATTTCAGAGAGTCACAGTTACAGCAAGTTAACACTCTAGATAATATAGTCAGAGAGTTTGGATCTTGGTTGGCCCAAGAAAATGAACATCATGAATGATGCACAGGATCCCTATGAACCTGAGACAGACGCCATGGGGGAAAACATACAGGTTGAGAATGCTGAAACAGAATCTAATGGGAGAAGAAATCCAGAGACCCCTCCAGATGTTGCAACCACCATGAGAAGCCTAAGGGTGGAATTGCAAAGCTGTAGGGAAGATAATGAAAGGATGATTAAAGCTCAAGAAGAACAAAATCAGCTGAATGCAGCCATGCTACAGAGTTTAACAGACATCCAAAGGCAAATAAACTCTGGGCATCAGATATCAAATCTAGAAAGGGGTGGGAGTAGCTCTAGAAGGAATTCCTGCAAGAGGGCCAGTAGCCCAAGAAGAGTTTCTACAGACAGGACATATACTCCATAAATATCTTCTAATGAATCATCTAACTCTAAAGAATCCATTGAGGGTTCAAGCTCTTCATCTCACCTGAGTAAGAGGAAGAAGCACTACAAGAACAATTCACATGGGGAATTTAAGAAGGCAAAACCTCCTACATTTGATGGAGAGATAAAGTCCGGTCAAGAAGCTGAGGCTTGGCTTCTTGGGATGAGAAATTATTTCCAAGTCCAAGACTACTCGGGAAATATGAAGGCAAGGGTAGCCATCTTCAACTTGAATGGAAGAGCATCTATATGGTGGGAACACACTAGGAAAGTGAAGAAGATCAACGAAAGGAAGATCGTGTGGAAGCAGTTCAAGAAATACTTCATGCAGAAGTACCTCTCTGATAGGTACTATGATGATAAGATCAAAGAGTTCCATGAGCTGAGATTGGGACAATCGACCATGGAAGAATATGCAAACAAGTTCTTGGAGCTGTTGAGGTATGTCAAGTATATTCGAGATGATAAGGTCAAAATTCAGCGTTTCCTAAGTGGACTGCCACAGTCATATAAAGATAGAATTGAGTTTGATGAACCTCGAACTCTGGAGGAGGCCATAAGAAAATCCAAGTATTGCATTGATCAGAACAGGAGCAAACCAGAATTCCATAAGGCATGGAAAGATACGAAAAATGAAAAGTTTGATCAAAGGAAGAAGGGGTTCAAGCCTCCTCAATTCAGGAATCAGCAAAGGCAGCCATCACAGGTTGTGACTAAGCCAACTAGGATGATGGGAGACAAGCCAAGAGATCCAAAGGAGCCAAGAGAACCACTTCAATGTTGGGGTTGTGGAGGAGACCACATGCTTAGGAACTGTCCACATCGGAATGGGAATGCGAATCAAATTCACAACATCCAAGGAGCTGGAACTGTGGGTCAAGTGGCGAGAGCAATCCCTAGAATCTATGTAGCAGTAGACGACCGCCAAGCAGATCATCAGTCAACTGTGGTTGAAGTTGAAGGTAAGATTGCTAAGCAATCTGTTTCTATTTTGATTGATCCTGGATCTACTCACAGTTATGTTACTCCTAGGATTGTTGAGATTTGTGCTTTCAAGAAATTAAAGCATAGTAAATCATGGTTAGTTCAACTAGCCACTGGAACCAAGAGAAAAGTTAGCGAAATAGTAGAGAAATGTCCATTTGAGATGGATGGGCTATTCACTTATGCAAATCTGAATATTTTGCCACTGGGTTCCTATGATATTCTCATTGGAATGGATTGGCTAGAAGCACACAGGGTTAAACTTGACTGCTACAACAAGACGTTTGAATGCATGGACGAAGAAGGAAACCCGAGGTTTGTAAAAGGCATTCCAAAGGTGACTTCTGTTAGACAGGTTTCAGCCATGCAGTTGAAGAAGTTCTGTAGGAAGGGATGTCAATTGTATGCAGCCCACGTTTTAGAGGCAGCAGAGAGTGAAACTCTTAAATTGGAGGACTATCAAGTATTGCAAGAATTCAGGGATGTTTTTCCTGATGAGATTCCAGGACTTCCTCCAAAGAGAGACATTGACTTTACAATTGAACTTGTGCCAGGAGCGGCACCAGTGTCTAAGACACCCTATAGGATGAGTACACCGGAATTGCTAGAATTGAAGATGCAATTGCAAGAATTGCTGGAAAAGAAATATATTAGGCCAAGTTTGTCCCCGTGGGGAGCACCTGTTCTATTTGTGAAAAAGAAAGATCGAACACTCAGGTTATGTATCGACTACAGGCAGTTGAACAAAGTCACTGTGAAGAACAAATACCCATTGCCCCGAATTGATGACCTTTTTGACCAAATGAGAGGAGCAAAGGTATTTTCAAAGATTGACTTGAGGTCTGGTTACCATCAGGTAAGAATCAAAGAAGAAGATATTCATAAGACAGCCTTTAGAATGAGGTATGGACACTATGAGTTTGTAGTGGTACCATTCGGTCTCACAAATGCACCAGCTACATTCATGTGTCTCATGAATAATGTTTTTAGCAAGTATTTGGACAAGTTTGTTCTTGTATTCCTAGACGACATTCTCATCTATTCTAAGAATGAAGAAGAGCATGAAGAACATTTGAGAATGACAATGCAATTACTAAGGGAGCATAAGCTGTAGAGCTCACCTTCATACCTGAGGCTTTGCAGTAGAGCTCTATGATGCTTTGGAGTGAAGTCCACTCATCCAACGATGCTGTACCAGCAATAAGGATGTCGTCAACAAAGAGTACATGTGATAGAAAAAGCTCAGTAGAAATTTTAATGCCATGAAACTTGTCCTGCTCTCTAGCATGTTGTATTAACCTTCTAAATCCATCCATTACAAGAATAAATAACATGGGAGACATCGAACATCCTTGACGAATCCCCCTGGAGCAACTAAAAAAGGACGTAGGAGAGCCATTAATGAGAACAGAAATATTCATAGAATCAACACATGCCATGATCCATCTAATAGCCAATGCTGGCACCCCTATTTGTATAAGCAGAATCCTCAGGAAATCCCAATTCACACGATCAAAGGCCTTTTCCAGATCAAGTTTAAGTAGGATAGCACTGCGTTTTTTGGATTTAATGGAATGTATCAGCTCTTGAACAATACCAACAGCGTCATGTATCTGCCGATTCTGAAGGAAACCAAACTGTTCGGGAGAGATAAACTTCAAGAAGACAGGCTTTAACCGGCTAGCAATAATCTTGGATACAATTTTGTATGCCAAATTACAGAGGGCAATGGGTCTAAAATCAGCAAAGGTTGCCGGATCATTCACCTTTGGAATAAGTGTTAAGAAGGTGGAATTTAAGGCTCCAGAAAGGTACCCATGGCATCTGGTATATTCTACCATATTAACAATGTCCTCCCCCATGATATCCAGAAAATGAAGAAAGAGTTCCACCGTCCAGCCATCCGGGCCTAGACTTTTCTCTTTCGCAAAGTGTTTAAGAGTACATTCCACTTCAGCCAGAGTAACAACTGAACAAAGCATATCAGCATCAACTTGGTCAAAGAAACGAGGGAAAATCCTAGCAACTTGCAGTTGTGAGATCAAATCACACTTTTTTTCGTCAGAATAGATATGTGAGAAGTGCTTGTGAGCTTGTGCCTGCAATTCGCCAATACCAGCATGTACAGCCCCATCGTCATCAGCAATCTTCCAAAGAGAGTTATTATTCCTTCTAGCAGAGGTAAACCTGTGGAAAAATCTAGAATTTTTATCTCCCGCCTTCACCCACAGTGCCCTGCTTTTTAACCTCCATTCCTTCTCCTCCATCAGGTAGATCCTGTCCTTCTCAGCTTCTAATCGTTTTAGCCTTTCCAGATCCAAGCCCATAAGAGGTCCGAAAGGGATTGAGGCTATAGACCCTAGGGTCCCATGCCACAGCCAAACCCCCAGCCAAGCCGCAGGAACTAACAACAGAGATCTCCCACCCAGGGACCACCCCAGCCAGTTTGGTAATAGCAACAAAATCTTCACACATGGTTTCTTGGAGTAAAAGAATACTGGGCCGGGAAGTAGAGATAAGATTGGACAGAGCCCTTCCCCTGGAAGCCCTCCCCAACCCTCGAATGTTAAGAGAACAGATGGACATTAGGGAACAATGTCATGGGGGACAATTGCTCCAAGGCCCCCAGCAGTAACCGACAGATCCTCCAAACCCTTCCCAGCCTCCACGGAGCCAGAAACCCTAAGATTCTGCAAGGTATCAGTGGACTTCAAACGCTTAGATAGTGGGTTGAAGTCTGACCCCACATCCTCAGGAGGTTTGGCTTTCCTAGCAGAATTCTTCACCCTCCTAATGGTGACATTTTGAAACTTAGTTGTGTTAGCCGACGACACCCTCGGGTTGACAGAAGGGGTTTTCGAGTAAATTTGCAGAGGGGTAATTTCAACTTGAGAAGAGGTGCAGCCGGACTCATTCAAAGTAGCAAAATCATGAGAAGAATGCAGACTCAGGTCCTGATAACCATAGGAGAGATCATCGATCCCTCGGTGAGAAACAAAAACCCTAGAATGACAGGTAGGGTTGGCACTCTCCCGCCCGATAGTATCCCCCGAAACCCCATAGCCCAAGACTGAGACCTGCCAGCGATCCTGGCAGGGAGCCGGGGAACTCTTAGAGGCAATAGGTGACTTATCAGGCTTTCCAAACAACCCCCGACAGTGTCTAGGCTTAACAGTAGGAGAGATAGAGTGTGGACGCGGAGACGAAACCCTCTCAAGTCCCTTACCAATCAAAATGTCCCCAGAGGCTAATTTTTTATCCAGAATATCGTCGGCAGCTTGTGCCAATAAGAGATCTTCCTCTAGAATGTAAGGAATAGGAGAACTAATATGGAGATTGGACTTACCCAGAAGCAATTAGTCTGCAGAAGGGGTGCAGTCCGAGCTCGAAAGATGAGAACGGAAGACTATACTCAGTGGTAAGCGTTAACTAAACAATACAACGGATGACGGGAAAATCGAAGGCTGCACAGTACCTTTATTTATTTGTGAAAACTATCCTCAGTGATAAGCGTAACTCCTTGAAGGATAGAAAAAAAATATGATCGAGTTATGAGCGTCAACGTCATCCGAGAGTCCGTAGAGAGAGTGTCTTGACATCATTATTATATATAACCAACAACTATATAGATGTTTCAATTGGATTTTTTATAAATTTTAATTTTTTAATTTTATTTTTAATTTCAGAAAAGTCACATTCCATGTAGAGCTTAGTAAGGTTTGTTAGTCAAATCAAACCTGTTAGCCAACCAAACATAAGAATAAATAAGAATAGCCAATAAAAAATCAGGATTATATAATTTATAAAATTTAAAATATAAATTTTTATTTGTTTTAAAATCAATTTAATAATTAAAATTCATAAAATTATAGGCAACTATATAAAAATTTAGAATGGAAATTTGTAAATTAATAAAAAGTGAAATCCAAACTGATTGCTATATACTTGTCTTCGGCAGGTATAATAAAAGTAAAATTTGAGTAATAAAAAATTGAAAACTCTTAAAAATATAAAGATTTTTAAGTTTATATAAATAAAATTAAATTTAAATTTATAAACATAAATTAAATTAACTTTTTTTTTCATATTATATTAAATGAAAAGTAAAAGAAAATCAAATCCCTTGAAATGCAAACCTTTTTTAGAGTACAAAACTTGAGAAAATGTTTGCACTTCAAAAATTATTGCACTATAATTGTGCAACGTTAACAAACTTACATTTGCAATTCTAACAAATTTTATCAAAATTTATTGACAAATTTTAAAAAAATATAATAAAAAAATGTAAATCATAACATGTTTAGACTATTTTTTTTTTGCCTCGTAAAGCAATCCAGGGGTCAACCGAGCTGTTTGTTGCATTATAGTAAGCCTGACCCTGTCAGAACCAAGCAGACTCAAACCCAATACCACCTAGGGCCGTCTTTGGATGGGGGATCCCAACCCGTCTAGCTACCTTTCAAGGCTCAACATGTTTAGATTAATACACACAAATACATACACATTGTACTTTTACATTAATCTCACAAGATGTGACCATGTAATCAAAAGCAACATATTAACTTCAATACACCATGTCCATTGTATTAATGAAAATATTCGAAAAAAGAATACTTTAAAATTATTTTTAAAACATAAATATCTCCTTGTATTTTACTAGCACAACCACTTAATTTGTGGTTTTTTTTTATAATTGTTTATTTAAAATTTTGAATTACAAAAAAAAAAATATGAATGGTGAAAGCTTCTCTCATCTCCTTCAATCTAGAAAAAACATAAATACAAATTATAAGAGATAAACATCATTTCTATACTGAATGGAGGCATAAATATGATTTCTATAGAAGAGGTTCCAAATAATCATTTCCTCAAACAATTTGTGCCCAAAATCCCAAAAACTAGTTTCGAATTCCTTCATAAAATTTACTTGCATAAATAGATTGAATTCCATGAGAGATTTCTTCCACAATTAACTCATACATTTCATCAAACATTTCATGTGAATCCATAAATAAATCATATCAGAGCCAAATAAATTAAATAAACATGAGATAAAGCACTTATCTTTTCCAAATAAGCAACTAGAATCCACCGTGCCACGTTCCACCCAGCCATAAACACAATGCAAGACAAAACTCACTTTGCAATGGTCACCCCCAACCCGGAACCATGATGCCACAAGAAAGAGTGCACTCAACCACAAATTCTCTCAAGTAATCAGTCCAACCACAACCCAATGGAAACTGGGGTATCTACTTCCACTCTAGGGCAATTCCAGTGGCTCTAGGACAACAGTCCAACCACAACCCAATGGCAAGTAGCACTTCCAATCCAGGGAAATTCCATTGGGACCAGGACAACCTCAAATCCAAGGCAGTGGACCTCACCTTTGCTGCCAAACTAGGATCTCCAAAGGCAATACACAGCTATGTCCAACCTCAAATCCAAGGCAATGGACCTCACCCTTGCTACCAATCCAGGATCTCCAGAGGCAATTCCAAGACATACACTAGTGGCTCCAGAGTAACTCAACTTGGGCACAGGATCCACAAGGGAACAATGACCAGCAAGGATCTCATACCAAGAGTAGAAAAAATTGAGCCACAAGTGCCAAACACAAGCACAAGAGCAAAAGCATGAACCAACACACAAGTGTGACTAGCCAACACAAGCCAATCGAATTCATTCATGAGCAATTCGAATTGTGAGAGAGAGGAACACAAGCATGAGAGTTACATTCCCAAAATAGTAAATTGGAGTTACACATCAGGTGGCTACACCAAGAGACACACTAACCCAACTCAAGAGAGTGCACTAGGTGAGAGAGAGAAAGAGAGAGAGATTGTAACACTAATAAAAATTAATGCTGGAATAAATGAAACCAAGGAGTAACATAACACCTGAGGTTACATATCCAAGAGGGTCCACCAAGTCCACAAGAATGGTGTATAACATCAGCATAGACACAAACACAATGGTAACACTTTTCCCACAACCCCTTTCTCATAACATCATGGTTCCATATACTCTTTTATGTGGCATCGGTCGATCCGGTTGTTTTATTTTATTTTATTATTTTATAATTTCAACATAATAAAAATAATAATAATGTGCAAACCATAGTCTAGGAACCTTGTGCCACTTTTTCCAACATAACAACAACAATAATATGTCTAGGGGATAAACCATAGGTTGTTACATTCTCGATGGTGGAATTATTCCTGCAACCATCATATACCATGTTTCGGTCATATTGCCATGGTCATCCCAACAATAAGTGATATGCGTCCATCAGAATCACGTCACATAACACATTGTCATATAGCTCGCTGATCTTGAAGTTGATCAAGCATTGTCGTGTCACCGTGACATGATGACCTTTCTGTTGATGTATTTGTAACTTTGGAAGATATTCACTTATATATTGTATTTGTACTTTATTGTATCCCCAACGGAGATGTATTATTCCTTCGATTGGAAGTGTTGACAGTTGTACTTGCATGTGTCGCAAGTGATATTGTAAGTGTCGTAACTTATACTTGATGGGTTATTAGACCACCTTGATGGGGTCAGCCTTGTATGAGTCATGTGGGTCAAAGGGTTATTAGACCACCCTAGTAGGGGTCGGCCCAGTCAGCCTTATGTTATGTGTTTAAGTTGAGGCCGACCTAGTTGAGTAAAGGTCAAGTGAAAGTTAGTGTATAAATAGAGAGTGTGTCTCTCTCATTTTACACATTCTATTATTCACTCACTTCGCATTAGTGAGAGACGAGGAGGGTGCGCAAAAGTGGAGGAGGAGCATGTTGCTGAAGATATCTATCTCTTGGGTTTGATCATGGTGATCCTTGTATTGATGCTTATTCTATCTCTGAGGAAGTTGCGGGGTTTTTCACCTTCTTGGTTTTCCCCGGTGAAATGTTTTGTGTCTCTTGTTTCTTGTCTCTTGTCTCTTATGCTTGATATGTTGTACATGTTGTTCTTTCAGTTAATATCCTAGATCTATTGAATTAAATGATGAAAAACTAACATGGTATCAGAGCTATCCTGAAGGAAGGCATGTTATGGCATTTATGAGACTTGTTGCACTTGCAACAAATTGAAAGCTAGGGCTTGATATAGAAAAAATCAGTCATTGTGGAACTTTCGCTATAAATCCATTTTAGAGAAGGTTCAGGTTCTGAAACTTTGACAGGTCATAGATAACATCCCCATGTACCTTGTGTCCGAAGAACAGTATCTAATTTGCTGTACTTTCTGTCTTATGACCTGTACAATTTAGGATTTCTGCCTCTTCCAGATCTTAGTCATAAACAGGTGACCTAGGAAAACAGGTCATAACCTGGTCTAGGAAGCTCGAAATGAAATTTTGTAAAAAGTGACAGGTAGGGCACGGACTTTACTTTCACAGGTCCGCTTTTCAAAGGTTGAAGTTGAACCAGTGACACGTGGCACACCGTACAAGTTTTCTCTCATGTTTTATCCCATAAACAGGTCACGTTGCGACACTTGGCATAACTCTCTCTTAGAGAATCCAATTGAGGTAATACCTATGGGGTTGGAAAGATGACAGGTCAGGCTACCATAGGAAGAAGTTTCATACCCTTTGGATTCGTAATTTCAGAGATGCACCAGAAACAATCAGGTGCATATTTCTGTCAAAACATAATTGGATTTTGAGCACCTTCATTCTTGGCTTGTCACTGCTGTGGGAATTTAGGGCTTCGGAGAAAGTTAGAATTTTTGGAATCGGAGTCCACAGCTGAATGCTCCTCATCAAAATCGAAATTTAGAGACCAAGATAAAAAAAAATTGGTTGGGTAGAAGGTCGGGCTTGATCAAACCCTAGTTCGGGATTTTCATTAGAAAGGTGGAAAATTAGGGCTTCTACAAAAGTTGGAATTTTTGAAATCTGTGACCACGACTGGAAGCTCCTCATAAAAATCAAAGTTTAGAACACAATATCGAACCTTTTGGATGGCCAGAAGACCGGGCTTTATCAAACCCTAGTTCGGGATCTTGTCTAGAAGATCCAGAAGTTTCAAAGGCAATTTTGAGGGGTCAAGTTTTGCAGTTTTCAAAATTTAAGTATACCAGCTTGATCAGCTCAACAAGGCACATCTTTCCATCCATTCAAAAGTTTGAAATTCAAAATTTGAATTTTTCGGGGTTTCTCTCACAAACGCTAATCCAGCTCCAAATCCAGTTTCAGCAAATCAAAGTGGACTGGGTTAATCCTAGAAGAGAATGAATTGGACACCTGCATAAGTGAAGAAGTTCCAGTTCCAAAGGGAGATGAGGATAAGGCCTTACATAAGAAGACTATAAGAAATCTCGACAGGTATGACTTGAGGAGATACAGGTATGTGTTGAAATATGTTCATGATTAATTTTATGATATGTTTGTCTTCATATTATTAAGGTTAGTACAATCTTGATGAATGCATGTGAATTATAGAAGACATTCATTGATTAGGGTTATGGCACTTATGATTGTACTAATACACTATGGTGTTGTATGAGGATGATGTTGTTCGCTAACATGAAAGGTACAAATCAAGTTCTAGATCAAGAACATATGACCATGGTGACATGAAGACAAAGACTCATGGATCACATAGAATCTCTACTTACGAGGTATGTATAATTTGGTTCTACAATGGTTAACTTATGAGTTATGCAGGTTACTAAGCACAAGTCATTGAAGAGAACAAGAAGACATTGTTTGGGTATGTTAGACATAACTAGAAAACATGATAACCAGGTATGTTTTTCCTATATCAAGTTAGAATCCTACCTTGTGTTAGGATCTTATACTTTTGTATGAATGATTATTCTTGAAGTTAGGAGTATAAGTAATCAACAATTTATGCATATTATGTTTCTTACTTTGATTGGTGATATAACTAACCAGAAGAGTCCTATGGTCAATAAGAATATGCATGAGTAATAGAATTCCTCCCTGAAACCTTGAATACTAATGCTTGTGATAAATTACCTGTGTGTGAAATGATCATGACCATAGATGTTAAGAGTATTTAGGATCATAATGTTTTGATAGTATTGAGATTATACTAATATATGTATGGTTATGTATGAGATCTTGAGGATAACACAATGAGGACACTAGCACACACTTAAGCATGCATAGTGGTCCAGGATGGATATAAGTTCAAGGACAGGTAATCCAGGAAGCAAAGATCAAGAGGGAGCACACTCCAGTAGTTCCTGCAAGGAAGCAAAGATTGAGAGGGAGTCCACCCAAAAACTAAACAAAGATAAGTATTTGAATTATCATTTCTTATTACTTAAATGATGTTGTTCATTCATGTACATACTTATGTTCCTAGATTTAGGATGTACATTTTGCATTTTAGAAAATTTGCATTAATGAACAAGATACTACTAATATGCAAGTAATGGGTAAGTGGCCTATGGCACTATACAACATTCCATTGCTACTTATCTAGAATGAAACCTCTTTGCTGACATGTTGGGAGTAGTGCAAACTCTTAACAATGTTTTGGTAGAGATGGAAGGCATCTAGAAAGTTACAGGATATGGATAAATGTTGTATTGAAGCATTGGCTAAGATAATTGCATGACTGTATGACATATATTCTTATGTGTAAGATTTTGTTCTGAAAACTATGAGAAGTTTCTAATCATGAAATTTAATTTGACTTGTAGGAAAGATCATGGACAATCACCTACAAGGACAACAACATTTGTTCCAACAACGAAGTTCAAGAAAACTATCTATTGAAGATATTGAAGAATATGAAGTTCCCAAGATCCGGGATGCAGTAATGAAAGAATGCCATGATCGCGGAATACCAGTCGATCATGAAGAATGATGTTTGGGATGTGGTCCAAATTCCAGAAGGGAAGTCTGTTGTAACTTCCAAGTGGATCTACAAGATCAAGCATGCTGCAGATGGAAGCATAGAGAAATACAAGGCAAGAGTTGTAGCTCGTGGCTTCTCCCATAAAGAGGGATAGATTATGAAGAGACTTTTTCACCTGTAGCCAGATACACTTCCATCAGATCAGTACTTGCCTTGGCTACAGTGATGAAGTGGAAGATACACCAGATGGATATGGTTTAGTCAAAGAGGAAGTGGATGTGGAGCAGCCACTTGGTTTTGAGACACATGACAGGGAGTCACATGTGTGCAAATTGAAGAAAGCCTTGTATGGCTTGAAGCAAGCTCCTAGGACTTGGTATGGTAGGTTAGACAACTTACTATCTAGTTTGGGCTTGGTTTTGAGACACATGACAGGGAGTCACATGTGTGCAGATTGAAGAAATCTTTGTATGGCTTGAAGCAAGCTCCTAGGACTTGGTATGGTAGGATAGACAGCTTACTATCTAGTTTGGGCTTTACTAAGAGTAAAGTGGATTCCAACCTTTACTACAAGTTTGAGGAAGGCAATCTAGTGATACTACTACTGTATGTGGATGACCTGTTTGTTACAGGTGAGGATGGGTTGATTGCCGACACCAAGAGGAAGCTTGCTACCGAGTTCGAGATGAAGGACTTGGGTATGATGCTTTACTTTCTAGGTATGAATGTGTGGCAGAGAGCAGATGGAATCTTCCTTGGACAAGGGAAGTATGCAATAGAGATCCTGAAGCGGTTCGGGATGTTGGACTACAAGGCCATGGCCACACCTATGGCATCGAACTTGAAACTTATGTGTGATGCTTCATCTGAGCCGGTTGATGTCACAGTGTATCGTCAAATGATTCGGTCCTTGATGTACCTGACGAACACGAGACCAGATATTTGCTTTGCAGTGAACACATTGAGCCAGTTCCTAACGGATCCCAGAAGTGTTCACCTAGTTGTTGTAAAGCATATTCTGAGGTACCTGAAGGGTACAATTGATTATGGGCTCAAGTATGATGCGAATAAAAAGTTTAACCTAGAGGGTTATGTTGATTCAGATTGGGCAGGCAGTGCTACAGATAGGAAGAGATCTTCGGGGTGCTGCTTTAGTATGGGATCAGGTGTGATCTCTTGGTTTAGCAGGAAGCAATCCTGCATAGCATTGAGTACAGCCGAAGCAGAGTATGTCGCAGATTGTTCGGCTAGTTATGAGGCAGTATGACTTAGGAAGCTACTGTCTGAGTTATTTGATCTCCCGTTGGATGATACCTCTATCTATTGTGACAAACAAAGTTGTGTGAATTTGTCAGAGAACCCGGTGTTCCATGATAGGTTGAAGAACATCAAGATCAAATATCACTATATCAGGGATATGGTGCAGAGAGGAGTAGTGAAGCTCCTATATGATGCGACGGATGAGCAGGTTGCAGATGTGTTGACGAAACCACTAGCTAGAGTGAAGTTTGAGTACTTCAGAGAGAGGCTTGGTGTTCTTCAGATTGAAGATACTTCGAGGAAGAAGTGATGGGACACATTTGCAGGAGCCATTCCAAGCATGGTGATAGGAGGATCCTTCCCATGGCTGTAGATGTAAGCGTTGTGTGATGAGAATCAGGACGATGCTCCAGTTACTGCTATGATGATGATCAGGATGATCATATGTGATGAGTATCAGGACGATACTCCAGATGACATGCATCAAGTGGATGTTTTACATGATCAGGTGGATCATGTGTGATGATATGCATCAGGTGGATCATGTGTGATGATATGCATCAGGTGGATGCTTTACATGATCAGGTGGATCATGTGTGATGATATGCATCAGGTGGATGCTTTGTACGATCAGGTTGATCATACAATGATGACGAGTATCAGGATGATGCTCTAGATGACATGCATCGGGATGATGCTCCAGATGACATGCATCGGGACGATGCTATGATGATGTGCATCAGGATGATGCACTATATGATGACGATCGGTATGATCATGAGTATCAGGTTGATACTCTGTGGCCATGGACAGGTTGTGCATGTAGCATATAAAAGATCCTGGGAGATGCGATAGGTTGAGCGGTAAGCTCGTAAATCATTCCTGGGATTCTCTTTCGAGGTTTTGCTACTAGAGGCATGTAATCTGTCCTGGAGATCCGAAAGGTTGAGCGGTAAGCTCATAATTAGTCATGGGATGCTCTTTAGAGTTCTTGCGGGAAGTAAGACACTCTTTAGAGTTTTTGCCTGACCACATGTAATCAGTCCTGGAGATCCGATAGGTTGAGCAGTAAGCTCGTAAATCAGTCCTGGAGATCCGATAGGTTGAGCAGTAAGCTCGTAAATCAGTCCTGGGATGCTCTTTAGAGTTCTTGCGGGAAGTAAGACACTCTTTAAATGTTTTGTGGTGGTGGTCACATGTAATCAGTCCTGGAGATCCGATAGGTTGAGCGGTAAGCTTGTAGATTAGTCCTGGTATGCTCTTTAGAGTTCTTCCGGGAAGTAAGACACTCTTTTGAGGTTTTGTGACAGTCACATGTAAGTGGACCTAGGATATCTTTCCGGTCGTGCTTCGGCACATAAAGGATCCTGGGATACCCTTTCGAGGCATTGTGACGCACGTAATAAGTCCTAAGGATTCCACAGTATGGCCAGTGTTGATGAAGACCTACAAGAGGTGGGCCTACATCCAGCATGAAAAGGGGCTGGCTCTATAGAATTTCCTATGACGAGAAGAATTCAAAGATAGCCCAGTGATCGAGATAACGGGTACAGCAGCAGTGATGATGATGATGCTCCGTGATCTAGTGACGATGATCCAGCTCCATAATTGAAGACTTGTGCCTATATGTATTGATGACTTGTGTCAAGAGAATACCTTCCTAGTTAAGAGGGAGTGTTGATGTATTTGTAACTTCGGAAGATATTCACTTGTATATTGTATTTGTACTTTCTTGTATCCCCAATGGAGATGTATTATTCCTCTGATTGGAAGTGTCGACAGTTGTACTTGCATGTGTCGCAAGTTATATTGTAAGTGTCGTAACTTATACTTTATGGGTTATTACACCACCTTGATGGGGTCGGCCCTGTATGAGTCATGTGGGTCAAAGGGTTATTAGACCACCCTAGTAGGGGTCGACCCAGTCAACATTATGTTAAGTGGTTAAGTTGAGGCCGACTTAGTTGAGTAAAGGTCAAGTGAAAGTTAGTGTATAAATAGAGAGTGTGTCTCTCTCATTTTACACATTCTATTATTCACTCACTTCGCATTAGTGAGAGACGAGGAGGGTGTGCACAAGTGGAGGAGGAGCATGTTGCTGAAGATATCTATCTCTTGGGTTTGATCATGGTGATCCTTATATTGATGCTTATTCTATCTTTGAGGAAGTTGCGGGGTTTTCCACCTTCTTGGTTTTCCCCGGTGAAATGTTTTGTGTCTCTTGTCTTTTATGCTTGATATGTTGTACATGTTTTTCTTTTAGTTAAGATCCTAGATCTATTGAATTAAATGATGAAAAACTAACACTTTCTACAACTAGGAGACTCGATATGCCTTGGGCTGCGGTTGACACTTTAGGCCTAGCTTGTTGATCACTTATGTTAAGACTAGATTCTTCGTGTTGCCTCCATCGACGATGGTCATAAAACATATATCCCAAATATTCAATTTTGTACGAAAAATGGACTTTTGTTGTATCGCCTCTCTCTCCACCTTTTGTGTTGGCTGCAACAACACTCATTGGGTCATCAAGTTCTAACCTCCTTCCGACGCAACTTCTACGGAACTCCCCGTTTCTATCGGACCAGCCTCGTCGTCAAACCCTTGATTCCTGGTCTCTTGTCAACTTGTGACATGTAATTTTTATGGGCACTCATACGCCTTGTGTCCCAGCTCTTGACACTTATACCAGACAATCTTGGGTTGGTCTGCACGTACTCCTATGAAGTCTCCTCTTCGACCATAGGTGCCTAAACTTCTGAGGTCCTCTCTCCCTTGTCGGTACCCCGGTACGAAGTTCTCGGTGTTGCCTTCTTCTTTTCGTTCCTCGTGAATTTCCTCCTGCCTCACCCCACTAGTCCATCCTCTAGCGACGGTAAAATTTTGGCTTCAAGAAGTTGGATTTTCTCTACTTGTTGAGGTCTTCTTGGACAACTTATCATTTTCCTTCAGAGCTACTTGATAAGCTTCTCTGACGGTCCTGAACCTTGATAAGCTCAACTCATCCTAAATGGCATATTTTAGACCATTTACGTATCTTGTGACCGCCTCTTCTCCTTCGTCAGTCTTCCGCTATCTGATAGAAAATCGATAGATTTCCTCAATGAATTCATTAACAGTCAACTCCTTCTATCGCGGGTTTTGTAGTTTCCTGAACAGAGAAATCATGTAGTCTGAGGGAAGGAACTTATCCTTCATCTTAGAAACCATTCTATCCCAAGTCTTCACTTAGTTCCCTTTCTTCACTCTATCATCCTATGCATTGTCCCACCACAATGAGGCATGACCCTTCAACTCTAGACAAGCAACTTTTACCTTTCAAGGTCTTATATCTGCCCATGTCGAAATGTTTCTCCATCTCTCTGATCCATTCTATCAGCTATTTAGGGTTTAGAATTCCTGAGTAGGTAGATACTTCCATCTTAGACCTACCCTTCATCTCAGACAATACTTTCAGTAATTTATCACATGGGTCCTCTTCCTCTTCGTCATCTGCAACATTTTATTCATCCTCAACCACCTCATCACTATGGTCAAGGATTTATATCCCCATTCCTCTCTCCTGGGCTTATTTCACCGTTGCTAACTCACTTTTTAGACTTCTAATTGTATGAACACATTCTTCAAACATATCACGGTCAATCATGACCCATGCACCTCCGCGTTGTCTCCTACCATGGACATTTATGCCTCTCTAAGCCATTGTTATTATATCCTACCACGGTCAATCATGACCCATGCACCTCCGCGTTGTCTGATACCAACTGATGCAAATGCGACCAGACTCTACTGCACATTAGTGTACACAACTAAAGCAACACACACATGAACAACAACACGCCAAGAATTATGGTTTTCAATTAAATAAAACAATCTCTTTACAAGAGGAAATTACAATGTAGAGTTCAGCTTTGTTCAACCGGAATGGACATCGATCGATTACACATGACACTTAGTGGGTTACAGGTACAAGGGACTGCTTTGTCCCCCACAACAACAACACTCCTCCTCTGGGAAACAACGGCTTTCTTAAACTCACAACCTTGTATTTATAGGATTCATTTGAACTCTAATCTCGTTCAAATATTCCTCTAGAATTTTCACCTACTTCCAGGCACCGTTGATCTTTATTAAATACTTCATCTGCCATGTCTCAGCAGGTTTCTCCATTTGGATTTCTGCAATAACCACCATAACTTCTTTGCAACTATTCCAACTACTCCAACGGCTTCGCTTCTCGGGATTCTGGCTTCTCCGTCAGTCACCTTTTCCATCATCATTGGATGACTCACGACTTCCTTCAATCCTCTGGTCGGCATCATCTTGGACCTCCCTTGCTCTTCAGTCATCTTGTACGACTAGTCGTCAGTCACCCCACTTGCGACTTCATTACTCTATCTCGTCGATTGTCATCGACCACAGTTTATCAGAATTCCCATGACTTCCATTCTCCTGTCGAATCTTCGCTTTCACCTATGGAGGTCATCGACTATCCTCTAAGTGAATTCATTCAACCTATCTATGACTATTAGTCTTGGGCTCAGATCCCCCTACATCAGATTCCATGCTTATTGGCTTTAGTTCATGTTCAATTAACATATGCCTAAATCTCCTAATAGAATAATCTTGAATTTGATAGAAATGGAAAGGGGCATTGTGCTTCAATAACATTGAGTACCAGCATTGAACTAGATCTACCTCAAAGTTAACATCTCTCTTTGGAATCAATCTCTTAAAAGAATTACAAAAAACCAATGAAAAAATCAAATATAAGGACATAAAAAACATCTTAAGGTCCATTCTACTCTTGGATTCAATGGTAAGATGAGACCCATAGGAAAGACTAGATTCTGAAGTCATCCCACTAAAGGGAAATTTCATTAGAAATAAACTCCCCCCATAGAAAATCATGTCCTTTTGTAAGGTGTAGTATAAGATATATAAAATATATGTCGGTACTTTCGTTGTGGTTTCTTGTCCAATTACCCAAGTGAACAACCAAGCCATCTATTAATAAGGCTCAACCAATTTAGTGATCTCTATCTACTATGCCTTACAGTTGTCCTCTATTGGTCATTGAAGCTATTTCTTGAAATTGGTGCTAACATTCCCATGTGCATCCAGGAAAGCACTATCTTTAGAGACTCTAAAAGCTTTGTAGGTTTTGGCAAGTGGAGCATATTAAAATAACTCCTACTTGTGAGATTATGCCATAATTGTATTTTGTTAATTGTGAGATATTGTTGAAGAGCTAGTTGGAGTTGAGAGATTCTCTCCAACTTACTCTCCTAGATTGCTGTGTAGTTGAGATATTCTAGGAATAAGTTAGATCCGATAACAACCAAGTGCACTCTATATATTGGAGTCACAATGCATTGTAATCATCAAGCAATTCAATAGTTTTTTCTGTGTGTAATTATCTCTTCATTTCAAATTTATAAATTAGCATTCTTTTGAATGTTAGAGGTGTGAGGGAATGGACATCTTCCCTTCCTCCTTTAAATTCACCAATATATGCATAAAACTAAAACACTTGGTGCATTAGTGTATGACCTCTCTAAAGTCAAAAACGTTAGTAATGTGGCCAACCTTTTCCAACCCTAAAGTCCATAGTTTATTTTTCTCCCTTCAATCACAAGTATGGCATTTATAAGTAGCAATCCAATGGAAGTCGTTGTTATTATGAGCCAACAAGTTGAACGTATCTCCATGAAAGGATTTAAGCTTCTTTTTGGGTGCCATTCCTCTTTGTCCTAGTAGCTTGTTTTTTCCAAATATTGATAAATCCCATGCATGACTAATGTCCTACAAAAAAATTTCCACATCATCATATCTCAATGTACATGACTATATTCTCCATAAAGGTTGTCAATGTCATTTAGCCGTCATCGTATTCCGCTTTACATGAAGAATGCCATTTGTCTATGTAGTGGGTTACCACCTACAAATGGGGTAATGCATGGGGCACAATGAATATGGGAGGCTTCAACATATACATGCTAAAAGTCATGTGAAATGTAGAATGCGTGATAGGTGGAAGTGGGGGTCTACAATGGAGTTCTACAACTGCATGGCAAAGCAATGCGAGAATGTGAAGGTGCAGTACTATGAGAGAAAGAGATTATATGCAAAGGAATAGATCATGAGGAAATGCAAGGATGTGGAAATGTAGAGGAAAAGGCATAGGGCAGGGGTTTCAGAGTTGAGTTGTGACAACAAATCTTCCATGTTTGCATAGAATTCGAATGTAGATTGAAGAGTGTGGAAGCAAGATAATAAAATGTAAAGAAAAGGACTCAAAAGGCTTTGCATCCACATGGTAAAACTAATGTGAATGTAAATATCCTATTATTTGAGATTTTGAAAATATTTTAAAAAAAATAAAAAATATTAAATTAAATTGAGAAAATTAAAAATTAAAAAAGAATATATTAAATTAAAAAGAAAAACTAAATTTCTAAAAATGCTATTTACTGAAGATTTATGCTCTAACATGGGTATGATTATTAACATCGATAAGACAAAAGTTATGATTATAAAAGTTAAGAAAGACACCTACGCAAATTTTTATTTATGATAACAGTAAACTGGAGGAAGTGACTTCTTACAAATATCTTGGAATTGATATTCATCACAAGCACAATTGGAACCATAGCATTGAGAAAATGATTAATGGAGGATGGAAAGCTTATTTTGGTCTTGAAAATAATTGTAAATCAGCCAACCTGATTATGTGGGATAAAAAAATGTTCCTCTTTGAAACTCTGGCCATCCTTATTATCTTATACGGTTGTGAAGTATGGGGGTGCAACATTTATAGAGAATCTTGGAGAAAGATTGACCAAATCCAGAAGCGGTTTATAACTTATAACCTCAAAATTAAAAGCAATACGCCTTATCCTATTCTCCTCATAGAAGTGGGTCTTTCCCCCATCGAGAGCATGGTTATGACTAGGTACAAGATGTACAAGCACAAGATAAATAACATGGGAAACGAGAGGCTTCCTAAAATTGATTTAAATTCAAGTCAAAACCAACTACACCTCAAGCGGAGTTGGTGTAAAGATACGATGGCTTGGTTAGAGCATTGGGGCATTGATGAAAATGATACTGTATAGAATATCGATATGTCAAAAATATTATTATCTTTAAGTTTAAAGAGAAATTGTGGTGCGAAAAAAATTTAGCGATTAAAAGAAAACTAAGATACTATAAGGAAGTCATTAACCCTAATTTGGAAGATCGGAAATATCTCTCGATAGTAACTAGTTCAAAGAAGAAAATTAATATAGCCAAGATTAGAACGAACTCCCATGAGTTTCATAGCGAAACAGGGCGTTGGTCTATTCCCAAAAATCCATGGACGGAAAGGAATTGCCATCTTTGTGAGTCTATGAGCGTTGAGGATGAAAATCACTTTCTCTTAAAGTGCCATTCTTACACCCACATTAGATATGAGTTTCATAGTATTTTCTATAATACAAACCTTGCTAACCTCCTAACTTGCCAAAACTATAGTGAGCTTGGAAAGCTTCTTACCAAGATTTTTGAGCATAGGAACAAAAGTTTAAAGCAAACCAAGAAATAACCTTCTTAACGTCCCATAGACCAAAGTTGGTCTCATTGATCGCATGTTAACACATCCAACGATCCGTAGATGTTGGTGGCAACCCGTGAAAATCTGTAACTTTCGACAGTGCGTTCGAAATCACGTGTTCGGATATATCACGTGAAACTCTAAAACTTAGATCATTTTCATGTCGTCTGATTTTCATTTGATAGATCGGACGAATGGGAAAATTTGGGATGGGATAAGCAGCGTAAAGTACTTTTCTACTTTCTCAGGATATTTTTTAATTTAAGATATCATGTACACATTTGTAATTAATTAAAAAATCAACTAGCCATATTAACAGGTTTAAAAGGCAGCAACCCCTCTTTCACCAACAACATTTTTATCCAGAGAGGGATTTATCAAAGTAACCTATTGTGTTTTATTTTTGTTTCCCTCAACCTTATTGATCTAGTACTCAAAATTAAATAACCCCTTCGCAGGTACTTTGGTACACATTGGTGATAAAACAATAAAACACCAACAATAGATTTGACAACCACACTGGGGATGAACCTTATTCTTTATCCTTGCTTTCATAAGTGCAATTTCCAGCCCCTTCCTTATTTTAGAATATGTAATGATAAATTGTGAGGTGTTGTTGGTTGTATCTCTCTAAGAAAGAATAAAAAATGTATTATTATAAAATAGAGTTATCCCACATGCATCATGTAATAAAATCTCTTATTACCCTTATTTATAAATATTCCAAAGAATATTATTTTACGATATTCATGATTTAATTTGAAGTTACTATAAATATGGAATAGTTTTAATTTTATAATATTAATTATTTAATTTAATGTTTATATACAAATATTATTTTGTTTGTGTAGATGTATATATCTTATATTTGAAGTAGTATTGGATTCCACCGTATACTAAAAAAAACATATATTTTAAAATGTTAAGCTTATCAAAAGTGTATAAAAAAGTTGAATTTTTAAAAGGAAATAACCATCCTATACTCTTTAAAAAACATATATTTTAAATTGTTAAGCTTATCAAAAGTGTTTTAAAAAGTTGAATTTTCAAAAAGAAATAAGCAATCTATACTCTTTAAAAAAACATATATTTTAAACTATAAGCTTATCAAAAGTGTATAAAAAAATTAAATTTTTAAAAAGAAATAAGCACCCTAAACTCTTTAAAAAACATATATTTTAAACTGTTAAGCTTATCAAAAATGTATAAAAAAGTTGAATTTTTAAAAAGAAATAAGCACCCTATACTCTTTAAAAAACATATATTTTAAACGGTTAAACTTATCAAAAGTGCATAAAAAAGTTGAATTTTTAAAAAGAAATAAGCACCCTATACTCTTTAAAAAATATATATTTTAAATTGTTAAGCTTATCAAAAGTGTATACAAAAGTTGAATTTAAAAAAAAAAAATAAGCACCCTATACTTTTTAAAAAACATATATTTTAAACTATTAAGCTTATCAAATTTGTATAAACAAATTGAATTTTTAAAAAGAAATAAGTTTTTTATACTCTTTAAAAAACATATATTTTAAATTGTTAAGCTTATCAAAAGTGTATAAAAAAGTTGAATTTTTTAAAATAAATAAGCACCCTAAACTCTTTAAAAAACATATATTTTAAACTGTTAAGCTTATCAAAAGTGTATAAAAAAGTTGAATTTTTAAAAAGAAATAAATACCCTATACTCTTTAAAAAAAACATATATTTTAAACTGTTAAGCTTATCAAAAGTGTATAAAAAAATTGAATTTTTCAAAGGAAATAAACACCCTATACTCTTTAAAAAACATATATTTTAAATTGTTAAGCTTATCAAAAATGTTTTAAAAAGTTGAATTTTCAAAAAGAAATAAGCAATCTATACTCTTTAAAAAAACATATATTTCAAACTATAAGCTTATCAAAAGTGTATAAAAAAATTAAATTTTTAAAAAGAAATAAGCTTAATATAGTATTGGATTCCACCGTATACTAAAAAAAACATATATTTTAAAATGTTAAGCTTATCAGAAGTGTATAAAACATAGTATTGGATTCCACCGTATACTAAAAAAAACATATATTTTAAAATGTTAAGCTTATCAGAAGTGTATAAAACATAGTATTGGATTCCACCGTATACTAAAAAAAACATATATTTTAAAATGTTAAGCTTATCAGAAGTGTATAAAACATAGTATTGGATTCCACCGTATACTAAAAAAAACATATATTTTAAAATGTTAAGCTTATCAAAAGTGTATAAAAAAGTTGAATTTTTAAAAGGAAATAAGCACCCTATACTCTTTAAAAAACATATATTTTAAATTGTTAAGCTTATCAAAAGTGTTTAAAAAAGTTGAATTTTCAAAAAGAGATAAGCAATCTATACTCTTCAAAAAAACATATATTTTAAACTATAAGCTTATCAAAAGTGTATGAAAAAATTAAATTTTTAAAAAGAAATAAGCACCCTAAACTTTTTAAAAAACATATATTTTAAATTGTTAAGCTTATCAAAAATGTATAAAAAAGTTGAATTTTTAAAAAGAAATAAGCACCCTATACTCTTTAAAAAACATATATTTTAAACGGTTAAGCTTATCAAAAGTGCATAAAAAAGTTGAATTTTTAAAAAGAAATAAGCACCCTATACTCTTTAAAAAACATATATTTTAAACTGTAAGCTTATCAAAAGTGTATACAAAAGTTGAATTTAAAAAAAAAAATAAGCACCCTATACTTTTTAAAAAACATATATTTTAAACTATTAAACTTATCAAATTTGTATAAACAAATTGAATTTAAAAAAAAAAAAAAGTTTCCTATACTCTTTAAAAAACATATCTTTTAAATTGTTAAGCTTATCAAAAATGTATAAAAAAGTTGAATTTTTAAAAATAAATAAGCACCCTAAACTCTTTAAAAAACATATATTTTAAACTGTTAAGCTTATCAAAAGTGTATAAAAAAGTTGCATTTTTAAAAAGAAATAAATACCCTATACTCTTTAAAAAAACATATATTTTAAACTCTTAAATTTATAAAAAATGTATAAAAAAGTTGAATTTTTAAAAAGAAATAAGCACCCTATATTCTTTAAAAAACCATATATTTTAAACTGTTAAAATTATAATAAATTATAAAAAAATTGAATTTTTTTAAAAAATTAAACATTATAATGAGTGTTTAATTAGAAAGTAAAATTATAATGATGAAGTTGATTTTTCACTTTGAAATTAAAATGTTTTCAATGTGTATTATTTTTATTTATTATCATAAATTTTAATTTTCAAAATAAAATTTATATTGAACATAAATTATAATAATTAAAATAATTTTCAAAATTTCAACTAATTAAAAAATTGATTAATAAAAAAAATTAAATTCATATAAAAGAATAATAACAATTACAAAAATAAAAATAAATAAATTTAAAAAACTACTCCATACACTATTTTCTATTACATTTTAATGACAACTTTCATAGAATCCACATACTTGGAGTAGACCAACACCACCACCACAAGAATAGAATGAAATTATGTCCATGCTAAGAAAAGACAAAGTGTTTTATAAAGCACCATGGTAGCTTTTTTGGAAGCAATTTTTATGGAATATAAAAACTATAACTCTTTCCCTCCCTACATTTCTACTATAGGGATATCATCCTACATCCCTCGTCTCCTATTTAACTTGCTATGCTATTTGATTGGTAGTGCAAGTTGTGTGTATTATTATTGTAAATGCAATCATTTTTTATTTATATTATTAAAAAATAAAAATATAATATTTTGTAAGTTTTTTTTACGATAAAATTATAAAAATTGTTATTTTTTTCAAAGCAAACTTGTGACACAAAGTTGTTATAACATTATATTCATTATGAGTTTAACATGCCATTTAGAATACACTATGAGTAGAGAGGATAACACTCTATCTTTCAATCACTTAAACTAAACACTATTAACATAATATCTTATTGGTTGACACAAGGCTATTACAATATTATATTCATTATGAGCTCAACATATCACTTAAAATAGAATATGAGTAGAGAGGATAACACTCTATCTTACAACCACTCAAACTAAAAACTGTTTACATAATATCTTATTGGTTGAAATCTTGATAACTTTGGATAAGCATCAATTACATCAGTTACTTTATACATTTCTACTTACTTATACATATTAAGTACAAATAAATATTATTTCATTCCACATTAGTAAAATATTTAATTGCATATCAAGAAATAATACAAATATTTATATTTATAGAAATATAAATATATAATATTTTCATGTATTGAGTGTTAAGCCCATTGAATGTAGCTTGGGTGGTTGGGAGGAATGATTGTTACCCTCCCCACCCAAATTCAATTTTATTTATTTATTATTTATTATTAAAAAACTTAAAGAAATTCAATCAATTTACTTTAATATTGTAAAGTAAATATAATCCGAATTCTTAATACTTAAATAAATTTGAGATATATATATATATATATATATATATAATTTATTTATTTTACAACAAAATACTTATCATTTAACATCACTAAATAAAACATATATATATATATATATATATATATATATATATAACAACATAATGCTTATAGTTAATATACATCATACTTATTCTTAAAACTTAAAAAAATTCATTGTAAAATACGTATCCACTCTACACCATATATATATATATCCATATCCATTCTATATAATGCTTATATAATACTTATCACTTAACATACATAATCCAAATTCTTAACACTTAAAAAAATTCAATAAATATATATATATATCCACTCTCCATAATACTTATTACTTAATATATATCATCTCAATTCTTAACACTTTAAATTTTTTTATCAATTCATTTATATATCCACTCCACATAATGCTTATTATTTAATATACATCATCTCAATTCTTAACACTTTAAATTTTTTTATCAATTCACTTTTATGTTATAGAGTGGATATATATATCCTACAACATAATGCTTATCACTTAACCTATAGAATCCATTTTTTTTAAAGACTTCGATTTTTTTTATCAATTCACTTTTATATATATATATATATTCTACCACATAATGCTTATCACTCAACCTATATAATCCATTTTTTTAAAGACTTTGAAAGGATTCAATCACTTACCTACATAATCCGAATATTTAAGACTCGAAAAGAACGAGTTTATTCACTTATAATGAAGAAGCCCATCATTTATGTCCATAATGTATTTAAATTAATAATAATATCTTAATATTAATTCTGACTTTCTTTTTAATTTGTAATAGTTGAATAACATATTTATGTTTATTTATAGTTGAAATATTACAAATTATAAACTAATTTAAAACTTATGATTTATGGTTAAATATATATTTTTAAATTATATACATCATATTAATCATCAAAAAATCATATCGATGTCACTTGGTTGGCTTTATCAAGCTAGTTTTTGAGTTGATATCTCATAACTTTCTAGTATCAACAAAACTAATCAGAACTAGGCAAGACCAAATGTTTTTAAGGCGGACAAAAACATAGTTTTTACTCTTTGATATCTGAACTATAACAACTAAACAAAACAACCAGAAATAAACATAAACCTCTAAGCTTCATCATAAATGGTGACCATGTGCACCTTGTTCTCAAGCAGTTGGTCACTTGATTGGCCTTCAGGGGTTATAGGCTTCAAAACACTTTCTGTAGTGAGCTTCACTAGGGTGTTGATTCGCTAGATGATTAGCTATCACGTTCAAGATGGCATTGATTCTCAATATTTGGCCTCAGTTCCATTCCACTATGACTTCCATCTGCTTCTTGGACTCTGGTCCATCGTGTTGGGTTTCCATTAGGGATTTCCCCATTGAAATTTTCATTTGCCAATATAAAAACACAATTTTAGTGTGCTTTGTCTTGTGAGTTCGAGACGAGCCCACATCTTTGACCCACTCCGACGATTCCATTTACTCCTCCACAATTTCCTGCAAACCTTATTCCTTCTCAATCTCTTCATCAATAGGGTTGAAGAACTGTCTAGTCTCCTCAGAAACCACCTAGTAATAAGCATGCTTGGCTTCTGCTACCTCGCGTTGAACTCAAGGCATGTGAGAACCCCTCTATGTTCTCCCTCAACCTCTTACAGCCCTGGGATTTTCCATGCTTCGGAGAGCCCTCATGAAAATATTGTTGCAGTCCCAACCCACCTCACTAACAGTCTTTCCTCACTTGCGCACCGCTCTTCTCAGGAAAAAACCCATCCACAGAGCTCCCACACCAGAAGCCACAAACGGGTTGGAAGACAAGCTTCACCTCCAACATACTAAAATGAGAACCAGGTGAGGGAGAGTTTACGCCATCATTTCTCTGCACCCACTGCATCCTCGTCGCCATCAAGACTGCCATAGAAATGATCACCTTCGCATGCAGCCACCTTGTCATACCATCATCACTATTCATTTCCACAATCTTCATTCCCCATCGTCTGCGTGCGAGGTATAGCTTTCGGCCAAGCCGTATCGTGTTAAATCCCCTCAACCTTATACTCGTACCATCCATCGCATGCTTCATGCCAATTTTTCCATTGAGTTGGCCAGTTGATGAGGTGTTGGGCCAAGTGTTCTGTCGTTCCTACCATCCATCATTGTCTTATCATACACCCACCTCCAAAAAACTTATAATTAAATACTATGTTTAATATTGTAATTTTTTAAAAAATAAAATTTGATAAAAAAATACTAAAAATTTTCATATATATATTTTTAATAACAAAATTTATCGTAATTTAGTCATTAATAAGACTAATTAAAAGTGAGGATAATTATTACTTCTTAAAGTTTATGAATCTATGCTTACTCATCCCTCACCTTTTAAAATGGTTTGTTAGTATTAACGGCTAGAGTCTTTTACTTTTACCCAAAAAAATTGAATTTTGGTTCGTCAATTTATTTCCTTACATACCAATCATTTTAAACCTTACTCAATATCATAAATAAAATATTTGATTTTATACTAGCATTTGCCCCTGGAGGGGCAAAGTGAACGCCGATAAGAAAAGAGGAAAGGTAGAAGAAACAAAGATAGGGGTAAATCTATGCTCAAGTATCACGCCAATCAAAGATACGACATCCGACCTGTGCGGCAATAGAATCAAGCTCATCAAAGAACAAGATACATGGTGCGGATTGTCAAGATTTGTCAAAAATCTCTTGTGCATAAACCTAAATTTCTCCAAACCAAATTGTTAAGAATTTTAGGCCTTTTACACTAATGAAATCAGCTTGACACTCATTAGCAATGGCTTTTGCAAGTAGAGTCTTCCTACAACGAGTTGATCCATAAAACAACAGCCCACAAAACAACATTGAATCATTGGTGATTTACCGTTTGAAGGTTCCTCTTGACATTTTCCAAACATTGGGCATCTCAACAAACTATCGAACAATTCTTAACATGTTGTTATTTATACAATATTTACTATAAATAAACAAATAAAGATAGAAATACAACATTGCACCATAGTGTTTATATACACAAATTAAACCTTCCAAACCTTCTAAGGGATGGGTCAATACTATTTCGCGGTTTGTTGCTCCAATCACAATAAAATACACTCGAGTTTTTAGCTCATCCAAAGTAATGATCTCATGTGCAACTTGTTGGTTCGTTAGATGAGCTATGAATTTTGTTCCTGCCAATAATAGAGGTTGCATAATAGTTAAACAAAAAATAAGCATATCATGCAAAATATAGTTTCAAAATAAAACAGGAATTGACAAGGCAAAAAATTAGCTAATAAGATAAAGGCAAACCAACCTTGTCATTGCGTTTGAGTGCCCTTTTAAGTTGGAAAACAATTCTTCTCAAAAGAAGATTACCAACTTCTGGAAACTTTATATTCACCACAGCAACCAAGGCAGTGAAAAACATCAGTAAATCCAGGTGATGCCATTTGGGATTTCATACATGACCTGCAACTCTCTTTTTCCAAGTTGAAACAATGGGGGGATTCACTTTTGGAAATTCTACAGTAGTGTTTCCTTCTCTTGCCCCTATTGTTCCATTTCTAGGAGTTTCATCATCCCTCCTCTGTTCATGGTTACGTCTATCAACCCTTGCATTTGGTTGCTTGTGTGAAAGGCCCGACCTTGATCTCTTGTAATTGTCCGTGGTCAGTGTGATTCGCTCATTTGCAGCGAAACAGTTGGTGACCTTTGTTGTTTTATACCGACGTTGGCGTCAGTTTAATTTTATATAAAACTTGCATCGTTAGTCGGTCGGCGTGTCTTGTTCAAATGATGTGAAACTGTCGGCGCAACTCGCACAACTGATGCGGAACTCTCGTCCCAGATTAGTCAAAATGATGCGAAAATTCACAAAACAGTTCTGCGACATGTTTCATCGTAAAAGCATGAGTTGTACTTAGTCAAAAACTCACCCTTTTCTTGAAACTCTTAGGCCAAAATCAAGATTACAAGACATTTGAAGGAACCACAATAGCCATGATAAACAATATCAGCAGCAAGGTCATTGATCATGGTACACCCTCGCTTCAATTCATTCCATCTTGAAAGTTCCTTGATGAGATCTTGCTTTGACAATCCATTTGCTAATAATCACTCTTAGATATGTAATATTTTGAATATGAGAGTGCAGGAAAATCGCCATATGGACATTAAAAGGAAAAGATATGTAATCAAATCTTCCTTGATTGTTTGAACTGCATACCTAACCCTTTAATTTATTGAAATACATTATATCCTTGTGCTCATCTATGAGTGAAACCATGCATTCCAACAACAGAATAGTCATTGGGAACAAATGCAACTACAAATCCATAATAATTTATATCCTTGTGCTCATCTATGAGTGAAACCATGCATGCCAACACCAGAATAATCATTGGGAACAAATGCAACCACAAATTCAGCCCTCTTGCATTATAATAAAGAGTCCAAATTAGTTGCGGTTCTCCTAGAAGATTGTTGCGATAAAGAACTTGAAGGGAAAAATCATTACAAAACTGAGTATAAGAAAGATTTTCAAGAAGATAAAAAGCAGCAAATAGTTGAGGAAGTTACTGTCCCATATTATCATGAAGAAACCTTTATCTAAGAATAATATCAAGAGACTCAAATGCCTTATAAGACAACACTAATTTCTCGTCAAGCTACACCACGAAATCTAATCCGCGATCAAGCCAAGACTTCATATACGTTATAATGTCGGAAATGACTATGAACACCATAGCACACCGTAATTAACACCATTCCACTCATAACAATATGAAATTGAATTTGGAGGGGCAATGATGAAAACCCTAAGGAATGGAGACAATGGCGTTTAGGGCATGAACGGCATGCGATGGCGACTATGCAGCCCACTGCAAGCGGTAGCATGCCATCAGTCTTGTCAGTGGTGCTACACGGTTTCCAAGGTTTCCATTTAGGCGGTTTTCGATGACTGTTTATCAATTTTTACACTTGTAATTTTTTTTACTGTTACCTGTGTTCAACCCTATTCTCTCCACAAGAAGCTTTTACCGTTTTCCAGGTATGGACTAGCTCGATGAGGTGGATTATGGCAGCGACACATTGAGGCATCATGACATCTGGAGCTCGCCACCTGGCACCTTCCGAGATTTGAATGGTGAAGGTGGTTTCAGGGGTGGTGGTTTTGTTGATTGCTAACTGACTGATGTTTTCCCCCCTCTTGGCACTAGTGCTATTCTGGAGTCTGCAACCTCACCATCTCAGCCATTCTCACCGATTTGGGATAGGTCTGGTGTCGGTTTAGTGCTGGAGGTCCGTTGTGATAGTATATGGGGCGTCAAGGGTTTCAGCTCCTTCTCACCAGAACCATTAAGTGCAGGGTTAGGGGATTTACCTAATTTTCTAAATTATTCAAGCAGCTCACATATTGATTCACCTGTGCGGGATACCAGTGCTGCATCAGTAACAAGGGTGGATATTCAGGAAGGGTATTGTCACGGTGTTTCCCATGGTGGTATTGTAGCAACACATTTGGACTCGGCAGAACAACGTGGATTTTCAAGCCCGTCTGGGGACTCAGCACAGAAGGTTTTCGGTCACGAGGAAGGTCTTGAGGGGTTAAAGACTAATGACCCTCGGGTGAAGAATCGCAGGAAGCGGATCAAAAACACAGGCAAAGTTTCGAATTACGCGCTTGGTGAAGACATTGGCTTCCAGCAGATTGTAGGGATGGTTAAATCGGTGCTGGTAGGAAGGGTTTATGGTAAGTCGGTGAGCCACAAATCGGTGATTCAGTGGGAATATGGGGCATGGCTGGGCCATTGTGGATATGTCCCTTGGGTTGTGGGTCTATCAGGAGGCTGGTTTGCCTTTCATTTTTCATCAAACGCCCATGCTCAGTGGGCATTGAGCATGAATTGGTCTATTTTTAAGGTTCTGCTTCTGCTAAAGCCGTGGAATCCACTGTTCGACGCCAGTCGTGAAAGAATGGACACAATACCGCTCTGGGTTCGGTTACCAGGTCTACCATTACATTATTGGGGCCGAGGAACATTTTCGGAGGATTGGAAACCTATTGGGAATTTATCTGGATGCAGACTTCTCCTTTGAGGCAACAACGATACAGAAGGTGGCGAGAATTCTGGTAAGTATTAATGTCAGGGAAGGATTATTTGATGGTATGGATTTAAAATGGGGGCCTTACACCTTTGCTCAAACCCTGGATTATGAAAATGTGTCGTTTCGGTGTAGACGGTGTCACGAATATGAGCATCCGGCCATAGATTTCTCTTTGTCGGTTCGTATGAAATTTGGCAATTCTCTTAAACGTCGGTTTGTGGAGAAGGAGGCAGGGGTGGTATTGGAAGGTGATCTGTTGGGTTAGCATGAGATTGAACGTACCACTTTGGAGGTACCTACGGGGGTAGTGGAGAAAGATAGCACTATGGTGGAGGATGGCACTGTACCGGAGGTGGGTGCTATTGTGGGCATTACAGAGTCTGAACCCTTTCAGCCACTGGTCACTGATCCGGAGGTATCTCTGCCTTCTCTTACTCGGTCATCAGACATAGCAGCTGCTACTTCTTCTGTTCCTTTTTCAAACCCTTCCTTCAGTTTTTTTTTTAAGAACTTATCTTTTCCTGGTTTTGATTGGGTGGATGGGTTTAGGCATTTACATATTTCCTCACAGTCGTTGGCATCCTTTTCGATTCCCCAGTGTCCTGCTATTTTATCCCCTGTTTTGGAAACTCTTCTGATAGAATGTCCCCCTGTTTTAACTCCTATTGAAAATACTGTCCTTCAGCAAGTCCCATCTGAGCCTTCTTCACCCACTGGATCCTCGGAGTCCGGTTACTTTTTGCGCTCTATGAACAAAACCATAGCAGGAGGGTTAGGTAAAGAAAAACCTAAACTATCAAAAACCAGAGGAAGGAAGTATTTAATCTCACAAGCTAAGTCCTGAGCTCGCTCGGATCTTAGGAATGGTAAACAACTCTCAATTGAAAGGGCACTTAGAGCAGTGGATGCCCATAAGGAAGGGTTTCGATGAAGTTCATGTCCTATAATTGTCGAGGTCTTACTGGTCCCTCCAAAAGACCAGCGCTGTGACGGATGCTGCAACTTGAGAATCCTGATGTTTTGATGTTACAAGAAACTATGTGCGGTGGTGATGAATCTATTGGCAGGTTAAAGGCTTGGTTCCCGGGGTGGGGTTTTGAGGCTTCGGATGCTAGGGGTCGTTCTGGAGGTATGGTGATTGGTTGGAACGAAGCTAAGGTCTGCATTTCCTCGCTCTGGGGGATGCATTCGGTTTGGGGAATGTATTGTAAATCCATGGATTTTGACAGAGTTTTCACTATTGTAAACATTTATGGAACTTATTGCGAAAGGGAACCGTTTTGGACTTCTCTGTTGGATAGAGAGTTGCTTAGAGGGGATTCTGTGATCCTGGGGGGGATCTCAACTTTTCTCTGGGTCATGCTGAGATTTGGGGGCCACATGCTCATGTGGATTCACTTACAAATTTCTTTATTATAAAGTTTTCTGAAGGCAATTAGATTGATGTGGAGCCTGTACAATTAAAGCCATCATGGAGAAACAAGAGAATTGGCTTAGATAGAGTGGCAAAGCGGTTGGACCGTTTCCTTCTTTCTGAGCAGATTGTGGAGTCAACATTCTATGTTAGAAAATGGATTGGATTGGGGGGAAACTAAGATCATGAACCAATTTTTTCGGAGTTGAAGGCCGGCCCTATTAAACCTCCTACGCCTATTAAATTTAATAAGGTCTGGCTGGAAGATCCTTCTTTCATTGAGATTTTTCAATAGCATTGGATTCCTTATCATCTGGGGTCGGTCCATTCTGCAGCTTTCCACTTTGCGGAGAATATTAAGATACTCAAGGAACCTATTAAATTATGGGTTGCAGAGAAGAGGATTAGGGACGATAGGGCTCTTAAGACTATTGAAGGAGAAATATCCTCTATCTCTGAAGAGTCAGGAGGTGGATACGGTTCTCAGACAATGAAGGACCATCTAGTTCATTTGGAGAATCAGAGGAATAGGATTCTTCAGCAGATTGAGGAGGCATGGCAATTGAAGAGCAAGGCCATTTGGTTGGAAAGTGGGGACGAAAATTCCAAATTCTTTCATGCTTATGCAAAAGGAAGAAGATCTGCCAATACTATTTGGAGCCTTGAGGACTCAGAAGGTAATTCTCAGTCTACTTTTGAAGGGTTGGCTGATGTTGGGGTTACTCATTTCCAGGATCTTTTCAAAGCCAGTGAGAGAGTGAATATTGAAGAGGTCATCAGGGTAGCTCAACTATTCCCTCGGTTTGTCGAAGTGGATGATAACTGGATGCTGATGGACACTATTTCTGGGGATGAATTGAAGGTGGTTTTGGATAGTTTTCAGAAGGATAAGAGCCCTGGGCCTTATGGACAAACAATAGAATTCTTTATAGCACTTTATGACATTATAGGTGATGATGTTTTACAGCTTGTTGAAGATTCTAGGAAGGAAGGCAGGTTCCCAGCCAACATTAACTCCACCTTCATTGCCCTTATTCCTAAAGTGGATACTCATTCCACTCTTAATGATTTTTGGCCTATTTCATTATGCAACTGTGTGTATAAGATTGTTACTAAAGTGATTTCTAGAAGGCTCAAACCTATCTTATCTACACATATTTTCGAGGAACAGTTTGGATTTCTGGAAGGGCGTCAGATTCATGAGGTGATTGGAATTGCTCAGGAAGGTTTACATAGTATTAAAACTAGAAAGCTGAAAGGATTTGTTCTTTAAATTGATCTGTCAAAAGCATATGATAAGGTGAGTTGGATTTATATTCGTCTTATGCTTACTCATTTAGGTTTTGAGATTGGTTTCATACGATGGATCATGAGCTGCATATCTACTGTTTCCTTTTCTGTTTTAATGAATGGAGCAGTGACTCCCTTCTTTCATTCTGGATGTGGTTTACATCAGGGCTATCCTCTTTCTCCATTGTTATTTTTGTTGGTGGCCGAGAGTTTGAGTAGGGCTATTAAGGAAGCTAAACGTGCAGGTGATTTTGAAGGGATATTGGTGGCTCCAGGCATCTCTCTTACACACTTGCTCTTTGTGGATGACATCCTGCTTTTTTTCTCTAGTTCAAGAAGGGATGCTGTCAAACTCAAAGAGATTCTAGACCTTTTTTCTATTGCAACTGGGATGGAGATAAATGATGGGAAATCCTCTCTTACTGTTTCTCTATTAAGGGAGGAGGATTTATTTATATATACTAATTTATTTCCCTTCAGACTTCTTACTCTTTCAGAAGGGTTAAAATATTTGGGGTTCAATTTGAAGCCTAATGACTATTTGAAACAGGACTGGGTATGGCTTTTGGAAAAGCTGGAAAAGAGGTTAAAAAGTTGGAGTTTCAGGTGGCTTTCTCGAGCGACGAGGCTAGTCCTAGTAAAGTCCGTGCTGGAAGCTATCCCAGTATACTGGATGTCACTTGCTTGGATTCCTAAAGGTATTTTAGATGCTGCAAGGAAAATATGCTTTAGTTTTCTGTGGAATGGTAGGGAGGATGCACAGGTTACTCCATGGGTGAAGTGGGACAAAATTGCAGCCCCAAAAGCATTGGGTGGGTGGGGACTGAAAAATATTTTTCATTTTTCCAAGGCACTAGCTGCTAAGTGTGGTTGGCGGTTAATTAATTTAGGGGGCTTCTGGGCTAGGGTTATGGTACAGAAATATGTTGAGCCTGATACTGTGGAAGAATGGATCAGGTCCCCTCACAAGTCTCATAAAGGGGGCTCTGTCATTTGGAAAGCATTGGTGTCTTCTTTTCATGTTATTGAACAGAACCTTGTCTGGGATGTTGGTAACGGTCAAAGGGTGAGGATTGGCCATGATCCATGGGTGGGATGTGATGCACAACACTTACTATCAGTGGGCTTGATTGAGGAGCTGAGGCAGAGAGATCTGTTATTTCTGAATCAGTTGGAGGATGCTGAGAATGTTTGGATGGGAAGGCCTGTTTGGAGGAGGCTGATTCTTTTGGGTTAGATGTGGTGTTCGAGGAAGAACTAAGACAGTACTTGAGAGCACTTAGTAGGGACCAGATTTTCCTGAATGAAGAAGATGACAATCTTATTTGGGACGGGGATCCTTCCGGAAATTATACTCCAAAATTCAGGTATCAGTGGATAAGTGAGAACTTTGTGGACAGAGAACAGGTTTGGTGGTGGAAATCTCTCTGGAAACTTCAGTGCGCACCCAAAGCTAGATTATTCATGTGGTGTGTCTTGGCCAATAGGATCCCGATGTGGGATTTTCTGCAGAAAAGAAGTCTTCATGGTCCTAGCAGATGCTACATGTGTAATCAGTATGAGGAAAACGCTTTACATTTGTTTCTTCATTGTAGTTTCACTATGGAGGTTTGGAATATTGTTTCTAGAATTTTAAAAGTACTATTTCAATGGGATGGGAACACTCTTGAGGGGGCATGGAGAAGGTGGACACTCAATTTTTCTTTTACTTCCTTTAAAGCTCTTCCTCCTGTTGTAATTTGGGGGATTTGGCTCTCTCGGAACAAATTTCTATTCACAGAAAAAATGGGACTCCCGGCTTTAGTGGTTATTAACAGCTGTGGGATCTTCTTAGCCCTCAAGCGGATTCATCATGCTTCCAGTCCTAGAATTATTCAACCTATGGAAATTGATCGTACCTAACCATGGGGTTTTTTTATGGGGCTTGTCAAAATGATCAATGTGGGGGAGGGGCTATCTTTTACTTGTCACCTGTTCACTACTATGTGATGTCGTTTGGTTTTGGGAGGGGGACCAACAACTGGGCTGAGATTCTCAGTCTCAAACTTCTAATATCTTTTGCTGTGGAACAATCAGTCAGTAAATTTTTTGTATTTGGGGACTCTTTGAATGTGATCAAGTGGGTTAATGGCTCTTATCATTGCAACAACCGAAGGATTGCTACAGTTTTGGAACAAATATAGAACGTCACTCACACTTTTGAAACTTTTAATTGCAGGCACATATACCGAGAAAAGAATGTCGAGGCGGACAAGGCCTCTAAGGAAGAGCTACTATTGGGGGTCAGAATTTGGAAAATTACTGAATTTTTAGATGGAGTGGGACGAGCAATTTTCCATAGACCATTCATAGAATGATCGAGACAGCTCATATTTACTCTTCTGGCGCCACAACAGTTTTCACTTGTGAACAGTATGATGATAGCCTATTCTCTTGTATTCACAGACTTTTCGGCTCTTATAATCCAGTACAGGCAGGTTTCTTTCTTTAGTTTTTATTCTGTAAATAGACATTACAGTTATGATCAAAGGCTCTCTTTTTGTGTAAAAAGATCAACAGTTACAAATGTAGTGTTAATGCATTTCAATGTATAAGATGTTAATGCTCACGTAGTGAGAACATCTGTGTTTACTTCAACTCTAAGCAGGAAGCTTGACTCAGCAGTTCTATATACCACTCTAAATGAGTGTGTCGATCAATGTAATTTCGTACTCTTAAGGATGAAATGAAATTACGCTTTTTTTTCCAGGAAAAAAAAAACAATATGAAATTGAAACAAATCACTAAGCACGCTATGCTTTCGAAAGGAATGGAAATGTTTTTTTAGGAATAAATAAAAAATTATAGGAAAAAAAATTTATAATGAACACCATGTCACCTCGTAACAATATGAAATTGAAACAAATCACTAAGCACGGTGTTATTCTGAAGGAATGGAAATGTTTCTCTAGGAATTTTGAAATTCAAATTCTTGGAAAAGATATATTTATCTTTTTCAATAATCTGAATTTTAAAAAATTGTCAATTGAATATATTTATATATTTATAGAAAAGGAAAACAAATTATTTCAAAGGTGTTCCAAAAAAATAACAAAAACATCTTTAGGAAAAAGATAAAATAATAAAGAAAAAAATAAAATTTTAAAAAATTGTCAAATAAATATATTTATATCTTTATAGACGAGAAAAAAAATCGTATTTCAAAGGTGTTCCGAAAAATTTTAAAAAAAACATTTTTAGTAAAAAAAAAATTAAGATTTTTTTTTTTTAAATTGTTAACTAAATATATTTATATCTTTATTAAAAAAAACATCTTGAGGAAAAAAGATAAAATCAATTAAGAAAAAAAATTAAAATTTTAAAATATTGTCAACTAAATATATTTCTATCTTTATAGAAAAGGAAAAAAAGTATATATTTCAAAGGTGTTCCAAGAAAAACATAAAAAACATCTTTTAGAAGAAGAAAAAAAGTGTTAAAAAAAACATTTTGAAGAAACAGAAAGGCAATAAAGAGTTTTTTCTCCATTCAATTGTATTTTTCACATAAAGTAAATGCATGCAAGTAGCTAATTAACCTTTTTTCCTAAAATAAATTTGACGTTATAAAATTCAATTATCAACCAATAAAATTGTTGTACGTTTTTTGTGAACCTCGTAATGTTATGAAGTATGATGCCTTTCGGTAGTGAAAACCATCGCCATAAAGTCTCATGCAAAAGCGAAGACAAATTCAATTTTAAAAAGAGCAATTAGTTGGTTGAGCATTAAATCCTATGATAGCCATAACAATCTAGGGCTATTAGCATATATAGAAGGCTCTATGCAAAGCAGAAAGGAAAAGGAAGCCTATATGCATAACAGGAAGGTAAGTACGATAACTACGTTATTTTTATTATTGTTACATTGTCGAAGGAAATGTATACGACGGATACCATAGGGGTCGGGCATTTGCACTTCGCTCAAGGGTTTGCGCAGATACCATAGGGGCCGCAGTAGTTAGGAAGCTGACAGATATCATTAAAGAAATCGATGAAGAAATCCCTCTCAACTTTCAACCTCAACAGTGTTTACAAATAAAATTGTAATTTCTCGTCGGCCTCCAGTCTGATATACCAGAATCCTTTGTTGGACACATCGGAGACGGTAATGGAGAACACATAAGTATTGCCTCCTGTCTCTCTCATGCGCCCTTGTGTTGTATTTACATCTTGCTGGTAATCGAGCAACATTCTGTCATCGAAGAAGGCGATAATGGTGTGATTATAGCTCGAATTGTAAGAGATGATAAACGCTTATCGAGCGGATTTGCTGAGTGTGTTGAACTCCAGAATACCGTAAGGATAAAACAACGGTGCCATGGCGAACTCGCAGACAGAAACAACGGTGCCATGACGAATTTTATTTGATAAATAATATTGCTTGTACATAAAGTGATTTTATGAACCACTTATAGTAGCTAATTTTTTCAAAAATGAAGTTAACCAACACCATTCCTATCTCCACTAATGATCACCTAGTTCCACTGCTCTCCCTAAATGATTCCACCTTCACATCACAAGTATCATAAAAAGGATTAAAACTACAAAACAAATTTAATTGACTACAAAAATAAAAAATAAAGTTTGGTTGGTACATATAACTATTTAAAAGAAGAATACCCTGGGTTATCCAGTCTTCTACTTCTAGCAACGAACATTCCTGGCTGAAAAGAAAGAAGTGGAAACCAAAGGAACTATGGAGGAACAAGGACTGCCTTGAGAGTGTAGCTGTTACCAGAGAAAGGAGATTTTAAATTGGTCCAGATTTTGTCAACGTTCACCCTGAGGTGTCCGGGTTGCACCCACATGTGAGAGTAGAGCAACCTAGGGCCATGAATGGCGACCAATATTTAGCCTCCTGTTGGATCCTGCCATGGAAAGAATCACCAGTACAAGGAGAGAGCCCACTCCGAACCCTAACTCTTTTCAGTTGACCAAACTTATAAACGTAAATCCAAAGAGTTCTCATCGTTAGCTTTGAATGTTGAAACTTATCGTTGGAATAAAACATTCCACAGCTGACACTGTTTACAAGCTCCATATGGTAAATATCTTACATTCTATGAACTTCATCTTTGTAATATTCATTTGATGGATAAATACAAACAAAACTATGTGGGATTTTGGCAATTAATGTAATACAATGCTCAGTACATATACAAAAATTACTTTGGAGCCTCCTCTCTGAGACGATTATAAATCTCCATTAAGCCTCCTATGTGAACCTAGATACCAATGTCCACTCGTTTTTCGTCAAAATGAAATTCATATTGCCTCTTTGATGAGTGCTCCTCTATAAGACTTCATTTATTTCATGAATGTCATTGACTCACAACAACTCTAAACAACACCCAATGGCATGCAACTACAAATAATGACATGCAACTAGAACCACAAACCAAATAGAGGTTGATTTATGCATCAAGATAGATAGGTGGCACCAGGCACACAATAGGGAGAAACACTGAGCTAGAAAAAATGACCTAATGAGCTAGAACTAACTCATTGAGCTAGAAAAAGTAACTTGTTCTTGACACTATGACCTATCACAACTTATATATATATATATATATATATAACCTAACACATATAAAAAAGTTACACTAACAAAAGCATTAAGCAAGGTCCTAACAAATACCGTATAGTAATCTTGTTGGAACAATAATATTTTATATATCCTCAGCATTACACTACCTAACACATACAATAATAATATTGCCAGATCAACCATCCTTTGTATGTCCTACTCAGTCTTATACTACTTGACACATACAATAATCTTGTTGATTGTCAAACTTTGTTATCTATGGATGCTTATAATGAGGATGAGAGCATTACACTACCCACCCTATACAATAATATATTTGGACCATCCTCATTGAGGATAAGAGAATTACACTACCCAACACATACAATAATCTTGTTGGATCATCGATCATTTATATATCCTTTTCATGAATCTGATGTTAAAAACTATAATTAACTTTAGCTGATGAAGTAGTTAGAAGTTTAATGCATAGTCTAAATTATTTGCATGACATAAGTATTTATTTAAATACAGCCTTTCTATCCATTGCAATCGCATCAAGAAGATCTTCCTTGTATATCAACCACTCATTTTACATCATTTTTGTGTTGAATTCTAAAATAAAACTCAATCCATGCATAAAAATATAGGAAAAAAACGAAAAACACCATACAACATCAATTTCGATATTAATGACCATCCACAAAATAACATGAAATCAAGGAAAAGAAACAAGACACTATACAACATCAATCTCAATATTAATGATACTCTACAAAATAACATTACTAAATCAATAGGATTATTGTGATTTTTTTGACCTAGCTCGGAGCCGCTCTGCTATGCGCGCAGCCGCTGCTCGGCTCTCTTGGTCGCAATGACGGCGACTGGGGGAGGGCTTCCCCCTCCCACCGCTTCTGACGCCTTCAACCTGCTCCTTCGCCTCTCTGGCTCAAAACCTAAAGTTCCTGCCGTCCCAAAATTCATCAAGAAGCTCGAATCAATCCCTGAAATCGATTTGCCAGGTGAAATCCCTATCAAAGTTGCTTTGGCTCTTGCTGATAGGGGCCTGGTCGAACAGTTTATGGGGCTCTGGCCTTCAACCAAGACCACCGACGACTGGATTCAAAGGAACTGGCGGCCCCAACTAAAGCACAGTGTCACCTGTTACCCCGTAGGTTGTGGCTTCTTCATCTTTGAGTTTATAGCTCAAGAAGACAGAGATCTGATATTCAGAAATGGTCCATACTTCATGGGACCTCAAGGATTGTACCTCAACAGATGGACGCCTAACTTCAATGCAGAAACGGATGTGCCGACAGAAGTTCCAGTCTGGGTAAGACTCCCCAACCTCCCTATACACTGCTGGAACACTCCTACTCTGGGAAAAATTGGAAACACATTAGGGAAATACATCGACAAAGCTGATAACAAGGGCCAATACTCATGTGCCAGAATATGTGTCGAGGTTGATCTTGAAGCAGGCCTTCCCGAAGCTATTAAACTCAAAATAGGATATTGGACATACTACCAAAAGCTCGACTACGAACAGATCCCATTCAAATGTCGCCAATGTCATGAACATGGTCACTTTCAAAGAAACTGTCCGAAAAATCAGGTCTCAGAAGATGAGGCAGGATGGCAAAAAGTCAAGAAAGGCAAAGCAGTTCCAAAGAATCCTGAAAATACCGTCATGGACATGCAAACTCAGCCTTCAAGCTCAAACAATCCCTCCAGCGAATCCACAAAAGAAGATCCAATCATAGTCTCAAGCCCTAAAGAACGTCAAGAGGCCAACCTCTCCGAGAAGATGCAATCTACAGCTATCGGTGAGCCTCTGCCGGTCAAGCAAACTAACAAGGAAGATACTGACGCCCTGAACGCAGATCTGCTAGAACCTGGTGAACTACCTAATCCTCGAGCAGAAGCTGATAAACCAAGCTCGCCCAAGGAAGTCAATGAAGAATCCCTGCTGCAAGATTCAGATCCTGAAGAAGATACAGAAGGAGAGACATCCAGCGGTCTCTACTCCTTCCCTATTAAAACCCCAAGAGGAAGGAAAACCAAGAAGAAACAAAGAGAAGAAGCTACTTATCTGGAAGTTCTCGAAGGCTCTCAAAAAACTCTAAAAGGCATCATGAACACCCGCTCAAAAAAAGGTACAATTCAGGCCTCCAAAGAGGCCAAAACCTTCCCCCATAATCGTCAATGAAATATATTTCCTGGAATTGCAGAGGGCTTGGATCCACCCTGAAAGAAGATGCAATGAGAGATCTAATCCGAATACATAGGCCTGAGATTCTGCTTATCCAGGAAACTAAAATGGAGGAGATTAAGGCCCTCCAAATCGGGAAAAGATTTTGGAAAAAAAGCGTTGGGTTTGGCAACAATTCCAGAGGTGCCTCAGGAGGAATTGCCACCTTCTGGGATCCTTTCCTATATGATATTGAAGCTGAAGAACGTACTGTTCACTGGGTTTTCACAAAACTGGTCCACAAGCAATCTGGACACAAGGTAAGCCTCTTTAATCTCTATGTCCCTGTTCTGCATGCGGAAAAAAAAGAGTGCTGGAACACTCTTGATACTTTTCTTCAATTACAGAATAGAGAGAACATTATTATAGCTGGAGATCTGAATGTGACTCTGGAAGCTAATGAAAAGAAAGGAGGAAATCCGGTTAGAGACCCCTCAAGAGAATGGGTAGAAGACATCATCTCTGGCTGGGATCTGCTTGACATCAAACCCATCAATGGCAACTTTACTTGGACAAACAAAAGAATTGGGCCTGGCCATGTTGCAGCAAGGCTAGACCGCTTCCTTGTCCACTCATCCTTTCTCGATCTGAGTCTTCTTGCTTCCTCCAAAATCCTCCCTCACTACACCTCTGACCATAGGCCGATTCTGCTTGAGCTAGCCACCGATCAAAATCTTGGACCTATCCCCTTTCGGTTCAGTCCACTTTGGATTCATCATGATGACTTTCTTCAAACTGTAGATGTTTCGTGGAACACCCCCCTCTCTGGCTCGCCCTCCTTTGTCTAGGAAGCCAAACTTAAAAGACTCAAATTTGCCCTTAAAGCATGGGCCAAAAATCTCCCCTCTCCTGCCTCCAACAGAGAATTCGCCCAGGCTGAGCTAGAAACGCATCAAGCCTTAACTGGTTCCTCCCCTGCGTCTGACTGGATTCTCTCTAAGGAAGAAACCTTGCAAAAAAACTTCTTCACTGCTTGTAGGGTTGAAGAAGAATACCATCGTCAAAAATCCTGTAACCTTTGGCTTCTTAGCGGAGACAAAAATACCAAATTCTTTCACAAACAAGCTGAAGCTAGGAAGAACTACAAAGCAGTCACTGAAATTCGGGTTGAGGGAGAAGTGATCCAAGATGCAGATAGAATCAAGAAAGCAGCTGTTGAAACTTTTGCTGATCTCTTCACTGCTCCCATTGAAGAGCCTCTCGATACCACTTCCCATCCTTTTGATCTCATCCCCCAGATCATCAGTGAGAGAGATAACAACTCCCTTTCAGCGCCTATCACCATGGATGAAGTTAAAAAATCTCTCGCTGCTATGAAACTCGACAGTGCGCCGGGTCCGGATGGCTCTACAACTAGATTTTTCATCTGCTGTTGGACAATCATCAAGTATGATCTCCTCAAAATGGTTAGGCACTCCCAGAAAACCAACAAGCTAGGAGGCAGCACGAACTCCTCCTTCCTGGCCCTGATCCCTAAAGAAAAAGGTGCCAACTCCTTCAACAGATTCAGGCCCATCTCCCTCTGCAACACGGGCTACAAACTAATTACAAAGATCATTGCCACCAGACTGAAAAGACTGCTCCCTCGGATCATCCCAGAGAACCAAGGAGGATTCATCAAAGGCAGGAAAATATTGGATAACATCATTCTCGTTCAAGAAGCTATCCACTCAAGCAACCAGCGTAAGGAGAAAGGCATGGTCATCAAACTCGACTTAGCTAACGCCTTTGACCGAGTTAGACATGACTTCCTGTTTGCTGTTATGGCTAAATTTGGATTCTCCACCAACTTCATTAACTGGATCAAAGGATGTGTGGGGGACCCTTGGATTGCCCCTCTAGTAAATGGAAGGCCAACTCGTTTCTTCAAAGCCTCAAGAGGTTTAAGGCAGGGCTGCCCGCTTTCTCCCCTTCTTTATGCTATCCAGGCATCTATCCTCAGCTATCAACTTAACTTCAGTCAAGACATTCATGTGCTTCCTGGGCTCAGAATTGTGAACAATGTCAGGGACATCAATCATGCCCAATTTGCTGATGACACCCTACTTCTGGGAGGAGCGTCTGTCCACTCCTCGGAGCAATTCAAAAGAGAACTGGAGGTATACAAAAAAGTCTCGGGGAGCAAAATAAATCTCCACAAAAGCAAAATCTTCACCTGGAATTGTGCTGCCAGGGAACTAAGGGACATCAGCAGAACGTTGGGGATGGATTCCACCAAAGACTGGAATAACTTCATTTATCTCGGAATCCCCATTTGTAAAAACAAAATTACTTCAGCAGATTGGGATCCTATAGTGGACAAGATCAAACGCAAAATCCAAAAATGGGGGGCCAGCTGGCTCAATCTTGCAGGTAAAACTACTCTCATCAAATCTGTCCTCAATAGCATGCCCATTTACCAATCCTCTATTCTGCTCGCTCCCTGCTCTGTAGTTAACAAGATTGAAGGGTTGCTAAGGAAATTCATTTGGGAAGGAGGAAAAGGGAATGGGAACAAAATACATCTTGTCAGTTGGGAAAAGATTAAAAAGCCTCGGAATGAAGGTGGCCTTCAGGTAAGAAGTTTAACAACTCAAAATCTAGCTCTGGGAGCTAAATTACTCTGGCAAATGCTCTCAGGTAAAACCAGTTGGAGCAAAGAAGCTCTCCGCAGAAAATACTTCCCTGGCCCGAGGAAGAGATGCCTGGACCAGCAGCCTCCTCCTAGTAAAGGATCGCCAATCTACAAGTTATGCATTAAAGCTTTGCCCCCATTCCATAATAAGCTATACTGGATCCCTGGAAATGGTAGCTCAATCAATATCTGGGAAGACTCCATTCTGGGGAGCCCCCCAATTGGTACTAACTCGGATATCAGCAACATAAAAACATGGCTTCTTGAAAAAGGATCCATCAAACTAATGGACCTCTCTGTCTGGGAGAACGATAATTGGAATGGTTGGGACTTAGGCAATGTTCCCCCTGATCTCAACAACGAAGCAGATGCTCTTTTGGCCCTCCTCCAAGGTAAGTCCCCATCCAAAATGGATTCCAGAGATAGAAGGGGTTGGGGAACCTCCGGAATGTACACTACTGCGGAAGGCTACAATGAACTCCAGTCCATCCCCTATGCTGCCCCAAATCCTGCTGTCTGGAAATTTATATGGTCCAAACCTTTCATCCCGAAAATTGATATCTTCTGCTGGTCCTTAGCCCATAAGAGTATTCTCACTGGTGATAACCTCAGAAGAAAAGGAATGGAAGGCCCAACCTGATGTCCCCTCTGCAAAAGCAATGATGAAACTATGGACCACATAATGCTGGAGTGTCCCTATGCTAAAGATGCTTGGATCCACGCCATGAGCCTTAACAACGTCCTTAACCTGCCCCATACTGTTCAGCACCTTTTCTCCACTTGGAAGTCACTGTCTCCCTTCAAGTTGAAAAACAAGAACCTGCTTCAAACTGCTTGGGGATGGCTCCCAAAAGCCATATGCTGGAAACTGTGGCTAGAGAGAAACAATAGAATCTTCCGCAGTAAAGAAGCCCCTCCCTGGAAAACTGCAGTGAAGGCTAGAGCCATCCTGGGAGAAGCCCTGGATTGCCAATCCTTAAATAACGCGTCCCATCTTCTACAAGAGGAGGTCAATTGGTTAAGTCTGCTAACGACCAATCTTCCTCTAAGTACCTCCTGCGGAACCCCTCACTCAGAGAATTGGGAAATCAGGATGGAGGAAGCAGACTTCAGAAGTTGGGAAGCCTCCCTAAATGAACCTTGCCTGTTCTTCGACGGGGCCTCAAAAGGAAATCAAGGACCAGCCGGTGCCGGAGGTATAATCAGATCAGCAAGAGGGATTACTGGCATCAATTATTCCTAGGGACTTGGAATTGACACTAACAATACTGCTGAATTCTGCAGTCTTTGGCAAGGTTTAAAGATTGCGCGTGATCAAGGAATTCGCCATTTAACAGTCTTGGGAGACTCCAGGATCCTAATCAAGGCCCTTATAACCAAGAAAGCTCCTCCGAATGTCCAACTCCGCCATATTTTTCAAAGAATTCTCCAGGTTAGCAAACACTTCCAAAAAATAAGATTTTTCCATGTGCTTCGTGAGCTCAATAAACAAGCAGACATGGAAGCCAATAAAGGGGTCGAGCTGACTCAAGGAAATCTAAAAATCAATGGTTTGTGTCAGCGATGTGACATTCCCTAGCTGCAGGAGATCCTGTATCTTCACGCAGCACGCTCCTGGGCTTCCCCAAATCACGTTTTCCATGAGAATGCAGAGATTCCCTGCACAACAGATCAGAGACAGGTCCTTGCGCCCTCGGGAGTCTCCCTACTTGCTCTTAAAGGAGCTCCTCCCCTGTCTCGCTCTCATTCCATTCTGCAACGCGAGCTCTGTGGTAAAGCCTTTGGTTTCAAGCTTGCTGAGGTTCCTATCTCCAGATCCTGCTCAGATCGTGGTTCACCGAACGCCTCTGCACGAGATGGCGACGAATAGCTCCTCCAGTTCTGGACTCACAGCAGATGAGCGTATTGGAGCTCTGGAAGAGGCCCTTGGGCGTCTGAGGGCAAAACACGCCGACCAGAAGGCTAAATTAGAGGCGCTCTCCAAAGCAGGAGAGCAAACATGGGACTTACTGAACAAAGACATCATGCAACTCAGGGCTGAACTCTCTGAACATATGGAAGACTTAAAAGATGAGACGCGCACTGGATTCAAGGACGTCGCGAACACTCACGGTAATTTTGGGCACAGAATAGCAGCACTGGAAGCTCAAGTCTCCAATCTGAAAGACAAGCTGGAAAAATGATGACAGATCCTGCTGCACAATACGCCTCTCTCTTCTGTTATAGCTAAATAATGTCTGGCATATGGGAGTAGAGCCCTGCCATGTTTTGAGCGAACTCTGTAAGCTCGCTGATCTACTACAGAGGTGTATTGTCTCTAAAATTTCTATGTAATAGCTTTCGGTTGCTAAAATACCGGCACTAATACAATTCCCAAATGTTCTTGTCAAAAAAAACATTACTAAATCAATAATAAAAAATAAAACAAACCAATCACAAAAGAAACATCATTTAAATATAATAAAAAATAATGAAAAAAATACACAAAATATTGTAATAACACAATAATAATAATAATAAAACACGTACAAAATAAATTCTAATTTTTAGTTTCGATATCTATAAAAAAAATATATATGCACCCCAACAACTCCCCTTGATTTTTCCAAAATCAAAAGCCCCCCATGTAAATTTTGTAAATACTTAGCTTGTAGTTTTTATTTTATCGTGTTTGGTTTGGTAGGTGATTTTATGCTTTTCTTTCTTTGATCTTTTTACTCTTCCTATCCTTGCTCTTTGGATTGGCCTTTTAAAAGATTTGAAAATGTAAGGTGATCTTCTATGTCGGTTTGGTGTATGAGGCATATATTTCAATCTTTAAATCTTTCTTGATGACCATCATATTTCACAAAGCTCTTTTTCTAACATAAATGTATAAATATTTCACGTAGGAGAGAATTGAATAAAATGTTAAAATCTTAAGATTTCAACATTTCAAATTTTAGAAGTTTACAAAAATATTCTATTCATCGAGAATTAATTATACACTTTGTAAACTTTATTTATTCATTTATATTTAATTTCTCCCTTTTAAAAAATATTTAAAAATAAATAAATAATTAATAATAATTTTATGTAGATAACCCATATGAATTATTATTCAACCAAGGGGCAACTTTTATTAGCTTATGTGTATTTTAAAAAATATAAAAAAACACACAAAACTTTATATAAAACTACAATTAAACAAAATATATAATGGGGTATGACATCATTAATCAAAAGAAGAGGTAATTCACTTTATTGAAGTTTAAAATGTGAAAGAAAAATTCATTCTTACTTTTGTCATGTAAGTCAAATTTAAACTTTCACAACTATTAAACTCGGGGAATAAGAATATATGAACCTTATATCATTATACCTTTTTAAGATGTTAAAATATTTACATTAAAGATGGTTTACGCTCATGGTGTGAATGGAAGAAAAATACTATGGTAAGGAGATTTGTGAGGATGATGCGTGTCACAAGGTTGGTTAAAGAATTCATCACGGGTAACATAAATTAAAACTCAATGAAAAGAAAGTGAACGTTTTGCTGTGGAGAGAAAGCTATATGCTCTTATATTCCCAAGATCCGTGTCATATAACCACATTTAAGTCTGAGATTACATTTGGGGAAGATCAACGTATTACAGGGATACTTATTTATGAAGTTGCCACGTTTCTCACTATTAATCCTGCCAGGATTCTCTCATTTCACCAACGCGTCACCATGCCTGATCATTTCATCACCAAATATTTACATCTAAGTTTTGGTTGATGGATCATTCTCTCCATAAGCAAGGAATCTTGTTGACGTGGAGGTAATGCTTCTCTATGATATGATATAGCCTAATTATTTTTTTAATTTTAAAATAATTTTGTTTAAGTAAATTTAATAAGAATGGAATGTTTTAGATTTATTAAAAAATTTGAAAAATATTACACAATCGATTGATCAATATCCGTTGACGCAACAATAAGATAGAGTCAAGAACCTAGTGACGTCATCGTTCGATTACATTTATAAAAATAAAGATAATTAGATTTGTTTTTTATATATAAAATTTAAGGTGGGCGTGTTATATATTGATTCGATGTTTATTTTTTTATAAATTTAAGGTGGATGTGTTATGTATTGCTTCGATTTGTCTTTTTATATATAAATGTAAGGTGGACGTGTTTTTTTTCCTCGAAAATGTAAGGTGGACGTGTTATATATGGCTTCCATTCCATTAATATATTTAAAAGGATAAGGCAAGAAACTTCACTTGTTTCTTAAATAAATAGAACTCCTTTAAAATCTGCATTTCAAAGTTTCGGCATAATACTTGATGGTTATATTGGAGGAGATAAAAAGACTCAAGTCTCATATGGAAGAGGCCACCTTCAAGCATGTATACAGTGAAAAGAAGTGAAAAGAAAATTATAGCAGATTTACTCTCAAAAATTGGCATTGATATGCAGCATGAAGTTTGGTTTTTGATAGAGGAAAATGCAGGGAAATCCAAAGGGTATTATCACTACCCATTCCACGATAGCAGGGAAGGAAGGTTTATTGGATAGTTGTCATACCTTTAAGTGTTTTAGTCGTCTCTCAGAATCACAAAAGTCTATTTGAATTGCTTTTGAAATGGTCACGAGGTTGTTTTAGAGTTTTGTGAATCTATTAGTCAAGATTATGTATGAGAGTCAGTTTTGAACAATGCTGGGAGCAGGTGTATTAACTGTTCGAGATATGGAGATGTAAAAGAGTCTAACACTTTCGAAAATGACTAGAACATGCCTAAGAGCATATGAAGAATGTAACTTTGTTTTTTTTTAATAAAAGTTATGGGTTTTTTCCTTGAAAAAAATATATTTAAAAGGATAAAACTAAAATCACATCACACTATTAAATTTTGCAAATACATCAAATCAAATCTGGAAGCTTATCACCTCAATACCCTAAGAAGTACACATGTACGCATCTTTGAGAATCCATATGAAATGATATGGATCTCTACCACTCATGGGCAATACTCTCCGAAGCTAGGATACCAAAAGCTGCTCTTACCTGCACAACAAGGAGTTACCCTATGGTGGTGGAAGAGCATTTGGAGGACAAAGTTCCCATAGAAGGATAAGATATTCATGTGGTGTGTGCTTGCAAAGAAAGTACCGACCTGCGATAAAATGAAAAATAGAAAAAATGAGGGACCAGGCTGGTGTTGCCTCTGCAAAAATGCAACATAATCTACAAATCACCTTTTCATGTCATGCCCTTATGCCATCCATACCTAGAGGGAATCGAAACAAATGCTCAACAGTAATTTTGAATGGCAAGGAGAGAGCATTAAGGAAGCTTGGAATTACTGGGAAAATTCCGAAAACACAACAAACATAAGGGCTTTAACCCTTATTCTCACCTGGGGTATATGGCTTGCAAGAAACAAAGCCATTTTTCAAGACAAACAATATGTACCTGATCTCACAGCAAGACAGGGTTTGGATATCCTTTCTTTTTTTCCTCAAACCAAAGACACCCCACTCACAAGGATCATTACTGAAGAACATATAAACAAATAAATCCCCTGGGCCTTTTTTAACGGGGCCTCTCAAGATCAAGCTTCTGGAGGGGGTGATATTCTTCATTTTACGGAAAACCATAATTTTCATATGCAAATGGGTCTTGGGAGAGCTCAAACGATTATGTTGAACTACACTCTCTAAAGATTCTCCTATGTTTTTCCTTAGAGAAAAATTGCAGGAATCTTCAGATCTTCGGTGACTCAATGCTTGTTGTAAATTGGGTCAATAAAGTTCAAATATGCAAAAATATAAATCTTCGATCTTTATATGAAGAAGTATGTCGGCTCATGGACAATTTTGACTCCATAATTTGTCGTCATGTATATAGGGAGCGGAACTTCGCTGCGGATAAGCTCTCAAAGGATGGTTTGAACCTGCAATATGGACTCTAGAAAGTATTGAAATTTCAACATGGTACACATTATGAATTCTATCACAGGCCCTTCATACAGAATCCAACCATATCAAATGCTCAGTAATAAAATCACGAGAGGTTTTGTGCATCTTTTCCTACCAAAAGTAGGAAGACATCACAATTTTGGGAAAAGAATGGATTGTATTTTTTGAAGTTGAAAGGCTTTTGTTGAAAATGTATGGAAACAAACATTCTGGAGATGTAATTTTATTTACATAAATAAAATTATGTTTTTTTCCTTTGGAAAAAAATAATCTAGAAGTTTATCATTAAATTAAAATCTAAATAAAAACATTTTAAAATTATAAATATTTTTTTAATTTTTTTAATTGAAATAAAGGCTAATCAATTAATTATAATTATAATAAAGATTTTGGAAATGAGTTATGTTTGAGTTTAAAAATACTATAATATTTGGAGTAGACATTTTACCATCTTCACAATATTTAAATGAAGCTTTTGTTAAATTTAGAAGGAATTAGCCATATATTCATTTATATATGTCTTAAATAACATACATTGATACATTCCATAATCATCTCATTAAATCTACTCAAGCATTACCATAATACCAAACACCTTATATACTTTGCTTTAATCATCTCATTAAATCTACTCGAGCATTACCATAATACCAAACACTTTATATACTTTGCTTTAATCATCTCATTAAATCTACTCAAGCATTACCATAATACCAAACACCTTATATACTTTGCTTTACTTATAAGTCGCTACTCCAGAAAGAATGTATTTTTTTATCAAACTAAGCTACTTAAGTATTACCATAATACTAAACATCTTATATACTTTGCTTTACTTATAAGTCGCTACTCTAAATAGAATATAACTTTTTATCAAACTAAGCTAGCTTTTTATTTCTTTGAAATAAAAAGGTAAGAGAGAAACAACATAACAAGTTAAGTTTCTTTGAAATAATAATGAGATTGGAAGTCATTAACATCAAAGATAACAAGTATTTGAATAACATAAAAGAAGAACAACAGTTTCTAATATATTTAACTAAAGCAAAATGTACTGGGCATTTATCAAATGAATCCATTATCCGGTGTTTTAAATGTTAACTCTGAAACCTCGAAACCTTGAGAAACACTAACTTGCGAGAGCAAGAATATCCTTCATACAAATTGGCATAGCAACAAATACCACATATTGATATCTAAGCATTTCATAAATAAAGCATACCCATAATCCTTATAAAACTCATTAAAGGTTACAAGAAAATAACAAGTATTTGTCCTTGAATCATTGCTCGAGGTTTTATTCAAAGAAACAATCACTAGGTAAAAATTGAGAGCAAGTCTCGAATGTTTTCCTTTCATAAAGAAAAGATAATTAGTCTCATTCTCCATGTTTACAAAAATTTGTAGGAAAATATTCATAATGAAATGAGAAAGTATACATAGTCTTGAAAATGGACTGGTAAACCAAAGGTGAATCCTTAGGATTCCCAAAAACTACAACTAAAGTTTTTATCTAATGATTATCAATACATGTTCCATTTTCTAGGTGATCTACAAATATTGGAAGACTCTAAGTCCTTCATAGTAAAAAATGTTAATTCTTTGGTATGTCTTTCTTTTTTCCTTTTTTTCCCCCTTGGGTTCTAATTGAATCTTGATCTTCATAGTAGCTTTCACAAAATAGATAGAAGCATAAGCTCAATTATAACAAGGGTTTCACACCATGAATTCCTTCTCTTTAGCCAAGAATATATGACAAAACACATGTCACGTTCCACATTTTAGCCCCTTCAAATTCTTCTTCTTTTGTTTGATGATATGGCATTATAGTGAGTAATGGATGTTCGATGGGCTTTTAATTTGAAATTTGTCTATCTTGGTCCATTCTCTTCCCGTAGGATAATTCAAAGTAACCATTTTCCTAAAGGTAATAATACGATTATATAAAAAAATCACAACACACTAGTGGTTTTCTTTGATACAAATCAATAACAACAACTAAAAGTTTAAAATCAAGAAGCAATTTATTAAAAATATGTTCTAGTTTGAGGGAGGCATCTACATCCTAAAAAGTTTCTTTGGATTACTCCTTTTGTTCAATGAATCTTCATTATACACATATGCACCATACAATCTTTCATCTTTAGTCCATCAAGGAGGTAAACCCAACTAATATAGAAGGTTGAATTGATTCTTAAAAGCCTTACTAGCCCCATTTATGGTGCATTACATATGTTATGAGCTATTTGAATTAGATTTTTCTTTGTATGAATTCTCCTAACATTTAATACCATTGTTGTTCAATCTATTACCCCCAAAAGACCTAATTCAAGTTGAAACTTGTTGTCTAAGAGCTTGATAACATCATCTACTATCAAAGATTTCTCATCAATTTCTGACTAGACTTTATTTATTTCAATTTGCACATGTTGTCTCATGGATTCATTTTGTTGTAGCAAGTCAAAACAAAGTTGAAATGATTCATTGTAACTATAATTTGTTTATATATTATTTTTCTTGCATCAACTAAATATTTTTCGCATATTGTTTGCTTTTCAACTCCATCCATATATTTGTGTAGCCTCTAAAGAGTTTGGGCGTCTTTCAATGTCACTTTATCCTTTTCAGATAATTGCCCTTGGAAATTATTTATCTTCGGCTCTCTTTCTTCTATGGTTGATCTTAACTTAGTTACTTCTTTTTTTTCTAACTTTAATCTAGCCTGAAGACCTAGAAGTTTATTGGAAAGTTCAAAGAACTTATTGACCTTATTTTTGAAAGGTGCCAATCGTTCCTCATCTTTATCATGCATATCAATTCCATATACCATCTCTGCTATTGGTTTGGACAATTGTTGCATCATAATATGTTTTTATGCTATTATTGCATCCCTTTCACCTTTCAAGTTATTAATGGCAAAAACAAAGTGATAGTTTTGGTTCTTGAGTATAGAAAGTTCATCAACTAATTTATCCTTCTCCTCTTGGGTTGCTACCAATTCTTTAGTATGTCAATATATTCAACATTGGGTATCTTTAGTTTGGATTGGAGAGCCTTTATTTATGAGTCTTTGTACTTTATCAATGCTTTTATAATAGTATCTTCATATGTCTAATTTGTTCCCAATGCCATCACTTTATCTTCTCAATCCTTAATTCTAAACAATCTAGCTCTGTTGATGATATTTTCCTACATAAGTTGAGTCACTAGTTTGGGGATCATTTTGGGGGATTTTCAAACAGATAATATAGCTTGAATCAAATCTCTAGAGACCATATCACATATCCATCGAATTTAATTTAATTACAGTGGCATCATAATCATGAACCTTGATTTCTGCTTCACCCTTGCAATCTTTTGGTTGTAAAACAACCGTGTTAAACACTATTTTTGTTATAATCCAGTGAAGTTAGTAATCTAGGTACTACTAGTCCTCTATTGAAAACTTGAGGATATAAACTCTTTCTAGATTTATTAGATTGATTTTTAATCAATGCCATTTCAAAAAATAAGTTTGATTGAGTTTATACTGTTTTTTTTGTCTTCACTCCAAATAATCCTTCCTCACTTGTAACTTATTCAAGGAAAACTTTTGATGTGGAGGCTATTGAAACATGACTAAGGCTCATCATAGGTCATTCACAATCTTTTTCATTAACATCTTGTTCCATGAGTAGGTCATCTTCATCCACTTCTTCCTCATGATTAAGACTTACCCTATAAGAGGAATGGGTATCTTTTCTTCCTCTTCCTTATCAGTTTGGTTAATTAAATCTCCCAAATTGATCTTCCTTTAATCAAGCCCTCTTGATTCATTGATAGTGTGATCACTTGTTCTCCTTCATTTGTTCTTCTAATGATTAATTCATGCTTTTGGGGTGTTTCAATCACAAAATCCATATCTTCACTCGATGTATTTGAGCTTGCATTTACAACCATAGTAGCAATAGAATTGTCCATTGTTTCTAATTCACTTAGAGGTTGATCATAATCCAACATGAAAACTTAAGGAACTTCAAAATTCTATTTTACTGAAGCCTGGATGGGTTTTTCCTTTACTTGAGGTTGCTATCCTAATTGTTTCTATTTCTCCTGCAAAAATTCTTACACTTCTTTCCAGTTTTCTTTGTTAGCTAGTTTTGCAATCTCTAAATTTGTTTCATAAACATATGGAGATAATCTAGTTGCAACCCTTAAAGTAGAAATTACATGATAAAGATCATACTTCCAAGATTTTCATTCTTGAAAATCTAAGACTTTAATATATTCTCTATAATCAAAGATGTTTTTGCTTTTGACTACAATAAACAATAGATAAAGAAAAAATCATTTTCTAATTTCTTACACCAAAATATATTTGATTGGGACCTAACTTCTTCTTGATGTATTCTAAAGACTAAATTTGAGGGATTAGAAAGACTAATAGAAGGTAAGGCTTGAGTGTTGCTCCATAAACCTTGATAACAATATGATCTTCATCCCTTGTGGTTGGACTTAATTGAAGCAATTGTTTACATTCTCATAATAAACCATCGTCGTAAATGATCAATGAAACTAAATAGATTGTGTACATAAATTTATAAACAAAAAAATTTAAACCCCACATTTTGAATATGCTTATTAACACGATCTTATTAAACCCCATATTTTGAATATGCTTTCTAACGATAGGTTTCCACTATGTCATGCTAACTTGAGAATTATGGTTAATGCTTGTGTTTATTAATTTAATATTTCTAAGAAATTAAATTTTTACCGAATGAAAAGTTGAAAACCTTCATGCCTATAAGGGAACATTTTTTAACGGAGTAAATTTAATGGGAATTGAATCTTGAATCGATTCAAAATTCAAAATATCTTTAAACAATTGAGTTATCATTATCCATATACACGATAATAAGAGAGAATAACCTAGTATACCTTATTTGCTTTTTGTAGATGATATTATGGTTTTCTCTCATGTTTTCAGAAGGGATTTTTTTTTTTATAAAGAAAATGAACTATTTTTTTAATATTCCATTCGAATCAAAGAAAATAGATACAAAGTTGAGCATGTCATCTCCAAGGTTGAGATGAGCATTGTTGAAACGGTAACAAAAATTTATAGTATATGACTTTACACAAAACTGAGAGACATTAAGTCGATCTGAGAGGACGACAAGGGGAATCGAATCGACCCCGTCCACATTTTTTTTTTTGCCACCATAGAGAGTAGACAACAAGGTATAGAGAGTAGAGAACAAGGTAAAGGCCATCAAAAGGGGATGATGCTAGCAATAAAAAAAAGTAGTACAACCATGGGAGCCTTGGCTCAAGGAAAAATGTTTATGGATCCATCGTGGGTCACTGTTCCATCAATATACTCCTCAAAGGAGAGCCATCCTTCCATCTCGGTGGGAGCACACTTAGAGAGAAGATCGGCTTCAACATTAAATTCTCGGTGTATGTGTTGAATACAGAATTTCACGATCCCGACAAGAAGATCCTTGATTCTAGTACACTAGGGATCCAAAGAGAGGATATGAAGATTACCTAGTCTTGAGGCCTAGTTGACGATGACTGAAGAATCGCTGAAAACTTGTGGTTCAACTAAGTCGGTGTTGTTGGCGAAGAAAAGAAGACACCACGACGCTAGAAGCTCGGCTTTCGTATCAGTTTCCTTGCCACACGCCTTTCTAAGATTGAAGAAGTGGTCATTGTTGATTTTGATGGTGGCACCACAACTTAAAGCCAGGAGGGATATAGTTAAGCTTAAAGCCATTCTGGATTTATTTGTTGAAGCTATTAGGATGTTTTCTAATGTTAGAAAATCCTCAGTCTCATTTATGAATTTGGATCAGGAATTGAATGAATGGATTTGCTCTCAGTTTGATTTTTCCATGGTGGACATCTAGATTGGCTTGAAGTATTTGTGTTTTATTTTAAAGCTCAATGATTATCATAGAATGGATTGGGCTTGGCTTATTGGTAAAATGAGAACAAATTTAAGATGTGGTGTAGTAAGCGGTTATCTTGTGGTGGTTGATTAATTCTAATGAAGTTAATGTTGGAAGTTATCCCTTGTCGTATGTTTCTCCTGGCACTTTCGAACAATTTAGGAAAGTGTGCTTTAATTTTATGTGGAAGGGAGCCCAAATGAGAAGTCTTTCCACTAGGTTGCATGGAATAAGCAAACTTTGCCAAAGGATCTAGGGGGATGGGGATTGAAGCACCCCACATGTTTCGCAAAGGCATTGGCTGCTAAGGGTGTTTGGAGAATTCTTAAGGGGGATGTATTATGGGTAAAAGTCGTGTATAAAAAATACATCCATCCTCTTACCACTAAGGAATGGTTTAGGATTAGACAAAAGCCTCTCAGAAATGTAAAGGGCATCCAATTTATATGGATTGGCCTGGGGTTGAAAGAAGCTTTGCAAGCATGGATCAACAATGAGGCATTTAAAGATTTTATGCCTCTACTTGTCCTAATGATCTGGGGGGCATGGCTAGACATGAACAAAGACATTTTTATTGATATTATTATAGCCCCATATATATATGCATCAAAAATTCTGGCCATCCTTAGTCATTTCCCTCAAGATGATGGTTCTCTAAAGGTTAGAAGGGTTGTAGAGTAGGTAATTGATAGATCTGGTAGTTGGTCCTACTTTGATGGTGCTTCCTAGGGCATGCCAGCTATGGGTGGTGCAAGATGAATTTTATACATCTCTAAATGTCAGTGGATGAAGTTCTCTAAAGGTCTGGGGAGTATCACTAATAATCGTGCATATATGTTGACTTTAAAATTAGTCTTTTGTTGGCATATTCCAAGGGTGTTTAGAAGCTACAAGTCTTTGGGGACTCAAAGTTAGTTGTTGATTAGATGAGGATGAAGAGACCTCATAAAAATATTTTTTTGAAGCCTATATATGAAGAACTAACTAGAATTACAGGTTTATTCCAGGAAATCAAAATCCAACATATCTACAAAGAGAGGAATTCATTGGCATATCAACTGTCTAAGAATGGTCTTCAGGTGGGTGATGGTATATGGCATCAATGGGAATTGGTAAATGATACTTTAACTGAGCATGACCTAGGACCACATCCTAGTTGCAAACACTCCACTGCAGGAAATTATTTGGGAAAAAGAACACTCCTATAGGTTTAAATGAATTATCAATTATCAATTATATTTTTGGTATCGATTTCAGTAGTTTTCTGGTCATTTAGCCATAGATCCTTTAAGGATTTCAGTATATGACATGTCTAAGAAAGTTTCATAACGTTTTTTGTATATTGTAGTATATGCAAGGTCTAAAGGGCTTATGGACTATAGCAGTTACACTTTGACGAAGTAAATGTAAGTAAGGCTTATATGGTCTCTGAACAAGGTAGTTTTTTTTGTAGCTAAGAGGTAAGATCCTTTCATTGCCTGATAAAAAGTTTCAAACATTGGCATTCATAACCAACAAAAGCACAGATATTGGCCCTCTTGAGCAGAAAACAAGCCATAGAGCCATGTCAAAACCATAAAAGAGTGACCCAAATGTATTTGCCCCTTGGGGTAGGTATACATAAAAACCAAGTAGCAGAGTCTTTGATGAGAAACTTAAACATAACAGTTATACAGAACCATTCTATGAAAAATAATTGCTCTAGATAACATTTTCTAACAGAAAAACAAGTTGAATGAAAAGTGGAGAACCCATTACTATGGGTCGTCATCATAATCGCCAAAGTAGATAGTTGCAGGGGAATCAGGTGAACGACCAGAGTGAAGACGCGAGCTCGCTTTAATGCCTAGACCAACTGCAATCAACTTCACAACCTTCTCCATATCTTTGATTTTTTCTACGAGAGAATCTAGCTGAGTTTGCATTACATCTTGTTGCAATAGGGTTTCATTATAATCTTCTCCCCTCTCAAACAACACCTTCCCTATAAGGTATTTATGGGTCCACAACAGTGCGCTGAAAAAGAGAGGTTCAGGCCCTAGTGTTTTCTGGGTCTTCAATCCAGCTGTTCAATTCCAAACGAACTTCTTCATTATAAATAAATTGCCTCTCGAACCTTGCTTCTTCCTTGGCTTCATTGATGGTGGACTGCATGTTCTCATGAATCTTGCTCTTGTAAGCATGCGCTGCGAACACTGCTCTTCTCATATGGGAGCCGATTGGGGTTGGGGCTCTAGAAGTTCCTTCTTTGTTTCCCTTACCTCGTTGAGCCATGAAAAACTTTGTAGTAGGGTCAGCTTTGGCGCTCTGTGCTGAATGGATGATCACAACCTTCATTCTCTGGGTGATAACATAGTTATGGGCCTAAGTGAAGCAGATATAGGGTGGTGAGTCTCTTTTATGACTGCTTCCATACTTATCCCAAGTTCCATAATATCCCATTACGATCACATCATGGCGAGAGGTGCTGAGATGATTGGTTCGAGAAGTATTGCATATGAGCGCTACTTGTTCGGACTAGGATTTAACCTTCCATACCAACTATCCATCTAAAACAATAAAACCATGCATGTGAACTACAAGCAATCCATCTTATCACCTGTGTGGGGGGTCATGCATGGTACGAGAGCCATCTGCATCTCACATGGAGGAGGTGGTGTCATTAGGAATTGTGGACCCCCTTGCATCGCACACAGTAGCACGGTCATCACATGGGATGTCTTGGAACATTCTTTTCATGAAAAAAAGAATAGAGTAACCTAATAAAGTTTTTATTATTATTATAAAAATAATAATTTAATATGTTTTAAAATTCCAATATCAATAACGAGTTATATATTGACTTGATTACATTACTCTCTCTGTGTATAAATTTAAATTGGACTATCTTAATATTTATAAATTTAAGATAGACAAATTATATTTTAGTTAAATTATATTACACTATTTAAAATAACATCATAATATTAAATTCAAAGATACATGATGTTTATCATCAAATTAAAATATATATATATATATATATATATATATATATAAAAGAGATAAACACTCTCTCTTTCTCTATATGTACAAGTTTAAGGTGGGTGTGCTATATTTTAGTTAGATCACATTGCAATATTTAAAATAATATCATTATATATATATATATATATATATATATATAATATGTGAACCCACTCTCTCTATATAAAAGTTTAAGGTGACCCTATTATATTTTTTAAGTTAAATGATATTACCATATTTAAAATATTATTATAATATTAAATTCAAAGATACTTCAAATACTATAGGAAGTTTATTATCATATTAAAATTTCAAAAAGTTTACAAAAGACTTTATTTATTTTACATTTAGGATTTTTTAATAGGTTTTTGATGTTGACAATAATAAAATACCATCATATATAGATATTTTATGAACTTTGTAAAGTTTTCGTAATTTATTTTATATTTAGAATTTTTTAATAGGTTTTTTATCATTGACAATAATAAAATACTATCATATAAATATTTTATGAACTTTGTAAAGTTTTTATAATGTATATAATTTTTTTTCTTCTTATTTTTATTTAATGTGATGAATGATAAAAATGATTTTATCAAAATCTATAAGCTAATCATAATTCAACATATGAAAATACATTATATAAATAAAAACAATTTAATATTATTTTTCACAAACTTTAAAAATACTTTTAGTTTTTTAGTATTATTGTCCAAACTAATAGAATAAAGTAAAATATATAATCTAGACATTTTTTTTTCATTTTTTTCCACAAATAGAATAGCTGACGTGCACTCCGGGTGAAGGCGTTGTTGCGATAGATGGTATGGGGTTCAATCTGGGGTGGGGACGACCACAGCCGACTGCCCCAGCCACCCTGCCTATTAGCAGAACCCCAAAAATATATAATCTATATCTATGATAAAGACTAAAAAAATTAGATATAGAGAAACTACAAATTTATCTATTACACTCATGTTTTCTTTTATCTTTTTTTTTTTCAACCGAAAAAATAGTTTCTTTCTATTCATAAAGGTGAATCAAAGAAACTTACAGTGATTTCCTATCCCTTGGATAGTATCTGTGCTTACAATCAAAACAATCATAATCTATTTTGTTCTTAATCAATATTCAGAAATATTATATAATTTTGTAATCTCCGTCGTCTACAAAATATTTACATGTAATTTTTAATAATCTTCAAGTGTCTATAATTTTCATTATGTACCGCATAAACTTACCATACCCATATTTGGTCATAAAAAAAATGCCAAAACATAGTTAATATAGCTTGTAGTGGCCAGTCTCCCTTGGTCGTTGATCAATATAGTAGGTAGCCTAGAGAAACCCTTCTGCCATTCTCAGTCCTTTCTTGGATAGATTGTCTTTGCTTTGGTTATAATTCCGAGAGATATGCTAAATATGATAATATTCAAATTGTTTAAGCAATGTGGAAATTCTCCTTTTCCAATGATGAAGAGAGGCCACACTAAGTAGTCTCTTTTCTAGGACCTAGTCAATGATCGTAGTTGAGTCTCCAAGGATCTATAGTTTGGAGATGTTCTTTGAGATTGAGAAAGATAGAAGTCCCCATAGAGCCAAAAGTTCCGCTCTGGAGTTACTACCCATACCACATCCCATCAAGAGCTCATAAAAGCAATCACTAGAAATAATAAGTAGACATCCACCCCCACATATATCGTTCTATTCTCCACCATCAAAGAATCCTACAAGATTCGAATCCACCAAATAAGGAGAGTGATAAATCTTAGCTTTATACTTTGGCTTTCTGATAATTATAACACTTGAGAGGACCTGCAAAATATAAGTAATAGAGCCAGCGAAGTTGCTAACTAATCCATCAAAAAAGATCCGATCCCTCATTTTCCACAATCCCCAAATAAAAAATATAGGGAAAGCAATGAAGTCCTCGTGTCAATGATACCATTTGGAAATAACGGCTTATAGTGAACCCCGATTCCTATAGAAGTCGAAACCTCATCGATCCGAGACTGCACACCACAATTGAAGTGTGATCAAACAATTAATAAATAGATGATCCACTGTTTCAACATCTCAGAAGCAAAGAGAACAAACATTTGGCCCCATGCGACCTCTGCTAATATAATTATCAGCAGCTAAAATCTTATTATTCAATGCCAAGCAGATGGAACAAAGGATTTTGATAGGAGCTTGCCAAGGCCAAATACGCTGGTACCACCACCGTATCTGACCCGACGATTGTTTTTAAGCAATGGCCTTATATGCCCAGTTTGTGTCAATATCACCACTATAATCACCCCACGACCAAAGAAGACTGTCTGGATGTGTTAAGAGTCGAATACCAACATGATTAAGAGCAATGACGTAGTCATCCCATTCCATACCAATATCACCTGATAGACCAATATTTACCGTCGATCTCCAGTATTCGATAGTGTTATCAACTTGAAAGTTCTTGGCATGGTTTAGGAAATATAGGCCATTCAAATGTAAAGAGTGAACAGTTTCAGGAGACAGTAGGATTCTACAACCAATCACTGGGTCCACCCCCACTCGAATCTAAAAGCCATTTCCAACTTGCCAACCCATAAATTCATTAAGAAATGGAAAAAATTCAACGATTCCTCGCCGCATATTTGATGCGCCCACCAATTGTTTAAGAGGTTGTCTGATCCACTTAATGATAGTCTTATCTTTTAGATACTTATCTCTCATGACCGGTCCCCACAAACTAGTATGAGTTAGTGCCCGCCAAAGGCTCTTCAGATGCAATGCCTGGTAGACCCAAGAAATATTGTGGATGCCCCAACCACCAGATTCCTTTGTTGTTGCAATATGATGCCATGCCACCAAATGTGGCCCCTTTTTATCTTGATGTGCAGACCAAAGAAAATTGAAGGAAATTCTCCGAATCTGATGTAAAATATAAACTAGAACTTTAGCTAGAGTAAGAGTAAACAAGTAAATAGGGAGATTGGCGAGCACACAATTCAGTAAAACAAGACGCCCACCCAGAGATAGGGCCTGCGATAGTACCAAGTATTGACCTTCTTTTCAAATTTCAAAAGGAGCCAATGCTAATCCGAAGTATGATAAGTGTTTGGCTTAAGAAAGTAGCCCAGGTATTTATTACCACCATTAATTGCTTGAACTTCATAAGGAAATAAACGACCGATTTGTTCACAAGTCTCTTCCTCCAGATTATGTTGATAAAGACATGACTTAGGAACACTAATCATCATACCAGTTGCAGTACGTAAAATGTCAAAAATAGACTTAAAATGGATCCACTCCTCGATCTTTCCAATTCCAAATAATAACATGTCATCCACAAAAAGTAAATGAGTGATGTGGTAATTATTGAAAATTTTAATACCATGAGCCTTTGCTTGGTTCAGGAGCATGCTAAGTCCTTCAATCACCAGCAAGAAAAAAAAGGCGACAAGGGACATCCCTAGCTTAATCCACAAGACCCCTTAAAAAAAGGAAGTAGGGCGTTCATTAACGAAGACAACAAAGTTTGCCAATGTAACACAACCAGGGATCCAATTCGTAATTTCAAGATTTAATCATGCATTTAGTAAAAGAAGTTGAGAAAGGCTCAATTTCTTTTATCTTGTGAATGTGCTCATGATATGTAGAAAATAAATAACTTATATGTACTAATGTAAAAGAAGTTGAGGAAGGCCCAATTTCTTCTATCTTGTGAATGTGCTCATGATATGTAGAAAATAAATAACTTATATGTACTAATGATATCTATTATATGTACTCCGGGTATCTTCCAATTTGAAGAATATTCGTTTGGTGTCCTTCCATAGATATTTTTGAATGCCTCCTTTAATTAGTGCCTAGTGTGACATAACCTTTACCATATACATATCGAAACGTTGACTTGGTGTAGCCATTTGACATCGTTCACTTTCACTTTATACATATCCAATCTTATTTTCAGCATATATATATATATATATATTCTTTTTTATAGTTAAGAGTTTGTGTTTTTTCTTATACATGAGTCATCATATTAAAAATTCAAGATTCTAGATGATGAAAATGATGTGTTAACCTCTATTTATATATTTATATTTTATAATGAAAATATAGCCTTTTTTTCCTGGGACAGTTTCATTTGTGTGAAGTTGTGTTTTTTTTGAGTTTTTTTGGTGGTACTGTAACAATAGTCAGTTATTTGGATAGTATGGACCGAATATTTTGATTCTATTAAAATAACCAGTAAAGTTTCTATTCGTGGAAAAAAATATATTTTGTCTCAACACAATAAAGTAAGTGTAAGTGAGGATGTTTTGCCTCTACTAAATAAATAAATAATTGAAATAATTGTAGGTGAAGTTTTGAGATAGTATACATAAAAAAAGATTAGGTTCACAATTCAAAGTATCAAAATACTTTTTTTTTGAAAAAATGTATTCAATGATAAGTTTTATTTAATTAATTTATTTATTTTAAAGAGAGATTTTTAACATTCTCTTGTGCATAATGTGTTAGGTGTTGATACCTTGTTAGTTGTTTATGTATTTCCTCCCTCTTTTCAAATTTTCAAATGAAGGATGATACTAAATAATGGTTAGTAACTTTGTACAACTTAATGGGAATGGATCCTAGGCCTTTTTCAGTATTACGTCATAGTGAAAATTGTTTAGATTGAGGATGGTGGCACCTTGTTAGTGGTTCATGGATTTCCTCCCTATTCTTCATTTTTTAAGAAAATAAGTTGGTAACTCTATATGACTCAGTAGAATGACCTCTTTAAGTATTACTCCATAGTTAAAAGTATTCAAATTGAGGACATTGATACCTATCAAAGATTCATGTATTTCCTCCCTCTTCTCCAAATTTTCAAATGAAGAATGATATCAATAATCAACTACAATAACAGTTAATAATTCCATAGAATTCAATAAAGATAAATCCTATGACATCATTGAGTATTTCATCTTAACAAAAAGGATTGAACTAACTCAATTATCCTCCAAAGTTAAAAAATTCATATTTCTATCTATATATATTGCAAGATTCTTTATCTTTTCAAAATATTTATATATATATTGCAAGATTCTTTCTCTTTTCAAAATATTTATATAAAAAGTAGCTTAACCATCAATGACCATAATTATTCATTAATAAACTCAAATTTATAATGAACTAAAACCAAATCACAAACTCTCTTTGAATTTTTTTTTTTTAAATTAATTAAAATAATCCATATATATATATGACTATACCACTTAATACATAAATTAACTTTTCAAAATTTTAAGAAGATTTACCCTATTTACTTAAAATGAGCATATAATTTATAATTAATAATAAATTTTGATATAATTTAATATGTAAAATTAAAATAATATATTTGTGTTTGAAATTTGAAATTTTATTAAAGTGAGCATATTATTTATTTATAATTAATAATAAATTTTGATATAATTTAATAGGTAATATTCAAATAACATATTTATGTTTGAAATTTAATAAAAGTAAAATTTAAGTAATAAAAAATTGAAAACTATTAAAGATATAAAGATATTTGAGTTTATATAAATAAAAAAATTAAATTTAAATTTATAAATATAATTTTTTTTTTCTCCATATTATGGAAAATGAAAAGTAAAAACAATTCCTTAAACAATTAAGTCACCAATATCCATTGACGTGACACTAGGAGTCAGAATCAACATCCCAGTAAAGAATATTCCTTGAATCGAAAAAGAATATCCTTAGATGGATATCCCATTGACTTTCGAATGCAGGGAAGGTACTATGCAGATGAAAATGCTTTATTGATTGAATTTTTTTAGTTCATCATGGGATGCATTATATACGTCAAAATAGTTTAGTGAAAGTTATTTTTAATAATAATAATTATTATTTTAAATATTTAATATTTAAGTGAAAGAGTATTTAATTTATATAAATGTTTTATTGATTGAATTTTTTTAAGTTTATCATGAGACGCATTATATACGTCAAAATAGTTTAGTGAAATTTATTTTTAATAATAATAATAATAATTTTAAATATTTAATATTTAAGTGAAAGTGTATTTAATTTATATAAAAAGAAATTATTGATAAATTGAAAATGATTTAATAATATAATATGAGAAAAGCATTATATTGATGTAACATAAATTAATTTATTAGAGAATATATATTTACAAAATTTTAATAATAAAGTGTGAATTAAGAAGAATATTAGTGAAAAATTAATTTATTAATGAGTAATAAATTTATTTAATTAAAATTAATTTTTAAAAATCAATATAGATATATTTTAAACTTGGATTTATAAAATATGAAGAAGGGTTCAATTTTTTTAGGTGTAATTTTTGTAAAAATTTTAAGATAAAAAATTATACTTCAAGAAATTTGATCCTTACAAATTATTTATAAAAATTCATATTTAAGATAACTCCATAATATTATTTACTTTAATGTTTTGATTTTATGAGTTAACATATTATGTTATATATATATGAAAAATAGTGAACTAATTAAGGGAAAATAATTTAACTATAAACAACAAATTGAAGACCATTACTAATGTTATATCAATGAATTGATGGATCGTCCATTCTCTATAAATTGATTGTGCCATAACATGTTGATTGTGCCATAACACGAGGAAAATATATTTCCAAAAGAGGATTACTACTTAATGAAGGCTCATGGAAAGTATGAAAGAAATCTAATGACCACCTCCTAGAAATTGATGAGGGACTTTATCCAGGATAATATGGTTTATGTGTTTATGTTACACATGGCCTATTATGGTAGGGACTTATGTTTTTTTATTGTATCTTTTCATAGTTTGATGTTGCAAACATTTTCTCTTGCAAGATTTTGGAAGGTTTCATGATAACAGTTTCTCTAAAATATTTTGTTTTGGGTGTATGATAGATAGTTATCGTATTTTCTTTTGAATATTATTTTTTTGATGTAAGGTCAAGTGACTAATAAACAATGTGGTTCACTTTATGAAATAAATTGGACTCTTAATTTTTTTCTATGAAAAAAAAGCATTAAGAAAAGATAAAAATAGTGAATAATATAAACATTAAATTGTATTAAATGAGTAATCTTTCTCTTTGTCATTAATCATACACATATCTCATTTATCAAAATAATAATTAATTAAGAAAAAAAGAACAAATAGAATTCTCGGATCTATCAAGTGTTGATAGAGATCAAAGTTCTTGAAATGCAAACCTTTTTTAGAATGCAAACTTTGAGAAAATGTTTACACTTCAAAAATTATTGCATTATAATTATGCAACGTTAATAAACTCACATTTGCAATTCTAACAAATTTTATCAAAATTTATTGACAAATTTTAAAAAAATATAATAAAAAAAAGTGTAAATCATAACATGTTTAGACTATTTTTTGGAGTCAAGTGAAGTGTTGGCTGCATTATAGCACCCTTCAACCCAAGTAGACTGGAACCCAACACCACCTGGTGACATCGAGCGGTCGAAAAAAGAATACTTTAAAACTATTTATAAAACACAAATATCTCCTTGTATTATATAATATAACCACTTAACTTTTTATTTGTATAATTGTTTATTTTGAATTTTAAATAACAATTAAAAAAATTAATGATGAAAACTTATCTCATCTCCTTCAATCTAGAAAAAACATAAATAATAATCAAATTCTAAGATATTAACACCTCGTATAACCTTTTATATATATATATATAAATCATATTACCGTATAATATATATATATATATATATATATATATAAAAGATTTACAGAGCACGTCGTACAAATATATTTTGATTTGTTTGACTGACTGCAACCACTATAAAGGAGGCGGGATGGCGAGGAGACGGCGACATAGGAAGTGGGATCGCGGATGCTATGAATTGTGGGAAGGAAATAGGAAATAGCATATAACGTAGAATCTAGATGGTTTGGGTTCTGGAAAATGCTATATATATCTCGATCTTGTTTGATACACTATCGTGTTCGATCACAGCCACAGATACTTTCAATTTGTATAAATGAATTCACGCAGAAACTATGTCAGTTACACTTAGTCGGTGGTCTTTTCCGTGTATTTTGTGCATAATTCAGGTGTTTGCACTCGGAATTCTGAGCGACTGACAAGAAGTCCGGGCCGGGGGAAACTGCAGCTGCTTATTCTTTCGGTTCTTTGTATTTTAGCAAGATGAATGTTGTGAAGTCGCAGGTCTGGCAGCCTTGTAATCGTAAGCGTTAGAACGAGAGAAGAGGGAGGGGCATGAATCCAGAGGCAACAACACAATAAAGTGTGTGAGATCCATAGGGGATCGATCCACTCAAAGGAGCCCCCCTTTTCTTCTTCTTTTTTATTCTGCCGAGAATGAGCACGCAGAGCGTGAGGACTCGTGTGGGCAAGTATGAGTTGGGACGTACCCTTGGCGAGGGCACCTTTGCCAAGGTCAAGTTTGCCAGAAATACAGAGAATGGCGAGAATGTAGCCATCAAGATCCTCGATAAAGAGAATATCCTTAAACACAAGATGGTGGAGCAGGTACCCTCTTCCTGATTCATCTCTAAGTACATTTTTTTTTTCCTTCTGTTACCAGCATAAACCCATAGAACAGGGCCTCTTGAAGTTCAACTTTTCATCCCCTTTGTCGTAAATTTTTGGCAAAGATACTACAAATTTCCAAACATGCCCTTCTCCATTCTAGCCCAAAAATTTCATACAGGCCCTTTTCTATTCTAGGAATATTACAATTACAACACTTTAGAAAGATCCCTTCAACTGAGAAGCTTTGAGCTTGGATTTTTATCCTCTAAATAGAATTTGCGTCTGGCCGATTTTGCTTGAAACACTCTATTTGCAAGACTGTCTACAAAGAGTAAAACCCAGAACCTGGTTACAGGTATTTGAATCTTGTTCGAGTTATAAAACACCCTTGCTTTAGCAACTGACCGAGATCTATTGGCTTTCATAGACATATTTTTATTTTTTAATACATATATAAGGATTTTTATAAGGCTGTCTTCTTGAAGTCCACCCTTCCCATTTGGATGAATGGGCTCTTTGGTATGCCCTGCACGGGATTCAATTTCTTGGTCATGATAACTAATTGTCACTGCAAGTGCATACATAACATAGGCCCTGATGATTACAGAGGCGGACACCCGAGAATAGGGTTCTTGCGTCTCCATAATATTTTGAAACCCTAGTTTACTATACTTCCATTTAGAGTGTAATATCTTTTATGTTTTAGAAGCTTGGTCTGTATCAAGTTATTATTGACAAGTTTCCTTTGGTTAGTGCTGTGATATCATAGCTCAAGTTCCGCCTTCAGTACCGAGGATCATAAGTTTGAGCATGAATTTTGTCATTGGCTTTAGATAGTGCAGAGCCAAGATGAAAGCAACTAGTGAAAATAAAATCTGTATAGGGATTGTTCTTAGAGTCTTTGGTATCTCGGGGTTTGGTTGCAGCCAAAGCCAACAGAATGCCCAATTTTTTGACTGCACTACACAAATTTGGAGATCTTAGACCTGTTGTCAGCAATTTATAAGATATGTTGAAATCTTGGACATTTTCTGTTTAGCGGCATCAATTTTGAATTTTCCTCCCGGATTGAAAATGCGCAACCGGCACACAGAGCATCCATTTCAAGGCCCAAAGCTTCTGTGACTTGTTGCAGTTATATATAGGGTCTAAATTAATGCAAGGTGAAACTTTATTAATAGAGAACTTAACCTTTTTCTTGCCATGTCTATGCTTTACTTTCAGGACTTCTGTTTCTGAAGCCAAATGAAATTGCAAATTTAGATCGCTAACCGTTGATGCATAAATCCACAATGTCAAACAAAAAGCCGTCACTGTGGCGATACATGAGTTTGGTGGGATAATATCTTCAGTCCTTTGTTATTGCACAAAATTTTCCCCTTACAACCTGCAGCTTTGTCTCGACTCTCGTCCAAGCAGAGAACTGTATATAGGCTATTGTACTGAATGCTACTTGGTTAAGTGGGAAATGGTTTGCTGGTTGAATGATCACTGGGCTCTAAAGTTCAAATCTCATAGCATCAAAAGACATCATAAGTAAGACAGTGAAATTGACATATGGGTTTATGGATCCTTTTTGAAGATTCTTCATAGAAGGGCTATAATGGATTCCAAATAACAAAGGGTCATAGTTTTCAAACAGTGGTTTGATCTCCGTTGTAGGGCTTTCTCATTTTTTTTATGATGATTATTTTCCTGCTTACATGAATGGACTTCACATTTAAGATACCTACATGTTTGGTTATGGCAACTTCTTATAAACATATCTGCCTTTGCTATCAATAGTACTACACGTTGCTTACTAATCACCACTTACTATGAATAATTCCTTGCTATTTGGCAGGGTTTTAGTCTGCTGGTTTCAAATAATGTTATCACATAGGTTTAAGCATTTTTGACACTAAAAGGATGTTATTTGTCAGGAAAGGCTATGTTATTTTTTCTTCAATCTGTGTTGAAATAAATCTTTCATTTCTGCAGATCAAGCGGGAAATTTCTACCATGAAATTGATCAAGCATCCAAATGTCATACGGTTACATGAGGTGAAATTTGATTATGGATTTGTGGCTTCTCTTAGTAAGGAATGACAAACTTGACATTGGCAAATAATTGCATGCTTCGTGGTGCCAATATCCACAATCCCACTTTCTTTGATTGGAAAATGATCAGTTAACATTGCATCTTTATTCCCCATGTCCCTTAGACATCATAGGGACAAGTTTTCTATTTTTCTTAGCCATAGATCACTGGATGTTAAAAGTCTTCTAAGCAAAGGTTTGGTGTTGTTGGAAATGGACCCCTTAGACTATCAAATGGGGATTTCATGTTATTATTGCATGCATATAATCTTTTGTTTTAGGGCAGACGTGAGAATTAGTCTGTTCATGCAATAATACAGTTTGTAATGGGTTACCCATTACACTAAAGAATTAAAACTGACCTGTGTTGTCGTTATCTGGTATTTTCAGGTTATGGCTAGTAAAACAAAGATCTATATTGTACTTGATTTTGTAACTGGAGGCGAGCTTTTTGATAAAATTGTAAGAAGCATCAGAGATCACTTCCGAATTTCAATCATAATTGCTTAATTCAATTTTCAACCATCGACAGCTGCAAATTGCCTTATATGTTGGTTCAGTTATAGTTTCTTGCTTAGATTATCAACCATCAAGAGCTATGCAGCTCTTTAAGCACTTGGTAGCCATCTGTCTTTTGACAAATATGTTTTGGATTTGTTGTTTGGATGTCATTTAAATGACTAGGATATCCACTGTTTTATGTTCCTGCTGTTAAAAGCTCATTTCTTTTGAAATGGCAGGTTAACCATGGAAGATTAAGAGAAGATGAAGCAAGAAGATACTTCCAGCAACTCATCAATGCTGTGGACTACTGTCATAGTAGGGGTGTGTCCCATAGAGACTTGAAGGTAACATGTGACCTGGGAATGAATTAATATCCTGTTCATTCTCAATTCATCTTTATCCATTGAAACCAATTCCAAAACCTCGACTTCCTTTGTAAGATCTCTCGATAGACAATATCCTTGGGAATAAATTATATCATGTACTTTAACTGGTTTGTACTACTTATGGGTTTTGCAGCCAGAAAATCTGCTTCTGGATGCCTATGGAAATCTCAAAGTTTCTGATTTTGGTTTGAGTGCCCTGCCTCAGCAAATTAGGGTAAGCATGTGGTTAGTAAACACTCAAATTTGACCATTAGGTGTACTGTGGCTTTTTATTTGACATTATTGATCTGTACTTTCAAGCTTTACAGAAAAGTGAAATATGAATTTTTACTTGTTGTGATGTTTAGAACATGACTGCAAAGTAAATTGCATGTATTTCATAAAATTGGCAATTGTTGAAGGTACAGTGTTTCCAAAGATAAAATTTATTATCCTGTGAAAACTGAAGAATTGGCTTTCAGTCCATATCATATGATGCTTTCTTAGTGCATACCGATAACTATCTTTAATTTTAAATTTTTGGCTTTCAGATCCATTATATGCAGCAAGTGAAAAATGCACTTTGTATTTATTGCAGCTCTCCCATTATTTGTTGATAAGAATATTCGGTCATCCATTGTTTAGTTATTGTTCTTCTGAGTGGCTTGTAACTTCAGAAATTACGTTATCAAAACCTATTTAAAAGTATAGATTTTTCTTTGTAATATATTATGATTGATAAAGGTTATGGATGGATTTTGCTGCATTCTGAAGAGTAAATGTAAATAACTGATCTTCTTAATGTGTTTAATTGCAGGAGGATGGGTTACTTCATACTACTTGTGGAACACCAAATTATGTTGCTCCTGAGGTATCTTCAACAATTTTTTTTCACATTAATTGCCAAATAAAATAGGGCATTCAGGTTACCCTGTTTGACTGCATGGCAGTTTTGTTAGCATCAGACTATAAATTGAGATCTGTCGCCTTGTTTTATGCAGGTCATCAATGATAAAGGTTATGATGGTGCAACTGCAGACTTGTGGTCATGTGGGGTTATTCTGTTTGTTTTGATGGCAGGTTACTTGCCTTTTGATGAGACAAATCTTCTGACACTATATAAAAAAGTAAGAACGCCAGATCAATGCAAAGATGCATCCTTTTGCTGTATTTACTTCTCTTTTTAGCATTTATGAAAAAAAACCTCAATGATCGACATGATACTACTGAACTGTAGATTCATAAAGCCGATTTCACCTGTCCTTCATGGTTTTCTTCTAGTGCAAAAAAACTGATTTCGAGGATTTTGGATCCAAAGCCAAAGACGGTAAGTGAACTGGTATTGAGTTGTATTCCGTAATGTTGCAGATATGTTCAGCTTGTCCACTGGATTACCTTCACTGTTTTTATATCCATCTCATACTTGCTAGCAGAAGAATTTGAAAAGATTAAAAAATCATGAATTTTTGAGTGAGCGATGAGATTGCACTTATTTTTGAAATGAGCTTTGGAATAAACTGACATGCACATTAATATCCTCCGTTGGCAGCGTATTACAGTACCTGAGATTTTAGAGAATGATTGGTTTAAGAAAGGTTACAAGCCGCCCAAGTTCCAAGAAGACAAGGAGATAAGTCTGGATGATGTGGATGCTGTTTTTAATGACTTGGAAGTAAGATTTTGTATGTGAAATGTTATTTTTCAATTTCTGAGTATTCAAGAAACAATGACTAAGTTTTTGCTACTTCTTATAATCAGGACCATCTTGTCTCAGAGAAGAAAGATACACAGCCTGTGTTGATGAATGCATTTGAACTTATCTCTATGTCACAAGGTCTCAACCTCGGCAATTTGTTTGAAAAGCATATGGTATGTTATAGAAAATCATAGATTATAATGAGGTTTTAGAAACTTGCTTTTCCTTGAAATGCAAATCCACATCTGATTTTGCAACTGAAACCTCATATTCGAAATATTAGCTTCTGAAGAACTATTCTTTGAAAGCATTTTTTGTGAATGCATGCTTTGTATAGGACAGTAATTATATTCTTTTCCATCTGTCACACCATTCTGTCTGTCCCATGCTTGACTCCTTGTGATTGATTCAATCGTTGTTAGGCAATAGGAATGACCTGCTAACCACAAAAGTCAAGTAGCTTATTCTTTGATACTGTATATAGGTATAGCATGTTTGAGATATTTGCAAAACAAATGTGTGGCCGATGTTGATAAATGTTTAGAACTTCAAGTTGTGCGTGCTTCTATGGTTTTATCCACTTCCCTTTCATTAATACTTGGGGAATTCACTGATGTGGTTGATGGAAATGTTGTCTTGCTATTAGGGCCTTGTTAAGCGAGAGACAAGGTTCACATCCAAACGCCCTGCCAAAGAAATAATATCAAAAATTGAAGCTGCTGCCGGACCTCTTGGATTTACTGTGAAAAGGCAGAATTATAAGGTGATAATAATCTCATAGACATCAAGTTGCCTGATTGGGATATGGAACTCTTAACTCCATTCTCATTTATGTCAGTTTTAGATGTACCTATCTATCTAGAACTTGTTTCTCGGTTTCTTTAGATTTTCTCTTAGGTCTGGCTACATTTAAATTGAATGTATTTTCATTTAAGTTCTAATACCTATTATTTCACCTGCTTTCAGATGAAGCTGCAAGGTGCTGAGACTGGAAGGAAGGGGCACTTATCAGTAGCTACAGAGGTAGTAATATGTTTGATAAATTTATGCTCACTGCATTCAAGGACACTACTGCATATCATATACAAATCCTATAAATTCAAAAATCCCTGTCTTGGCCCTTTGAGTATGAGCTGGTCTTTTTTCAGGTATTTGAAGTAGCTCCTTCTCTTTTCATGGTCGAGCTTTGTAAATCCGGAGGTGACACGTTGGAATTTCACAAGGTTGTGACACATTTCTTTCATATATGCCCCTACTGAATAAGTATTTGAGTGTTCATAGTAAACTTCACTGATATTTAAATTCATTTCCTTGGGTTGCTTGATCCTCGAGTATAATCTATTTTATATTGCTTTGATTTTTTACTCATGGTGGATGCATATTTTTTTTCTACTGCAGTTTTACAAAAATCTTTCATCTGGGCTAAAGGACATTGTCTGGAAGTCTGAAGCTGTCATGGAGGAGAACAAATAAACCTGATCGTTATTTGTATGAAAAAATCCCATGAGCCACTAAATATGGAGATTGTACAGAGTTCAGGGATTCATTATGCTTGTTTATACATTGGTTGTACATGATTGATTAGCTAAGTGGTACAGTCTGCTTCTTTGCAGGATGTGAAGTAGTCCTGCAAGATATTGATTATTGATATGAAGACAGATTAGTTGTGGAGTGATGCCATTATATACAACTTTTGCTTTAATGTTAAACATAATATGATCAAGATTCCTAGAATGAATTCATTATGCAACAATTTTATGAGCCTCTTGCATGATTTGGAGTTAGATGTTTTACCTTGGGGGTTTTAGCTAGTTTTAGTAAGCTTGGTTTGTGTGCTTTTCGAATGTCTTCTCAAGGATTCGAATTTATGATGTAACATTATATATTTGCAGCCACTTTGTTGTACATGGTTGGCTGATGTTAAGATTCAATATGCTAAGATAGATACCATCAATATTACATTCAATTTCACAACAATAGCATATACAGGATCTCACTGAAAGAACAACAAGCACAACATAAACACAAGAGACACAGATTTATCCTGGGAAACCCTTATGGGGTAGAAAACCCAGCAAAGCTTCCTCAATATAGATGACCAACAAGTACAAAGATGTAATCCCCAAATAAGAGCTCCTTCTCCTCCTTTGCAGATCTCTCTCTCTCCTATGCGAGTTTCACAAGTGAGTGTGTGAGTGTTATAAATGAGGATCACACATCCTCTATTTATACTTTACCTCACTTGACTTTTAACCCTAACTAGGTCGGCCCCAACTTAACCACTCAACATAATGCTGACTGGGCCGACCCCACTAGGGGACTTAAACACCCCATTACAACTGACTCTGGGCCCACCCCATTAGGGAAGTCTAATAACCCAAGTTACCACATTTTGACGGAGGAATAAACATCTCCGGATATACAATAAATTCCCGGCGGAGGAATGAAACATCTCTGGATAAAGTACAAATAGAATATTCTTAGAAGTTACAATATTTCAACAGCTGATGTAACTTTATGCATACATTCAGTGTCATTTTTTAGTGTTCTATGCAATTCTAGACTAGCAATATTGGTGAGAGTGTTTGTTCAATCTACATGATAAGCTTGTGATAAGTTTTCACATGGTATCAGATCTGTTTAGGAGAGCATAGTTGCATCCAATAGCGCACCAGAAGCAAGGAGTTTCCACATAAGTCCCGTGCAATAGCGCACCAGGAGCAAGGAGTTTCCACATAAGTACCGTGGACCATTACCTTGTACCCTTGGGTTTAGCTCAAGGGGTCTACCTCGACGTGACATACTCCTAAAGGTGCCTACTGTCATATTGCAAAGCACTATAGTTTGAATAATTTACAGAGAGTTGTTTGGTTGTGTTTTTGCAGGTTTATATCAATCTTAGAAGTGCGCACCTCAGTTTGCCATGGATCCATTTCAGAATGTGTTGTTGAATCCATTTAATTACTTTGAATGGAAGGTGCATATAGAGATCTTGTTGAGGTCGAAAGGCCTATACAGAGTGACAATGGCCACTGAGAATGAGCCTATTGCAGCTGTGGAGAAAGCTAAGTGGCACAATCGAAGATATGAGGCTTATGGTTTCCTATGCCTCAACACATCAAAAGATCTTCTATTTCATTTGGATGGTCTGGCAACACCAAATGAAGTTTGGGTGAAACTTCAAACATTGTTTGGTAAAACTAATGAGTTGAGAGAGCACCAATTAGAGAATGAGCTGATTTCTTTAAGTCCAAATAGTTTTGAGAATCTACAAGATTATTTCTCCAAATTCAAGTCACTGGTTTTGCAGCTGAAGCAGCGTGGGATTGAAAAAACGGATGAGCAGCTGATCTTGGCAATCCTTTTGAAATTGGGGCAAGACTACTCAGTCTTTGTCTCAACCTTCCATGCTACACAACTCACTGTAAAGAGTGGGAAGATGCCCAACCTATCTGAATTCATGGAATCATTGACTCAGGAGCAGAATAAGCTTATGTTGATGGGTGCCATAAAACCTTCAAAAGATCAAGCTTTGGTTGCTGGTGATTCAAGCAACTTGAAGGGTAAGAAGAAGGCTCATCCCAAACAGCCTTCTGAGCAGAAGAAAGAGAAACCTAAGCCACAACAGGATCCCTCCAGCTCCAAGAACGATCAACATAAGAAGGAGGAGCGAAGTAAGTGCTCTTACTGCCAAAGGGGCTTTCATCTTGAAAGCTCTTGCATGATGAAGACCATTGATTAGATGGCACAACTCCTTGAGAAGAACCACATCCCCATTCCTGAAGGCGCAAAGAAGAAGGAAGGAGGTTCTAACTCTGAAGACAAGGAGCGAGTCCATGCTTTAATGGCTAGCACATCTTCATCCACTTCCTACATCATTGATTCATGAGCTTCAAGGCACATGGTTGCAACCAGAGAGTCATTTGCCATTCTTGATTCCTCTAATGGCCTGGGTCCTATCATTGTTCTTGGAGATGACTCAAAAAATGCTTCAAAGGGTAAAGATAGAGTAGATCTAGACAATGGCTCTTTCTTTAATGTCCTTTATGTCCCAGGTCTAGCAACAAATCTTTTGTTTGTCTACCAAATGCCTCATACTGGTTCACCCAAAAGAGTTATCTTCACCCCTGATGATGTGGAGATCTTTGAGATCTCCACAGGAAGAGTTGTTGCATTAGGCATTGTCTATCAGTCCACTAGAGTCTACAAGTTGTCACAGTTTTTTTCTCTCTCTCCACCCGTAGCACTCTTCTCTCATGCTAATGAAGCAAGCAAGCTTTGGCATGGCAGGTTTGTTCATCTCAATTACAAAAACCTTCATGAACTTCATGATAAAAACATGGTTGTTGGGTTTCCAAACATCACTTTTACTAAGGGAGTCTACTAGGGTTGTATTCTAGGAAAAAACCCAGAGAGAGTTTAAGAAATCAAGACCCGAGAGAACCTCTGCACCCTTGGAATTGATCCAAAGTGATATTGCTTGTCCTTTCCCTCATTTGTCATTGAACAAAGCCAAATACTTGCTTACCTTCATTGATGATCATTCTAGGTATCGTTGGGTCTACTTCCTACAGTTCAAGTATGACATTTTTGGCTATTTCAAGGTTTGAGAACTAGTAAGGTAAGAAGATAAAAGCTACAAGATCTGATAATGGGGGAGAGTACATTAAATCTGATTTTCAGCAGCTCTGTGCAGTTGCTGGCATATACATGTAGCACACTGTGCCATACACAACAAAATGGAGTTGTTGAGAGAAAAAATCGATCTCTTAAGGAGATGGCAACTTGTATGCTTGAAGAAAAATCCTTGTCACCAAATTTGCAGGCCGAGGCAATCAACTGCGCAGTATACATACAAAATAGAGTCCCACATAAAGCACTAAAAGGAGTCACCCCCTATGAAGCTTGGTGTGGTCATAAACCTGATATCTCTCATTTCAGGATTTTTGGTTCCAAGGCTTGGGCAAGAGTGCCATCTGAAAAGAGAAGGGCCTTAGAGCCACATAGTAGGCCATGTTTGTTTGTTGGCTACTCAAAGGACACAAAGGGGTACAAGATTCTTGATCTGATCACCCAAAAGGCCTTCATAGAAAGAAGTGTTCAGTTTGAGGAAGTTCCCCTACAAGCAGTTGAGATTGGAGAGTTTTCTCAACCACCACCAGAAGAAGAAAATGAAGAGTTGCATGAGGCTTTTGATGATGAATCTTTTGGTTCAGATGATGATGATGAGTTGATTGCAGACTCAAGCTCACCAACAAGGCCAAAGTGAGCAGCAAAAACCATAGAAGTTGCTGTTAAACTTGCTGGGAATCCACAGGATCCTAGAAGAACAAGGTCAGAATATGAGAATTCTCATTCAATCAAGGATCCAAATCTTGCTGAGAAGTGCTTTCTCATGATTGAATCAGATCCTCAAGACATATGGAGAAGCCTGAGAAGATTCAAGATGGAGGTCTACTATGGATGAGGTGTTGTTGTAAATGTAACTTCAGAAGTTATTCCCTTGTATTTTATATTGTTATTATTATTGTATTTTATTTGTACCTCCGACGAAGATGTTTTTCCTCCGTTCAGGGATGTCATTATTATGCTTAGTCATTCTAGGTCATTGAGGTAAAAGCCTCCATTGTAAGTCGGGGCAATAGATCCCCTAAAGGTCAAATGTAATTGTATTCTTGAGTCTCCTAGAAAGTCAACCCGGTAAGTTTAGTTAGGGTCAACTTAGTCAGTGAAAAGGTCACCCCAAAAGTAAAGTATAAATAGAGAGCAAGGCTCTTTCATTTGGACACACACTCACTCACTTGAGTTCGCATAAATGAGAGAGAGAAGACAAGTTTGCATAGGAGAAAGAGAGAGACCTGCAAAAGACTATCTTGTTTTAGGGTTTTCCATTTTGTGATATTGTATTGGTGACGATTCTATCTCTGAGGAAGTTGCGGGGTTTTCTCCTTTATGGTTTCCCCAAGGAAAATCTTTGTGTCTCTTGTGTTATGTTGTGCTTGTTATTCTTTCAGTTAAGATCCTAGCTAATATTGATTAAAAGTAGAAAATCTAACATGGTATCAGAGCTAATATGAAAATAAGACATTGTGTAGCTGCGGGAAGCTAGGGCTTCTAAGTTTGAGGTCTTCTCTCCACAGATCATTCGAAAAAGGAGGGTAGGCAAACTCGCCCTAGGAGGGCACATATTTTTGTCGAAGAAAAATTTGATTCCGAGAATTTTCAATTTTTGGCTCGTCATTGCTACCGGAGGAAAACTAGGGCATCAACCATTTTGGGATTTTGTTCACAGATTTGGAGAAGTGAGTACATTGAACAACTCGCCTTGAGGAGGCGCATCTTCCTGTCCAATCAGAAGTTCCAAATTCCAAGTTTGGAAAATTAGGGTTTCTCTAACAAACCCTAGGCCAACCAGCTCCAGAACCAGTTTGGGCATCTCAAAAGTGGTAATACCTAAAATATTTGCTATTTCCATTTGAAGTACTCATTCAATATGTCTCACCACACCAAGTTTGAGGATAAGCTTGAAGGAGCTGATAACTTCCGAGCATGGAAGTATAAGATTGCTCTTGTCCTTGAAGAAAATGATTTGGACATGTAGATGAAGAGGTTCCAGCACTAGAGGGAGATGAGGCTAAGGCTATCCACAAGAAAAACTTGGTTAATGCCAAGAGAATTATTGCAGACTCCATTAAGGATCATCTCATCCCACATGTCTCATCCTTGAAGACACCTAAGGAGATGTTCGATGCTTTGACGAAGCTATTTGAAGGGAAGAACATCAATCGGAAGATGACATTGAGGAACCAGCTTAAGAATGTGAAGATTCAAAATGCAGATACTATGCAATCCTATTTCACAAGGGTCTCACAAATCAAGGAGAAACTTGAAGCAGTTGGAGAAAAGGTAGAAGAAGGAGAGATCGTTATGACCACCTTGATCGGTCTCCCAAGATCATGGGACTAATTCATTCAAGGGATATGTGCCAGAAAGAAGTTGATCACATTTAGTAGACTATGGGAAGAATGTACACAAGAAGAAGCTCGACTTGTGGCACAAGAAGAGAAGATGGGAGCAAATGATGATCAAGCTCTCACAACACGACAAAAAAAATCATAACAAAAGGGAGCACCATCATCAGAGTAAGAGGGAGAAACACCATCAAAATCAGAGGGAGAACTATGATAGACATAGAAGACCCAGAAGAGATCTATCCAACATTAGATGTTATGCATGTGATGAGAAGGGACAATACTCTAGAAATTGTCCCAGAAACAGAGGCTCCTCCAAGAAGACAGACAAGAAGAGACATCATGCTCACACCGTTGAAGATGATGGACCCGCAAGGAAAAGAACCAGAGAAGAAGAAAGAGATGATTCTTCAAGTGATGAAGAATATGTATTGTAATGAAGGTAACTAGTTACAAGGGTTCATTCAGAAGGGTTCCACCTCATAAGGTGAAGCTAGAGATGACTTTTAGTGTTACATGAAAGGAGTACGAGAAGCTACTGCAGAGTTGGACTCTAGAAAACAAGTAAAGATCGATGCTCTATGGAAGCCTCTCATCCATTTCAACATTGGTTAGGATGAAGAAGAAAGGACACACAAAGTCTACTCCAGCACAAGAACAAGTATAGAATACTTGCTCAACATTTCCGATCATAAGCAAGAAAGGCACAGGACCTCAGAATCAGATGATGAAGTAGAGCACACTGTGAGAGACTCCAGTAGTTCCTGCAAGGAAGCAAAGATCAAGAGGGAGTCCACCCAACAACCAAACAAAGATAAATATTTGAATTGTCATTTCTAGTATAACTAATTATTCAAATGATATTGTTCAGTCGTGTACATGCTTATGTTCTAGATTTAGGATGTGTATTATGCATGTTAGAAAAGTTGCATTAATGAACATAATACTACTAATATGCAAGTAACGGGTAAGTGGCCTATGGTACCGTACAACATTCCATTGCTACTTATATAGAATGAAACCTTTTTGCTGACATGTTGGGAGTAGTGCACACTCTTAACAATGTTTTGGTAGAGATGGAAGGCATCTAGAAAGTTACGAGATATGGATGAATGTTGTATTGAAGCATTGGCTAAGATAATTGCATGACTGTATGACCTATGTCTTTATGCATAAGAATTTGTTCTGAAAACTATGAGATGTTTCTAATCATGCAATTGAATTTGACTTGTAGGAAAGATCGGGTACAATCACCTACAAGAGAAGGACGACGACATTTGTTCCGAAGAACAAGTGACGAAGACTCAACATATAAAAAATCAATAAAACTACCCATTGAAGAGATTGAAGAACCTGAAGTTCCCAGGATTAGAGACTCAGTAATGGAAGAAGTGATTCCAGGAGATCATGAAGACCACGACATGGCAGAACCACAAGAACCTGTAGATCCACCACATGAGAAGAACTCCCACAAAAGAAGACTAGCATGGGCACGAGAGGCAACACAAGATGGAGAGAAGTATGGTGCTCTAGATGGGATGCACAGAGAAAGCAAGAGTCCTAGACCATACTCCAGCTATGTGGCCCTACTGTGTGACATCATTGATAAAGAACCTTCCAACTATGAGGAAGCAGCAGAGAAGAAAGAATGGAAGGATGCCATGGTCGAGGAGTACCAGTTGATTATGAAGAATGATGTCTAGGAGATAGTTCCGAGACCAGAAGGGAAGTATATAGTGACTTCGAAGTGGATCTACAAGATCAAGGATGCTGCAGATGGTAGCATTGAGAAACAAAAGGCAATATTTGTGGCATGTGGCTTCTCCCAGAAAGAAGGCATAGACTACGAGGAGACGTTTGCACCTGTAGCCAGATACACTTCCATCAGATCTATACTTGCATTGGTTGCAGTGATGAAATGGAAGGTACACCAGATGGACATCAAGGCAACATTCTTGAATGGTGTAGTTGAAGAGGAAGTGCACGTGGAGAAACCACTAGGATTTGAGACACATGACAGGCAGACTCATGTGCGCAAATTGAAGAAGGCCTTGTACGAATTGAAGCAGGAACCCATGACATGGTATGACATGATGGACAACTTCTTGATGAGCTTGGGATTTACTAAGAGTAAAGCGGATTCCAACCTTTACTTCAAGGTTGAAGCCGGAAGTCTAGTGATACTTCTGTTGTATGTAGATGACCTGTTCTTGACAGGTGAGGATGAGCTCATTGCAGATGTGAAGAGGAGGCTTGCCGTAGAGTTCGAGATAAAGGACTTGGGTACGATACATTATTTCTTAGGCAGGGAGGTGTGGCAGAGTGCGGATGGAATCTTCCTTGGACAAGGGAAGCATGCAGTGGATATTCTGAAGAGGTTCAGAATGATGGACTTGAAGGCTATGGCTACACCCATGGCATCGAACTTGAAGCTACTGTGTGATGCTTCATCAGAGTCAGTTGATGCCACGATGTATCGTCAGATGATTGGTTCATTGATGTACTTGACGAACACGAGACCAGACATATGCTTTGCTGTGAACACCCTGAACCAGTTCCTGACGGATTTGAGACATGTTCACCTGATTCTGCAAAGCATGTATTGAGGTACCTGAAGGGTACAGTTGACGATGGGCTCAAATATAAGGCGAATTAGAAGATTAACCTGCAGGGTTATATTGATTCAGATTGGGCAGGCAGTGCCTCAAATAGGAAGAGCACTTTGGGATGCTGCTTCAGTATGGGATCCGGTATGATCTCTTGGTTTAGCAGGAAGCAGTTGTGCGTGGCACTAAGTACAACCAAAGCAGAGTATGTTGCAGCTTGTTCGGCCAGTTGTGAGGCAGTATGGCTTAGGAAGCTACTGTCTGATTTGTTTGATCTCCAGTTAGAGCCGACTTGTATATTCTGTGACAACCAGAGTTGTGTGAAGTTGTCCGAGAACCCAGTGTTCCATGACAAGTCGAAGCACATTGAGATCAAGTACCACTATCAGGGATATGGTGTAGAGAGGAGAAGCGAAGTTCCAGTATGTAGCGACAAACAAGCAAATAACCGATGTGTTGACCAAGACGTTAGCCATAGTAAAGTTCGAGTACTTCAGAAAGAAGCTCGGTGTTCTCCAAATCGAGGTTCTTCCTAAGAGGAAGTGATGAGACCGGAAGACGAAGATGCACTAGAGCCATTCTCACATGGTGGTAGGTTTGTCCTCCCATGTTGGTAGATGTAAGGGCTGAGCCATTCTCGCATGGTGGCAGGTTTTTCCTCCCATGTTGGTATATGTAAGGGCTGGGTCTTGCATGGTGGTAGGCTTGTCCTCCCATGTTGGTAGACGAGGTTCTCGTATGGTGGTAGGTGTAGGTAGTCCTTGGGATGTAATGCATTTGGTGTGCTCCTAATTCTCCTCCCACACTGGAGACGTTGTGAGGTCCACTGGTCATAAGACATTGTGTGTGCGCCTAGGCAGGATCTCACATGGTGGCAGGTTTGTCCTCTCATGCTGGTAGACGCAGGATGACCGTTGAGGGACATGTGATGTGCATCTGGGCTGTGTTCCGTGTGATGATGAGATGATCTGGATACGATGAGGCGATAATAGGAGACACAGGTGATTGCTGTGGCAATGTAATGACCGGTCCTGGGATGTACCTACTTGATGGATTGCTCACAGAGATGATGAAGACCTACATGAGGGCTAGGCCTACATCTAGCATGAAAAAGGGTTGGCTCTGTAGAACTTCCTATGACGAGTAGATTCGAGAGATGTCACCAATTGATGATCGACATGATGAGGATTGTAGCAGCAGTGACGATGATGATCCAGTGTTGATGATGATGTTCCAGCATTGATGATGATCCAACGATGATGACGTTATCCATACTTGTGTCCAAAGGGGTTGATGACTGTGGCAAGAGAATACCTTCCTAGTTAGGAGGGAGTGTTGTTGTAATTGTAACTTTGGAAGATATTCCCTTGTATTTTATATTGTTATTATTATTGTATTTTATTTGTACCTCCGACGAAGATGTTTTTCCTCTGTTCGGGGATGTTATTATTATGCTTAGTCATTCTAGGTCATTGAGGTAAAATCCTCCATTGTAAGTCGGGGAAATAGATCCCTTAAAGGTCAAATGTAATTGTATTATTGAGTCTCCTAGAGAAGTCGACCCAATCAGTTTAGTTAGGGCTGACCTAGTTAGTTAAAAGGTCACCCCAAAAGTAAAGTATAAATAGAGAGCAAGGCTCTCTCATTTGGACACACACTCACTCACTTGAGTTCGCATAAGTGAGAGAGAGAAGACAAGTTCGCATAGGAGAAAGAGAGAGAGCTGCAAAAGACTATCTTGTTTTGGGGTTTTCTATTTTGTGATATTGTATTGGTGACGATTCTATCTCTGAGGAAGTTGCGGGGTTTTCTCCTTTATGGTTTCCCCGAGGAAAATCTTTGTGTCTCTTGTGTTATGTTGTGCTTGTTATTCTTTCAGTTAATATCCTAGAGAATATTGATTAAAAGTAGAAAATCTAACATGAGGAGTTCCACTCCTTGCAGAAGAATGGAACCTGGGAGCTAGTCAAGCTTCCACCGGGCAGAAAGATCGTAAGATGTAAGTGGATCTACAAGACTAAGATGGCTGCTGATTTTGATGCAGTCAAGTATAAAGCTAGGTTGGTGACCAAAGGATTTTCCCAAGTCCAAGGTCTGGACTATAATGAGGCCTTTGCCCCAGTGGAAAAAATGGATTCTATTCGACTAGTCTTGGCAGTTGCAACAACAAAGTGTTGGGCAATTCATCACATGGATGTGAAGTATGCTTTCCTTCATTGTGATCTCGAAGATGATATATATATGCAACGACCTGAACTCTATATTGCAGATTCGTCACTTGTGTGTAGGCTAAGGAAATCATTTTATGGACTCAAGCAAGCTCTGAGAGCTTGGTATGCAAAAATGGACCATTTCTCCTGACACAAGATTTCCACTGATGTAAATCTGATCCGAATGTGTATCTAAAGCACATAAATGATAATATTATCATTATAATGTTATATGTTGGTGACTTACTAATCACAGGAAATGCCATTGATGAAATTTCATCACTGAAGACAACCTTGCATCAAACTTTCTCCATGATAGACTTAGGGATACTCAGGCAGTTTTTGGGGCTTGAGATCTCACAGTCACCCTCAGGTATCACAGTATCTCAGTCTAAATATGCTTGTGACCTGCTAAAGAGGTTCAAGATGGCAGATTGTAAGGCTGCAAAGATTCATTTTCTTTTAGGAGTCAGGCTCGAAGAAGGGGATTCTACACCCTTGGTGAACAACACCCTCTACAAACAACTAGTTGGAAGTCTGTTGTACTTTACACACTCTCGACCAGATTTGGCATATACAGTTAGTCATGTTTCAAGGTATATGGAGTAGCCACATGGGCTCCACTAGAGGGTTGCAAAAATGATTTTCACTTTGTGCAAGGCACCAAGACACATGGGATCCACTATGCCGACAATTCCTCTTTGGATCTAGTTGGATTTTTTGACTCAGATTGGGCTGTAGATAGCACAGACCGGAAGTTCACTTTTGGGTTTGTATTCATACTTGGTGAAGGGCCTTATATGCTGGTCCAGTAAAAAGCAAAGTGCAATTGCACTCTCTTTTACAGAGGCAGAGTACTGGGTAGCGGTGAATGCAGCTACTCAGTGCTTTTGGTTGCAAGGAATTCTTGGTCAGTTCGGGATTGGATTTAGCACTCCTACTGTTCTTTGGGTTGATAATCAAACTGCTATAAAGATATCCACTGATCCAGTACATAGACAAAGAACCAAACATATTGAAATACACATGCACTACATCCGAAGTCTAGTGCATGGGAGATTGATTGTTTTGCAGTATTGCCCCACTGCTGAGCAAACTGTTGACATATTCCCAAATCCTTCACATAGAAGACTTTCAACCATCTTAAGCTGCTGTTTGGATTGGCTGAACATGAGGTGAAGATTGCTTGAAGATCAAGTTTTAAGTTTTTGTTCTTGTCCATTTTGAGGCAGGGTTTTGTCCTATGAGGTTTTCCCCGTTTTCCTGGGTTTTTGGACAACGATATGTAAAGGGTGACCAAGCCTTTGTTGCTGGGCCCTAAGTTTTTTGTTTTTTGTCACATATAGTTAGGCTTAAGGAGGGGTGTTAGAGCATTAAAACCCACTCTCATACTTAGGATATAAGTTATATTTCATTTTCTTACTTTCCTAGGAGTTTTTACTAAGTTATTGGCCACATATTGCCTTCCTAGGCCCACCTCTTGTCATCCTCATACACTTGAGTGCACTCATGAGAAAACTGTCTGCTTTTCTGGCTATCCTGAGTGGTAAAGGCACACTTTCTCCTTTTGCACCGTTTTTACTGCTTTTGAGTGGATAAGGCAAAAGCTGGGCACTCCTAGAGGTTTTGGCAACTGCTTGCTTTATGGACAACCCATCCTTCCTCTTTTTCTCTCCAAAATGAATCATCGCTTTATAATTTCATCATACATCACCTTCCAAATCCTTTTTGGACCATTCGTGAGCCTCTTGCATGATTTGGAGTTAGATGTTTCTACCTTGGGGGGTTTTAGCTAGTTTTAGTAAGCCTACTTTGTGTGCTTTTCAAATGCCTTTTCTTTCAAGGATTTGAATTTCTGATATAACATTATATATTTGCAACCACTTTATTGTACATGGTTGGCTTATATAACTTTATGCAATACAGTTTAATATTTTGCATACATTCAATATCATTTTTTAGTGTTCTATGCAATTCTAGACTAGCAATCTTAGTGAGAGTGTTGTTTAATCTACATGATCAACCTGTGATCAGATTTCACATGAATGAGCATAATCTTATCAAATCAGTGAGTTATGACAAGTGTGTCATATATTAATGAGCATAATCTTATCGAATCAATGAATTAGTGGAGCCACATGAATAAAACCTCGAGGAAATAAAATCTATGCTATTATGTAGTTGAAGGGAAAATATATTCAAAGAATGCTGGAAAGATATAAAAATCTGGATATCCAGAATGGAAAGAAAACAATATGATATCATATAAGGCAATAACAATCTCGGTACCTCTTCAACATTTAAGGGATGTGAAGTGGGACAAACCTCATTTAGTAGGACAAACTAGAACCATGGCGAATAAGGTGGTTTGACCAAATAATGAATGCTCAATATTTTGATGCTGAACCAGGTGGCTTGACCAAATAATGAATGCTCAATATTTTGATGCTGAATAAGGTGGCTTGACCAAATAGCGATCCCTTAATATTTTGATTGATTATATGTAAAATATTATTGATGGTGTATATCTCGTATGAGAGGCTTTAGAAAAATTGGTTTTCCTGCCATGGGGTATAAGTGCATTCTGTGCCACAATTAATTGAAGATAAATAAAAACAGCCCAAACCGCCTTTGTTCATGCTTTGACATTTTATATGATTTATGAGACCATTCATTGAAAAACTTTTTTTGCAATTATGTTTGTTTATGCTTTGACATTTTATATGATTGATGAGACCATTCATTGAAAAACTTCTTTTGCAATTATGTTTGTTTATGCTTTGACATTTTATATGATTGATGAGACCATTCATTGAAAAACTTCTTTTGAATTATGTTTACACTACTAATTGCTCCAAATCATGTTTTTAATATTTTATATGATTTATGAGACTATCTTTTTTGCAATTATGTTTACACTACTAATTATTCCAAAAAGTAACATGAATATAAAGATACAAATTGTATATGATAAAATGAAATTGCTCCAAATCATGTTTTTAATATTTTATATGATTTATGAAACTATTTTTTTGTTTTGCAATTATGTTAACACTACTGATTATTCCAAAAAGTAACATGAATATAAAGATACAAATTGTATATGATAAAATGAAATACTTTCACCGAAGTGATATTTTAAGAATCTGATCTTGTATGTGGTGAATTCCTACAACTACTTTGACATCTTACAAATAATTCCTAAAGCTATGTTCTATGTTTATTTCTATTGCTCACAATTACAAAAGTTAATTGAAGGTAAATAAAAACAGTCCAAAGTTAGGAATTGCCTTTGTTCATGCTTTTGAGATTTTCTATGATTCATGAGTCTATTCATCGAAAAACTTCTTTGCAATTATGTTACACTACTAATTGCTACAGACACCCAAAGATATTGAAGGTAAATAAAAACAGCCCAAAGTTAGGAACTGTCTTTGTTCATGCTTTTGACATTTTCTATGATTTATCATTAAAAAAATTCTTTTGCAATTATGTTTACACTACTAATTGCTCCAAAAAGCAACAAGAATATACAGATACAATTGTATATGATAAAAGAAATTACTTTCACCCAAGTGCTATTCTAAGAATTTGATCTTGTTTATGGTGAATTCTTACAACCACCTTAACATCTTACAAATCATTCCTAAAACTATGTTCTATGTTTACAATTAGAGAAATTATATTACTCTTTTTCATTTTTTAAATATTTAGATGGAAAATAGAACACACAAATGTATTATTTAACCATTGTGAAATGAAATATAAATAATAGCAAAGATATAGACCCATGAACATAAAATTTACTTTGGAAACCTTATACAATAAATCAACAAGAAAAGAAGCACTATGCCTTGTTTTTTTATATTATAATAATTACAATATAGATTACAAAGTTATCCAAGCTTCTTCTAAAGATATGAGACACTAGTCTTCTATAGCACTCTAACACATACTTCTCTCTTTCTCCTCTCCATGAGGCATCTCCACCCAACATTCCCAGCCATGGGATGGTTAGTGTAATCTTAATCTTTGTTGTTAAAGCTATGGGGTACTTGAATTTCACTTTTGAATTTTCTACTTTGAAAACCAAATCAAATTCTCTGGTTAGCTATAGCATTTTAGCAATAGAAAACAAAGCTACGACAACCTTTAATGCTTAGGTTAGACCTCAAGACATGCATGTCTTTTACAATCTGTTTCATCAATATGCAGCTAATTCCATATACACCAGACAAAGAAAGTTGGAAAATAATCAAATGCATAATAGACCATAAAAAATGGCATTTCATAACATATTGATAAGACTTATATTTTGAGAGTAATCCTCCAACTTGCTGCAAATGAAGGATGTTCCTCACAACCTTAAATACTTTGTTATACTTAATCTCTCTATGACAGAGGCCACTCTTGAACTAAGGCTATTATTCCACAAGGGTGAAGTTACTACAGTGTCCTACACAACCCACAATTCATAGAGATCTTTGGTGCCAAACCCCCCTCTACAACAATCCCAATCCACTAGCACTTACCCCCTTCAACCTACACAACACTAGGAATGTGATTTTTTTTTGCAAGTAGTCCCTTATGTTATCTCAATTCCCTTTCAGTGCTCTAGCACAAGTTGGTTAGAGAATCTCACTACTGGGACTCTAGGGATTCTTAGTCGTAGGCTACGTTCCTCTAATCAATACAATAATATCACTGTTCTCCTCTCTTCTTTGTCACAAAATTGTACCAACTAGGATGATGGAAGAATGGATACCAGAATGAGTGCAAGAATCATGGCTAGAAGGATGCTATAAATTCAATTCTCAACTTTTTATTTGCTTGTTCTCAACTTGCCATGTTGCTTCTCATGAGGAGTTCACATTTCACCCATTAATCCTAGGTTAGGATAATTAACAAGTAAAGGTTAATTATGTGAGCTTTCGTAATCCTAGGTTAAGGTGCTTTAAGGTATATTTTTAACTAAGGTTTACAAGTAAGGTTAAGGACTTATGTTAATAATTCACTAGGGTCCTCTCCCCTTAGCCTCTTTCACTTATCCTACTTGTGGAATCGTAGATCCCCATTTTTTCTTCGTCCTTTTCCATCCATTAAGGATTTTTATATTATTAGTCAATTCACATCATTAAAAATTTTGGTCTTCCTAGACCATATATTTTTGGCTTATAGCCACGTAATCATTACATACACAATTACATTATGGGGTAAAAACCAGGGTCTTATACAATGAAAAAACTTAACAATGTCTTTAAACATGTACAATATGCTTCTACGTATCGTCTTTTAGCTCCTAATTTGTTTCTTTAGCTGCATCTGCTGCATTAGTCTTTTTCCTTGCAACATTTCATAGTTGTTGGCTATGATGTATACAATGCATTAACATTGATTATTCACTACCTGTTTGTGTCTCAAGGCTTGGCATATCCTCATGTACCTATATCAATAATCAAGAAGAAATATGCATGTTATAACCATTCTTATGCAACAATTATTATGTCAATAGGAGTTTTAAATATCACAAGGTATATATGTATATTCATATCACCAAATAAGTATGAAATTTTAGTCCAATACTTATCTGTATGCTTTTTTTTTCACATGGCTTCCACGGGTAAGAGTTCAACTCACTTCTCTATCTAACACACCCTCTTTGATTCCAAAAGACTTGTCACATGGATTTCTCACAACAAACCTTTTTAAGTTGCCTCTTCCTTGCCGCACTTATCCTTCCAAGCTTATGCATCCCCTTCTTTGGTACAAAATCCCTAAGGTGATCCATCTTGCCAATGCTTTCACGTGTAAGGAGAGTGTCAACTTAGAGTCTTATTGCAAAGCATTCCATTGGCGGCCTCTAATCAACCAATAATCTTATGGACATCATAGGGTTCTAGTGTGATCATGGTGACCTTTTTCCCTAGATTTCTAGCTCAACATATTCATCAATTTTCCTCACTAGGTATATTCATCATTCACCCATGTCAAAAACATAAATATACAATATCATGAGTTATATTTCTAACTTTCAACCAATCTTCGAAATAATTATTAAACAATTAAATTCTAGATAATAAAACAAATTCCATGTAATAATTAGCTTTCAATTATGCGAGCAATAGTTCTTGTATGCATTATTGCTTATATTCACTACAATATCCAAGACATATTTTGGTGCAACTCAGTTCTCTCGACAAAGTGCTTTTGTAGTCCATCAAAACATGATTATTTTTTATACAATTCTTTTACTGCATTCATAAAAACTCATGAAATGATTTCCAAATTATGATTTACCAATAATTTCATCATTTCAGCTATTTAACATAGTAATTGCAATAAAATATAGCACGAGCATGCATTCAAACATCTGTGCCCACAAATATGTGTGCATAACCACAATATTTACACAACCTATCTATGCACATCCATTTAATACACCCTTGCATTGGTTCATGAATACCATATTCTCAAAACATGCATTCCACCATGATGATTTGGAAGGTGTAGCCAATGCCTCAACACATAATCCAACCACCACCCTAGAATTTGCTCAACCATTTAGACACCTTCATTTTCAGCGCATCACAATACTAGGAATATACCCTTTCTCTACTAAACAAACCCTCATGTGTACTAGAATACATTTCCTTTCTCTTCACAACAATATCTAAGGAAACCCTTCCCCTCTAATTGTATCTCAGTGTTGGTAAGAAGGTTACAATCCAGAACATTGACACAAGTAAGGAGACCAATGGACACTTGTGTAGTGCAATAGTCTTTCCATATCCTACAACACTATGGCCTCACATGACATTCAATTCCACAACAAAATCATAGGTCTTGACTTACCTTGGTTATCTACTCTTAACCAACACAACATAACATGATATTTTTTATTTTATATGAATGCATTCTTGTGTTAGAAAATCTTCCCTATGGATAGGTCATACTTCTTTTGGACATAATACGGATCCTTAGACACCTAATCCAAAACAAAAGAAAAACAAATGGTACCTAACATCTCCTAGATCTAGTTCATACACAAGCAAACACAAGCAAACACAAGCATAAGAAATATGGAAGATGATAGATGTCCTGCCTCTGCCCTGAAGGTTGTCCTAGCTACTCATTGATCCAACTTCTAGCTTGCAGATCCAAAATTGTGGGCCTACACACAAAGACAAAAGGCAACACCCTCCAATGCACCAAGTGTATTAAACAAGATATAACTACCAATTAGTAGACATATTCATACATCCATCAAAAGAGACATGAAATGGGAGAATATGCCGAGTTTCATATTATAAAGAAAGGCATGAACAACATGTACAAAAGTATACCTGACTTTGCAGCAGTATGTCATTCAAATTCTCTTTCCAAATCCCTTTGAGCACCACAAGATCATAAGGACCACCTCTCTAAGATTTTTTCCATTGTGTGAGCCAAGGCATGAATTCCTCTTTATAGGATGGAGAAGCTAAACCACTCGAGAGAAGGATTTGGATCAAGGGAGGATAAGGTGTATCAGGGAATATTAGGTTACCTTGAATGGAAATTGAAGAGATATGATGATCCACCTAAAATCATGCTTGGATCTTGGCCCCAAAATCAAGGTAATATGGATAAAACATGATTGTCGCTCCCCTAAGACTGAGTACAGAGTGAAAAAGAAGAATTTTTTGCTCCCTCAAAGGCATGCAAGGAGAGACATTGTTGTAATTTTCTCTCCTTGGGAAACTAGGAGGGAGCGACACTCTCCACCAAGTCTCAAATTAAGGGTTGTTGAGGTAGTCTTTCGACCTCCAAATGTTAAGGGACCCTCCCAAACATGACTAGGGATTATGTAAACCACAAGATGGTGGATCCTAACACACTTAGGGAACATCACAACCCATGCTTCTCGTGGTGATGAAGCATATCAAGTCAAAGGCGACAATTTGAGGTACAACAAGTGCCCCATGAAGTGCGAGGTCAGAAAGGATCTGATGGCCAAAACACTTTACCAAGACATTGTTGCAAAGGGTATCTGGAAGAGAGCCAGAAATAAGCCACAAACAAAAATCAAGCAGTGGAACTATATCATCCCTGAGGTGGGCATACCCATGCTCGGAATAAACTGATTCAAAGCATGGCCACCGACCAATATATTGTGGATCCATGAAAGTACTAATCAAGAATATGGCCACTAGAAATACAACATGGATCCATATCAACATGACAATATCAGGTCATAGCCACGAAAGAATACACAATGTATCTATGAAAAAATCCAAACATATCCATGGACCAATACAAAGTGGATCTATGTGAAAATATATCAGTCAGGTCACCAACATGATGTCCATGTGGGAACCTACTCAAAAAATCTCCATTGCAACCTGGGTAAAGTACATAATAACCAGTTCCCAGGGTCTTCGATCCGATCCCGAAATGATACAATTCTAGCCATGGGAATAAAGGTGTTGAAGTCGAACATGGTAGAAACCACTTGCTTACTAGTCATTGATGTAAACCGTTAACAAGTGCGAGGGAAATCACGAATAATGTCAATGAATTCCAAGGTATCCTAGTACATTCCAGTGAATGCGAATAGATGAGTTGAATTCGAACACTAAGGGAATCAACCGATCAGAGGTCAATGATGTAAAGCTACTATCGAAAGCCCAAATCCCAAGGTAATGATAGTATTTTTTTTAGTGGTTGATAGATAGACCAAGTTTGCTCACTTCTTTGCTGTCACATCAATCATTACAGCCAGTCAAGTTGTTGCACTTTTCTTTAAGGAACTTTTCAGATTGCATGGCCTACCCAAGAATATAATAAGTGACCGTGACAACAAATTCACTAGTGCCTTCTAGCAAATTTTGTTTGAGCTGGTTGGAACTAGTTTGAACCTCAGCATGAGTTACCACCCTCATAATGATGGCCAAAATGAAAGGGTGAACCAATGGCTCGAAGGTTATCTCAGAAATTTATGTTATTGGGCAACATAAAGCATGGATCATTTGGCTACACTTGGGGTGATTTTGCTGTAACACTACATTTCATCTCTCCATTGGGATGACACCATTTAAAGCTTTGTATGGGTATGAAGCCCCCACTTTTTCATATCTCATATTTGGGGATTGTAGAGCATAGAAAGAAAAAGATTGGCTCGAGGAAAGTCAAGACATACTCAGAACACTCAAGGAAAACTTGCAGGTGGCACCGAATCAACAAAAGGTAAATGCAAATAAGCACATAACAGAGCGAACCTTCCAAGAAGGTGATTTAGTATATTTGAGGTTGCAGCCATATAGGTAATCTTATTTGAAGTCAAAAGGGGCTGAAAAATTGCAGCCAAGATTCTATGGACCATACAAGATCATAAGGAAAGTTGGTGAAGTTGCATATGAATTGGAACTGCCTCCAGAAGGTAAAATACACAATGTTTTCCATGTGTCATGTTTGAAGAAGGCAGTAGGTCAGCAAATACCGGTTTCAATAGAATTGCCTCCTGTTGATTATGAAGAACATTTGGTCCTAGAACTAGAAACTATTTTGTAGGTTAGAGAAAGGAAGTTGAGAAGCATAATTATAAAGGAGTATCTAGTGTAGTGGAAATGGTTGCCCCGTGAAGATGCAACCCGGGAAAATGAACGGATTCTGCAATATCCCGGATTGCACCTGCTTGAGGACAAGCAGTCTTGGGAGGGGAGGAATGCCATGTCCCTTCCTTAGGAGCCACATGGTAAAGTCTTGGACCCTTTGATCCCTAAGGGTCTAGGAAGAAAATTAAAGATTGGAAAATTTTAATTCTTGCGATAAATTTTGATACAAGCCTATAGTATTAAAATTTGGTAATATTTCATATTTGAATCATTTTTGTAATAGTTTAATTATCATTATTAATTAAATTTTGGCAAAGTGATAATTTGCACATGCCATTCACTTTGATGCTCTATAAACTGAAGAGGAAATAACAAACCCATGTTCTATAACCATGATGTTAGAAAATATCTCTCATTTCATCTCGACAAAGGATAATGACAAGTTGGACAAAGAAATCAAAGAAGAAGAAATTATAAATGCTATATGGGATCCAACTCCTGGCAAAGCCCTAGGCATGACTAGTTCCCCATACATTTCTATTGAGCTTGTTGGTGTATTATAAGGGCTGATTTGAAGTATATGCTATTGTATGTTAAAAAAACACAAGATAGGAGGGACCACAAATTCCTATTTTTTTCTCTTATTCCAAAAGAGATGATCCCTTCCTCATTCTCAAGATTTCATCCTATCTCCCTTTGTAACCGTTCCTACAATATCCTAACAAAAATAGTGGCAAATAGGTTAAAAACAATTCTTCATAGAATCATCTCCGATTATGAACACACTTTCCTCTTCTCTATTTTGAAAAAAGATGGTTTTGATGATCATTTTTCCAAGTGGATTGAAGCATGCATTAGTGGTCCCTAGATCACTCCTTTAGTCAATGGTAGGTCCACAAAATTTTTCAAAAGAAATAGAGGATTGAGGCAAGGATGCCCACACTCCCCCTTATTATACATAATCATAGAAAATGCCTTGAGCAAGAAGTTAGAAGCAAAAAGAGTTTACAACGATCTCCATGGACAAATCTTTATCAAAGGTGTGAAAAGTATAAATCACGCACAATTTGTTGAAGATATCCTTCTCTTGGGAGGAACATCAATAGTGATTGTGGAGATCTTCAAAAATTTCATTGATCACTTTCTTAATGCATTGATTAGAAAAAAAAATAATGGAAAATGTCAAATATATGAATGGAACATTAGTATTTCTCTTCTTTTGCTATATTTCAAGGATTTTGCAATTCCCTTCCAATTGTGGACCTCTTTCAAATACCTTGGCATGTCAATCGTTCTCAATAATCCCACTTCAACCATCTGGCAAGGCATCATCAACAAATTCAAGACTAAATTCCAACAATGGGTCTCCCAAAGGTTAAACCTGGCAGGTAGGATATCTCTCATTAAATCAATGTTGTTTGCACTGCCACTATACCAATGTTTGGCCATGCTTGCCAAATTGGCATCATGCAACATATTGGAGAAAAAATAGAAAATTTCCCTAGCACAAAGGAAGATCAAACCATAAAAAATCCCATCTTGTGAATTGGCATATTGTTTGCTCTTCAAAAGAGGGGGGGCTTGGCATAAAGGATCCCTTGTTTATAAATATAACCTTGGGTGCTAAATTATTGTGGAGACTACTGACAAGGAAACTTGACTAGTGGAAATAGATTTTAATTAAAAAATATTTTCATGGCAGTCATAAATGATGCTTGGATTCCTCCATTGGCTACGAAAAGGGACCATCGATCTAGAAACGTCACCCCTAATCCAATCACAATTAACTTGGATTCAGGGCAATGCTAAATTTATTAAGTTGTGGAGTGGTAGTGTAATGGGAAATCCACCTCTGGAGGCCAAAACTAAGCTTATTATACTCAAAGAATGGATTAAAGTCAAGGTCTTAATTCTTTTTTTTGACACATCGAGCTAGGTAGATGATGTAATACACTAGAAAGGATGGATTTCTCTCTCCTATAGATCATTTAGCACTCCTAATTTCCAATCTTATTAGAACTATAGAAGGAATGTTCTCCATTAGATGCATTAACTACTAATAATCATGGTTGGGGGGAAATAATTACTCAGTTCAAATGGCTATTGAATCTTAGATGCAATCCTTATCTATTTTCCATCACTCATGCATATGGAAACAAGTGTGGAGTAGTGGACTTCCAAAGGTTAACACCTTTTGTTAGACATTGATCCATGGAAAGCTTCTCACCACGGGAAACCTTCAAAAGTGTAGCATACAAGGACCTCGTTGTTATGCTTTATGTGAAAAAGGACACATGAGAATCGACGTCATTTATTTTTTGAATGCTGCGAACCCAACACGTATGGCAAATAGCTTTGATGGGATGGAGATGCCAAACTCAAGGAGAGACATGTTTATCTTGTGGCACATAAAATAGAAGGGAACTTTTATTAGTCAATCCATCCTCAAGAGGGCTTGGCATGCCTTATTGAAGTACATCTATTGGAAGGTTTTGCTATCTCACAACAAGGCCATATTTTAATGAGAAATTATCAACCCAAGGATTACAACAATTAAAGATAAGAGTTTAATGTTTGAAGCTATCAAAATGAGGGGAACAAGAGGCATGCAACATCATATTCTTGATAATGAAGAAAAAGTGTGGTTGTTCATGTTGTTAGGGGGAGGAATTCCTTCTTCAAAAGTATCCTGTCCAAATCCCATACATCAGATCTAGTTCTAACTTCATATGGGAGAAGAAGAGTTCAAAGATTGGCATACAAAACAACAAAAGAATATCCTCTTTTTTAATCAAGCTAGTAAAGGTAACCCAGGGGTGGTAGGTGCGAGGAGGAGGTGGTGGGGACATCCTTTTGGATCCCAAAGGAACACAATAACTAAAATATGCACGGGGATTGGGAACAAGAACAAATAATAAGGGAAAGGCATATTCCCTTCTCCAAGGGCTAAGAATAATAAACACAAATAGAATCAAGACATTGATTGTGATATGGGACTCTGTCGTAATTATCAAGCTATTGAATAGTTGTAATTCCACATTGGATGACACGAACAATAATCTAATATCAAGAATCAAACAAGAAGCTTCAGGTTTTGAGAACATTTCTTTTGTTCACATCTTAATAACCCTCAATCATCAAGCCAGTTCTGAGGCTAATCAAGGGTCTCAATGAAAAGAAGATTTATTACTAGAAAATGGGATGCTTTCCTTCCACCCTATTCCCTAGTCTTAATTCAAGTTCCATGGTCAATAGACATCTAGCTTGCAAGGAAAAATCAACCTCTAAGAGGACACGTCCTCGAAGGAACTATTATCCAAGGACAAACAAATCTAGGAGGCATACATTGAAGCTTACCTCACACATGCATTCATTTATTCACCACGAGCTAATTATAGAGTTTGCGGTCCATTTTCGATTTGAAGGTGGGATTGTTGGAATGGAGGTTTATTGTGGTTCATTGGTGTGCAAGCATTGTGGTTACTCTTCGACAATGTTCTCTCTCTAGATAAGCCTCCTCCTATATATCATTGGCATGACTCGTTCATTCTTTGAATTTTATTTCTAGGTATAGTATTTGATTTTACTAATTTGGTTTTTTGGTGTGTGGAACCTTGACATCTATTACTGTGGTAATTTTATGTGGATAGTTTGATATAGACATTTGGTTATAGTAGTTCTTTGGAATTTAAAGTATGTGTAGAGGCTTTGTAATTTGTGTGGTCTAGTTCAAGTTATGTTTGTTGGCTTTTTGGGAAAATTTTAAGGATCCATAATTTTCTTAAAGTGTAGAAACCTTGGCGAATCTTACTAATTTTTAAATTTCCAACTATAAAATGTTGGGCTATATTTTCATAAAAGGATTCAAATTTATTAGGGTTTTACATAGTTTTTGGACAATTTTGACGAATTTTAGTGTAATAAAAAAAATTTAGAAAATGATAATTTTTTTTGTTTGAAAAAAACTAAAAAGCACCTACATTTTTTGAAGTGATTTCCATGAGAAGGGTGACACGTTGCAACCAAAACAGAGGCCCCAGTGAGAAAACTCTTTGCGAAGTAGGAATCAAACACCGGACCCGGCGTGCTGTGGAAAAAGAAAGAAGGAAAGAACCACTGCCCCCCGTCCCGCCTTTTTCAATGCCACGTCGCCTTTAGAGGCTACTTCACCCAGCAGGTTCTGGAAGCTTGAAAATGGCACTATAGAGCGGCTTCTTGAAGCTTGCAAAGGGTTCTAGAATTCTCTAAACTCCGCGCACATACATCCATACACTGTATAAAACCAGAGGAACGAACCATTTTCTTCATTGGAATGATTGAGGTGCAGAATTTAGTCTTAATTCTTCTGACTAGAGAACAATGGCGGTAGAGAAATTAAGGAGCCTGGCGCAGAAATTGAAGGATGCTCCAAGAAAATGGTTCAAAAAGCCATGGGAAATAACAGGCCCGTGTTCGAGTCCCGAATACGTTGATGCGCTTCCCAAAGCAACTGAGTACCGCGTATTCAGCCCTGCCACACCGCCTACTCTGCCATACATCGTAAATGCGGAACCCGATCGAATATACAACATCGTGTATTACCCTAGGGACACCAGACGGAATTTTCGCGATCGTAGGCGTTACGTTCTGAGCAAGGAACAACTCCAGGCCGAAACACAGAAAATGGCTGCCGGACATAAATAAATGCGCGGGATTGGGTCCTATCACCAAGAGATGGATACCAGAAGAAGAATCGGTAGGATTCTGTACATATTTTTCTGATAAAATGTACTTAGGATGTAAGTAGTGATAAGAATTAGGGATTGCGAGGTGATTTCAGAAGTCTGTATAAGATGTAAATGTTCTTGATTCTCTAATTTCTGCTGTACCTTTTAATTTTCGAGCTGCTTTATCAAATATATCCATCTGCCTGTTAGAGATTTGTCACTATTTTTTGTATTATTGGATTTTATGCTAAATTTTATAATCTTGTACCAATCAGCTGCTAATATGTCCAGAAACTGTATATTTTTGGTTCCATTCATAGGGAAAGACCGTTTCAAATAAATATTTTTGCCAGTGGAATACAAGCAAAGATAATTAATTTCAAATGGCTGTTTTGATTTGAATATGTAATTTGGAGAATGGCGTGGAGGAACGTGCTGGAAACATTGAATCAGTTCAAAACATGACGTGGAATTTGCTCAGGTTTTATGATGCTTAATACGGATTTTGCTAAACTCTTTATTGCTTAAGGAATTTCAGATCAATAGTTTTGCTACTGCCGCTAATGGATGGCATTCCAGTTATAAACAATTCTGACAAGAATCTGGTTACACTTTCTCAGATCATTTTGGCATTTATTAAGATATTATAACCTTTTGCATTTAGCTTTCAAGCTACAGTCTGCAAATGTTACAGTACATTGAATATTTATGTATTCAAAGTCATTAAAAAATACACACATGGGCTAATTATGCATTGCCATTCACAAAGAATCATTGCTATTCACAAATAATCAAGTATCTCTCAATGTCCAGCATAACATGTCGTGATAACATGTGATAAATTGGATTTGAATTTAGGTGGGAAGTATCACCACCAACAACCAAAGCTCCCAATCACCCAATTAGGCTATGGCTATGAACCAAAGCTCCCAATCACCCAATTAGGCTATGGCTATGGCTATGTTGACAAATTTTAAATAATTTATAATAAAAGTAATTTTAAATCATATATTATAAAGCCATACACGTGGTGAGCTGGATTTGAATCTAAGTTGAACCAAAGCTCCCAATCACCCCCAATCACCCAATCACCCAATTAGGCTATGGCTATGGCTATGTTGACAAATTTTAAATAATTTGTAATAAAAGTAATTTTAAATCATATACTATAAAGCCATACATGTAGTGATAACATGTAGTGAGCTGGATTTGAATCTAAGTTGAATCTAGGTGGGAAGTATCACCACCAACAACCAAGGCTTCCAACTACCCAATTAAGCTAGAAAATTATGAATTTTTTGACACCAAATCTCAATAACTATGTTTAAAATAAACAAGGGAGAAAGTTGAGTTGCAACTAAGTCCGTGCCAAAAGAAAATAAAGATTTGCTATTCTATCAAGGATAGAACTTTTGCTATGTGTTTCTAGCATAAATTGATGTAGAGTGAATTAAAATTGCAGTGAGTTGGAAAATGGAAAATGACTTGAGGCAAAGATTTGCTATTCTATCAAGGATAGAACTTTTGCTGTGTGTTTCTAGCATAAATTGATGTAGAGTGAATTAAAATTGAAGTGAGTTGGAAAATGGAAAATGACTTGAGGCTGAGGATGATGTCCTGAAACCCTGAAACCTAGCCACAAATGAAAATGACGGTCTTCGATGTCTCTAATAGTAGTAAGTTGTTGCTGAAATCAGTGATTTCATCACAAAGAGCATTAAGCAATGATAAGAATTCTGCTAAGGATAACTGACTGTCTAGTGAGAGAATGTTGTCGTGTGAGATCTGCAACTTCCTTCATAGATGTGAAATGACATGGTTTAGGAGCAGGTGTTGAAAATCCTTTTCTTTTTGTGAAGCAGAACGAACCATAGTGACAATGCCAATTTTGGGGTCGGAGTGTCTTCACAATAGTAGACATCATCATGGACGGGGCACTATTGAATAATGCTCTGATGCATTAGCTAATAAGTCTCTGAAAAATGGATTTTAGGGGAAGAGCATAATGGACGGGACCAGGGTTCAAATTTGAAGTTTTATAATGGACAGGACCAGGCTTCAAATTTGAAGCCTTCAGGGCTTGTCAGAGGCCATTTTACTCGTCATAGAAAGCCACCGTTAATTTTACCATTTAAAACAAATTTAATTTCTAGGCAAGTCCATCAAATATAATTAAATTAATCACTGATGTCTAAAATTGCAATAGAAGGGTAGCTTCAAATTTTGCCAATCAAAATAGTTTTCAATGGGAATGCCGGCAGGCTGTAGCCCGTTCATTGTCCCACGTGGGCAGTGGGGCAACGACTTACAACTTACTGTTATGGGAGATAGAAAAATGAAGGAAGTGGACTTCAAGTCTCTACTTTGGGCGTGTTTCTTCAGAGTCTTGAAGAAGTCACCTAAGAGATACAATTTTTTTTTAATTAGTAAATATTTTGTAAACAATTTTTAAATAATTTTATTACTCAACCAATTCAAACAAGTTTTTTAATTAATAACAATTCTTTTAAATTAATAAACAATTAATTAATTAATAAATTTAATTAATAAATAATTATTTCATAATTTTATTTTTGTAGTGCATATCAAGTTATGAGTGGTTCGATTATGATATAATGTGGTTAAAACATTGATAGTGAAGAAGTAGGTACCATTTATAAGCGATGGGAGGGTGGGTTGTTTTAAATTAATATATTAATAAAATTTAAAATAGTTAAAGTTTTTAATTTAATTTAATTATATATTTATTAAAAATTGTTTTAAAAATATGATTTGTATTTTTTATTTATTTTTGTTATATATATATAAATATATAAAGTATGTTTTTAAAGTTTTTAATTTTTAATTTTTGAGGAAATAATTTTTTAAAGATTAAGATTATAAAAATATTGATATAAATTTAATGAGCATTGAGAGTAGTTAAAAAATAAATAAGTAATTTTCTCAATGTTTAAAAGATCTAATATGTCATTTTCTGCTTTTGGTTCAATGCTAAATGCATTTAACTACTCTTAATGCAATGCTAATTTGAGTGTTCTCAATAAAATTCTTAACTTTATTGGTTGATTTCTCATGTTATTCAATACTATAATTAAAGTAATCATGATGTTTTATTTTATTTAATGATCTTTTATCAATCTATGAGAGCTCCCCATGCCTAGCATTTGGTGATAGATCACATTGCAACATGGAAAGCCTCGAAGGAAAGATTCATTAAGTTCCTACAAACTAGATCATATACGGTAGTGCTTTCTAACTAAATAAAGTTGTAAAAAGGAAAGTCATTCAAGAATGTGGCCACACCTTGATCCCCATCTTCTTTAGGGTGATCGGTAGGATATAGCTTTAGCAATTCCATGGCAAGGCTTTTACTATGGAGAAGGCTTTAGATATTAGTGTAGTTTAACTACAAACAAGATTGAAGGAAAATGAGTATATAATTTCAAAAGTGTATGTATAATTTTTTTTTAGTTATTTATATGCTAGATTCTTTAAAGCTTTTAGTAAAACATAATTTTTTTTTTTTGGATATATTCTATATGTATAAGCTAAATTTGAGATACATATTTGTGGTTGATTTAATAACATTTTCTTTAAATGAAGGTTTTAGATTGATATAATTACACAATTCCTTTCTTTAATATTAAATTCATTAGGATTTTAGTTACACCTCTCTCATACTCTCTCGTAGTTATGTGATTGAAATGATTGTTGTTTTTGTTGGATTATATATATTATAGTGGGGAAATTTAAGATAAGGTATGTTTCTCAATATATATATTTATATTATGATATTAAAATTTTAAGATGATTAATTTCTTCATTTACAAATTACATATTCTTGATATTTGAATTAGGGTGGAGAGTATAACAACATTCTTTTCAACCATTGGATCTACACTCAAATTGATTAATTTGCCATTAATTTTATTCCACATAATACTACTTTTAAATACTTTATTTTTTTTCAAAAATAACATTTTTATAATTACTTTCTTAATTTATATAAATTATTAAATAATAATTTTTATGGTAAATCATTCCTAATCAACAATAAATATTATTTTTAATTATCAAACCCTGAGTGGTATAGACTGAAAAAATGGATAAACTCATTCATTAATTTGACTACCAAGCCGACCCCACTATTATAAATTCACTAAAAGGCCCAACTCATTAGTGGTGGAGGTAGGCATATTGACTTCATGTCTTCTTTGGATGCCATGGGTGAGTTGGAAGGCAATAAAAAAGACTACATTAATGAGAGACAAAAACTTAGAAAAACAAAGACTTTGGCTCAAAAGAAAAACAAAGTTGGTAAGACTCAAATGACATTTTTATTCAATTCACCTCACTAATACCATATCATTACTTAATATCATATCATTATTGGCGGTTAGAGACCTTGAGATCCATTCTCACTTAGTTTTATGACACCACCTTTGATTCTCGGGTTGGAATATTAGGTTGGCACTTTCTATTGAAAAAAAATCATTTCACTAGTAGGCCCACTCCATGATAAATAAAAAATCTAAGTGTTGATGAAAGTCACTAAATTTTTATAAGAAAAGCAAAGTCACAAAGAATTCATGGAAAATGCTATTGGAGAAAGACAATTGAAAGTCACTAAAATTCAACAACTTCTTGAAGATTGAATGGGTGGATAATTCGTTCAGATGTTCATCATGTAAAAGTAAAATTGTGTTAATTTGATAACACAATGATTGTTAAATCATCATTTGTTGTTATCTATAAATAATTGGAAAAAGGTATGAAATATATGCCTTAGTATGAAATATTTTCTTTTTAAGATTTAGTTTCGAGATTAGTTTTTTGTTCTATATATATGTATGTAAAACAATGTCTTTCATTATAAAGCATGCATAGCTACTTTTGATTTTACTATGAACACGTTTCATTACTTGCCAATACAAGGCTCTATTGATTATGAAAAAATGGATTTCTTTATTTATGTTTTTGAAATTTCTTCTATAAAAGCTTTTGGGTTATTTAATTAGCCCATTTTAAAATAACATTGCTTATATTGCTTTTAATAAATAATGAAATTTTGATGTACTCTTACATTTTCAAATGAAAAGAATGATTTATTTTTACATGTCAGTATTGAAGGGTTCAATATCTCATGACCCTTCAAAGTGAAATGGGATCCCACCCTTCAAATTTGATCCTGGATGGGACACTATTGAATAGTGGCTCTGACATAGTATTCTGATGTATCTTGTGTGACCATGTTGGGCTTCGATCACCACATAATTCGTGAGCTTTCCTTCCTTGGCATGGTTTTTGAACATGAGATCGAATTGGTAAAACTTGACAATGTGCTTGAGCTTTCTGAGGTTTCTGTAGAACAAAGTGCTAGGAGGATACTAAAAGTAAATATCGAAGTCTAGTTTGGATTCGGAAATAGATTCAAAGATGGTCTTTTGTGGATATTCTTCAGCAAGATTTATGGAATTGTTGCCCCTGGCCCTTCACTGTGGTTGTTGGGATCAATGGCCAACCTCTGATCCGAGTTGATTACAATAACGAGAGAAAAAAATTTATACCTGAGGATATATCTTTTATAATTCTCATGAAAATGAAGATGATTGTTGAAGCACGCTTGGGTTGTGATGTCAAAAAAGTGGTGATCACAGTGCCCACATAGGCTTTAATAATTCTCAGAGGAAGGCCACTAAAGATGCCAATAAAAAGGTTGGTCTTGATGTAATGAGAATTTTGAACGAACCCACGGTTGCAGCTATAGCTTATGGATTCCATACTTCATGCAATGTAAAGTAGACAATTATGGGTTTTGACTTGGGTGGAGGTACTTCGATGTCTCCATCCTTAATGTTGAAAATTCTAAATTTGAGGTGAAAGCAGTTGATGGGGACACACATTTGGGAGGGATAGATTTTGATAATAACTTTTTCAACTACAGTGTTTAACAGTTCCACCAAAAAACCTAAAACAAGAACGAGTTGAGTGCCCAAGCTCTTCTGAGACTTCATTCAGAGTGTGAGTATAATATCTCGATTTTGACCCCATTGCATTAAAATGTAAATGATGAAAATATGTTGGTGTGAATTCCTAGTGTGGAGCTCAAGGCCAAGGCCAGACTAGTGAATTGATAGACATGCATGATGTTTGGATTGTTTGGTTGGATTTTATGCCGATTTAGAGTTATATGTAAATATTATGTGCATAAATAATGAAACGGTCCAACAATGGCTGTGTAAAGAGCACCAAAGGGGCTATGATTCCACTAGAGGGGAAGAGGAAGGGGGCTTATGGGAGACCCAATCCTATGTTTCCATGTGTCGACCTTAGAACTCACCCTAAAATCTGTCATGTGATGAGAATAAGCCAATTATCTCATTTTTTGACCATTTTCCAATCATTTATTGCACATGTGAGGTTGGTGGGAAAAGTCACTTCATGTAGTTATTGAGCATGGGGATTGTGATAGTTATGTCAGCTGTCAGCTGTCCTATTTCTTCTATGGTAAGAAGCCATGTCAACTGTCTTTTCACCCTCACCTCATATCCTTGGAGTTAACACTCTTTTGATCATTATTCCATTCTCATTCTCTCATGCATGCTACTACACTACGTAGAGTTACCATTGTGGTTCATGCCCATGACTAGACTGTATGCAAAACCCAGAAATCCAAATTGGAGGACATATATGTGTTTTTGGGAAGGGAAATTCATTGGCTGTACATGAGAAAGAGGTGGGGCAAGCTAGGAACCTTACCCATAGAGTTCTGCTGCTCGTAGGTGCTTGAGAAGTCACCAGCAAAGGCTGGGAGGGTTGAGTGAGACCTCTGAAGAGCTCTGTATGAGTATTTGACTAAGCACAGAGAGCAGAACGGGTTGTGGGCTGAGAGATAGAAGCCCGTAGGTGTTTCGTTCGCCCTGATGGACTCATAGCCTAGCTTGGGGGTGAACTTGGGAGTTGAAATAGTACAGGCTGGACAAGTTCTATGGTTGGGTGGAAAAGCGCTCTTACACAGCCAGTTGCTTGGATCTGCGTTGGATAAAGATAAGTAATCATATGCATTTGATTCTGAAATGTTTTTATTTCATGCTTGTGATGTTACGCTTGTGAAATTGAATTGTATGTGCATGTGGAAAGGTTTTTATCTCCGCTGTGCATGTTTTCTTAAGCTTCTGCACACACTGTTTATTGTTAAAAACTGCATTATGCATTGGGGCAAATTTTTACAGCCCAGTTTTACCAACGTCCCCTCCCGATGGTCGGATTGGGTGAGGGGGACATTACAGAGTGGTATCAGAGCTCTTGGTTGCAATATCGGAGCTGCATGGGCCATAGATCACGAGCTACAGGCAGAAATCAGAGGCAATGCCATAAAAATCCATTTTTGTTAATGACAGTGAAGGAGACGGGAGTGAGTTGGAGTTGTTTCGAATTTTTTTCCCATCATTGACCAATGAAAGACCTTCACAAAACCCGAAATTTTTGAAATTGGGGAAAATTTGGTTGGGCCCCACCCGTGCCAGGTGGCAGGGTGACGTGGAGGAGCCACGTGGGTAGGAGGTCCGATGTGGAGGATACACATGGGCAGGAGATCCGATGTGGAGGAGCCACGTGGGAAGAAGGTGCACCGTGGACTAGCCCTATCAGACCTGGGTGCGTAGGTGACCGTAAGGGAATAGGAGCGAAAGTGGTTTCGCAATGGCCAAAGGTGGTTTTCCTTACCGCCCTCCCGACTTGCGAAATCATGTGGTGCTGCCATGTGGAGGGTGGTTTTGGATTTCGCAACCACCCACCCCTCCGTCTTGGCATGCATGTTTGCGGTGCGAAATGGATGTGGGTTGTTGATCTTTCGCTGCCCGATCAACGACCATTGATCTTCGTCACCATTTAACTGTATTCCAACGGTCACTTTGCGGAGTTAAATCCCTTGCTACTTTTTCCAGCAGAACCTGTCTCCGTTGTAGATCGTACTTGCCGCCTCAATCTGAACCATTGATCTAAATTGTTTTGTAGAACGCGCCACAACAATTTGGGTGGCTTCTAAAGGGTGCGGATTCGGGTAAACGTTGTGTTTTTCGTGGCCGATTCTCAGGTGCCCGAAACCAAAGATCGTAGTCGATCTTATGCACCAGATTGCGCGAAATCCCCCTTGACCCCCGTCGTCCCCTTGAGACAGTCGTGTATTGTGAGAGAATTCTATGGGGTAAAATGGAAATTTTGCACCTTAATGGGGTAATTCAGATGGTTTGGAATTGTGGAAAGTACTTCCATGGTAAAGAACAACAAGTCTCATTTTTGAATGAGGAACAAGGACATGCAGTGGACCTTGGAAAGACTCTGCATGGATATGGAATGGATTAAATTGCAATGTCAATTAGTGCAATGAAGTCCAAGAAAGGTCCAGTTGGACTTGGCCAGAATTGCTCAAAGAAATTGGAGTAGCAAGTCATTGTGATCAGAGTGCAATGAGAGTTGTTGTGATGACCCAGGGAAAGCTGCATAGAGCTGATAAGATGGTTGCAATAGAAATTGGAGAATAATCTCCATAAGGCAATGCTGATAAAGATGAATATTTCTCACCTTAAAACTATTTCTATTTATAACATAAGAATTGCATGCTTGGAAGGTAGAAAGTATAAATGTTATACATATGTATATGTATTGAATTTCTACTTGGTGAGAAAATCATAGCTAATGATTCCTTGTTTGCTTGTTAAGAGGCCGTGAAATTGGATAAGCTATGATATGGAAGAGGAAATTCCATGCTACGATTGGAAAGGGATAATCCCTTAACTCCTCTCTTGCTTTTGTATTTATATTTTATGAGGTTTATATACTGAAAATTATAGCATAAGAATGTTGAAAGTGCAAAATGATTGGATAATCGAAAATGAATATGCACTAGTAGATCTATTTCTAGATATTGCATAAGTACATGAATATGGGGTTGCATGTTGGTAAAGCTAGTGAGGTTTTACATATGCAATTAGCCACTTAAGATAATTATTGTGGTTGTTAATAATTAGTGGTGTTTTCATTGGTTGTAGGACCAAAGACAACCAAAGCATGACTGAAAATGCAAAGAAGTCATAGCACGTGACCAACAAACCTTGGGAAGGAAGGTTGGAGTAACGATTCATGATCAAAAGATTGGAAAAGGGGTTGTGTATCCTTGGTAAAACACCAACTGATCAAGTAACATCAAGCGATGTTAATGACAACCATGCAGGTAATGGATATCGTGCTTAATTGCATGAATGTTGAAAGAGGATTTGTTAAGATCCCTTCAACTATGTTTAAACTATGTTGACTTGGTTTGCATGAGGAACTGAGTGCCTGAATGTGAATGTCATCCTACCGAGTATGGTGAGGTGTGGGTAAGTGAAGGTAAGGATCCTTACACCTTATAGTTTCTTAGAAACCTCAATGCATTCATATGAAATTATATCATGCCATTTGTGTATGTTGGTTATGAGTTTAATAACCAAAGCAAGTAAGGACTTATGGCCCTGTTATGATAGGATGAATGGCATGACAGTATAGTATTCATGAATCAGTGCAAGGTGGCATTGAGTGGATATGCATTAAGAGATTTTACAAATCTTGTGGTTGCATTGAGTGAATGCACATGAAAAGATTATGTGAGTGATGTAAATGTGCATGCATGGGTGTAGGTGCACATGTTGGGATGCATTGTGTGAATGCATGGTTGTGGTGTGTGTGCTATTGAAAACTAAATAATGGATGAGATGATGAATTGGTGATAAATCTGGGATCATTTCATGAGTTGTTGTGAATGCAAGAGAGTAAGTGCATGAAGAAGGTAGTCAAGATTGATGGACTGCCAAAATGCTTTGTGGAAGGGCAGAGTTGTATAAATGATAGGGCTGTGAAGTAATGAGTATCTAAAGTTTAATTTAAATGCATAAATGATGCGACTGTACCTTGCAATTTTATTATGATAATGATGCATATATAGATATGTATATTTCATTGCATTTAAAATGTTAACATCTGAAAGTGTTTGAATTATTGGGTATTATAATTCTGAGATCACTTCGGTGACTGTTGCACAATGAAATATTATATGCATGAAAGCTTACAAGTGTTTGGTTGCTTTGAGTTTCATATTACAGCTAGAAATGTCTTGAGTATGGAAATATGGGTAAACCCATGATCAAGACTGGAACCTACCATGTACAAGAGCCAAACATTATGAGAAGAGTCTCATGATTGTGAAATCTGATTTTTTCATGAACAAATTTAAAAAAAATGATTTAAGTTTATGAGAAGGATCTCATTGTTGCAAATTCTAAATTTCTGTAGGAAGCAGAGTTGTAAAATCAAATTTGTGATTTTGCTGATAATTACTAATGGTTGTTTGGTTGTCTAGAACTGTGTCATGAGGACATGATGTAGGTGGATGTTAATGTATGGTAGTAGGCATAAAACCATAATGGACAGAGTGATGCCACTTACAGGAGCCAGACAATATGAGGATGGCCTCATGGTTAAAACAAAACAATTTCTGTAGGAGACAGAACTGTAAATTCATGTTTGAATTTAATTACTAATGCTACTTACTGATTATGGAAATCAGATTTGAATTTGATTTTTAAATACTGATTATTGTTTCGCTATTTGATAAGTGTGCTAGGAAGACACATTGCAGGAAGACCATGTGTGATGGCCTGCAAAAGCCAAACTTCATGGGAAGGATCCCATGCTTTGGAAATGGGTTTCGGGTGAAACACCATTGTAAATTTCGATAATGTCTCAGCTGAACTGCATGTGGTAAACCATGCGAGTGAGATGGTAAATATTATGTCAGTAAGACATATGAGGGTTATGGAACATAAAAAGGAGTTGGGGTGGAAAACCGAGGGACTGTCAAATCAAAGAAGGGAGCCCCCATTCCTCACAAGTGAAGAGAAAATACCTCTGCAAATGGATAAGTGTTCTGCAACCCTAGCTGATATATATACATGTCTAATTACTAGAGTGGAATGTGCAGAGCATTTTTTGATTTTATTTCATTATTTCAGACTGCTTGAAGTATGATTAAGGCCTACATGGTTCACATTAGTGAGGGGTGCACACCTTTTTGGTGATGAGTCATGTTAGGGTTTTCAATATTGACTACACCCTAAGGGAATGGACGCATTCCTGGTGTTTCAATACTTGATAGTGAATGTTATAAAAAATGGTTACAATTCTAGAGAAGCAATACTGATGATTTTGCTTATCCTTCTTGTGTTGTCAGCCTAAACAAATGCAATTTGGTGTTGCACATTAAGAGGCAAAGTGAAGAAAGGGTACTCAGGAGGACTGTATGGGCAGTGGTAACCTTTCTATGCTCACACTAAAGAACACTAGAAGGGATGGATATGCCCGAGGAGTTGTGTAGTAGAAAATGGGTACCATCCTTGTGTAGTGTGAGTGGGTATTGTGGGGCCATGCTAGCCTATAGTCAAGAAAGTAACCTATAGAGTTCCTAGAGGGAACCACTGGTTTGCATCGGAGAAGGAGTGCCATCCTTGTGTGGATGAAGAGTTGATGTGTGTGTGAGGGGCTGTGGTGTGTGAAGGTGTGGTGATATTGATGAAGGCATACAATCTCTATTGGGTCAGCAGTAAGGTGGGGTACCGAGACTGACTGGAAACCATGAGATGCCTATGGCTCCATAGTAGAGCCTTGACCTAGAAATGGTCGTGGTGTAGTTTCCTTCCATTGGCTGATGACCCAGATGGATGTACTGGCTTGGAAATGGAGAGGGAAAACTAGGTATGGGACTGGTTTGGCACCACCAATGCTTGGTAAATCCAGTCGGCGAACTGGTTGGGAATTAACTACTTGATGTTGTGGAGTAGCATGTGTGATGGCCAAGCATCCACCCCACAGGTGATCCAAGGCTTGTAAAGCAGAGAAGGAAACCTGTGGAGTAGTGAGGAACTGTCCAATACAGATAAGTATTCAATTTCATTCACTTCTTATTTTTGAATAATGAAGATTTCATGAATAAGTCTTCTAACAGCTAAGCTGATACACTATTGTTTCTTTGTTGGAAACCTTGGTCATTGCAGGAAGAAAGGAACCTTGAAGGAACCATAAATGCTTGGTAAATCCATTCGGTGCACTAGTTGGGCGTTGAATGTTGTGGAGCAGTCGACGTGCTTTCCAAACATTCCTTAAATACTTGATAAACCCAGTCGGCGTACTAGATTAGCATATTGATAAATGGGATGCCTAATAAACCTGGTCAGCGTACTGGCTTGGCATTTCCTATCCGAATGGTTGTGGAGTAGCCTGTGTGTTAGCCCAACATTCGTTATTGTATCCATAGGCAATCCAAGGCTTGTAAAGCAAAGAAGGAGCCTGTGGAATAAAGTGAAGACATCCAATGCAGATAAGTATTTGGTTATCTTGCAACTTATTACTTATTTAATATGAATATACATGTGTACATGATTTGGTTATGATTGCTTAAACTCTTGTTTAGAGATAAAACCTATGAAAATAAACTAAACATGTGAATTGATTCAATGTTTGAGCGTAGCTATTGTTGGAAGCAAGGACTACGAAGGCATATTAAGGATGCATGTGGACATGTGACTGTCCTAAAAAGCTCAGCATGAGCAGTAATGAAAGATGGTGCTACTGGACTTGTGTGGGTCCTAGCAGCCAAAGTTTCTGTAGGAAACAATGGGGAAGGGTTCCCTGGTTGAAAAGCCTTAGACAAACCTTAGACACTAAGTTTCATAGCCAAGGAAGGGCAATTCAAGCATTCACATTGAAGTGAAAGAGGCTAGGAGCATGAAACCACAGTGGTGGTGTGGTTTTGAATTGGAACAAGACTAAGAGGAGAAAACTCTTACTGCTCTCTCTCTTTCCTTTTATTGATGCATTTATAAAACAAAGGATTTATGAATGCATGTTATAGCTGAAAATGATTGTGTTAATTGCTTAAAATAAACTGTGAATGTTGAAATAGAAAGATCCCTGTGAAAGAATACACATGAATGAGTTCATGTGCATGTTGAGCAAGCATGGAAAGTGTGGAAGTCTCATGGATAGAGCATGAGATTTCCATGTCAATTGGGAAAGTAATTGACTGATTTTAATATTGTGTTATGCTTAGCCTAACAGGAATTTCCATGATGAATTTCACAGGTGAGAAATTGAAAGCCATTGATTGCAGCTGTTACCAGCCAAGTGTTGCTAGTGAGCAAAGTGAGAGAAATTTGTGCACATTGACCATGGAAACAAACCAAAGGTTGTTGGATTCAGATGAAAATATTCTTCGAATAGTTTCCAAGACATTAAGAAAGATAACAACCATGAAGTTTCCAGACTTGTGGATCAGCTGGAAGGTGAAGAAAAGGAAGGTATTTTTGCGGAACAATGCCCTCATACAGAGCTGGAGGATCAAAGTCAACAGGAGAAGCCTGTTGAAACCAAGGACTTGGTCCTGGAAGGTCAAAGTAAAAGATGAAATGCAGGACATACCTACCACATTTTGTGAATTTTGGACACGTGTAAAGTGTGTATGTATTCCCAAGTATTGGAACACCGAGGACAGTGTTATTCCAAGGGGGAGGGGATTGTAATATCCCGATTTTGACCCCATTGCATTAAAATGTAAATGATGAAAATATGTTGGTGTGAATTCCTAGTGCGAAGCTCAAGGCCAAGGCCCGACTAGTGAATGGATAGACATGCATGATGTTTGGATTGTTTGGTTGGATTTTATGCCGATTTAGAGTATATGTAAATATTATGTGCATAAATAATAAAACGGTCCAACAATGGCTGTGTAAAGAGCACCAAAGGGGCTATGATTCCACCAGAGGGAAAGAGGAAGGGGGATTATGGGAAACCCAAACCTATGCTGCCATGTGTCGACCTTAGAACTCACCCTAAAATCTGTCATGTGATGAGAATAAGCCAATTATCTCCTTTTTTGACCATTTTCCAATACTTTATTGCACATGTGAGGTTGGTGGGAAAAATCACTTCATGTAGTTATTGAGCATGGGGATTGTGACAGTTATGTCAGTTGTCAGCTATCCTATTTCTTCTATGGTCAGAAGCCATGTCAATTGTCTTTTCACCCTCACCGCATATCCTTGGAGTCAACACTCTTTTGATCATTATTCCATTCTCATTCTCTCATGCATGCTGCTACACTATGTAGAGTTACCATTGTGGTTCATGCCCATGACTAGACTGTATGCAAAACCCAGAAATCCAAATTGGAGGACAAAGTTGCGTTTTTGGGAAGGGAAATTCATTGGTTGTATGTGAGAAAGAGGTGGGGCAAGCTAGGAACCTAACTCAAAGAGTTATGCTGCTCGTAGGTGCTTGAGAAGTCACCATCTAAGGCTGGGAGGGCTGAGTGAGACCCCTGAAGAGCTATGTATGAGCATTTGACTAAACATAGAGAGCAAAATGGGTTGTGGGATAAGAGATAGAAGCCCATAGGTGTTTCCTTCGCCCTAGTGGACTTATAGCCTAGCTTGGGGGTGAACTTGGGAGCTGAAATAGTACAAGCTGGACAAGTTCTATGGTTGGGTGGAAAAGCGCTCTTACACAACCAGTTGCTTGGATCTGTGTTGGATAAAGATAAGTAATCATATGCATTTGATTCTGAAACGCTTTTATTTCATGCTTTTGATGTTACGCTTGTGAAATTGAATGGTATGTGTGTGTGGAAAGGTTTTTATCTCCACTGTGCATGTTTTTCTTAAGCTTCTAGACACACTGTTTATTGTTAAAAATTGCATTATGCATTGGGGCGAATTTTTACAACCTAGTTTTTCCAACGTCCCCTCCCGATGGTCGGATTGGGTGAGGGGAACGTTACATTGAGAGGGAAAAGAGATGTTTGTCTTCAACAATAAATATAGTATTGATTCTCTCCACGATGGACTAGGTTTACACCTGAAGATTACAAGAGCCAAGTTTGAAGAGCTCAACGCCAAATTATTTGAAAATTTTATACAAATCGTGAAGCAATGTATGGAAGCTACCAATATGAGCTTATAACAAATTGACTAATTTGTAATGGTAGTTAGTTCCACGTGCATTCCAAAGGTGCAGGAATTACTTTGGGAATTGCTTGATGGAAGGGAACTCTGTCGAAGTCTAAATCCCGATGAAGTCGTTGCATATGTTGTCGTAGTTCATGCGACTTCTTTTATGGAGACTGATGAGATCAACTTATTCTTCTTGGAAGTCACACCTTTGAGCCTTGGATTCTTATATAAGGGGGGTGATATGAATGTAATGGTTCCCAGGAATACTCTGCTTCCCACTTGGAAAGAGGACCATTGCACTACACGGTTTGACAATCAGACATTTGTGAGTATTCTCGTGCATGAAGGTGAGAGTGCTAGATATTATAGTTTCTTTTGAAATTGGCGTCGATGGAATTCTTAAGGTGATAGCTAGTGAGGGGTGTAATAGTAATGGCATTAATATTACACACGATAGTGATCGATTGAGCATAAGGGAGATAGAGAGAATGGTGGGTGATGCAGAGAAATTCAGAAGCGAGGACGAAAATGCCAAGAAGAAGCATGTGGTCAAATCCATTTTGGAGAATTATATCTACAACATTAGAAATCATTTGAAAGAGAACAAGGAAAAGATGGATATTGCAGTAGTACAGGATATCAATCAAATGTTGAATATTGCAGAATGGTTCTACGAAAACGTGGATCCATATATTGAAGAATTGGAAGAGAAATTGAGAGCATTGAAATTGAAATGAAGTGAATTGATATGGATCCACATATTCGGATTTGTTTTGGAAAAACACCTTAGCAGAATTGACTGGTAGCCTCTACTACAAACATACCGCATTGATATTTTCATGGTAGGCATAGTTTAGTAGCGAGGAGTTTTGTGGTAGTTCATTTATAAAGCAAATTTGGTACATCTCGAAGTGAAAGCGTTCAGTCCCCCAACTGCGTATTGTCGATTGAGCCTATTGGTCTATGCATGCCCTTGTGGCGTTGTGGTGGCTCTTATTGGTTTCAACCCTCCTTCGACGGGTAGCCGATGTTAGTGACGAGTGGGAAAGGCGTTCGATGGTAAGAAGCTGACCCTACTTCTGCATCTTTGTGTGGTTTCATATTTTCCTTTGGTTTTTTCCTCAATCTCATTGGGTTTGTGGGTTCTTGTGCAGGTTGCAGGGTGGCAGCTTGAGTGGAGGTGCTTTGCACTCGGATGGCTGTCGGTTTCACTCCCACCCTTGGTAGGGCTCTGTTCCTACTAGCTTCACCTGCTTGTGTTTGTTAACACACTCATTTGGATGTCTTGGAATGTTTTTTCAAGTTGTTGATGGGTTCTGTTGCAATTTTGGTTGAGGCATTCTGTTGTGTTTTTGTTGATAGGTTCTCTGCACATTTTATGGGTTTTGTAAGGGTTCTGTAATGGTCGGGGTCTCTACACATTCGACCACAATGATGTGTTGTAAGGGTTTATGATGGGTTCTTTGCACATTGTAATGGAATGTTTTTGCCGAGAATTGAATTGGTTTTGGGTTTGAATTGAACGATGTTCTTGTGTGAATTTCATGGTTTGATGTATAAATTTCATGGCATATTCAGGGTGTGAATTTCATGGTTCGATATGTTAATTTCATGGCTGATAAATAAATTGAAATGATATGCTAGGGTTTTGGATGAGTTTTTTTTGTATGGATTAGGGTTTGGCATTCTGAATTTCAATCTATTTGACATTCTTCAATGGTGCAAATTTCATGGCTTAGGGTTTGGCATTCTAAATCTGAATATGTTTGGCATATTCATGGTGTGAATTTCATGGCATATTCAGGTTGCAAATTTCATAGTTCGATATGTTAATTTCATGGCTAATAAATAAATTGAAATGATATGCTCTAGGGTTTTGGATGATTTTTTTTTATGTATGGCTTAGGGTTTGGCATTCTGAATTTGAATTTGGTTGGAATTCAATTTTAAGGTCCAAATGTTATGCTAGGGTTTTATGACTAGGTTTTCCAGGTGCTGCTCCTTTGTAAATTTTTTTTGGCATCCTACGGGCGATGGAAGTGTATAAAAAAATTTAGGACCTTTGGAAGCATGGGACTTACTTTTCCACCCATGGTAATGAGTTTATCTCCCACCATATCCCTCAAATGGTGGAAAAATTGCACTTATATTCTGTTAGGGGTTTTACCAAGTATTTGTGACTTGCAATTATTTTTTTACACTCCCTTTAAAGTGGTAATGGTTATGTCTTAGAGAGAATCAACATGAAGGTTTCCTATTTGTGTTTGGATATTGCTTTGTAGTGTTTTTTGGGGTTGGCATTATAACTGTTTATCCATTTTTACATTAATGATGTGGATTTGATGATAATAATTGTGAAGGTGCCATTATTCATGGTGAATGTAATGAGTCCTTGCTTTGATTAAAATTGTATTATACACTAATATAATGGTAGTTTTAATAACTGGAAGAGGCTTATTAGTCTATTGTGCCATAATAAGTTAGGGTTGCTTTTATGGTTTTCAATGTAGATATTTGAATTGTTTGAGAGAGATTTGTTGGGTTGTTGAGAGGATGAAGGATAAATTGAGTTTGTGAACAATTTTATGATTGCTACATAGTGTTATTAGCATTGGTTCTTTGTAGAATGGGTTGCTATGGCATTTTGGTTAAAGACCAATATCCACAGGTGATAAGTTTTTGGTGTTGGTCTTGAGGTATTCGACCTTCAAGTCTCTTTTGAAATAGAAGTGTGGGATGAACTTTGTAGGGATCATCCTAGTTCTGATATGTTAGTTTATGTAGCTCATACAATTAATAATTGTGAAGGTGCCATTGTTCATGGTGAATGTAATGAGTCCTTGCTTTGATTGAAGTGTATTATACACTATTATACTGGTAGTTTTAATAACTGGAAGAGGTTTATTAGGATACAAGGCCATAATAAGATATGGTTGTTTTTATGGTTTTCATTGTAGATATTTGACTTGTTTGGGAGAGATTTATTGGGTTGTTGAGAGGATGAAGGATAAATTAGGTTTGTGATGAACAATTTTATGATTACATAGTGTTATTGGAATTGGTGCTTTGTAGAATGGGTTGCTATGGAATATTGGTTAAATACCAATATCCATAGGTGATAGGTCTTTATTGTTGGTCTTGAGGTCTCTGACCTCCATGTCTCTTCTGAAATAGAAGTGTGGGATAAACTTTATATGGCTCATCGAAGTTTTGATCTGTTAGTTTTTGCACATTTAATATGATAGCATGTACAATTAATAATTGTGTTGGTGCCATTATTCATGGTGAATGTAATGAGTCATTGCTTTATTAAAGTGTATTATACACCAATATACTGGTAGTTTTAATAATTTGAAGACGTTTGTTAGGCTACAAGGACATAATAAGATAGGGTTGTTTTTATGGTTTTCATTGTAGATATTTGACTTGATTGAGTGAGATTTCTTGGGTTATTGAGAGGATGAGGGATCAGTTGGATTTGTGATGAACAATTTTATGACTGCTCCAAAGTGTTATTGTCATTGGTACTTTTAGATTGGGTTGCTATGGCATTTTGATTAAAGACCGATATCCACATGTGATAGGTCTTTAGTGTTGGTCTTGAGGTCTTCGACCTCCATGTCTTTTTTGAAATAGAAGTGTGGGATGAACTTTGTAGGGCTAGAAGTGTGGGATGAACTTTGTAGGGCCCATCCTAGTTCTGCTCTGTAAGTTAGTGTTCATTAAATTCTCTATATTCAGTGTCACCCATCGGCCCCAATCAAAATAACACACAATATCAAGAGGGTTCTGAAACAGGCGTGGGAAAGGACCTAAAAACGGTGACCTTATAAAGTGTTGCATGGGGGAAGACTTGGTGTCTTTCATGAGGGTTTGGTCATATCCATCATATCAACTAGGTTTTAAGGTAGCATTGATTTTGTTACGAATGTGTTAAGGTAGCTCTCTTTAAAGGATTCCAAACTTGCCTTTGCATTTAGGGGCTTTGAATCTTCACTTCTTTCAAATTTTTTTTAAGGTATCACTATTTTTGTGCCCTAGATAAATTAACAAATTGATAGATGAAAAGATGAGTGAGAAAAGTTGTGACATAGGATGATGGTCTAGGTGTTCATTTTAGTCCATTACATAAATGGTCCTGATTTTGGTAGTGTTTAGGTCCTAAACTTACAACTCTGTAATGAAGAAAATAACTCTATAATGCATTTCAAAGTATAAGCTTATCAAGATATTTCCAATGAGGCATCACATAACCATTAACTTTAACTTGTAAATTTGCTATTAAGAAACATGTCTTATATTATTTTCTATAAAGAAAGAAACTATATGATATGTCCATGCTCATTAAAAAGACAAATAACAATCTGAAAAACTATAAACTTATGCAAATTTTAGAAGCATTTAAGACTAATAACCTTTGGAGTTTGAAGAAGATCTGTCTTAAGAGTTGTCCACTATTCATTGTACTTATATCTTTGTCAATAATGATCTATTCATTGTCTTTGTATCTTATGAATCCTTGATGTTCCCTCTTCATTTTCCATGGACTCTTCCCTATGCATGTGAATCTAAATACCTTCTTCTCGACCCATAGCTAAATAGAAACCACTAACAGACTTATCAAAAAATGAATGTGTTCATCCATGAATTTGGAAGGGTGTTACACCAGATAGTATTCGAATGTTCGTCCATGAATACATGTTCAAGCATATACTATAAGCTAAATAGAAACCACTAGCAGCCTTATCAAAAACTGAATGTGTTCCTCCATGAATATGGAAGGGTATTACACCATATACTATTCAATTGCAAGGCTCCATGAATGTGCGTTCAAGCATATACTATTCACTTATACACCATCGAACTAAATACATATTCATCCAAAAAATGCCTTTCTAACAAAACTTGTTCTTCCCTTATGGTTAGGTAGAAACCTTTTATGCCCTTATGCTCCAGGAGGATGAGTTTCTTCATTTCCCAAGCTTGTTGAGCCTCCTACATTTGCTTGATCAGGTTGGGTTGATCCTCTTGCAGTTGTTTGATGCCATGTTGCTGCTTCCATCCAAGGAGGAATTGAAAACCCATAGCCCTGGCTTGTGCCCAATACACGTGGATTGTTTGGAGGTGTTGGAAAATCCCATCTCGGATTGGCCCCTGAATTGGTTGTGATAAATGGGGGAGGTGGATAAGTTGGATGATACCAGGGAGGGAGGTGGAACAGTCTGAGGAAACTGGGGGACCTATATATTTATAAGGTCTTGGAAGTGACATGTATTGTCTGTAATTTGATTGAACAAGGCCATCCTCCTCATATCGATATCCTCCACAGTTGTGTCCACCTCCTCCCTACCCACATTATCATTTTTTTTCCTTCGTCAGACCTTTATTTGTTCGCTTTTGTGCATGGCCAATTGCTTATGGTATTCTTTTTCCTTCCTTTGTTGCTCTCTTTTCAAACTTTCCTGCTTTCGTAGTTCTACTTGAACAATCTTTGCTACCCTCCTATCCTTTGCAAGTTCCTTCATCTTCAGTTTCATTTCCTGCATCTCCTTTTTCTTTAGTTTGGAGTATGTCAAAAGTGTGATGTAGTCATATGAGGTAAATATTTGTGAACTTCTGCTTAATCGAAGAAAATCTATTGTTCCTTTCCTTTCCTTTCTGCTCACTTTCTCCATTGGTAGCCTTAGGAATTGTCCAAGCAGTGGGGAGCCACTTGGTTGGTTTCCAGTATCATCTGGCATTTATGATTCGTTTGCGCAATCTACACCGTATTCTTCATTCCATGCAGTGTCTTCTTCTACTTCATCTACATCCACGTAATATCGGATAGCTTCATTGTTCAGGTATGCTGGCAATGAAGGAATGCCAAGGATTTCTTCATTGGTGCTAGTAACAATATGTCTATTATATTCATCATTGCATCTACTAACCACTCGGGCTGCGATACCTAGCTTGGTAATGTCAACTGCTCTTCTATGCTTTGTTGTGCTTCACAACATTCAACCATAATCAGTCTGGTAGAGTCAGTATGTAGTTTCTATACATGTTATGTTTGTGTTTGGTGTGTTCCAACTCCCATGCTTGATTCAATCGCTTCATCAAATGCAGCAGTAGCATTGATGTGGCCATCGTATTGAGTTTCATTGAATTGTTCATCATCATCACCCAATGGTTGGCCTGCCATTGCAAGAGATATAAGATGGTGTCCAAAATAGTTGAATATTCTGCATCATCTACACCTTGGAATGCACGTCTACGAGCCATGTCATTAACGATAGCATCATAATCTAGTGGCCATATTCCGATTCGCTTAAAGACAACCTTGATATTTGATGGTGTCAAGGCCCTTTTGAGAGCATTACTTGAAAGTTCAGCCAATTCATCCCTTTTTACCTCTATCCCAGGTTTCTTGGCCATCCATGACACTCTCTTAGCCTTGAAGTAACATTTAAATGTGTCAAACACACTTATGTCAAGTGGCTGCAACCTATGAGTGGTATGTGCTGGTAGAGTCAACAAGTCAATTCCCATCCTGTTTGCCTCCTAAATGGTTTGTAGAGCTATGTGGTTTCCATGGCCATAAAAAATAAACACGTGTCTATTTTCAAGAGTTATACACCACCCAACACGAATGCGGAAAAATGGAAAATCCAATTCATGAACAGTTCTTTAGTCATCCATCCGTTAGGATGAGCATCCATGCATGCTCTTGGATCATAGCTCTATATGTAGATCTTTAGCTGGGTGTTTCCCTCGAACAAGTAGAAGTCATGGATCGATAATTCAATTTCATTTATGCAACATAGAATAGTAATCGACTCCCTGCTCTTAGAATTTTGGGCACATTATTGTTGCCTCTCTTGGTGACTACCTCCATGCCACAATTCTTGCCTACTTGTAATCCTATTTCATCACAGTTCCATATACAAGTTCGACCAAATGAGTGATTGTCATATGTTATTGACATAGTATCGTAGAACTTGGCCACAACTATAGGTGACAAATTCTTAGTTATGTATCTATCTAGGCCCTTTGTTGTTCACAAGACAAGATCTAGGTGACTAGACTTGAAACTTGCCCACCATGATTTCCCAGGAAACCCATATTTGAATGAATTTGGCCCTGACTTGTATATTTGCGCCACATTCGATTTAAGTTATATCAACTCCATCCCATGGCCCATGTCGACCATCTCCTTACACCAAAAAACCACCTCCTCTTTCTCTTGTTCATTCAACACTTTAAGAGGCCCTCTCCTCTTTGTATGAGTCAAACCATTTAGCCAATAATGCAAAGACATAGGTCCAATCCCAAATTTCCTTGCAGTTGCTCTCACTGAATACCCATTGAATTCTACGTCATTAATCGCTTTCAATGTGTCCTCTTTTGTCCATCCCCCGATAGCACTAATCTTCTTGCTTGAACCAAATCTTTTCACTTTGGTTGGTGGTGGAGCAACATCGAATGCCTCTGCCTTGGGATGGTTTTCAACATCTGTATTGGCATTTCCTTGCACTGTGTTTGATGGTTGATCGACAGGAAATTCATCTTCCTCGATGTGGTTTTTAGCATTCGTATTGGCATTGTTGTCTATTTCTTTATTTGATTCAGTCTATCGTAGTTGTGCACCCTTGGTTCATCATCTTCATGCCCTCCTTGCTCACTCAGCATGGTTCCCTCTTTCCATAACTGTATAAACATGTATTACAGTGACAACCGTTATTGTTCATATATTGGATGCATGTACAATAAATCTATTGGATGCATGTATAGTTGTATAAATCCGAGTCTATACTTAAACAATAGAGATAGTAGGGTTGTTTGTTAGTTTTCCTTGGTATCCAATCTATACTTGATCTTAGTTTGTGAATAAATTCAAAGCCATATAAATGATCCGATTCTTTACAGTGTCACTTGTTCTACTATTCCCTAAAATACTTAGTAGTTGTTTGTTTTCTTTGAGGATCAACAAGTAGTGTTACTCTCAGATGTTATCTTTTTTTTTTTATATGCTATGTTCTATCTTTGTTTCAGGAGTGTGCACAACAGTTTGTTGCTTTTGGAAACCATGAGAACAAATAGTTTTACTTTCTAACAACTAACTCTCCACTGAATCACTAGAGTGGATAAATGCCCAAGGCTCACAACTCCTCAAGCAGCAATTGAGACTTGGTTATAGATTTACTTGGTCTATCTCTAGAGAGAAAAAAGGTTTTGCATGGGTGAAGTGGAAAATATTAGCAGTCTGAAACACCATATGGGTTCCTACGACCTAATTTTTTTTTTCTTCATTTCTACAAGGCATTGTCAACAAAGAGTGTCTAGAGGCTTATACAGGGAAAAGGGTTTTGGTGCTTTGTTGTGAAGGAAAAATACATACATTCAGACTCAATGGAAGCCTACATTAGAAACCCCATTAAACATTCTCATAAACATCTATGTAAAGTGGGAGAAATTCTTGGTTGTTTTTTCTTTGATAGAGAATAGGGTTGCTTGGTTCACTTGCAACCATACATTTAGGATGATCTATTGCGTTTTTATTGCTAAGCATGCACTTCTGCGTTGTAATACTTGTAGTATGGGGGACTTAGAAGTGTTATCCATCCTATCATATCTTGTTCATGACCTCATTTCTAGAGTGCTAAGAGGTTTTCGCTAACACTCTTGACCCAATGTGTAGTTTCATTCTTATATATATGGGCATATTGAACAAACATATGCTTGGTCATGTACAACTACAAGTCTGACATTGAAGATCTTAGATCTTGCGTTATAGAACTCAAGTGATTCTTATCTATATCTAATGAGAGAAAATGGAAATCTTCTCATGTAAGAACATGCAATATGCTTCATCCTAGAGTGCCTTACACTTCATATAGTTCAGTTGCAATCAAACATATGTTTATGCTTTATGTTGTGTTTTTTATTATTAGTACTGGACATAGTGTATTAATAGGCTTGTGCACATATATGATGTATATAGTTTGGTTGTCAACTAATGGACATCTTAAGAAACCAATAGCCTGGTCAGATATAAGTCTAGCAGGGAAGGAATTTTCAACTGAGTAGAGTAAGGGCAATCCTCTCGAGTAGAAATACCGTATATACTTCCTCCTAGAGTGGTTTTAGTGTACACAATTTTAGATCCACTAATTCTATATCATCATTATACTAAGTTGTTGATCTCTACCATAACGTTTTACTTGGCATTTAGAAAATGCCACCAAGAGTGAAAATGAATAGTTGGTACTCTTAATCAGTTTCTTTGGTACACATTCATTGAGCAGCCTATCTTTCATGAGCTCACTTCTAGAGTACTGAGAGGTTTCTTCGGGATTGAACACATGTTCATCATAGGTAATAAAAGGTGATTTTCATGACTTTTTACATAGTTTTGTTGCATTCACGAAATGAGGATGCAATAGGTTTAGGATGGTTCTATTCTTATCATCAGGTTTGCACTTCTGTTGTATAATGCTTTCGAAATACTGTAATATCTTTGTATTGCATACTTATGACATAGTATATAGTTTCATTGTTAGATACTCTTGACACTGCCTATAGTTTCACAATTAAATAGGTGGGCATATTCATGGGATCCCTCACAGGCTCTATGGGGTGAATTATGAACTTATTTTTCCTCCAATCAGGCCCATGGTGGAAGTGGAGTTCCCAACAATGCCAATGGTAATAACCCACGTGATGAACGACCTGTTATGTGCAGGTAAAATTGAATACTTTCTAGGGTTGGAATGTGCAGTTGTATTGTGGTTGTAATGTAAACTTGAATACATATCTTTGTTTTGGTTTCAAAAAGGTCTTATGTCAAGGGTCTTTTGATCTGTAGGACTAGGACTGTTAATGCGCATGGACAATTTTTATAATAGGAATATGGAAAGGGCTTCAGACGGTGGAAAAAAAGAACATAAGGTTTATGGTAAAGCAACACAAAAAAATTAAGTTGAGCTATAGCAGAAATATAGTATACATGTGTGTTAATGTTCCTGGTATAGTAGAACTGTTTGATAATGTTCCCGGTGTTGTTTGTTGTGTGTTGTGTGAGGACTCTTCTCGGTGATCCCTTCAAGCATTGGTTGAGTGGGTATAGTGAAAATGGTGGATATGTGTGGTTTATTTATAGAATTGTGAGTTGGTTTTGATTGGCTCTTTGAATTGGCATGGATTGAAGTCTTGTGTTTTATATTGTGTGGTTAAGATCAATTGGAGTATGATCCAATGGCTATGACTCTCATGATGATGATCCTTGTGCTTTCCAACAGAAGGATGGTTGATATTTTGTGTGCATTATTGATTTGATTGTATTGGTTCATAGTTAATTCATTGCATGCCAAATGCAAGATGTGTTGGTGAAAATTGGGTTGGTGATAAATGCAATAGGTGAAGCTAAACAACTGGTCTCCCTTTGTTGTGCAGGTGTTATTCCATTTTGGGATCATGGTAGCCTTGATCCTGGAACATATGTCTCTTTTGGTCATTCGTTGGGTTTGATTAGATGGTGTTGTTGTACTTTTTAGATTGGTTTTTGGCAGGAGGTTTTAAGGTTTGATTGATCTTGTATGTCAAATCACTGCAGGATGTGGCAGTGATAGAATTTTGTGTAAGGCATATTGGCCTAGAATGGGATTGGGACATGGTGTCTTGTAAGGTAGATCTGTTAGACCTATACAATTTTCCATATAAATTTGAATGTAGGTAATGTGGGCCCAATCATATTATGTCCACTTTTTGTAAAGTTTTTGGACATTATGTATAATTTAAATGACTATTTTATGCTATTTCTTTGGATGCATTCTATTAATGGATGTGTGAGGTGACCACAACCCTCACCACATTTGGTCCTTGCCCCACATATGGCTCCTCTCCCCTAGAAGGTGAGCCAAAAAAAAGCATTCCCCTGTTTTGGACTTCATCATTAGCAACATTATTATTTCAGCCGTAGATATCAAAGAATCGAAAGAAAGAGAAAAAATACACTAATATCAATCATTGGGGAATCATGGTTTTCTTCTTGAAAAACACCATATAAAATAGGTGGAAGAGGTGGGTGGTTATGATCATCATTATTGATTCAAGTCAAGTGTATAAATAGAAGGCCAAGGTAGAAACATTATTTTTAAAAATCCAATAATGGTCTCCTATTTCTTACTATGTGTCTGGGCATATTATCTCATACAAAGAATTCACTCAAACGATCCTACAGAGCATTTCATATTATCTCATATTTCTTACTATGTATCTAGGCATATTATCTCATTCAAAGCATTTACTCAAATGAGCCATTGAAAGTGGGATAAAACATTTTCATTGTAGGATGTTTGAAATATTTAATCTTAGTGTTGGTTTGGTTTGAGTCTCAAAGAAGCTCTCTTATTTTTGTGACTCAATCCTAGATGTGCTGGGTGATTATGAGATAGCTTTGGAATGAGGTAAGCTCCTTTGTGTTGGGTGGTATGTAACTTTACTTTGTCTTAAATATTTTTCTATTTTGGGCAGTCACATTTTTAGTGAATTTAGTCTTTTTATTTATTTTTAAATATATGGTAGGGGAGGGAACTCGTTGTCTTTGAAAATACCTATAGATCCCTTTTGAAGTTACAGGCGTCCTTAGAGGAACTTGAATTACTATGTTTTAGAGGTACTTGTCGACGATTGTGGGTTTATTTTAGTTGCGTCATCTTGGATTTTTAGTATGGACTCTATATGGATTGGTGGAGACGAGAATTTAGTGGTATAATAGACTTTCAAAAGAATGTCAAAGCACTTAGAGGGACTAAGACAACCCATAGAGTATCTCAACATTCATATGAAAAAGCAGGAGGCAATTGTAATAACCCTGGTTAAGACCCATGATCTGATCCTAAGTATATTATGTAATTCCTGAAAGGCAAGACAATTGTACATTTCGGCATTATAATAATAAAAATTATAACTGGCTAAGGCATAATGCTAAAAGATCGGGGAATCATGTATTCACCAGAGTCAGCAAGGGGGTTAAAATTCATTAGGTGGGAAAACCTTTGCTAAAACCCTTTAATAATACTAAGTCCCTAAAAAATATCCAAAGTTTTAACTTAGGCATAATTCCATATGAATAACTTAAGACATAGATTTAAATATTAATTAAAGGAAGTGATTATGTGTTTTAATAAAATGGTTGGGAGAGCCCACGTGTTTTCCAGTTTTGCATGTAAAGACTTATGCATGCAAGGAAAAGTGGGTGCATGCCATTCTGGGCGAAGGTTGGGAAGAAAATTGATCTCTTTGGAAAATTTACCTTGTTGGGGTGTGTCTGGAGAACATGACAGTCAAATTTTATCTGAGAATGAAAATCTGAGATGAATTTCTCAACATGTGAGCCAAATTGTTGATAAATATCTATGGAAATGCTGTCCATTTTTCCTTTGGTTGCACCTGTGAAATGGAAATGGTGTATGAAATTATTTTAGTGGAATTCTAAGCACAGATGCAGTGATGGGTTTCACTGTGGTGCTAGTTAGAATGAAGCTAAGGGAAGGGATTGCACAGTTGGCATGGATTTGGTAAAAAACCAGTAAATCGTGTGCCAAGTGAGGAAATCCTGAGAGAAACCTAAGAATTGGAGAGGTGTCTCTTGGTTAATGCATGAGTCTCATCTCGGGGGTGGCATTTTTTCGAGAGATAGATGAGCAAAATTGCCTACAGTTGGATGGAGCATGCTTCACACATAGCCAATTTCCCATTTCAAGTGTTTTCAGATAAGTTTTTATTTCTCAATTTGGTTTAATTGATGAATATTGAATAAAATTACATGTTTATAAATTCCTGAGTTGTTTGTTGAATTCCTGTACATGGAATTGACATAGGTTTATTTCTGCAAATTATTTGTTTTCTGGTTAAAATTCTGGGTTTGATTTCTCGTAAGAAATTAAATTGCGCAGACCTGAAATTAGAGTTTTTCTTCAATAAATTATTAATTAAAGGGAAGGGCATTTTTGGTATGTTTAGCTATGGTATATTTTCCATAGAATGAATTTATTTACAACACCTATAAAATTGCTCGTAGGTTAATGTTTGAGTGTCCAATGGCCATAATATTACTCTGGACTTGTTATTTATTTACCCAACTGTTAAAAATCTAGCTTATTTACCTTTGGCATGATGGTTGATGGAAGTTTAACCATGAAATGACTATTTTTTCATGATATTTAATTATGGTTTCACGCGAAAATTGATTATTCAATTTGAGTGTTGAAAATTACAGCATATGAATTAAAGATAAAATTCATATGTAGTTCAATTTAATTTCCGGTGCATGGAAATTGTGTGAATTTTCATTCAATCATAAGCTTATAAATAATCCCGCTCAAACTATTATCGATTAATAGTTAAATTGAAAGATTCCTAGAGTTTAATTATTATTGCGTAGTAACTAAACCTTATTGCTTAATGAGTAATTGATTAGCCATGTACTTGGTTAATGTGCATAACTCAATCCATTAGGGAAAATGAAATATTTATTAAGTAATGGTTTACTGCCCATAGTTCAATTCAATACGAAAATTGAAATATTTGTGAAGTATTTATTTGAGTTTTTGTTCTTTAGCCTTGAATGGTATCTTGTATTTAGAAACCATGGGCTGATTTTGCTTACTTGTTTTGGATGTAATTATAATTGCTATATTATTTAATTTATGCATTTAATAAGTTGAGATATCAATTCTTACTGCGTGGTAATTGGATAAATTGGTATTTTCTATCCTACTTATTTTATAATATTAATGCGCAGTTAATATGTTGGAATATTAACTTTATTCCGCAATAATATGATAGTATATTAACTTTATTGCAGAGTTATTTAATTGGTAAGTTTAGTTAAATATGTTGGAATAATGAATTCCTTATATTTGAAATATTGGCACCATAGTGCTCAATTCCTAGATAGTTCTTAATGTGTAATTCTTAATAAAATGTTTTACTGTGCAGTATTTGGGCAGATAATTTTTTACTGTGCAGATTTTACTGCGCAGTTTTAATAGAATATTTACTGCGCAGTTTTAGTAAAGAATTTCATATGAAAGTTGGTCCAAGTATTAAATTATCATGGGTCCATTACAAGGAATTTTTAATTGGAAAATATTTATTATGTGAATCCATGATGAAATAATTTAGAATTGATAAATGTGCAACATATAATTAAAATAAGCTTCTGCCAAAATATTCATTTAATATGTTTTTTTGCTATGCATTGTTGTGCATAAGCTTAAATAATGCATATGAACTTTATGCATGTGCTATTAAATTTTTTTTTTTTGTGTATGTTAAGTTAATGTGACACTAGTTGTGTTACAAATTGGTATTAGAGATGAGGTTACAGCTCTTGAACCTTTGGGATTCCATTTTATTTGTTTGAAATGAATGTTTGCATGTTAAAGATGAAATATATATGCATGTGAAATATGATATGAACTAACAATCATGGATGATATCTCAGATTGCTAGTGACAACACAATTTTCAGACCACTATAATTGCAGATTTCCAAAGTAGTAGGAAAGCAATATTAAAAAAAATGGCAAAAGATCCTACATTATCCAACTTTGTTGAGGAAGTTGGTACGGATGTTCAAGAATTGAATCCAATGGTCATCAGACTGAGATGGGAACAATGGAAGTGTTCCAAACCTTGAAAGACATACAATTTTGGGAATAGAAAAATTCTACAGAGCTTAGAACAACAAAATCAAATAAATCAACAAGTGATGCAAAATCTGGTACAATTACAAAATCAGATGCAACAAGTGTCTCCCATTGTAAGAAGGAAAGAAGATGAATCAAGGAACAGAGAATTTCCAGAAAGATATCAACATTCCAGAGATAAAGATTAAGGCAAAAAGGAGTTGCATTTCCAATATCGAACAGTTTAAAGTCATCATGGGAATGAGATGCCTAAAATCCAACATGATACTCATTCTAGAAGGCATCAAAAGAGAAAACATGATGGAAATATATTATAGGCTGAACTTAAGAAAATTAAACCTCCCACTTTTGATAGGGAAAAGTTTGGATAAATTGCAGAGATTTGGCTCCTAGAAATGAAGAAATATTTGCAATTACATGATTATTTTGATAATCAGGAAGCTCGTATTGCTATATATAATCTTTAAGGAAAAGCTTATAGGTGGTGGAAGCATCTGAAGGTAGAAAACCTGGATGAAAGGAAAATTTCACGGAAGAGGTTTCAAAGGTATTTCAAGCATGAATACTTGTCCCAACAATACTATGATAATAAAATGAAATAGTTCTTTGAACTCAAACTAGGAAATATGACTATGGAAGAATATGAAAAAATATTCCTAGAATTACTATGTTACATTGAATTTATTCAAGATGAAAAGATTAAGATTCAACGATTTCTCAATGGTTTACCATCATTTTACAAGGACCGAATAGATTATGATGAAATTCACACTTTGAAGGAAGGAATTAAGAAAGCGAAATGTTTGTATGAACAAGGTAAAAGTAGGCAAGATGTGTGCAAAGTTTGGAAGGGTAAACTAAAAGATAAGCAGAACCAAAGGAGAAATGGGTTTAAGCCTCTTGGTGTTAAACAAGATTTGTTTAATTTTTCCAAACATTCAAATCTGAAAGGTGAATCAAGGGTGATTGATTCTATAGGAAAAAAGAAACCATTCCAAGTTAAATGATGGAAATATGGAGGTGAACATTACCTCAATAATTGTCCTGAAAGGAAAAATAAAGTTGATGGTATGTATAATGTGCAAGAAGCTTCTACGGTGGAAGATGTTGCTAGAAGTGTTCCTCGCACATACATAGCTTTGGATAATATTTAGGCGGACCACCAGTCATCAATGATTGAAATTGAATGTAAAATAAATGATTTGTCAATTTCAATTTTAATTGATTCCGGAGCTTCTTACAGTTATGTAAATACCAATCTGGTTGAAAGATGCAATTTAGTAAGCAGTAACCTTCCTAAGCATGTAATGGTACAATTGGCTACCATAATGAAAAGGAAAATTACTTGTATAGTTAAAAATTGTTTCTTGGAAATGAATGGGTTTCATACCAAAGTTGATTTAGATATCAGTCCTCTCAATTCTTATGATGTGTTGATTGGAATGGATTGGCTAGAAAATCATTTTGCAGTTTTGGACTTCCATAAAAAAATTATTACTTGCCTGGATGAGAACAAGAATATAGTTCAGATAAATAGTATTCCAAGACCAATCTCCATAAGACAAATTTCAACCATGCAAATGAAGAAATATTTCAGAAAAGGGTGCCAGTTGTATTCCATACATGCGGAGGAAATGACAACTGAAAATGAAACAAACTTTAATGAACATCCAGTGTTGAAAGAATTTGAGGATGTGTTCCAAGATGTACCCAAGTTACCACCAAAGCGGAACATTGACTTTACAATTGATTTGGTGCCTGGAGCTCTGCTAGCATCAAAAGCTCCTTACAGAATGAGTACCCCACAGCTGAGGGAATTGCATATGCAATTGGAAGAGTTATTAAAGAAGGGTTATATACGGCCCAGTGTGTCACCTTGGGAAGCACCAACTTTGTTTGTAAGAAAGAAAGATGGCACACTAAGATTGTGTGTGGATTACAGGCAACTTAATAAAGATACAATCAAGAACATGTATCCACTACCAAGGATTGATGATCTCTTTGATCAGTTGAGAGGGGAAAAAGTATTTTCCAAGATTGATTTGAGATCTGGGTATCACCAAGTGCTTATAAAAGATGAGGACATCAACAAAACAACTTTTAGAACTAGATATGGACATTATGAATATTGAATATTTCCTTTTGGTTTTACAAATTCCCCAGCCACATTCATGTGCTAATGATTGGTGTGTTTAAAGAATTTTTGGACAAGTTAATTATAGTGTTCTTGGATGGTATTTTGGTGTATTCCAAATCTGAGGAAGAGCATGAAGAGCATCTCCGGATTACTCTGCAAATCTTGAGAGAAAATCAACTATATGCAAAACTTAGCAAATGCTCATTTTATCAGAAGCGACTCTTGTATTTGGGTCACATCATCTCGGAGGAGGGAATAGCAGTGGACCCAACAAAAATAAAATCCATATAGGAATGGCCCACTCCGAAAAGTGTCACAGAAGTAAGATTATTTATGGGGCTTGCAGGTTATTACCGAAGGTTCATAGAATCTTTCTCTCGGATTGCAAATCCGATTATGTCATTACAAAAGAAGGACGTGAAGTTCATTTGGAACAAAAAGTGTGAAGAAAGCTTCAGACTCTTGAAAGAATTACTCACATGTGCTCCAATATTAAAAATTCCAGATCCAGACAGAGAGTATTTGGTTTGTACAAATTCATCTCTAGAAGGATTCGGTGGAGTTTTGACGCAATAAGTGCATGTGATTTATTATGAATCATGAAAGATGAAGGAACATGAAAAGAACTATGCTACTCATGATCTAGAGTTAGCTTCTATAGTTCATGCACTCTGGATGTGGAGGCATTATCTCATGGGGAACATATTTAAGTTGAAGATGGATCATCATAGTCTGAAATATTTGTTTGAGCAACCTCAATTGAATGCCAGACAAGCCAGATGGATTGAATTTATGAGTGAATTCAATTTTGAAATTGAGTACATAAAGGGCAAAGAGAACCGAGTGGCAAATACACTTAGTACGAGTCAAATAATGCAAATTTCAGCTATCAACAATTGGAAATATGATTTAAAAATCAAGTTACATGAGGCACTAAAAGCAGATGAACATTATTTACAAGTGGTGGCAGCATTGCAAGCAGACAATAGGCCATTACAATTTTCCAAATATGCATTGGATAAAGATGGAATTCTTCAATTTAATGGTAGAATTTATATACCAGTTGAAAGTTGAAGAAAATTATATTACATGAAATGCATAATGTGCCTTATGTAGGTCGTCCTGGATACCAAAATATGTTGACGGCAATTAAGAAAGAATATTATTGGCCAGGCATGAAGAAAGAAGGGGCCATATTTATTGCTCAATGCTTGGAATGTCAAAGAGTAAAAGTGGAACATAAACACCATGCTGGTCTACTAAATCCATTGCCAATACCAGAGTGGAAGTGGGATGTGGTAACCATTGATTTCATTACAAAGTTACCTAGAAAACGGAAGCAACACGACTCCACTATGGTAGTGGTTGACAAATTTTCAAATTCAGCTCATTTTGTTCCAGTGCAATCAACATTTAAAGCAGCTAGGATTGCAGAAATTTATATGAGGGAAATTGCTAGGTTGCATGGTATTACTAAGGCAAATGTTTCGGATCAAGATCCAAACTTCACCTCAAACTTTTGGAAGGGTTTGTTCAAATAATTTGGGACCAAACTCAATTTTAGTACAGATTATCATCCATAGACGAATGGACAGACTAAGCGAGTAAATCAAATCATTGAAGACATGCTCAGAATGTATGTAATGGACAAACCCAATAAATGGGAAGATTACCTGTACTTAGTGGAATTTTCCTGCAATAACGGTTACCAAGCATCATTGAAGATGAGTCCATTTGAAGCATTATATGGTAGGAAATGTGATGTTCTTGTGAATTGGGACAAACCAGTGGATAAAATAATAGTTGGACCATAAATGATTCAGGATATGGAACAATAGGTAACCAAAATAAACCAGAACTTGAAGGTAACTCAAGATTGTCAGAATAGTTATGCAGATAAAAATAGAATGCATATAGAGTTTCAAGTTGGGGAAAAAGTGTTCCTAAAGGTCGGAGTGTTGGCTCAAACCCAGTCAACAGGGGTTCCACTCACTGTCGACGCATACCGCAGTCTCCCTGGCCACCGACCTGAACAAGTTTTATCCCACCCAGCAACACCTGCGGAGCAGATGAGGTCTCACCCGAGGCATCCAGGGAGAGCAGACAGAACCATGTTTTCGCCGAATGAAGGAGGATGGTTGCGGCTGTAATACTTAAACTCATTGAAACACTAGGACAGAGATATTTAAGTATTTAGCATAGTATTAAAGCAATATTCAACCCAAACATTCATCATCGCAAAAATAGTAATTGTAAAGCAAATATCGCATCAAAGAAGCATGACATTATTTGTATAGTGCAACATCGCATTACCATAACTGAACAGATTGAACACAGAGATTGTACCAAAATAGCTTCATCATATTATCATTGTCAACCCAGATATAATGTCTCTACAAAAACTAGATCTCCGCAATGACTCTTGACATCAAAACATACCCGAAAATCATACAACCCACATTAGAGCTTCGCCTTATTCTCCAGCAAATTGTGTTCTTTCAACACTTACAATTCTTATCTATATATAGGTTTTCACCTTACAACTCTTTTCCACTTACTAACGACTTACTAACTGACACTATGGACAAATGACCCACTCTCTAACTGACCTAGTCCACAAACGACCAAAAGCCCGCATTTTGTGGTATAACTGACTCAACAGTACATAATATGTGGTCCAAATGACCCAAAACCTGCAATCCGCCGTACAATTGACCCACACATGCACAAAATCATCCTCCGTTGTCGCCTTTTGCGCCATCTTCTACCTTGTCGTAGCATTGGAGATGCTGCGATACCATCTTACCAAACCGCATGCCAACAGGCCCCCAACACAATCTTGTGGCTCGCCCTCGAGCCACACAAACTGGATACGGTGTACTCAGTCATTTTGACTTTGCTAGGCTAAACGATAGTGCTGCAACTGTTTTTGCTGTCTGGATCACGCGGTGTTGTTCTGCTCCTTCTGCTACACGGATCATCTGCTCGCTATCATGTACTTCTTGCCCAAAAGTGGACTCACACCAGCTTACTGTCGCAGACCTTGCAAACTCATCCTCCAGTCTCGAGAGACCGAGTGTAGATGGAGAGAAATTTTGCAAGCAACGCCAAGGTGTAAAACATGTCAGCAGTTTCAGCACATATGTTTCACACCAGTAAGCATATGTTACAGGGACCCGAGGTCGATGACCCCCTCCTTTGGTGTGGTCGCAGGGACCATGAGACTTTGAACCTTCACCAATTGCCTAGACATCTCGAACAAGACCTCATGCTTGTAACCCATGAGTGACTGAGGCACAACTTTCTCTAACTGCTCATGTACACTCGTGGTTCGGGCCCTCAGCGCACTTGGTGTGCTCCCGCAAGAAATAAAATGGATCATTTCCACAACCTCCTTGGAATTCCTAACTTAACTAGATGTCCGGACGTCTCGTAACATAACCTCTCTGAACTAAAAACAACCTCTGTGCTCCCATTATCCGTGGGGCCTATATTTATACAGTGCATTCGATCGTTCGTCTGCCTTGGCAATCCTATGCACCTCCTACTCATTCTCCAGGGTAATCATAAGATTCCATTACTCGGACATCAGAAGTGGGCGGAGCGATCATACCCCCGCCTGTCTCCCTGTGTGCAAAAGTGTGCAAAGAAGCCCTTCTTCCATACCGCCATGGTGGATGCCTCATTCCAACCTGCAACCCATCCCTCCAGGTGTCGTCGACCATGCTGCCTCGGTGTATTCCTCATTCCACATGTGCATATTTCTGACACGATCTGATTTGTCTAATCGAGTAGATCTTCCAAAAAATAAAGATGCCGGCTACGTAATGATTTCTGATGTGACCCGAGCGCAACACTGCTAGTTGTTGTGGGTCATTTTTCACTTGCGACACAAGCCCTTCTGCTTGCGCATTTGTTTCTTCGTCGGTGTGCCATCCTGCCATCGATCATCTTGCAACACACACACACACATTTTTTTTTTTCATGCGACTCAGGCATCGTGCTATTCCAAGCCCAACTGATAGGGCTTCAACCTATGACCATTCACCAATTTTGGGAGCATCACCCTGTCCAGCTGCTATAGCTGAACCGTGCCCCCTGAAGTAATACTATTGATACGATACGGACCAAGCCAATGCATCTGCAATTTTCCTGGATGTTTCATAAACTTGCTGTCATACAACAACACCAAGTCGCCCTGCTGAAACTATTTTTTTTTTATGTGTCAATCATGCCATGCCTTCTGGCGATCCTTCTCTACCCCCTAGTGGAACCCAGCGATGAAACGATCTTCCTCCAACTTCACCAACTGCTCGAGACGTTCATCTAGGGACGCTGCATCATCCAGGCCTGTTACGGCCGCGATGCGCAAACTCGAGACAATATACTCCATGGGCATAATTGCTTCTTGTCCATATACTAACCTGAATGGTTTTTTCCCTGTCAACCTTTTACACGTGGTGCGATAGGCCCATAACACCGCTAGGATTTTCAGATCCGAGTTGTCATGGTTCATATTGCACACCTTTGTCAGTGCATGTTCCAATACCTTGTTGAAGGCTTCCAAAGTGCCATTTGCTTGCGGATGATATGGTGTACTCTTTTTGTGCTGTATCTGCAGTTCCTCCGTCAATGCGCTGATGGTGTGATTGAGAAAGTGGCTGCCCTGGTCACTCAGCAGTATCTTGGGGTAGCCGAAACGAGTGATGATGTTATCAAACAAAAATCGCGTTGCCGTTGCTGCGAAACAATCAACTACTGGTGCCTCCTCTGCCCATCGAGTCAAATACTCTGTCGCTGTGATAATGTAGCACGCACCCGTGTGGTTCCCTGGTGGATTGATCGGTCTGAAAAAATCCACTGCCCATTTGTCGAATGGCTGCAATGTCTACTGAGGCATGAATGGCATCTCATCGCGTCGGGATGGTTTTCCAGTTCGCTGACAGATATCACAGGACCGCGCATAGTTCATCGCATCATTATGCAGTGTGGGCCATAATAGTCCGGCACGCAGCACTTTCGTAGAAGTTGCCCGACTGCCATAGTGTCCTTCGGCTACTCCTCCATGTGCTTCTGCTAATATCTGCGCTTGCTCATGCGGTAAGACACATCTGCGCATTACTTCATCAACACCCATTTTGTATAACTCTCCTGCAATTAGTTGGAAGTCCACTGCCTTGACTACCAACTGCTTCTTCATACTGGTGGTGAACTCGTTGGGTGAAGTACCCGTTGTCAGAAACTGAATGATTTCCATAAAGTAGTCATCTGTAACCTCAACCCGAAACAGTTGGGCATCTGGTAACCCATCTTCAATGTTGGTCGGCTCTTCTCCTGTATCGATCCACGAGAGATGATCAGGACTAGCATTCAACCGGCCGGGCTTCACAATAATTTCAAAATCGAATTCCTGAAAAGGAAGTAGCTATTGGCATATCTTCCCCTCCAACACAGGCTTATTGACCAGGTATTTTAAGGCAGAATGATCTGTGAACATCTTGAAATGGCCTCCCAGTAAGTAATGGCGAAACTTCTGCAAAGCGTAAACCATTTCCAGACCTTCCCTCTCCGTAGTAGTGTAGTTTCTTTCTGCAGATGACAACTTCCAGCTAGCAAAAGAAATGGGGTGATCGAGATCCCCTTCTCCTGGTTGAGCCAGTACGACGCCCAACGCAATCGATGAGGCATCAACATGGACGTGGAATTCCTTACTCCAGTCCGAAAATACCAATATCAGTGCCGACGCCATCTTTGCCTTCAGTGTTTCAAAGCTATCCTGACATTCCAGGATCTACTGGAACGTCGCATCCTTCTTCAACAACTTCTCCATAGGGGCAGTAATCGTAGCATAACTCCTGATGAACTTGCGATAATACCCTGTGTGTCCCAGCGTCGCTCGTAACTGCTTAACAGTAGTCGGTGGTGTCAAACTCAGAATAAGTGCTATCTTTGCCGGGTCAACCAATAATCCTTGCTTACACACAATATGACCTAATGGTATGCCAAACGGTGCACAAAATATGCATTTCTTCAAATTCAGCGATATCTGGTGCTGTTGGCATCGCTCCAACATCAACCGCAGATTCACCAGATGATCGCGAACCAACCCATAGACCATCCAATCATCCATTTATACCTGTAAAAACTTCTGAATGAAATCTTTGAATGTAGCAACGACAACCCATGATAATATCGCAGGTGCATTCTTCAAGCCAAACGACATCACGGTGTACTGAAAGCAACCCCATTCGGTAACAAAAGTTGTCTTATGGCGATCTTCTTTGGCAATACGGATCTGGTGGTAGCTAGAGAACCCATCTGTGAATGAGTACATCTACTAGCCGCCCACTCCTTTGAGCACTTCATCAGTAAATGGGGTCAGAAATGGGTCATGCAAGCAGGCATCGTTCAACTTTCGTAAATCCACACAGATGCGCACCTCTCCAGTCTTCTTGTCCTGCACCACCATAGGACTGATCCATTTCAACTCCTCAACCAGTTCAATAATACCAGCATCCAACATGCAATCAAGTTCTGCCTTGACCCTCTCCTTGTGTCGTGGATTTAGCCAATAGGGTCGTTGCCGGACCGACTTAGCGTCTGGTTTTAATGGAATCTTCATCTCCCCTAAATCGCCCAAAATCCCCTTCATGTCAAATTTTTTTGTCGAGAATACATCTTGAAACTCATGGAGCATATCAGTAACCTTGCTTATCAGCTCATCATCCCAGTAATCCCCGACATTTGCGAACTTCATAGTGTCCTCTGTCCCAATGTTAATCTTGCATATTTTCAGCGGCTGACTGATAGGATCGCTTGGCGCATCAGGTGGTACCACATCACGACTTCGTTCGGATTCTGGGATATTCACATTCCGTGGATCATCACCATCTTCTGGCCCACCACTGATATTGAAGCATTCCATTAGATACTGCATCTGGAAATGCGCATGTGGATCTGCAGGATAGGCCACCGGGACAACCAGTGGAATGACATCACAGATGAGCTGTAATACATTATTGACCTCGGGATCATCATCCGAAAAAATGAATGTATGGGTAAAACACACGGTGAGCTCTAACCAAGTATAAATTTCCCCTCGCAACTCCGCTGCAGTATACCATGAGCCTGGCATCTCATCCAAAGTATGGATAAAAGCATGGACCCACTCATATTTTGGTCACGATACCCATAACTGCTGACACTCCATTGAATGACCACCAAGGTCGTCCCAACCATCATACTTACCAGTGTGGTAGACCTCGGTATTGCCAAAGCGTACCATCATCAATCTTATGCATTTCGACCATCCATCAATTGATGCCTTGTGTGTTTCCCACCAGCGTGTTGGAGCAACCTTCAATGCTTTGTTCAACGCCAGCAATCGCTGAGGTTCGAAAACTCTTTCTTCAAACTTCGTCAGAAAGTCAGAGACGCCAGGAATCCCTTCATATGTTGGGAGTGTAACCGTTTCAGTTGTGATATGGCATACTGACTGTATAACCAACCCACACTTACGGAGCGATACCTCGTGCAAGCGGTTCTGCCAATATTCTAGCGCATCATCAAATTTGGAGGACGCAGAGATGTCGCTGCGCCATCCCAGCTCGCCGTTGGCAGTCGGATGGATATAATATTCAGAAATATTGAATGCATGGTCCCATCCACTGGGATCATCGTCCTTCACTGGCTCTATGTAGCAGCGTCCCTCAGCCGGATCCAACGGGGCGATAACTCTGAGATCTCGATTTTCAAAAGTCATCATTCATCGCTTGAAGTTGATTACAGCTCCACTATCATTAGCCCATCCAATCCCCAGTAATGCTAGATAAGAGCTTCCTCCCTCGACTACTTCTATTACATCAAAGTTAGCATATGTTTTCATTCCCTCAATGTCCACCACCATTCATGGAAATCTCCCAATTGGTGTTACTTTAGCGTGATTAGCTAACCGGAGCTATATAGGAGACCAGCTCAATGGGGGGCTCCCCATCTTCTGCCAAGCCTACCTGTTCAAGATTTTGACATCCGAACCAAGGTCCAGAATAACCGAATCAACATCGTAGTCGCCAATTTGAATATTCATCCGCATCTCCTTACCCATCTTCCATCATTGCAGGGAATTAACCGCGAGCTCTTGTCGATCCTGGGTCGGTCGTCACAACAAGGCTTCAATCGCAGCAAGATCATCGGGATCTCTGGACAAGGACAAACAATGTTCCAAAAATGCTCGAAGCGTGTTGGACCGTTGTGACGGGACGGCCTCCGAAGTGGCATCAAAAGTAGAGGGCATGTCATACATAACAGCTTTACCTCGGTCATTTTCTAGTGCACGTCCCATTTGAAGAAACGTCTCCCGCTCCTCATCAATGTCAAATGCTACCTTATTTTGTCCGGCTAACCTGATCATTGAACTGTTCACTCCAGTTGTCTTTCTTCCGCGAGTGACCATAGCAATATAAGCATCCTGCGGTCTTGGTTCTGTAGAAATTGTCGAGATGTTTGCAACCTGGGTCTGGTTCAATGGAAAATTCCCAGCTGGGTACACATTCTGATTCTGATTCTGATTCTGCCACATATTCTGGTTCTGTACTGGTTGTTGCACTGGGTTTTGGGTAGGCTGCTGTTCCTGGGGCTGGTTCTGCAACTGGGGAGTATTTCCTGCTTGCCATCGCGCAATCAACTGTGGAAAATTCTCAACCATGTGATCGTTAACAAAGCAGAACGTACACTGGTTCTGTAGTAGCGGAAAGTCTCGCTGGTAGTGTCCCCATACCACACAGTGATAGCATTGAACAGTTCCACGACCACCTCGTCCTCCTCCATGATCGAATACACTGCCACGGCCACCCCGGTATCCTCCCCGAAATCCTCCTCGCTATTGGTACCGTGGTTGATTAAACTGTTGCTGCACTGGTGCCAGTTGCATTCCTTGTCCTTGTGGTGCATACTGCGGTTGTTGTACATACTATGGCTATTGTGGATCCATCTGCATCGAAGCATATTGTGGCATGAATTGTGGGGGTTGTTGCTGCTGTAGTACAAACTACATCTGTGGTTGAGGTAGCGGCTGGGCTACCTGCGGTTGCGGATGTTGTATGGTATGCTGGTCGTCCTTGACATAAAATGCATCACACATTCTTTCTTGTAGCAACCCATATGCACGACAATCCTTGTCGTCGTGACCCACCGATTTGCAGAATGTACAATAAAGATTCCTTGGGGTGGTGACCATTTTCTGCATATATGGGAAATTGTCATGACTGTTCCCATACACCTGGAAGATGCAAGACCACGGCATGCTACCACCATTCAATGGATTTAGCGCTCCTAAAACCAAATAATTGCGGAAGTCTGGGCAATTGTCCTTCCTATGCCCTTCTCCTCGATATCGCATACACCAAACATCATCGCACTGCTCCTTTCCATTTTTCAAATCTTGCAGTTGTATAGTTAAGTTAGCGAGTTGTGTTTGTATCTGCGACATCTCGGCTGCATTTTCTCCAATTGGCGACGCCTCCAATCGCATTGCAATCTCCAGAGCTTCACTGGGCGTCGAGATGTTTTGGTGCATCAATGGTAGCCGAATATGTGGTAGTAGTGCCGCCATGAACCATTATTTATGTTGGACAGTGCTCATATCAAAACTAACCTTTGCCATCAATGTCTTGAATTGCTGGTCGAAATCCCATACCGTCTCATTGGGATACTGCTTAATTTCTTTCAATTCTATAATATATTGAGCCTCAGACTTGGGCCTTCTAAATTCGGCAATCAGCCCATCCCGAATCTCATCCAATGACTTCTTTGGGATCCTTTAGGGACTAGAACTAACTTCATAAACCAATCTAATGCACGAGCTCGTAGAGTCGTCACTAACTGTCCTTTTTTAGCAGCATCAGCAGTGATCTGTTTGATGGTCCAGACCGCTTCACACAAAAACCAATACTGTTCTGGTTTGTCTATCGCACTTCCATGGAAAAATGGTAACTTAGCATCATTTCCCGCCATTCTAGGCTTCCTTCCTCCTTTCGCTGTACCGCTACCAATTAACTTCTGTGGGATTGACGAACTTGGCGGTGTCGAAGTGGTATTTCTTGCTATTTGAGAGATAGTGAGCGGAGGTGTGGGTACGTTGGTGCTGGGGTTTGGTCCTTCCTATATCCTAGGCGTATCCTGGATGTTCTTTTCAGGACTGTGAGGTCGCTTCGTCCCATGTGGTCTTCCTTCACGGTCTTGCGGTTCGAAAGCATCAGGACATTCTCCCGTCCTCAGCCTCTTTTCCTATCGGAACCTCGCTCCTCCCCTCATAAGACCACTCTCTTCCTTGGCTTCACTCACAGTCTCATCATGACCTTCACCCATCTACCCCTTAACATTCCATGCAGCCCCTCCCAACCATCGCGGTACCCACGGCCTCCGCCCACCAGGCTGTCTACTGATCAAGATGCATATTCAATATACCCTTTTCGCAAATAAGCATCTTGATCGACAGTAAAAACCTACCCCGAGGTTCGTGGAAAAAATATCTTTCAGCTTCACTATAGGACTTCTGAGTATCAATCGCGAACTTTGTGATATAGCCCTCTAGGATGCTATCGAACCACACTTCGACAGCCCGCGATGCTTTATTATCAACTTCCTGCAGTTCCTGAAGCAATTCGGGGGTCCAGGTCGTCGGTTCACCACCTTGGAAGTTCCTCTTCTGGAATGTCAACTTTGCCAACCATTCAAACAATAGGACTGGTAACTCACAGAAGAACCATTCATGCGGTCTGTCGTGAATGTATCTATCTACCCACTGTCCTACTGTCAATCAAGTGTTCCGGCTTTCCTCTTCAGCGAATTCGTGCAACTTCTGATCAAACCATTCTTGGATCTCTGGTTTCGTTGGGTGCCACAACATCTCCTCCTTTCACTTCGAACACGGTCCCAGCAACGAAACCATTTGTTGGCTCAAACCTAGTCGACAGGGGTTCCACTCAGTGTCGACACATACCGCAGTCTCCCTGGCCACCGGCCCAGACAGGTTTTATCCCACCCAGAAACATCTGCGGAGCAGATGAGGTCTCACCCGAGGCGTCCAAGGAGAGCAGACGGAACCATGTTTCCGCAGAATGAAGGAGGATGGTTGCGGCTGTAATACTTAAACTTATTGCAACACTAGGACAGAGATATTTAAGTATTGAGCATAGTATTAAATCAATATTCAACCCAAACATTCATCATTGCAAAAACAGTAATTGTAAAGCAAATACGCATCAAAGAAGCATGACATTATTTGTATAGTGCAACATCGCATTACCATAACTGAACATATTGAACACAAAGATTGTACCAAAATAGATTCATCATATTATCATTGTCAACCTAGATATAATGTCTCTGCAAAAACTAGATCTCCGCAATGACTCTTGACATCAAAACATACCCGAAAATCATACAACCAACATCAGAGCTTCTCCTTATTCTCCAGCAAATTGTGTTCTTTCAACACTTACAATTCTTATCTATATATAGGCTTCCGCCTTACAACTCTTGTCCACTTACTAACGACTTCCTAACTGACACTATGGACAAATGTCCCACTCTCTAACTGACCTAGTCCAAAAATGACCAAAAACCCGCATTCTGCGGTATAATTGACTCAACAGTACATAATATGTGGTCCAAATGACCCAAAACCCGCAATCCGCAGTACAATTGACCCACACATGCACAAAATCATCTTCCGCCGTCGCCTTTCGTGCCATCTTCTGCCTTGTCGCAACATCGGAGATGCTGCGATACCATCTTACCAAACCGCCTGCCAACATTGAGGCAGAAAAATTTCATTGTAGTTGGGTAACTACAATAATTTGGCCGCTAGATTTTGTGGACCTTTTGAGATCCTAAAAAAAATTGGATCAGTAGCCTATGAGCTAGCTCTACCTCCTACAGTTAGTGTGCACAATGTTTTTCATGTTTCATTATTGAAAAAGTATGTTTATGATTCTAATCACATACTTGATTGGTCTGTGGTACAGATGGAACCCGAAGGGGAAATCCAAGTACAACCACTTTTCATATTAGACAGAAGAGTCAAGATACTCAGGAACAGGGTCATAGGACAGGTAAAAGTCCAATGGACCCACTTCAATCCTGAAGAATCGACTTGGGAATTAGAAGACGAGATGCGGGAAGAGTATCCCCATCTAGTTTGAAGACTGTACATATGTAATTAAATCTAAAAATTTTGTTTATGTTTTTTGGACAAAGATAACACCGAGGACAGTGTTGAATTTAAGGGGGAGGGGAATGTAATACCCTTGGTTAAGACCCATGAACTGATCCTAAGTACAATGTGAATATTATTATGTAATGCCTGAAAGGCAAGACAATTGTAATTTTCAACATTATAATAAAAAAAATTATGACTGGATGTGGCTGAGGCGGAACGCTAAAAGATCAGGGACTCATGTATTCACCAAAGTCGGCAAGGGGGTTAAAATTCATTAGGTGGGAAAACCTTTGCTAACACCCTTTAATAATCCTAAGTCCCTAAAAAATATCCAAAGTTTTAACGTAGTCATAATTCCATATGAATGACTTAAGACATAGATTTAAATATTAATTAAAGGAAGTGATTACGTGTTTTAATAAAATGGTTGGGAGAACCCACGTGTTTTCCAGTTTTACATGCAGAGACTTATACATGCAAGGAAAAGTGGGTGCGTGCCATTCTGCGAGAAGGCTGGGAAGAAAATTGCTCTCTCTGGAAAATTTACCTTGTCGGGGTGTGTATGAGAGAACAATGTAGTCAAATTTTATCTGAGAATGAAAATCTGAGATGAATTTCTCAACCTGTGAGCCAAATTGTTGATAAATATCTATTGAAATGTTGTCCATTTGGCCTTTGGTTGCACATGTGAAATGGAAATGGTGTATGAAATTCTTTTAGTGGAATTCTAAGCATAGATGCACTGATGGGTTTCACTGTGGTGTTAGTTAGAATGAAGCTAAGGGAAGGGATTGCATAGTTGGCATGGATTTGGTAACAAACTAGTAAATCATGTTTTCCAAGTGAGTAAATCCTGAGAGAAACTTGAGAATTGGAGAGGTGTCTCTTGGTGAATGCATGAGTCTCAGCTCAGGGGTGGAATTTTTCCGAGAGATAGATGAACAAAATTGCCTACGGTTGGGTGGAGCGTGCTTCACACACGTCTAGTTTCCCATTTCAAGTGTTTTCAGATAAGTTTTTATTTCTCGATTTGGTTTAATTGATGAATGATGAATAAAATTACATGTTTATAAATTTTTGAGTTGTTTGTTGAATTCCTGTACATGGAATTGACATAGGTTTATTTCTGCAAATTATTTGTTTTCTGTTTAAAATTCTGGGTTTTATTTCTTGTAAGAAATTAGATTGTGTGGACTTGAAATTAGAGTTTTTCTATGATAAATTATTAATTAAAGGGAAGGGAATTTTTGGTATGTTTAGCTATGGTTTATTTTCCATATAATGAATTTATTTACAACACCTATAAAATTGACCATAGGTTAATGTTTGAGTGTCGAATGGCTGTTGGCACGGGTCCAAAGTGCACAAGTGCGGTATTTCCAATGACGAAAGGGTCATCGACATGAACAAAGGAACGGTCGAAAAGTGTAAAAGAGTCGACAAATAAGGAATATTTGGTTAAGTTAGTTAGTAATGGGTCATTTGGACCATTTTGTAACGACCAAGTGAGCCTATAAATAGGAGTAGGATTGTAATCCTAAGGGCATCTTTGAAGAGCATATCTTTTGGCATCCATTTTTTTGTACCTTTATAGCGAATTGTATCTCTATGCGAACTTGATCTGAATCGCATCTTTTGTTTTGAGTTTCATATTGGTTCTACGAGGTGTATTATGCGATGTATGAGACTAGTCGATGAAGAATGAGAAGGATTGATTGTGTTATATCTCTATCTCTGTATTTCGTATCGGAGTATGATTGAATGTCAATTATTGCAGTAGTTAATGGTTCAATGTGTTGTATGAATGAAATTCCAGTTATGTTATGCATCTCAGATCTCTTAAGTATGCTTTGATAATCTATCAATATGTAGATCTGATTAAATTGTCGACTGTGAGATAATTGTGTTTGAGGGTTATGTCATTCTCTGAGTTAAGTAGATATGGTCGATAGGTCAACAATATGATATTCTGATGTGAATTCAAATCTGTGGTTTATTTTGGGAATGAGTGTGAGATGATGCATGTCTTCTTACAACTACGAAAACATGATTCCTGCATCCCCCTTAGACATATCGGGGGAGACTGCACTCGCTCCGCGGGTGTTGTTGGAAAGGGTAAAACCTTTTTGGGCCGATGTTTATTGGAGTCTTTGTTGATGTTTGTTGAAAACAGTGCGAAGTGAACCCCTGTCGACAGAAGTGTGTCAACAAATGGTTCTGTTTCCAGGACCCTAGTGTGAAAAGAAGAGGACATGTTGTGGCATCCGACAAAACCAAAGATTCGCGACTGGTTCGACAAAAATACACGAGAGTTCGCTGAAGAAGAGAATAAAAAACCTGGAAGGTCGACAAGTGAGTGGTTGTAGAATTATATCTACTCTGATACCCATGAAGTATTTTTCTACAAATTTCCGATATTGTTGCATGAATGTTTGGTGCAACTAACTTTCCAGAAGAAGAAATTCCAAGGAGGTGAACCTGAACATTGGACCCCAGACTTGATCCAATAGTTGAAGAGGGTCAATAATAAGGCTTCAAGGGCTGCCGACATTTGGGTATAAAGCATTTTGGAGGGATATATTATTGAGTTTGTTGTTGACACAGTTAAATCCTACAACGACGCAGAGAGGAATTCTTTAAAGGACCCAGAGGAAGGTATCTGTTGTCACTACAGTTGTGGATCAATATGCTCATTTGTGAAAAGGGGATATTGAAGATGAACTCCGACGAGTAAATCCCTGGTGTGCGGAGGCTATGGGTATCATGCGGATGAGGGTTTTATGGAATGATGCGGGGTAGATGGATATGAGCTACAACGAATGGTTGTGGTCTCCTACGAAGTGGGGTGAGGTTCCGGACAGAAAAGAAGAGGAGGACTAAGATAAAGAGAGAGTCTCCTAGTGCGACCGGAATGGAGAACTGTGAAACAAGACCACAAGGGAATAAGCGACCCTACAGTGATGAAGGGAATGACCAGGCTACCTCTGAACCTAAGGAAGGAAAAACCCAAATCTACAACATACCCACAACTCTGTGCACTATGCCAAACTTTGTAGGAAGAAATACAAGTTCTTCGTAGGGTTGTCTTGCGTGTCAAAATAGCGGTAACAGTAGCAGATCGACTAATACTGGTAGAAAACCAAGAATGGCAGGCAATGACGTGAAGCTATTGTTGTTTTAGGGTAACGGGACAGAGAATCCCAAGTAGTACTGGCACTTATGCGAAGCTGTATGGATAGTGAAACAAGTCCAAGATGATGATATCAAGAAAGGACAATTGGCGATGAATTTTAGGGGCCGTGTGCTGGACTGGTCTATGAATTTTGTGCAAGTACCTGCAGGGTGTCCACAGAAGACCCTAGTAGAAATCAGGGCTGGATTGATCGACGAATTTAAGAAACTGAAGTCGGAATCGTAGTATATTACAGAGTTAAAGGAAATAAAACAATTCCCTAATGAATCAGTGTGGGATTTCGATCAGAGGTTCAAAACTCTGATGGACAAGGTTAGTTTCAAAATGAGTGATGTATAGCATAAAGAATGGTTCATTGCATATTTGGTACCCCACATTCGCATGCCACTGATGCAACAGAAGATCATATCCCAAGCGGAATCCCTAAAAATTGTGATGAATCTCGAGGCTTCACCAATCAGTGAAATTGGGATTGGCATGAGCCAAATCCAGTCACAACTGGCAAACTTGACTATCCAACTGCAGGATATCAAGAAGGGGAAATAAGTCCACGAAGAAGTATCATGCAGTCGATGTAAGTCTGAAGGACATCACAAGGATCAGTGTCCTAAGTTCCATGAATATGTACAGTCTGGTGCACCAAATCCACTCAGTCAAGGAGGAATGCCCTGGTGCCGAATTTGTCAAACAAGAGGACATCACTCCGAAGAGTGTGTGTACTTACAAAATGTTGTGCCAAAGTTGGTTAATATTTTTTCTAATTTTTGTCGATCAATCGGGCATGAGGAGAAAGAATGCAGAGCTTATGATTTTCTCCAAGAAATAACCGTGGATACATATTTCATGAAGGGAGAGGAGCAACGACAAGCAAAAATACCCCAATCGCAGTCGCATTATAATCAACCGTAGTCGTAGTAAAACCAAGGACAATATAATCAACTGCAACCGCAGTACAATCAACAACATTTTAATCCTCCACCATACAGTCAACAACAGTTCAATCAGCAGCCAGGAGGATTCAAAGGAGGATTTCATGGTGGTCGCAACGGAGGCTTTGGTCGCAGAGGATATTTTGGTCGAGGTTGAGGACCGGTTACTTGTTATAATTGTGGAGTAGTCAGACACTACTGGAGGGATTGTTTGAATCCAACACCTTAGTGTACTTATTGCAGCGCGATCTATCACACTGTCGAAGACTGTCCACAACTAATTGTAAAATGGAAGACTAAGAACACGACATAGCCACAACCGTAGCCGAACCTGAACCATAATCAAAACCAGAATCCTAATCCAAATGTATAGAAGATATCGACTGAGATAAGGAGTCAACCAATAAAAGTCGCAGTAGTAACCAGAGGAGGAGCTGTGACAAGAGAGGATAGGCCATTGCAAAATGTTCGGCCTATGACTTAGAAGAAGGTAAGGTTTGACGTTGAGGTAGAAAAAGTGACCTTTTTGTTGAAATATTGTAACTTCTAAGAATATTATACTGTGTACTTTATTATTCCGGAGATGTTTCATTCCTCCGATGAGACTTTGTTGTATATATGGAGATGTTTATTCCTCTGTGGATAATGTGGTAACTTGGGTTATTAGACTTCCCTAGTGGGGGTCGGCCCTGTATGTGTTATGTGGGTTAAAGGGTTATTAGACCACCCTAGTGGGGTCAACCCTGTCACATTATGTAAAGTGGTTAAGTTGGGGCTGACCTAGCTTGTGTAAAAGACAAGTCGGAGTTGTGTATAAATAGAGGAGGTGTGTTCTTCATTTAACACACACTACACTCACTTGTGATTGGCGCATAGGTGAGGGAGAGATATGCTATGGAGGAGAAAGAGCTCATGTCTATGGTTTACATCTTTGTATTTGCTGGTCATCTATATTGAGGAAGCTTTGTTGGGTTTTCTACCCCATGAGGGTTTCCCAAGTTAAATTTGTGTCTCTTGTATTTATGATGTGCTTGTTGTTCTTTCAATGATCCTGTATATGCTATTGTTGTGAAATGGAATGTAATGTTGATATTTTCTGTCTTAGCATATTGAATCTTAACACTTTTTGGAGGCCCTAGATGTGCTAATAAAGAATCGAGGTAAGTTACCAACTATAGTCCAAAAAGATCCTGTCTTTTAGATGCCAGCAATTTTTTATACGACCAATTCGTAGAGGAAAACAGGGAAGGTTAGTACGCTGAAGTTTTTTCTAGAAAGTTGCTTGGTGTTGGCAAATTATCAAGATGCATTGACGGAAATAGCTAGTTTCTTGTACCGACAGGAAGAAGGGCGACATGAACATACAGTCAACCGGTTGCATAAGAAGAAGACGGGAAGGGAAATGAGAATGAATGCCTAAATTGGCGCATATGTAATAGATTCCATCATTTTGGATTTAAGATCGGATGTGAACACACTAACCAAAAAAACCTAGGAAATGATGGGGAAGCCGCAATTGGTATGGTCCCCTATGCAATTTCCGTTGGTAGATCAGAGCAAAGTTACACCAATTGGTCGATTGCCTCATCTACCTGTCGAAGTAGAAGGCCTGAAGACTCACGCAGACTTCGATGTCATAGAGATAATCGAAAATACCAGATCGTAGCCTACGTTATTGGGGATAGATTGGGCAATGAAAAACCTAGCAGTCATCAATTTTAAGAAGAGGACAATGTCCTTCGAGAATCGCGACATGAGGGTTTTCTACCCACTTGATCCACATGAAGGGAAAAGGTACGTCGAACCAATGAGAGATGAGTTTGTAGAAGGATGGGACAACATCTATAATATTTCAGAAGATTACACTAACCCCACCGCTGATGGATAATTGGGATGGTGAAGCATTAGTTCAGCGTCATCAGATTTTGACGAGGCGCTAGAAAACTGGCAGAATCGGTTGCACAAAGTATCATTCAGAAAGTGTGCATGAATCACTAATTCATTAAGATGGGTAGCGACATAAATATGTGACCTGCCGACATATGAAGGATTTCCTAACTTGGAAACCTTTATCAATGAATTCAAAGACAGAGTATCAGGACCATAGCGCCTGTTGGCGCTAGAAGAAGCATTGAAGGCTACTCCAGGAAGATGGTGGGATGCGCACAAGTCATCGATAACAAACTGGCCACTTTGTCGATGATTTATGGAAATCAGGTTTCTGGAAGATGAATGCTACAAAGGAAAGAAATATGATGGGAGAAGTGATCCAAGGGATCATTTGGGAGAATGCCAGATTATATGGGGAATAAGACCGAGGAAGGAATGGGTTCATACGTTCATCCATACGCTGGATGAAGTGTCACGAAGCTGGTACATCGCAACAGAAATTTGATGAGGGACGACAACATGGGAGGAGTTGACTACCAGTTTTAGTCATAGTTTCAGCTTCGCTGATGAAAATCCTTTCATCCACAGTGCACTGCAGGAAATCCACGTAAACGTACTAGAGATAGTTACAACTGAATGACTGATGGGACTACAATGGACAACGACACCACAAATGATAATGGAGTGCTACAATGTGACGTGAGGACCTGATGGAAGATCCTAGAGCAGTTTATGTCTCAGAATCAGAAGGGAGCCGCAATATTGAAGCACTAGAGGTTCCATTCGATAAGTTCAAGTAGCCGTTAAAGATATAGAAGATGAATATTGGATCAATGAAAAATCCAAAGTTCGCTAGTATTGGAAACTATTGGGATGATTCAACAATTGCGAAGGTCACCGACCTACTACATGAGTTTTAGGACTTGTTCCCAACAAAATTTTTCGAAATGAAAGGCATTTCTGGGGACTTGGGAAAAATGAAGATCCCTCTGAAACCTGATGCGAAACTGGTGAAGCAGCGACCGTATAGGTTGAATCCTAGATACAAAGAGCATTTAAAGGATGAAATAGAGCGAATTTTGGATGTAGGAATCATTGAACCTATCGAATAATTTGAATGAATCATCCCAATGGTTGTTCAAGATAAGAAGACTGGTGAAATTCAGATTTGTGTCGATTTAAGGAAGCTGAACGATGCATGTCTTCATGATCCATTTCCTACGCCATTTACCGACGAAGTACTGGAAGGGGTTGGAGGACAGGAAGTCTACTCATTTACAGATGGATTTTCAAGCTACCACCAGATCAAGATTGCAAAAGAAGACCGACACAAAACCACTTTCGTAACAAGATGGGGCTATTTTCAGTACACGGTGATGCCTTTCGGTCTCAAGAATGCCCCTACGATCTTTTCAAGATTATTTGTCGTTACATTTAAAGATTTCATTCATAAGTTCTTGGCGGTCTATATGGATGACTGAACCATATATGGATTAGTTAAAGACCATGTCACAAACCTCAGATTGATGCTGGAAAGATGTCGACAGCATCAGATTTGGGAGAATCTAAAGAAATGTATCTTTTGCACACCATTTGGCATCCCGTTGGGACACATTGTGTGCAAGGAAGGCATGTTGGTCGACCCAGCTAAGATCGCAATTATTGTCGACCTACCAGCACCAACGAAAGTGAAGAAACTAAGGGATACATTGGGTCATAGAGGTTATTATAGGAAGTTTATAAGGGGATATGCAGTGATTACTGCACCGATGGAAAAGCTATTGAAGAAGGATGCAAAGTTTGAGTGGAATGGCAAATGCTAGAAAAGTCTCGACATACTGAAGGAGAAGATGGTCGCATCTCCAATATTGGTCTTTCCCGAATGGAAAAAATAATTCCATGTCATGTAGATGCTTCATCAGTAGCGCTGGGAGTAATATTGGCCCAGCCTGGAGAATGATAGATCGATCACCCGGTCACGTTTTCAAGTCAGAAGTTGTCCACCATGGGGAAGAATTATACAATGACAGAACGAGAAGGATTGGCGATGGTGTATGCATTGCAAAAATTCCGCCACTACTTATTGGGGGGACACTTCAAAATATTTACTGACCACTTAGCATTGAAATACTTGGTTAATAAGCTTGTGTTGGGGGGAAATATCTTTCGATGGCTGCTATTATTCCAAGAATTTGACTTTGAAATCATTGTGAAAACTGGATGCTTGAACGCAAGGCCTGATCATCTGTCGAGGATAGAATCAAGTGAAGAACCAAGCAGCATTGATGAAGGATTTCCTGATGCGTAGCTATTTAGAATTGGAATGGTCAATGACCATTACGAGCAAATTGTTCAGTTCTTGGAGATGGGGAAAGAACCTGAGGAGTTCACCACCAGTCAGAAGAAACAGTTAGTTGTCAAGGCCATTGATTTCCAATTGATCATGGGACAATTGTACAAGATGGGTCCGGATGAATTTCTTCGTCGATATGTCCTTCCGCGTGAACAAGAAAGAGTGTTAATGGAAGCACACAAATGGATCGCTTGAGGACATTATGGAGGGCGTGCAACCGCTAGGAAAATACTTAGAGCGGGATTATGGTGGAAAACAATACATGGAGATGTAGAATATTATGATAAGAGATGCGATGTATGTCAAAGAATGGGGAACCCATCGCGAAGGGATGAGATGCCACTAGTGCCTCAGTTGACATTAAAACCATTCGACAAGTGGGCAGTAGATTTCGTGGGACCCATTAATCCACCAGGAAAAAGAACAAGTGCGAGATACATCATCATTGCGACTAATTACTTGACAATATCGGCCAAAGCAACACTAGTGAAGGTTTCACAACTGCGACAGTAGCAAGGTTTCTCTTTGACAATGTGGTCACCAGATTTGGGTGCCCAAAGATATTGATGAGTGATCAAGGCACACATTTCGTAAATCAGACGATCATAGCGATGACTGAGAAATTCTGGATACATCATAGAATTAGTACCCCATATCACCCACAAGCAAATGGAGCAGTCGAAGCACTAAAAAAAATATTGGAGAATGTTTTCACTAAGGTATGCAACACAAACCACGATGATTGGGATTTGAAGATCCCTGGGATACTATGGGCCTACAGAAATATGTGCAAAATATTGATAGGTGAGACACCTTTCAAATTGGTATATGGAAAAGAAGCAGTGATGCCAATGGAGTATATTTTCCCAAGTCTGTGTATAGAAGCAGTGACATGAATGAGTAATGACGGAACCATCGAGGAAATATTGGCACGGTTGCTACAACTTGAAGAGGATCGTTTTATTGCATAATTTCATCACCAGGTAGAGAAGGATTGACAGACGGCATGGCACAATCCCCATGTAAAGGAAAAACATTTTCAATGTGGAGATGTGGTTCTCCTGTATGATACCAAGTTTGTGAAGCACCCATGTAAGCTCTAGATGCATTGGCTTGGTCCTTACATCATAAATTTTATTACTAACGGAGGTGCAGTGTAGTTGAAAAAGTTAGATGGAACATTTTTTCCAAAATTAGTGAGTGGATAGCTCGACGCAGAACCACTAAAGAAAACAACGACGAAAAAAAATAGAAGTTTGTCGATATAAAGAAGCGACAAAAAGAAAATTGAAATGGGAACACTACAAAGATCAGGAGTCTGTCAAGGACACGTGGCGACAAAAGATTAAGTTCTGGAATCTGTTGAAGTAACTGCGATAGGGTTGGGATTCAGACATATGTCGATGGGATAGGGACAAATTTAAAACAATGACAAGGTTTGGGACTCGTAGATGTCCAGCGGAGTGCGAACTGGTCAAATCGGGCAATAAATGCAGTAGTTAAGACATGGCGAGCGTCGATGCAAGTGGATGAAAACACAATTAATGACCAATGGAGACGCCATTAATGACCAATGAGTGCACAGGATTCGGTAAATCGACGAAGGATTTGGAAATCATTGTCTGAAATTGATTCGATGGACGGGGAGCGGGAGATTGGAAGTTATAAAAGCATGTCGAAACTAACAGTTCGACCCATTTTGTATTTGGACTGCTATAGCAGAAGAGTTAGAGAGAAGATTAACAGTGAAGTTAAGAAGTTGCAATGGTGCACGTTATTTCCAGCACAAGCACACAAGATGCACCAAGGGAGAGGGAGACCATCGTCTAGGAACAACTAGAGATTGCATCCGCACCAGCATGGATAATCAGGAAGAAAAGAAGTGCCATCCGACTGGAAATCTCAAATAGAAGAACCAAAATGACCCATAGCTCTACATGGGCCACAGCGGTAGAAGGAGAATCGAGCACATCGGTTGCCGCGGAAGAAGAAACGACAACACGGTGAAGACAACCAGGGCCAACAATAGAAGACATCCCAAACTACGTGCCACCAAGGAAGGAAGGGGAACCAACAATACGACTTGGGAAAGAATGCCAAGTATACCATCAAGGATCTAGCGGGCAACGACACATCCATATCACGGGAAACATAGTGCAACGATTGCAAAGGTTTCAGTACAACGACCATGACATATTGGCATATCCAGAGTGCACTAAGGACACACATGTTGAGATAGCACATGGAGAAGGAGGTCCGATCACAAGAGAGCCAACGCAGTGGGAATTGGGGCTGAAGCAATCAAGACTCTTATCCATCATTCACATACCACATTTCGGGAGATCAGAAAAAGTGAATGCATGTGTAAAGAAGCTACTGGCCTACTTTCATGGAAGATATTTATGGTTGGAAACAAATATTCCTATCACGTTCAATTTGATTTCGCGGATCATAAGATTACCCAAGTTTGGGGTAGATCCTTCACAATATTTCTAGGGGAAGGATAATGACAAGAATCTTGTTTCGAAGCTGAAGACAAAACATGGGGTGGAGAAGAATACCAGAGGATACATGATCGACACAATCAATGATCAGGCAGTTAGGATTGCAGGAAAGTTGATGGAAATTAAGATCGTGAGTAAAAATCGACCAAATCAATGTACATCAGGGGTGATTGCATCTGCGGAGCAGTGCTCAGTGGGAGTTCAAATGAAATGGTCGTTATTTTTGTTGAACGAGTTGATGGAAGACGCGGTAGCAGCGCAGGAGAAAGGAAATCCATTCACATACCCATGGATGTTAATATTAATCGTGCTGGATGGAGGGAGGGAACCATCGCAGTATCAAGGGATGGACACATAATTAGCAAAAGTGTGCCAAGGGGCACAGTACAAGAATCTGTGGGCGTTAATCGACAAAGAAAGACAAACAGGTAAAAACATTCAAATTCTTTATTTATTTAGAAATGCTAGAAATAGACGCAGAATAAATTCTACGACTAGCTGAAGAAGCAGCTGAGAAGTACAGAAGAATTGCAAGGTTGTCAATAGGGCCCCAGGAGATATTCATTCAGGTGCATATAGACCCACAGAAGTAGTGGATGTCGACGCAATATAAGCTGAGCAACGCAGAACTAGATTCCATAGTGGAGTAATGGCTAAAAGAGTGGAAAGTTTTGGTAGGAGAAGACCAGTTGTCGGACACGGAGGATGGGCAGCCGACAGATGGACCAAAGGAACCAGAAGAAACCAAAGACTCATAGGATGAAGGGGACAGTGTGGAAGAACAATCATGCACCGCAATCCATGATGGAGCATCATTAGAAACTCCAATGGATTCAGAGCTCGAAGCGCAGCGAGAGGAAGCAAGGACAAAGTACAAGTTTGAGCGAGGTGAGGGGAGTACAACTATCGGTCTCCCCAATGAGAAAATGAATAATTTATTGGAGAAGATAACAAATGTGGCGTAGGAAAACTGCGCGAAATTCATGCAGCATGAGACTGAATACTTTCATCAGGTATTGTAGATGCTACAGACTTTAAGTAATGCAGTTATGGAGACAAGGCTACTGTAAGGAGAACTGGAGCCACGTTCGTCAACAAGTAGGGTTGAGGTGGATATCGGCACAAAGCGGAGGATGGTACAAATACTACCCTTTTCCATCACCATAGGCGATGAAGACATGGATGCCGCATTGCGAGGGCATGACTTGATCAACATAGATTTCAACATGCTTTTGATGTTTATGCTACATCGCACTCATACCACAACAAGTGAAGAGATCAGTGATCGGGAAGCAGTAGCACACGATCAAATGGTAAACTACAAACGACAAGTGCGAAGCACTGAGGCGGAGGTTCAGCGACTCCAGGAAGAGAAAGAGACGATTATGAATGAAAGAGAAAAGGCAATTGAGGACATAAAAAGGTTGGAACATGCCATCTCCATGGCATGCAAATACGTGCCAGAAGTAGATAAAGATATGCTTGCAAAGGCAAAGGATTTAAAGTTATGCGTGGTCATTGAAGAACTGCGAAAAAAGAATGAGGAACTACAGACAAGGGCAGTGCAAAGCACACCACCAAACAAATCAAAGAGAGGAAGAGAACGATTGAAGAAGTTTTGACAGAGATCGCGGAACTGGATAAGACAGGCCATACAATCGCAGAAGATGTAACACAATTTTGGGGAAGTTTAGTGCAGGACGAATAGTTGCACCAGCTGAACGTGCAACTTGACGAAGCAGAAGCTCAACTAGAGGCATTGAGGGGATCGCTTAAGGTGATGCCCCTACTAGCGCAAATGACAAAGGAAACAGAGCTGAAAGAACTACAACATCAGGTCAACAAGGCTCACACAAGGAAGCAAAGAAGAAAAATGCACTTGGACGAGTTACAGACAAAACCAATACAGTTAGCAGTCAAAGCAATGGAAGGAATGATAGAGATCAAGCAAGAGTTGGAGAAAGCGCAGCAGATGGGTGGTGAACACCCAACAAAACAAGAAGTGGAATACTGCACAGATACTCAAAGCATCGACCAAAGAAGCTATCAACCTAGTCAAGGCAACATATGATGACTTCAAGATGCAGGTAAATGCACCAACAGTTTCCAGCTGAGGTGGCTCGAGGGTGAGCCACAAGTTTGTGTTGGGGGCCTATTGGAACGGGTCCAAAGCGCACAAGTGCAATACCACTAGTGACGAAAGGGTCATTGAAAAGAACAAAGGACCGTTTGCGAAGTGTAAAAGAGCCGACGAATAAGGAATATTTGGTTAAGTTAGTTAGTAATGGGTCATTTGGACCATTTTGTAACGTCCAAGTGAGCCTATAAATAGGAGTAGGATTGTAATCCTGAGAGCATCTTTGAAGAGCATATATTTTGGCATCCATTTTTTGTACCTTTGTAGCGAATTGTATCTCTATGCGAACTTGATCTGAATCGCATCTTTTGTTCTGAGTTTCGTATTGGTTCTACGAGGTGTATTCCACGATGTATGAGACTAGTTGATGAAGAATGAGAAGGATTGATTTTGTTATATCTCTGTCTTTGTATTTCGTATCGTAGTATGGTTGAGTGTGAATTATTGCAGTAGTTAATGGTTCAATGTGTTGTATGAATGAAATCGCAGTTATGTTATGCATCTTAGATCTCTTAAGATGCTTCAATAATCTGTCATTACGTAGATCTGATTAAATTGTCGAATCTGAGATAATTGTTTTTTTATGTGAATAAGGGTTATGTCGATCTCTGAGTTAAGTAGATCTGGTCGATAGGTTGACAATATGATATTCTGATGTGAATGAGAATCTCTGGTTTATTTTGCGAATGAGTGTGAGATGATGCATGTCTTCTTACAACTGCGGAAACATGGTTCCTGCAGCCCCCTTAGACATATCGGGTGAGACTGCACTCGCTCTGCGGGTGTTGCTAGAAAGGGTAAAACCTTTCTAGGCCGATGTTTATGAGAGTATGTGTCAATGTTTGTTGACAACGGTGCAAAGTGAACCCCTGTCGATAGAAGTGTGTCAATAATGGCCATAATATTGCTTTGGACTTGTTATTTCTTTACCAATCTATTAAAAATCTATCTTATTTACCTTTGACATGTTGGTTGATGGAAGTTCAACCATAAATCTAGTAACTCTCATTCCCGTGTTACATTTTAAGAGGGCATTGGATCCAAGTCTGTAATTACCTCTAACTAGAATGAATATGTCACGTCCCCTCCCATCCAACCAGCTAGATGGAGAGGATCGTGGCGGTTAAACCGGGCATCCAGCCCCATTCTCATTCAGCAAGCATTCAAATAAACAAGAATATATATACATATACAAATGCATAACATATGCGATATTAAACTGGGCATCTAGCCCTATGAAACGTTTAATCATAAGCATGAACATAATATAACAGAGATAGATGGAAATGTATGGTTTTTAAGAAGATCACAGCGGAATATTAAGAATTTCACATCCATCATACATTCATAACATTCATCAAATGATAATTGCCAATTTACACAAGAGAATACTTATCTCAATAAGGCAGTCCCACGCAACTGGCTATACAACTGCAACGTTCCACCCAACCGTAGGCCAGTGTGCTCCTCAATCTCTCAGCACCACTGCCACCCCCGAGCTGGGCATGATCTCTACAAGGGACCAGGGAACAACAGACTCACACATAGCCAAGCATACACCAAAATGAGCCAATCCAATCTACAATTGGGTTTATCAGGCTGCTAGGAGATGGGGAGGAAGAATTGCTAAGCTAGTGAGCTCAACCACAGAGCTATGGGTACCCTTCCCAGATCTGTTCAGCTTGGCACTCACAATGCCTACACACCCAACACCAGGAAGTATTCTCTTCACTGCCACACAGTCCCTCAAGCCATACCTTCCTTTCTAGTGCTCTCAGGGTGTGCATAGAAAAGTAGCCAGCCCTCTTGATCTTCTTGAGAGGATATCCCCTACACTAGGTTTATCAAGCTAATTCTGTCCACTACCATTCCAGTTTCTTGCTTACAGATTCAAATCCAAAACATGATGCACTTAACAACAACCACAATTGCTGGGCATGAAGAAAACGTTTTCCACAGTGGGATGCATGGGAGGGGGTTTCAGCTGACTTAGAAAAACGTGGGAACCCACAAAAACGAAAATGGGAAGTTGGGAAATGACCCAGGAAGCCAAATCCGTTTTTAGAAAAACGTCCCTGGACATTCAGGGGCAAAAACGACCTCCCTACAGTCCCCAAAACGTGGCCCTTCCCTCCCAGGCTACTGCATATGCAAAAACGAACTCCCAGGCATGGAAAAATGCAAGCTTTTGCTGAAAAACGTGAAGGAAATGACCCAGATAGCTCCCACTGCGTGAATGAATGAAGACTGCCCATTCCCCATGGCTTTGGGCACCATTTCGTGGGTGATTTCTTGCAGAAGGAGGCAAAACACGAATTTCCAGGTTGATGGCTTGCCCATGCACGAAAATGGCTTGCCCATACTCTTTCATTCCCAAGGCATTAACTGCCTTAACCAATTTCTTGGAAAAATTAAATTATTGGGTACATGAGACAAAATGGGTAGTTGGTGGTTTATGGGTTTCCCCATTGACACATGGATTAATACTATTGGCTCAAGGGTTTGAATAATTTCCCTCCCTTTTCCTTGTAGAGTCATGCCCCATCTCTTTTGTTGCATTGCATAGCCGGTTGTGGGTTTTTCATTAAAAATTCGTAATTACATGATGTCTTATATACATTGTGCCCATCTCGCACAAGAACCATAGGCATCTATTTTAATTGCCGATACATAAACGCTAAATCAATGGTGGGGCCTTGGCCTTGAGCTCCTCACCATGATTAAGTTACAATATTTACATCATTTACAAAGGGGGTCAAAATGGGGACGTGACAGAATAATTCATGAGTATTAGACGTTATGTAAGTGTAGAAGCCATGGAATAAATAGGAAAATATCCCCTACATAACCATGTTGCTTAATGACTCGCTCTAATCAAAGGAATTTGACACGAATATGGAAATCAATGTTTAAAATTTTACTATCTACATTGGAGCACAAGTTGGTGTTGATTTTTGGAGGGATTACTCCCTATTAGGGAGGGAATTTGACATGAAAATTGACCTTCACAAAGTGATTTGTCCATCAAATACAGTGATAAATCAAGATTAACCATCATAAATCTTCAATAAATGTGTAAAATGTTTCATAAAATTGTTCAAACTATCAAATTTGATGGGTGGATTGGATTTGAAATTCCAACCCTACTCCCTATGGTTGGGTGGTGAATCAATATTACATAGTGATTTTCTTCAACCATTATTAAGCAATAGTTATTTAAGTATTATTTTTCCTCTTTGTAATTAAGCTCTTTGGATTTGAATTTGATGAAGAATTTGTGCATGCATTTTGTGTGGATCTACTTAAGAATGAATATAGGTACGTGTTTCCATGATATCCATGATTATATGTTTAAATCTCATTAGTGTGTTGGCATTTAATAGATACTAGGGTTCTCATATGGGACCAACAAAAGCTCCATTGTAGTCTAGATGCATTGGTATTTTCAATCATTCCAAAGGGAAAAAGCTATCACTTGAAGTGTAGCCTAGACTTTTGAAGGCTAGGGATAGATCATAGGATTTCTACAAATCCATAGACATCATTATCTTATGACACATGAATTCTATACTTACTCAATGCATTAATAAACAAAATAAGTAAAGAACCAAATAATTGTCATAGGTTAAACACACAATAACCAAAATGTATAAACAAACACGGAAGTAATGCAACTCCATTAGACATGCATAAAGGAGAGAAAATCATATTTTTAAAGGGACCCAAAACACTACTTTATTCACATCTCTCATAAAGATACAATAAATATTTGTGATAACATAGAAAACATACTTATAAACATAGATCAACATAATTGAATAATCAACTATACAACATACCAACATGCTAACCCATTTACCCTAGCCTTGGAGGGTTTTTATTCAATAATAGTTGCTAAGGTTAACCGTGTCAAATAATATACAAAAGGAATAAGGATTACTATCAATATACAACCCTAATCTGCCCATTAATTATATTCCTAATCTCTTAACCAATTGCAATCAACTTCCTTTGTGCTCCTTGCATTGATATCTATGCTTTGATGTTGCACCTTGATGTTTGTTCATCCTTCAACAAATTTTCAAAAAAAAATGGGCCATAATCCTTAACCATAATCATTGACTCACCCTCGAGTCAATCCTTCTACTCTTCTTGTGCTTTAGACGAAGGGGCCAATTTGGGGACAATCTTCGTAGCTTGGTTAAAGAACTCCATACATGTTCTTTTTTACCAAAATAATAGAGGCACTAACAATGAATGTAGGGACCTTTTCACTGTCCAATGTTGTTGATTGTGAATGCTCCAAGGCCTGCCACTATGGTACGCAAATTAATCTAATTGTTGAAGCGTCAGATATGCAGACTACATTTTAGGTTGAATCTCCCTCAAGGCCCTCTTCCTTGTCATTAATGCCTCATGGAGTGCATTCCATCTATCATCCACAGCTTGAATTTATTCAAATTGTGTTCCTTGCTCTAGAGGGTTGGCAAGGGTCTGAGTCTTGGAATTCATATGTTTGATTTGTTTCAAAAACTCCTCAATAGGTCAATTCATCTATGCTAACAATCCCATCTTGTCCTACACAACTGTGAAAATTTTCTCGTTCTCTCCCATGGCTATGTGTAATTGGTCCCTTGTAGTGGTTACATATTTGACCAAGTGGATTACTCTTCCCATTAACAGATCCTATTGCATTTTTGAATTATTTTTGTAGCTTTCCCACCCTCAGATGCAATTTCTACCTTGATGTGCATACTATCTCCAAGCAGTCCCCATGTTGGTTGTCGAGAACCTCCTCTAGTAGTTGCACATATGCTTAGTGAAAATCCAACCACTTACTTTGCATGCATGCCTGATCAACCTCTTTTTTCCTCTTTGTGCATTGTCAACCCTACCTCTCCTACTCCCTCTCTTTTGTTACCTTTGTGAGTTGTACCTGCAATTTTTAATGGGAAACTTGTAGTTCTTTATTTTGATGCTTAATTCTCGATATCATTTTCTCCACCTCATTTGAATTCAACCTCACAACCACAACATTTTTTTAATGGACCATTGTTTCATCTATGAATTTTTCATGGCCTAGTTCATTGGTAGAAACCAAGTGATTTCCCGCTAGAAATAGAAGGATCAAAGTGTGTGTCGAATATTGTAACTTCAAAGAATATTATATTTGTACTTTATTATTCCGGAGATGTTTCATTCCTCCGAGGTAACCCTATCATGTATCTGGAGATGTTTATTCCTCCAAGGGTTTGTATTAACTAGGGTTATTAGACCCACCTTGTTTGGGTCGGCCCTGGAGTTATATTTTAGGGGTTATTAGACTTCTCCAGGTGAGGTCGGCCCCATTAGGTATTTTAGTCAGTTGGGAGTCAAGTATAAATAGAGGAGGTGAACTCCTCATTAGATCACTCACTCACTTGTGGAAGAGTGCGCACTAGTCTAGGAGATCTGCTAAGGAGTCAAGGAGAAGGAGCACATCTTGTATTTTGGTTGATCATCTTATTGAGGAAAGCTTTGCTGGGTTTTCTACCCCATGAGGGTTTCCCAGGGTATATTGTGTGTCTATCTTGGGATTGTGTTTCTTTCAGAGATCTTGTTTGTCTATTTGGTTTAAACTTAACATGGTATCAGAGCGAGGTTGAATAGGACATCTTTCACAAGGTAAGAATACCTCTTTCTCTCTCTTTGGTGAAGTTAGGGTTTTCAGCCCAAAGTTGGTATTATTGATTTTTGGTTGCATGGATGGATAGCTCTCTTCAATACCTTTCTTTTGAGCTATAGATCGAACTTTTTGGTTGGGTAGAACTTCGGGAAATCCAAACCCTAATTCTACCAAAAGTGCGATACGTCAGTTTTTGGTTTCAGAAAAAAGTTGTAATTTTTGAATTCTGATTACATGGCTGGATAGCCCTTCTCAAGAGCATTCTTTTGAGCTATAGATCGAACTTTTTGGTTGGGTAGAACTCCGGGAAAGTCAAACCCTAATTCTACCAAAAGTGCGATAAAATTCTGTTCCAGATTCCGAAAAAGTGAAAAGTAACTTCCCAGGTAAGTCTACTCTGTCTCTTGGACTCCCCCAAGAGAAGATGGCTCCAAATACTAAGCTTGAAGACAAGCTAGAAGGCATAGAGAATTTCCGGGCATGGAAATACAGAATTGGTCTCATTCTTGAGGAGAATGATCTTGCTCATTATATCAAGGAGGAAGTTGCAGAACCAGAAGAAGATGAAGCCAAAGAAAAACACAGGAAGGATCTGATTAGGGCAAAGAGAATCATAGCTGATTCCATTAAAGACCACTTGATTCCCCAAGTGTCTTCCAAGAAGACTCCAAAGGAAATGTATGATGCCCTAGGAAGAATGTATGAAGGAAAGAACATCAACAGAAAGATGAATCTAAGGACTCAATTGAAGAGTACCAAGATGCACAAAGGAGAATCCATTCAAGACTACTTCTCAAGAGTCTCTCTAATCAAAGAGCAACTAGATGCCATTGGTGATACTCTTGATGAAGATGAACTTGTGATGACAGCTCTAAATGGTCTCACTAGACCTTGGGAGTCATTCATTCAAACTATGTGTGCCAGAAAAGAAAGTATGAAGTTTGATGTAGTATGGGAAGATTGTGTTCAAGAAGAGGCTAGGGTTGCCAACAGAGAAGCACTTCTCAAAGAGGATGATCAAGCTTTGGCCACCCACACCAAAAGAGGAAAGAGAGGCTACTTCAAGAAAGTAAACCACAAAAGGCCTCAACCCTCTCATAGATTCAAAAGGAAAGGAGGAGACATCTCCACAGTCCAATGCTTCAATTGTCTCAAGCTAGGACACTATGCCAGAGACTGTACCCTACCAGAGAAGAAGAAGAAAAGGTTTGTTCACAAAAGACATCATGCTCATATGGCAGAAGATGACAGTGAAGAAGAAGAAGAAGAAGAAGAAGAAGTGGAGGAAAGGCCTCAAAAGAAAAGATCTAAAGTAAAGAAAGAAGAACCAGAAGAATATGTACTATTTTATGCTCTCTCTGGATCTGTGTCTCCTGGTGAAGGCACTTGGCTCATTGACAGTGGTGCTTCAAAGCACATGACAGGTCATAAGGAAACTCTCTCCAAGATTGAAGAGAAGTATTCACCCCAGAAGGTATCTCTAGGAGATGATTATCAATATCCCATCAAGGGAATTGGTGAAGCAAGCTACAAGCTTGATTCAGGAACACCTTTAAAGATGAAAGAAATATTATATGTCCCAGGGTTAAAGAAGAATCTACTCTCTATCTCAGCACTAGACAAGAAAGGCTTTAGAGTAGCCTTCATAGATGGTCAAGTACTCATGTGGACCAAAGGAAAATCAATCAAAGATGCAATTGTCATTGGTGAAGAAGAAGGAGGACTTTATAAACTCAAGGGTCATCCAGAATCTGCCCTTGCTCATGAAGTTTCTAGTCCCAGTGAGCTATGGCATAGAAGACTAGCTCACATCAACTATAAAGCTTTACCCTATGTGAGTAAGATGGTTATAGGTTTGCCAGACTTGAAGGTTGATCATGATGGCTCATGTAAAGGATGTAAGAAAGGGAAGAATATCAAGAATCCCTTTCCGAAAAGTGAAACAAAGACTAAGAGTTCTCTAGAACTAATACACTCAGATGTATGTGGACCTATGCCTACCACATCTCTAAGTGGGTTTGAATACTATCTCTCATTCATTGATGACTATTCAAGAAAAACTTGGATATACTTCCTAAAGGGTAAGAATGAAGTCTTTGGAAAATTCAAAGAGTTCAAGGCTCTAATAGAAAACCTCTCAGACAAGAAAATCAAGATTCTCAGAACAGATAATGGTGGAGAATATACTTCAAAGGAATTTGAAGATTTCTGTAAAGAAGCTGGAATCAAAAGGGAACTAACCACTCCTTACAATCCCCAACAAAATGGGGTAGCTGAGAGGAAAAATAGAACCATCATGGAAGCTGTAAAGATTATGATACATGATCAAGACCTTCCCATGTATCTATGGGCTGAAGCAGCCAAGACAGCAGTATATGTACAAAATAGACTATCTCATAGTGCTCTTGACTTCAAAACTCCAGAAGAAGTCTTTACAGGAAAGAAGCCCGAGGTAAGTCATCTCAAAATATTTGGGTGTCCTGTGTACATCCACATTCCAAAAGAAAAGAGATCCAAATTGGATCCCTCAGGTAAGAAGGGAATGTTTGTTGGTTATTGTGAAACTTCCAAAGCCTTCAGAATCTACATACCAGGTTTCCATCATATAGAAATAAGTAGAGATGTAACCTTCGATGAGGAAGCAGCTCTCAAGAAATCTAGAAAGTGTCAACTTGAAGAAGTTTATGAAGAAGATACATCTCCCAGAATCTCAGAGACTATTCACATCCCTGAAGAGGACATACCAGAGGATCATGACATGCTGGAACCGCAAGAACCTCCTGTTGCAGAATTATCTAGGAAAAGAAGACCAGCATGGGCTAGAGATATTATTCAAGGAGCAGAAAGATATGGTGCTCCTGAAGGCTCCACTAGAGAAAGGAAGAAACCAAAGCTAGTGTCCAACTATATGGCCCTGATGTGTGATCTTGTGGATCAACTACCTACTAGCTATGAAGAGGCAGCTCAAAAGAAAGAATGGGTAGAAGCAATGACTGAAGAATATCAGTCAATAATGAAAAATGATGTTTGGGATATAGTTCCCAAACCAAAAGATAAAAGTGTGGTTTCTTCCAAATGGATCTTTAAAATAAAACATGCTGCGGATGGAAGTATTGAAAAATACAAAGCAAGATTTGTAGCCAGAGGTTTCTCTCAGAAGGAGGGAATTGACTATGAAGAAACATTTGCACCAGTTGCTAGGTACACTTCAATTAGAACTATCATGGCTCTTGCATCCATGATGAAGTGGAAATTACACCAAATGGATGTTAAGATAGCTTTTCTGAATGGTGTAATTGAAGAAGAAGTTTACATAGAGCAACCACAAGGGTTTGAGGTAAATGACGGAAGGACTCATGTATGCAAACTGAAAAAGGCATTATATGGGTTGAAACAAGCTCCCAGGGCTTGGTATGGAAGGATTGACAATTTCTTAACTAGCATGGGCTTTACCAAAAGTAAAGCTGACCCAAACCTTTATCTCAAAGTGATGGATGATGAACCAGTTATACTTTTATTATATGTAGATGATCTATTTCTAACTGGAAATGAGAAACAAATTATTGAAAGCAAGAAGAAGCTTTCTTCAGAATTCGAGATGAAAGATCTCGGATTAATGCACTACTTCTTAGGCTTAGAAGTGTGGCAAGAACCAAGAGGAATCTTTCTAAATCAAGGTAAGTATACTGTAGAAATTCTGAAAAGATTTGACATGTTGGAGTGTAAACCCATGGCCACTCCCATGGACTCCAACTTGAAGATTTTGGTTAATGACTCATCAGAATTAGTGGACCTAACTCTATATAGACAGATCATTGGGTCACTAATGTATTTAACAAATACTAGGCCAGATATATGCTTTGCTATAAATACCCTAAGTCAGTATCTAGTAGAACCCAGAAAGGTTCATCTAATAGCTGCAAAGCATGTAATGAGGTACTTAAAAGGTACATTAGATTTTGGTCTACTCTATGATGGAAGTCATGAACTCAAGTTGCATGGTTACTCAGACTCTGATTGGGCAGGCAGTGTCTCAGACAGAAAAAGTACTTCAGGTGGATGTTATAGCCTTAGATCTGCCATGATCTCTTGGTTCAGCAAGAAACAATCTAGTGTGGCCCTCAGCTCTGTTGAGGCAGAATACATAGCTGCTTGCTCTGCCAGCTGTGAAGCAGTATGGCTTCGGAAACTGTTATCTGGAGTGTTTGACTTAGAAATGGATCCCACTATGATTATGTGTGATAATCAAGTTGCATCAAAATGACAGAAAATCATGTGTTCCATGATAAGTCAAAACACATAGAGATCCGATACTTCTATATTCGAGATATGGTGCAGAAAGGAGCTATCAATCTTGAGTATGTGAGCACTGAAGATCAAATTGCTGATATCCTGACCAAACCACTGTCTCGTGTGAAATTTGAATACTTTCGAGACAAGCTTGGTGTAGTTCGAAAGGACTCTCCTAGAAAGGGGGAGTAGCATGATTCCTGATGACAAGCAAGTCTCATCAATAATGAGACTTCACCTAGTCACTTAGAATTAGTTAGATTTAGGACTACTTTATTCTATTTAGTTTTACTTATACATGCTTTTGATGATAGATGTATTAGTGAGAATACATGCTTTTGATGATAGATGTATTAGTGAGAATACATGCTTTTGATGATAGATGTATACATGACTGTGATGATAGATGTATTAGTGAGAATACATGCTTTTGATGATAGATGTATACATGACTGTGATGATAGATGTATTAGTAAGAATACATGCTTTTGATGATAGATGTATACATGACTGTGATGATAGATGTATTAGTGAGAATACATGCTTTTGATGTTAGACGTATACATGCTTTTGATGATAGATGTATTAGTGAGAATACATGCTACATGCTTGTGATGATAGATGTATTAATGAGAATACATGCTTTTGATAACAGATGTATACATGCTTGTGATGATAGATGTATTAGTGAGAATACATGCTTTTGATGATGAATGTGTACATGCTTTTGATGATTGACACATGCTTTCGATGTATGATGTATACATGTTGTTGATGCTAGATGATGACACATGTATTGATTAATGTACTTGTATGGATGAGGATACTTGTACTTGTATTGATGAGAATACAGTTGAGGGGATTGGATCATCCCTGGACTTTCAGTCCTAAAGAGAGTCGTAGACGTGAGGTCTCCGAGAATGAAGTCCTTAGTGGACAGTTGAGGGGATTGGATCATCCCTGGACTTTCAGTCCTAAAGAGAGCCGTAGACGTGAGGTCTCCAAGAATGGAGTCCTTAGTGGACAGTTGAGGGGATTGGATCATCCCTGGACTTTCAGTCCTAAAGAGAGCCGTAGACGTGAGGTCTTCGAGAATGAAGTCCTTAGTGGACAGTTGAGGGGATTGGATCATCCCTGGACTTTCAGTCCTAAAGAGATCCGTAGACGTGAGGTCTCCGAGAATGAAGTCCTTAGTGGACAGTTGAGGGGATTGGATCATCCCTGGACTTTCAGTCCTAAAGAGAGCCGAAGACGTGAGGTCTTCGATAATGAAGTCCTGAATGAACAGGCAGGGGATTGTATCGTCCCCGGACTGAGGTCCCAGAATAGAACCGTAGACTGGGTCTCCGATAATGAAGTCCTGAATGAACAGGCAGGGGATTGTATCGTCCCCGGACTGAGGTCCCAGAATAGAACCGTAGACTGGGTCTCCGATAATGAAGTCCTGAATGAACAGGCAGGGGATTGTATCGTCCCCGGACTGAGGTCCCAGAATAGAACCGTAGACTGGGTCTCCGATAATGAAGTCCTGAATGAACAGGCAGGGGATTGTATCGTCCCCGGACTGAGGTCCCAGAATAGAACCGTAGACTGGGTCTCTGATAATGAAGTCCTGAATGAACAGGCAGGGGAGTGCATCGTCCCCGGACTGAGGTCCCAGAATTGATCCGTAGACTGAAGTCTCCGAGAACTGAAGATTGGATTGTATCATCCATGGACCTATGTCCTAAAAGGAGCAGGATTGATCATCCTAGGAATATGATCGTATGATGATGATGCTGATGATGATGCTGATGACGATGCTGATGATCGTGTGATGACGATGCTGATGATCATGTGATGACGATGCTGATGACGATGCTGATGATCGTATGATGATGATGCTGATGACGATGCTGATGATCGTATGATGACGATGCTGATGATCGTGTGATGACGATGCTGATGATCGTGTGATGACGATGCTGATGATCGTGTGATGACGATGCTGATGACGATGCTGATGATCGTATGATGACGATGCTGATGATCGTGTGATGACGATGCTGATGATCGTGTGATGACGATGCTGATGACGATGCCGATGATCGTAGTGATATCGACACTGTTGACATTGATATTCCAGTAACTGGTTGAGTTACTGATGAAGATGAATTGAAGAAAGCTTCCGATGATTTATAGATGTATCATATATGATGACTCCTTGCTCTTGCAGATGTTGTTATAATATCCTTCTCGTTAAGGGGGAGTGTTGAATATTGTAACTTCAAAGAATATTATATTTGTACTTTATTATTCCGAAGATGTTTCATTCCTCCAAGGTAACCCTATCATGTATCTGGAGATGTTTATTCCTCCAAGGGTTTGTATTAACTAGGGTTATTAGACCCACCTTGTGTGGGTCGGCCCTGCAGTTATATTTTAGGGGTTATTAGACTTCTCCAGGTGAGGTCGGCCCCATTAGGTCTTTTAGTCAGTTGGGAGTCAAGTATAAATAGAGGAGGTGAACTCCTCATTAGATCACTCACTCACTTGTGGAAGAGTGCGCACTAGTCTGGGAGATCTGCTAAGGAGTCAAGGAGAAGGAGCACATCTTGTATTTTGGTTGATCATCTTATTGAGGAAAGCTTTGCTGGGTTTTCTACCCCATGAGGGTTTCCCAGGGTATATTGTGTGTCTATCTTGTGATTGTGTTTCTTTCAGAGATCTTGTTTGTCTATTTGGTTTAAACTTAACAGTGTGAAGGTGTATGAAGATCCACCTCTAATCCCTATCCAGTTTAATGGAATTATCACACCACCCAATCTTAGGATTCTTTAGACAAAAATTGGACCACATAGTGCAGTCCTGGAAGATCCACACCATAGCTCAATAGAGCACAACGTCTTGCAGGAGCTACTACAATTGTGTCATTATTGACAAATCATTAAGTGACGATAGTGGGGATGTTTCCTTGTGCACATTATCCTTTCATCTCTTCCATTTCCACATCCTCTCTTAAATTCCTTAATATTTAAAACATGTCCCAAAATCATGGGGATACTGCTATGGATTGTCACCACCTCCAACTACTCCCACAAATCATCCAACTATCTCTATGACCTCATCTTATGTACCCCATGCCTCCTATTGGGTTTTCATTTCCTTAGAACCTGAAACACTTTCTTGTACTTGTTGTCTATGTTCCCCTAAAAAAATGGGGGCTACTTGGGATACCTCATTCCTAATTGATACCTTGGGAATATCCAAAATATTCTCCTCTATGTGCACAATTAGTGTCTATGCATTGGTCATCTCAAATGTCTAGTATGCCTGCAATGTTTCTTCAACTGACTCCAACCTATTTTTATTCCGAAAGTTCGTCATATCTTGAAAAAATGGATATGATAACATTGGTTTTTGAGTTTTTGTATAAGTTTCCGCAACTAGAACAGGTATAAAGCCAAAATATCTAGGCCAATCCGAAATAGAGGTCAAAGGGTAGCTCAAAAATTGAACCACCTGATTTCTATTTGTTAGATTCTTCATTCATAAACCTTGTAACGTATCTCCAAAATTCCTTGATATCCTTGATTGATAAGGTGGTTGTGTCTAAGATAGGTTGCATTAGCACAACTGACAAAGTAGGTGGCTAAAAGGCTCTACTTATTGCTCTACAGGGTCAAAATAAGACCTGGAGTTGAATTTCTTCTCCTTCATTTTTTTCGATAGCTTGGACTTGGCTACTAATCGCTTTTTCCACACACCATGATATGGATAAGTGAACTTAGATAAGTGAACATACCTTTTTGTTAAAAATGACCTCTATCATATAATAGGGAAGGGCGGTTGCATCAAACTTGGTACGATCAAACTCTCATGGATGCACATGATAGGTTTGATCCTACGACACATCAAACCAAATATTACTCACATGCACATTCAATAATGTTTTCGAAACCCTTATTACTTGGTTGGTGGCAGTGATCATTTGATCATATGATGCGGCCTTATTAAACACCATGTTTTGCTAATCCTTTAAGATCATCCACGGTTCAAACGAAAGGTTAATGATGGCTTGATATGGGGTGTGATGTAGTTCCTTGTCCTGTGGTGGTTTCCACTTCCACATAGTGAAAGCTATCAACACATATCCAAAAGGGAAATATGATCCTATTGCATGGTGTTGGAGGATCCTAGTCGACTAGTCAACTAGGTCCTCCTGACCGACGACTGACTGGTTAGCCTAGTCTAGTTGAGTAGGTTTGGTCGATCACCGTACTGTTAGATAGTTACAACTGTCTAACCGATTGTATGATCTATATATAAAGTTTGTTGAGCCAGATTATATACATATTATTATCCATATTTTGTACATTATATGGCCTGATATTAATATAAAGACTTGTTGTTGCTGTGATCATTACTTTCATTCTATCTTGTATCCTTTATATATGCATGTTCTCATACTTAATATCTTATATAATGTGCTACTGGTAAATCAATGTAATCCCGTAGATCACAACATTGGTTCCATTGTCGATAGTATTGACACGGGACATTAAATGATCATGTGTACATAATTGGTGAGTGAGGAAAATCAGAGAGTGGTGGAATAGAAAAATCCCAAACTAAATCCAAAATTATGCCAGAATAAACAAGTTAACTCTCACGAAGACCAAAGAGAAATTCTTCACATAATCTCATGAACGACTCATAAAAATCATCCCTCATGAAATAAAGAAGTTTCTTGATAGCATTCATGAGAAGACTGGACACCAAGAATGAAATATTGATGATTCAAAATATTTGTAACGGTGGACGGACAAGCTTACAGGAGTGGGTCGAGAAGATAGGCGACGAATGCTTCGAAGAACAAGCCATAGAGGAAAGTATTTTGTTGGATGGCATCAAGTCTAGGTTTTATAAAAAAAATCTTGACAGTTTTTTATATGATTTCGAATTTGCTTTACAAGTTTTTAATTGAAAAATAAGTTGTCCATATAGTTAAACCTCAACCTCTCTTGGTCCTTGGTGCTAGCTCAAATCAAGAGAAAAAACAAAAATATTGGGAGTGCTTCATCCACAAACGAGAGTGGAGGTACTTTCTTAGTAATGAATACCATTGTTGAACCCACACCCGTCATCTATTAGTAGTCAGGTTGGAAATGGGGGGGTCACCGACCACATGGAATGTATGAATAGAATATGTTAGTCCACAAAATAAAAATTGAATGAAGCCTAGCAAGAACTTAATAATGAATCGATGAAAACAAATTCCCAACCACAAGAATACCACTAATATTCAAAAAATTGAAAGGGAAAAACGACAAAAAATGAGAAGAATTAAGGGACAATTTAAGTCCCCTTCGTAACAAGAGGAATATGAAGAATCTGGTCGAGAGGATTGAGTATCCAAAAGTCCTACTTGAGTTGAGGGAAATTCGACTAGATGAGAGAGAGGATGAGACATCGATCATAGAACCCTTTTTAATGGAGGAAACTTCGAAAGCATTGTAGATTATCATTCCTGAAGTTACGACACTTGTTAATCAAGTTCCGACCCTTTTGAGTCATGGCTCGAGTGTAAGATATATCATCGAGTCTGACTTGAGAACTGGAGCTATTGAATGTTGCATATGGTGTCGACTAAACAAATGTGGACAAATCAGGGATCGACTGATGATATAGAGACCACTTCATGGTAACTCGATTAATTTTATGCTTGAATTTGGAAGACACAGTTTTCACTTATTATATTCAGGATACATGGAGGTACCCCCTGCCAACAATATTATCAATTGAAGTGGGAATCTCATCGGAGATCCAACCTGTCGATGAAGAATCAATAGAAGAAGGTCAACTTTCTTGGTATAAAACTCATCAAAAATAAGTAAGTCCATCTATAGCTAGTAATACACCTCCAGGTAATAATCAAGTTAGTAATTGAAGTAGTAATAAAAATTTCATCAATATGGATCATCATCATTCAATGCACATTCTGATTTATGAGGGGGAAGAAGATCCCCGAAGACATTGGTTTGTCTGTGAAATTGTTTAGGAATCTAATCTTGTTAATGATGAAAGTTGAAAGATAGCATAGTTTGTATGTGGTCTTTGGAAAAGAGCGGTTACATGGTACATGAATTTTATAGAAAACCATCCAAGAACAAAAGATGAAATCAAGCATAATTTTCTAGAATTCTTCCAGGCTCAATACAATAGGCATCTGGCCACCAATAAATTAAAATAAATTACTCAAATACCTGGAAAAACAATTTGCAAACATGATAAAATATTCAAATACTTACTCAACCAAATCACATCAAAGATGGATCAAACTCTTTTGATTTAGTGGTTTGTTCCGAGCCTACTACCCAGAATTAGAACGCCCTTAAGTTTACATGAATTTACAACCTACAAGGAAGCTCTGAAAAAGACTCAAAAGGTTGAGTTGAATGAAGATTTCACAGTTTCCCCTATCGATAGGAGAGTAGAAGAAAAGTTGGAGATAATGTAAAGATCACTTCAACAACTTGGTTTGTGGCATAGCGACCTATGGTGTATGACATGCTCATCGGAGGGTCACACTAAAGATAATTGTTCATATGAAGACCAGCATCGTTTCCTATATGACAAAAAACTATTCCCTAGAAAAAGAAGAACGTTCCGCGAAGAGTGAAGATCATTTCTCGTGGAAATATGACCATATAATTTTTTAGTCGCTCATACAAGTTGTTATTGTGACATATGCAAAACGTTTGAACCTCAATCAATGACAGATTGTCCATATAATTTTGAAAGTTTTAAATCTAAATGGTGTGGAATCTGTCGAGATACTCTACATAACACTGTAGAATGTGTGAAGAATCTGAAGAACAAGCAGAATTACCAGTCAGTTTATCAAGCACATATCATCGACCAGAGCAACCAAAAGGGTCGAGAATCCAAAAATAATGACCAACACAACAATGGATACAACTGATGGGGTGTTTATAACGGTCGTGCAAGGTGTAACAATAATCGAGGTAGTTTTCCTCAAGGTTGAGGGAAGTATCGATGTTTCATCTATTATAGTGAAGAACATTTATGTTTTGTCTTCCCTTGGAAGGACACGACGAACCTCAAATTTTGTATGAAATGTGGGGTGGGGGGAGCATTCATTAGAATATTTTCCCATCATCCTTGAAAATATTATAAATAAAAAGAATTTTAATCTCTTGTCTGGTGTACCTAATCATGAAGCACTAAATTCTACAAATTTGCACATCATTACAAGACAAGGCACGAAGACTAGAGGTGACAATTTGCACATCACAAAAATCCAAAGTAAAGAGAATAATTTCCTAATCCTCACAAGCAGAGATAAATTTTTAAAAATGTTGGAAGAATTTTTTAGGAATTAGCATATGAAGAAGGCACTCTGAAGTCACGAACTAAAACACTTAATGAATTGTTGCAACTTCTCACAAAAGAGTATGTCGCCGCTCGACTAATTGATTTAATGTATATGATAAGAAATAATCAAGGGAATGAAAAAGTTGCTAAAAATATTTTTTGTTTAAACGAAAACGATAAAGTTCACATCAACTCCTTGGTCAATCTTGAAGTCAAGGGATATTGCATATCGCAAGTCATCCTTGACTTTGGCTCTCAAAAAAACATAATGACCAGGTCTACTTGGGAAATACTTGGTATTCCGCAACTATCTGAGTCGGTTATATATCTTTAGCTTGCTAAATAGGGATTAACTGAACCTATAAGAGTATGGAAGAATGTCAATATTGAAATAATGGGTATTGATACTCAAATTTATTTCAAAGTGATCAACCCGAAATAAGGGTCTAACTCATTTCTTGCATTAGTCGATCAACCATGGGGAAGAAAGGTGAAGGCTTCTATATCCTTAGAGAAAGATAGAGTAAAATTAAAAGGAGAAGACAAAAAGGTCATTATAGCTATCTACCCATCCTAAGGAAGACCTTGGGTTGATACTAATGACCATGAAGCAGACATAAGGAAGCTATACCAAGTGATTCAAAATAATGAAGACTTAGTTGAAACTAATTAAAATGGGTAAATCCACTTGGGTTCACCCATGTTGGTGGGATAAAATTCCAACTCAAAGCTATACAACTGGCATATTTAAAATTACAAAGCACATTCAAGAGAATTTTGGACGGTTGAATTCATTCTCTGACATATGGTACGAAAATGATTTGCAATTGCTGTAATTTTGAAAGTATTTGAGAAGAAAGAAATGGATTATCCAACTCTAGTACCTACAAAAATAGAACCAACCACATTACCTCTGCTCTGATACAAGGTACGTGAATTGTTGTCGACCCACGTCAAAGACACCTCTAAAATGTTGGAGAACAAGGTGACCTGCAAAGTTTAGTCGAAACATTCATGGGTCGAGACGCTAGATGGTGGGACACCCATCAGTATCGTCTTCAAACTTGGACAATGGCCTTGACCTACTTCATCAAGCCATTTGGAGAAAGTAAATTATCAGCACAAGATGAAACTCAAAAGTTCCCCCAAGGGAATGATCCAGTCGAACACATTAACACTTTCGAGAAAGAATGGAAAAGGCTTAGATATTTTGATGAACAAGTATGGTCACATATGTTCCCAAGCACCTTAGACGATTTTCCCAATAAATGGTAGAAGAAGAAAGAGGTGAAACATTTATTTGGCAGTCCTTAAAAGAAAATTTTATCCAATATTTATCATTTACTCCTGCAAAGGAATGCCTTAAGGAAGTGGTACAATAAATTCAACAATTTATCAAACCAATAGAACCACTAGTTGATGTAGTCGTCACTGCACCTACTTTCCGACCAAGATCAAATTGCAATATAGTCAAAATCAACCAGAAGCAGCTGGTATGCCTACCGACTCGCTTGGCATTAGAAAATGATAATACACTTGGAAAAAGATTCAGAAGGAAAAACATCATCCTCATATAGTTCATCTGGTTAAATAAGTCCTAAAAATTTAAAGTAAATAAAAAGAAGATGCTGAGGAACTCATAGATTCCCCCCATCCTTTACTAAATTTAAAGAAGGTGAGTGATAGATTGACGAATCTAAAGCACTAAAGTGGATGGATGCATAAATAAAGATGAAAGAATTCGATATCTCGATTGACGAAAAATATAAAATGGGAAAAATAGGGGATTACTAGTTAGAATAACAAACAACATAAATAGAAAATCTTCTCAAAGAATACCAAGATATATTTTCCAAAGATTACAAATATTTAAAGGGATTGGTACAGGAAATGGGAGAAATGAAGATTGGCATCATGCCAGACACAAAACCTATTAAGAAGAAACCATATAAATTAGCTCATAAATAAAAATACATTGTAAAGAAAGAAATTGAAACCATGCTAGCTACTGGAATAATTTACCTATTCGATTAGTCAGAGTGGGCCAACCCTATGGTTTTATAGCCAAAGAAAAATGACCCGAAAATACTATCAACTATGTCGACTTCAAAGGATCAAATAAAGTAACTCTCACAAATCTGTTCCTAACACCCTTTGCAGAAAAAAAATTAATGCAGTCGTAGGTCATGAATTCCATTCCTTCAGTGACGGATTTTCAGGGTACAATTAGGTACCCATAGAAACAGAATATCAACACAAGAATACATTCATATGAAAATTTGGGTCATTCACATATAAATTTATGCCATTCGGGCTTAAAAATGCCCCAATGGTCTTTTCTGAAATTGTTATAAAATATTTCCAAGAATTTCTTTACAAACCAATGACTTCCTATTTTGACAACCAGACCATTTATACCATGCTAAAATACCATGTCCAATGGCTTCGACTATTGCTAGAAAGATGTTGACAAATTGATCTCTCATTGAATATAAAGAAGTGTATTTTTTCCATGCCTATTAGTATACTATTAGGACATGTTGTTTTCAAAAAAGGTATCAAAGTTGATATGGAAAAATCAAATTCATACTCGAACTGAAACCACCAATGAATACCAATCAAGTCAAAATATTACTAGGACATACATGATACTACAGGAAGTTCATTTAACACTACTTAGATATGACACTCCCCTTAGAGGAATTACTCAAGATAAATGTTGAAATTATATGGATGCCAGAATGTGCAAAATCATTTGAATTACTCAAAATAAACTTTATTTGAATCCCCAATCCTCAAATTTCATAATTGGTCTAATAAGTTTCATGTTCACATCGACGCATCATGTATTGTAATTGGTGCAATACTAACTCAATCTGGTGATCGAATATCCCAATGCATATGCTAGTTGGAAGCTCAATAAATCTTAGCGAAATTAATTAATGACTCAAAGAGAAGGGTTAGGTATGATTTTTCACCCTTCAAAATTATCGCCACTATTTGCTAGCTAACCCATTTGTATTTTTCATAGATCATCAAGCCCTAAAATACTTATTCAATAAACCATTACACCATGGAAAAATTTGTTGTTGGATATTACTACTTTAGGAATTTGAATTTGAGATATTAGTCTGACCAGGGAAGTCTAATGCCAGACCTAACCATCTGTCCCGAATAGAAATTGGTGAAGAATCCATCAGGATAGACGAGGAATTGCCATATTCCCATCTCTTCAAAGTTGAAGCTATACTGATTGAGTTAGCAAACATCGCACAATTATTACAATAATGATAAGATCCAAAAGGAACACTTGAAAAGAAAAAGAAAATTTAAGCAATGAAAGCATCTCTGTATCCTCTAATCAATGGATTCCTTTATAAATTAGGATAGGGTGATATACTTCGTCAGTGCACCCTTGACCAGTAGAAGGATGATATCATCGATGAATCCCATTTCAGACTAGTAGGATGACATTTTCAATTTGACACATCCGTCAAGAAAATATTACAATCTAGGTTATGGTGGTTGACCTTGAACAAATATTACAAAACATACATTAATAAATGCGACAAATGCAAACAAATGGGTCAAACCCTATGACGGAATGAAATGCCCCTAATATATGTGAACCCAAGTCTAACATTAGATATTTGGGCCATTGCCTTCGTAGGACCATTATCAATACCTGGCCTTCAAACATGCGCACACTATATAATTACTGCTGTAGAATATGTTTCTAAATGGGCCAAAGCAGAACCTATTGAAGCTTATTTGAGTGAATTTGCAACAAAATTCATATTTGAATATATCGTTACTGATTCGGGAGGATCCAAGATCACTCAAAATTTCAAAGTCTCAAATGTTTATGAAATTGGCACCACCGTAAAGGTCTCAACAAGACCTTTCTCGCAACATTTGTTTTGTCTCAAACAGACTACGGATGGCCAAGATATCACATTCTGAAAATTCGGCAAAACGGGTAAAAATGGAAAAAGGGGGTGCTATTGATGTATTTGTAACTTCGGAAGATATTCACTTGTATATCACATTTGTACTTTATTGTATATCCAATAGAGATGTATTATTCCTCTGATTGGAAGTGTCGTCATTTGTATTTGCAAGTGTCACAAGTTACATTGTAAGTGTCGTCATTTGTATTGATGGGTTATTAGACCACCAGTGTGGGGTCGGCCCTAGTTAGGTTATTGGTAGGTCAAGTCAATGTATAAATAGAAAGGTTGTGTCTCTCATTCTATTCATTCACTCACTTCTCAAGCTCACATAGCTAAGAGATAAATTGGCGCACAAGTGGAGGAGGAGGAGTATCTGCTAGAGACATCTCTTTGGGTTTGATCATTATGATCTTGGTTTGTGGCTTATTCTATCTCTGAGGAAGTTGCAGGGTTTTTCACCTTCTTGGTTTTACCTAAGGAAACTATGTGTCTATTGTCTCTTGTGTTTATGATTGATATGTTGTTCATGTTATTCTCTTAGTGATCCTAGATAATATTGAATGAAATTATCGAAAAATTAACATGGTATCAGAGCTGACCTAAGAAGAAGGCACTGTGTAGCTGCGGAAGCTAGGGCTTCTTAATTTTTGTGTTTCTATCCATAGATCATCAAAGGAAGGAGGCTAGATTGACTCTCCTAGCAAGGGTGCATCTTTATGTCGAGACAGAATTCAATTATGAGCATTTTCAGTTTTTGGCCCATCACTACTGCGGGAAATTAGGGTTTCAGAGAAAGTTGGAATTTTTGGAATATGAGACCACGATTGGAAGCTCCTCTGAAAAATCGAAGTTTAGAGCACAAGATTGAATTTTTTCATTGGGTGAAGCTCTGGGAAATTCAAACCCTGGTTCAGGGTCCTGTCTATTGAATCCAGAAGTTTTGAAGGCAATTTTGAGGGGTCAAATTTTGCAGATCTGAAAATCAGAGTATACCAACTTGACCAGCTCAGCAAGGCGCATCTTTCTATCCTTTCAAAAGTTTCAAATTCAAAGTTTGAAATTTAAGGGTTTCTATGACAAACCCTAATCCAGCTCCAGATCCAATTTTCAACAAATTGAGTGGTAAGACCTAAATCTTTCTATTTGCATTTGAAGTACTCTTTAATATGTCTCACCACACCAAGCTTGAGGATAAGCTTGAAGGGGCTGATAATTTCTGAGCCTGGAAGTATAGGATTGGGTTAATCCTAGAAGAGAATGAATTGGACACTTACAAAAGTGAAGAGGTTCTAGTTCCAAAGGGAGATGAGGCTAAAGCCTTACACAAGAAGAACTTGGTCAAAGCCAAGAGAATCATTGCTGATTCTATTAAGGACCATCTCATACCCCATGTGTCTTCCCTAAAGACACCTAAGGAGATGTTTGACTCTTTGACTAAGTTGTTTGAAGGTCAGAACATAAATCGGAAGATGACTCTGCGGAATCAATTGAAAGGAGTAAAGTTCCATACTGGAGAGACCATCCAATCCTACTTTACTAAGCTCTCTCAAATCAAAGAACAACTTGAAGCAATGGATGAAGTAGTGGAGAATGGAGAAATAGTCATGACCACTTTGAATGGCCTACCTAGGTCATGGGACTCCTTCATCCAAGGTATTCGTGCAAGAAAGAATTTGATCTCCTTCAGTAGACTATGGGAGGAATGTTCTCAAGAAGAAGCTAGGCTTGTAGCTCGAGAAGAAAAGATGGGAAGTGAAGATCAAGCTCTCCAGCTCACACCAAAAGAAGCAAGCCCAAGAGGGATCCATCTCATCACAAGAAATCTTTTCACAACCATCAAAGAGATAAGAAAGATCTGAGATGCTTCACATGTAATGAGAAGGGACACTTTGCTGCAGATTGTCCCAAGAAAAAAAAGGGATTCAACAACAACAAGAAGAGGTATCATGCTCATGCTGCTGAGGATGATGAAACTCCCAGGAAGAAGGCTAAGGTAGAAAGTGAAGACTCTTCAAGTGACGATGAATAGGTTCTAATTTCTGCTCTCATTGGTACTGTTACACATGGGTGTAATGATTGGCTTACTGATAGTGGGGCTTCTAAACATATGATGGGATTCAAAGAATCTCTTATAGACCTATCTGAACATGAGTCACCTCATAAGGTGAAACTTGGGGATGACTACCAATATCCTATAAAAGGAAGTGGTGAAGCCTCTTACAAGCTAGACTCTGGGAAGTCTTTAAAGATGCAAGATGTTCTATATGTACCTGGACTGAAGAAGAATCTTCTCTCCATATCATCCTTGGATGCAAAAGGGATGAGAGTTGAATTTGTCGATGGCCAAGTACTTATGTGGTCTAAAGGTAAGACCATTGATGATGTAGTAGTGATTGGAGAGAAAGAGGGAGGATTGTACAAATTAAAGGGACAACCTGAACATGCCATGGTACATGAATCCATGGAGCCAAGTGAACTTTGGCATAGAAGGCTTTCTCATGTGCACTATAGGGCACTACCAATTGCAATTAAAGAAGTAGAAGGTCTTCCTGAAATCCAGTCAAAACATGAAGGTGTTTGCAAAGGATGTGCAAAAGGAAAGAACACAAAGAAGGAATTTCCAAGCAGTGAAAGCAAAGCAAAAGGAATCTTGGAGATTATCCACTCTGATGTATGTGGACCAATGTCATCCAGTTCTTTGAGTGGGTATGTATACTATGTTTCTTTCATTGATGATTTCTATAGGAAGCCTTGGGTTTATTTCTTGAAGAACAAAGATGAAGTGTTTGATAAGTTCAAGGACTTCAAATCCTTGATAGAAAATCAAAATGATAAGAAGATCAAGATCTTTAAATCCGACAATGGCGGAGAATTCACCTCAGGTGACTTCAAGAAACTATGCAGTGATTTAGGGACTAAGAGGGAGTTAACCACTCCATACAATCCACAACAGAATGGGGTTGCAGAAAGGAAGAATAGAACAATCATGGAAGCGGCTCGGGCAATGATTCATGACCAAGATCTACCCATGCACCTATGGGAAGAAGTAGCTAGGACAACTATATATGTACAAAACAGAACACCACACAAGATACTTGATAATAAAACACCAAAAGAAGTTTTCTCTGGTAAGAGACCAAAAGTTAACCATCTCAGAATATTTGGTTGTCCAGTATTCACACATGTTCCAAAAGAAAAGAGGACAAAGTTAGATCCTTCAGGAAAGAAGGGTATATTTGTGGGGTATAGTGAAAGCTCAAAGGCATACAAAATCTACTTTCTAGGGTTCAAGAAGATTGACATCAGCAGGGATGTGACTTTTGATGAAAAATCAGCTTACATCAAATCAAGGAAGACACCTATTGAAGACAATGAAGAACCAAGGATACCTAGAACACAAGACATCACCATGAATGAAGTAATACCAAAAGTGGATCGTGAAATAGAAGATCCACAAGAACCTATAGATCCACCCCATGAGAAGAACTCTAACAAGAGGAAACCTGCATAGGCTAGAGAGCTCATCCAAGATGCAGAAAGGTATGGTATTCCAGAAGAGGAACACGGAGAAAGGAAAAGGACAAGACCTCACACCAGCTATGTTTCCTTACTCTGTGACATTATGAACAAAGAGCCTTCCAGTTATGCAGAAGTAGCGGAAAAGAAAGAATACCAATCGATCATGAAGAATGATGTTTGGGATGTAGTACCAAGACCAAATGGGAATTCTATTGTGACTTCCAAGTGGATCTATAAGATCAAGCATGCTGCATATGGTAGCATAGAGAAATACAAGGCGAGGTTTGTAGCTCGTGGCTTCTCCCGGAAAGAGGGAATAGATTATGAAGAGACTTTTTCTCCTGTAGCCAGGTACACTTCCATCAGAATAGTACTTGCTCTAGCTGCAGTGATGAAGTGGAAGATACACCAAATGGATGTCAAGACATCTTTCGTGAATGGTGTAGTCGAAGAGGAAGTGTATGTGGAGAAGACACTCGGTTTTGAGACACATGACACAGAGTCATATGTGTGCAGGTTGAAGAAAGCCTTGTATGGCTTGAAGCAAGCCCCTAGGACTTGGTATGGTAGGATAGATAGTTTTCTATCCAGTTTGGGCTTTACTAAGAGTAAAGCGGATTCCAACCTTTACTACAAGGTTGAGGAAGGAAATTCATTGATACTACTACTTTATGTGGATGACCTGTTTGTTATAGGTGAAGATAGGTTGATTGCCGATACGAAGAGGAATCTTGCTTCCGAGTTCGAGATGAATGACTTGGGGATGATGCACTACTTTCTAGGCATGGAGGTGTGGAAGAGTGTAGATGGAATCTTCCTTGGACAAGGGAAGTATGCGGTAGAGATCCTGAAGCGGTTCGGGATGATGGACTGCAAGGCCATGACCACACCTATGGCATCGAACCTGAAGCTTCTATGTGATGCTTCATCTGAACCGATTGATGTTTGGGTCCTTGATGTACCTAGAAAACACGAGACTAGATATCTGCTTTGCGGTGAACACATTGAGCCAGTTCCTGATGGATCCGAGAGGTGTTCACCTAGTTGTTGTAAAGCGTATTTCTGAGGTACCTGAAGGGTACGATTGATTATGGACTCAAGTATGATGCGAATCAAAAGTTTAACCTAGAGGGTTATGTTGATTCAAATTGGGCAGGCAGTGCTGTAGATAGGAAGAGAACTTCGGGGTGCTGCTTCAGTATGGGATTAGATGTGATCTCTTGGTTTAGCAAGAAACAATCATGCGTAGCACTGAGTACAGCCGAAGCAGAGTATGTTGCAGCTTGTTTGGCTAGTTGTGAGGCAGTATGGCTTAGGAAGCTACTATCTGAGTTATTTGATATCCCATTGGATGCTACCTGTATCTTCTGTGACAACCAGAGTTGTGTGGATTTTTCTAAGAACCCAGTGTTCCATGACAGGTCAAAGCATATCGAGATCAATTATCACTATATCAGGGATATGGTGCAGAGAGGAGCATTGAAGCTCCTGTATGTTGCGATAGATGAGCAGATTGCATATGTGTTGACCAAACCACTAGCCAGAGTGAAGTTCGAGTACTTCAGAGAGAGGCTTGGTGTTCTTCAGATAGAAAATACTTCGAGGAAGAAGTGATGGTACACATTTGCAGGAGCCATTCCAAGCATGATGGTAGGAGGATCCTCCCATGGCTGTGAATGTAAGCGATATGTGATGAGCATCAGGAATATGCTCTGGATGATATGTGTCAAGATGATGCTATGATGATGATCAGGATGATCATGTGATGATGATGAGTATCAGGATGATGCTCCAGATGACATGCATCAGGACGATGTTGTGACGATGATCAGGATGATGATGTGATGATGATGTGCATCAGAATGATGTATTGTATGATGATGATCAGGATGATCATGAGTATCAGGATGATACTGTGTGCGAGGATGATCAGATTGATATTGAGTATCAGGATGGTACTCTGTGGCCGTGGACAGGTTGTGCAAGGGTAGCATGTAATACGTCCTGGAGATCTGAACAGGTTGTACTAGTCACGTAAAAGGTCTCGGATGCTCTTCATAGATCTTGTTGGGAAAGACACTCTTTTAATGTTTTGCTAGACCACATGTAATACGTCCTAGAGATCTGGACAGGTTGTGCTAGTCACGTAAAAGGCCTCGGATTCTCTTTAGAGATCTTGCTGGGAAACACACCACATGTAATACGTCCTGGAGATCCGGAAAGGTTCTGCTATTCACGTAAAAGGCCTCGGATTCTCTTTAGAGATCTTGCTGGGCAAGACACTCTTTTAAGGTTTTGTGGTGGGGGTCACATGTAATACGTCCTGGAGATCCGGACAGGTTGTGCTAGTCACGTAAAAGGCCTCGGATGCTCTTTAGAGATCTTGCTAAGCAAGACACTCTTTTAAGGTTTTGTGATAGTCACATGTAAAAGATCCTGGGAGATACGATAGGTTGAGTTGTGTGCTCGTAAAAGGACTGGGATGCTCTTTTGAAGTTTTTTTGATGCATGCAATTAGTCTTGGGATCCACAGGATGGCCAGCTCATAGAGATGATAAAGACCTAGAGGAGGCTAGGCCTACAACCAGCATGAAAAAGGGTTGGCTCTGTAGAACTTCCTATGATGAGAATAATTCAGATATAGCTCAGTGATCGAGATGTCGAGTACAACAGCTGTGATGATGATGATGCTCTGTGATCCAGTGATGATGATTCAACTCCAGAATTGAAGACTTGCGCCAATATGTATTGATGACCTGTGTCTAGAGAATACCTTCCTAGTTAAGAGGGAGTGTTGATGTATTTGTAACTTCGAAAGATATTCACTTGTATATTACATTTGTACTTTATTGTATATCCAACAGAGATGTATTATTCCTCTAATTGGAAGTGTCTTCATTTGTATTTGCAAGTGTCGCAAGTTACATTGTAAGTGTCATCATTTGTATTGATGGGTTATTAGACCACCAGTGTGGGGTCGGACCTATTTAGGTCATGTGATTGGTTTATTAGACTTCATTAGCAAGTCGGCCCTATTAGGTTATTGGCAGGTCAAGTCAGTGTATAAATAGAGAGGTTGTGTCTCTCATTCTATTCATTCACTCACTTCTCAAGCTCGCATAGCTAAGAGAGAAACTGGAGCACAAGTGGAGGAGGAGGAGTATCTGCTAGAGACATCTCTTTGGGTTTGATCATTGTGATCTTGGTTTGTGGCTTATTCTATCTATGAGGAAGTTGCGGGGTTTTTCACCTTCTCGGTTTTCCCTGAGGAAAATTTGTGTCTATTGTCTCTTATGTTTATGATTGATATGTTGTACATGTTATTATCTTAGTGATCCTAGATAATATTGAATGAAATTATCGAAAAATTAACAGGTGCAACGTGGGAGGTCCATAGGTTTCCACATGACATGACCTATAGATGACTTGGTAGGGATGACATCATGCTGACGTCAACATGGTAACGAAACAACATGAGAGGCTGACACGTGTCACTCAAAAATGGATAAATTGACATCCAAGTGGACCAATACAGTAATTCCACGTGGCATGATGATGTGACAGGTGATGAGGTGGAAATTGATGACTGCGCATGACATGGACCAATGGGTAGTTAACATGTGGCGACAATGTGGGCCAATGGGAATCTACCACGTGGTAGCCATGAAATTTTCAAGAAGGCCTAAGATTCAAAAAAATTGTTCCAACAGATTCTAAATATGTGTACCAAAGAGAGAGAGTTATGGGATTCAAACCCATGACCTCCTACATAACACTCCAATGCTTTAAACACTACACCAAATAAGTCACTTGTTAAAGTAATTTGAAATAAAACTATTTAAATTGAATCCAATAAATTTGGATCATGGTTGGGATTCCCACGCCCCTATTTAACCATGCACATTTCAGAATTCGGGACAAAGTTCATAGGCCGATCTTTACACAGATTTCGAGGCAATTCCAGGAATGGAAATCGAGGTGGTATTGCATCTTTATTGAGGTGTGTTTTCACACTTACCAAGGTGGTATTGTGCACAGAAACTGATGTGGTTTTTCAAAGTTTGCATGCATCCCGAGACAGTTTTGAGAGTGCACGTTGTTCGAGGTCGTACGGACCATACAGATCAGAGACAGTTTGGAATCTGATCCAGAGGGGGATTCCCTAGGTGCATTTAAGAAAGGGGTCGAGTTTATACTCAAAAGACTCGATTTTTATCAAGGAGTCGAAATACAACTTTATTTTCTGCATTCAGGAACTCACGCGAAAAATTGCTCACATAACCCTTCTACTACATCGAAGTATAGTCATGTTTACACTTCAGAGAATCAAAATTGTCTTTTGAAGCTGCTGGTAAAGTATGTTTCTGCTCTAGGACAACAGAACACCAAGGTGACTTCTGGGGTGATTTCTAAGTTTTTCTTTGTAAAATTGCTAAAGCATTTTTTAGACTAATATAGAGTGGTCTCACTGATGGAGTGGACCCAAAGACATAGCCAAGAAGCCTAGTGAACTCCAATATCAAATCTCAGTGCATTTTTGTGATTTGATGTTTGCTTATAGTCTCTTTAATTATCCCATAATTATGTTGAAAGCAAGTAATTTTCCTTAAAGTACAATTTGGGATAAGTTGAGAATTAATCCACTTCCATGCAAGAAGCACTGTCAAATAATGATGTTGTTCTTAATTGGAAAAGATTAGTTAAAGGGATTAACTAAATAATTTTAGATCAGTTACAAGGTTTGGATGGCCACTCACATTAATCAGTGACAGGGGAACCCACTTTAGTAATAAGACCATAGCAATATTACTAAAATAATTTATGATCGACCACACCATAAGAGTTCAATGTATCATTACTAGTCAAATTATATGATTGAATCATTCAATAAAACACTTAAGAAAGGATTAACTAAAATTTGCAATATTGACAAGGAGGATTGGGATGACAAAATCCCCACTATCTTGTGGGCATATAGAACAACATGTAAAAGATCGATTGGTCATACACCATTTAATCTAGTCTATGGACAATAAGTCATCATGTTGGGGCACCTTAAACAACAAACACCTATAATTTCACAAGTATTACATCTAGACGTTGTAAAATCTACAGAAGACAGAGTATTTGAGTTGTAGAAATGGGAAGAATAAAGACTAGTTTCTATCCACCATCAAGAAGTCAAGAAACAACATCGTAAATCTTGGCACAACAAGAGTATAAGGAATAAAGATATATCAGTCGGGGATTTAGTACTTTTATATGTTAGAAAAATAAAAGGGAATCCAAATAAGTTAGAAACTGCATGGTTGGGCCCCTACATAGTCGAAGAATCTGAGTCATAACGGATCTGTACAAATAAAAATGCTTTAGGGTTGAGTCTTCACAGAAGTCATCAATGGAGCTCGACTAAAAATATGCAGGATATGAAGATGCATGTTGTCGACTAGAAAGATACATAATATGAAGAGGCATGTTATCGACTAGTAGCCATATCTTAACTAGTCAACTGGTGTGCCCATAGGTTTTCATCTTGTTAATTAGAATAAGTAATTAATTCATTTTAAAATAGTTAAATAACTAACCTAGCATAGATTGCATATAAAAAGGGACCTAAGACACAGACTTTGGTAGGTGAGAAGCACTTCAACACATATGGCAGTTGATTGGAAAGAAGAGGCAGAGCAAGAAAACACAAGCATGTAGTAGTCGAGGAGTAGCATACCATCACCTATAATCAATAGGAAAAATAAAGAATCCGAAAGGAGGATGACTAATCCAACCAATAGAAACATGGAAACTAGATCGACGAAGGAAATCCCACGTCGACTGAGTCGAGAAGTAAAGCATGGACGAGACCATCATTGGGACCACCGACCATTGAGTGAACCGATTAGACCACGAATAAAAATTCCCTCGTAAGTTTCACCAAGCATGCCAAGTAGCTATCCTCCATCGAGAATGACGTTAATGCACTCACCTATGTGCATTAAAATCTTGTCGATCACCGCACTTATAAATACTCACTACAAGGAAAAGGCCCTTTAGCGGAAGTTATAGCGTATGATCCTCCCAAAAGAGCCCAAATATTTGTTTCTAGCGGAGATTAGTAGCAGAGGCGAGCGGCTGGAGTTTTTAGCGGAAGTTTTAATTTCGGTGCATTTTTTACCTAATCGCACCAGTGCACTCCCAACACAAACGCATTGGTCTATTTCCTAGTATGTCACACCGCGACCAGAAAACATCATTATCAAAACAAAATAATTTCCAAATAAACATAGTGGTGTGTTCTATCACACACAACCGCACCGGTGCGTTTAGTAGAAACCATCGTATTGCATACTATTTTATTAAAAAATAAAATATTTAGGTAAAAAACTAAACTTGGTGCGTTCATTAATGATAACTGCCCCGGTGCGTCGTAGCAAACCTAACGCACCGAAAATTATTTTTTGAAACTTAATAATCTATTTTATTAAAAATTTATCTCAAAATTCTAAAAACGGTGCGTCCTTTATTAAACAACCAGGTACGTTTAGAAGACTATAACACACCACCACTCCATTTATTGAAAATAAAAAATATAATTTTATAATCGGGAAAAAAATTCAAAACTATTCCTGGTGTGCTAAAGGATGATCATTAACCCAAAGCACCAGAAAGTATTTTGTTATTTTATTAAAAAAACTATTTTATTTTAACATCGGCTCATTCTGGTGCTCAGGATTATGGAACACACTGGTGTGCCCTGTTGTCGAGTGCATTGGTGCAGGGTTTAATAAAAAAAATTAACCGCGACCGAAAACTCATTTTTACCCTCTCTAGTGCGTTTGAGCCTCTCTGCACCTATGCTTCACTTCACCCACCAAGACGCCCTGACATTCGTGGTCCACATGGATGCATCCTTCTCTCCAATTGGTTTTTGTTGTTTGTTTGAATTTTTCCAAATCGTGCAGAAAAATTCAAATTTCCCATACATCGCCAATATGCCTCCGTGATGGGCTATTCAATAGGTAAAATGTTTCTTAGTTCACAATTTAATTTTTTTAGCGGTTTATTTTTTAAAATTCAACTTGAAATTGTCCTCTTTTAAAAAAAAATTAAAAAATTAGCGTGGTGCGTTCGAGTCTTTCGGCTCGCACAGCGAAATAGTGCACCCTGTAAAATTTTACAGGGCAAACCGCCAGCAGTGCGAGTCGAATGACTCAAATGCACCGCTCCACATGAAAAAATATTTTAAAACCCAAAAATGCTTATCGGTGCGTTACACATTTACGAGCACCGACATTCTGGTGCCCTTATGTGTAATACATGCACCGGTAACCATACAATTAAAAAAATAATAATCATGTAAACGGTGCACTTATGTCATGTATGCGCACCGGATTTTAGTGCAATGACATGGAGTAAGTGAACTGTTGATAGAACTCATAAAACATTAAAATTTCATAAGACTGGTGTGTTTAGTACAATAAAGGGAACCGGAACTCCAATGCTTGTTATTGTCTAACGCACCAGTATTCATACAATAAAAATAATAATCATTTATATGATGCACTTATGTCACGTCAGTGCACTGTTTGTCGGTGCAATGGCGTGCATTAAGTGCATTGTCGTCACGTTTTCATAAAAATAAAAATTTCATAAACATTTTTGCTTTTTAAAAGGATTAAAATCCTTACCGATGTGTTATAAATTAACGAGCACCGGATTTTTGGTGCCCTTAGCTTTGGTAAACACACTGGTATTTATATATTAAAATTAATAATAATTTATATGGTGCGCTCATGTCACGTCATCGCATAGGTTTTGGTGCAATTACCTGACATAGGTGCACCTTTGACACTTTTTGATGAACATGCAAACCCACAACTAACAGTTCTCCTATGTCACGTCAAAGCACCATCTTATGGTGCGCTAACATGCCGTAGGTGCACCGTGAATAGACATTAAATAAATCAATTATTTTTTAAAGGCGTTGCGCTTGAATAGCGTTGCACTAATAAGATTTAGGTGCATTATCCAATTCAGATTAAAAATTCTTGAAATATAACCAGTGGTGCGGTAGACATATTTTAGCACACCACTATTCAGTGTTGTTTGTATATAAGCGCACCGCACTTGGTGCTTTTATAATATTTTTGGCGCACTGGTTTTCTTTTTTTTTGAAAGATTTTAATATTTTATTTTAGTAGATATAATCTTGTTATAATTCTTTTATATGTATGCTTATGAGACTGTTTTATATTATATGTAAAACAACAACGTGATTTCCACAAGGCCAGGAAACAGCGCGAGGAACAGGTAGATCATTATAACTTCCGTAAAGAGTGAGAGGCCAGGGAGAGGGAGAGAGATTTATACCCTCGTCCCATTACATCTCAGACCAGACACCTATTGAGAGTTGTCGACATCCTCAAGTTCTATGAGGGGGAAACATCACTCAAGGGGAACAATGCGTTCGTAACCCAGTTAATCGCGTGCTGGGATCATCATAGGAAGGCCTTTCGAGTTGGTCTCGATGAGTGGTTCCAACCCATTGAGGAGGACATATACTTGATCAACGGGCTCTCTATGAGAGGTGAGTACCTTCCTCAGTTCCCTAAGATTCCAGCTGGAGTTGTAGTAGCGAATCAGCTGGTATATGTTCAGAGATATGTTGATCACAACATCCTCGAGCCTTCTCAGTTTCCATTCAGCGGTGGGAAGCTTTCCATTGCTACTTTTGGTAGAGAGGATGTGAGGTGCCTCTCTTTATTGGTGACGACCATCGCGCATTACACCAGTGATTGGAAGCGCATTAGCTACCCTTTATTATATTATGTTGATTCTTTAGTGCAGGCACCTAGATGCATTAGGTGGTCTGCTATTTTTTTACGACAGTTTTGTTATGCTCTCAGTCGATGTCGTGCATTTATTGGCGGCAGGGAGAACTTTCCCTTCGGTTCAAAGTTGTTTTTCCTATTTTTCAAGATATTTCCGGCAACTCGGCCATCTTTTGACCGGCAGCCTCCTAAGTTGATGATAGAGGTGCGTATGCGCATGTGGGGGTAGATTATTCCCAAGAGGGGGAAACTAGAATTTCTTGTGAGGATTACTGCATATGTGCTTGACATGCTAGACAACGAGGACCAGCCTCGGTTAGATATGGTTGCATATTCATATGCAGGGTTACATTGGAGAGGATGTACCAACATCTTCTTCACCTAGGACGAGCCACCTAATGATAGAGGTAAATTTAGCGTTATGCTTAATTTAATTTATTTTCATTTTATTCTACTTATACTTAATGCAAATGAAATATGTTTTAAATTGTTATATTAAATTCATGTTTAATGAAATTGTCTAATTATTATTGTGTACTATATATTTTACAGATATTGGAACATTTGATGGCGATGTGGGGCCTCCTCCATCACAGGATGAGGATGAGGACAAAGAGATACATGATCATCCAGAGGTGTCTCAGCTAGCTAGACCTAGCCTTCGACGAAGTACAGAGTAGAGGTTCTGACAGGACATTGCAGATAGGTTGTCCATATTATTAGCGGATCGAGGGGTTCGACCTATTCCTGTCAGGGAGATTCAGAGGAAAGATCGGTACCTTGATCTATGGAGGATGCTTCCTCTTGATAGGAGGATCTTGATGCAGCACATTATTGGTGCTTGCATTCTTTTAGATGCCATCCCTCATAGTAGTTCAGTGCCTGATGAGAGCAGAGATCCTCAGTCTCCTAGTCCACCTCCTTCTCCATCAGGTGCTTCGACTAGTGGGGCATCCTCCACATCCACTGCACCTCCTCCTCGACCTCCACCTTTGACATATCATCCATGTCCGCCTCCACCATGTCCTCCACCTCCATCACCTCCTTCATCATCTCCTACACCTCCCCCTCCTTCGACAGATCCAACATCTGATCCGTTATACCTATCCGATTGGCCATCCTCTATTGATCCATTAGCTCCCCATGATCCTCATCCACTAGTCCTCTCAGCTTTGGAGATGATGCTCAGATCGGGTGGGATGATCATGATTCCTAGAGATGTCTTTCCTATGGATATGCATGATAGTTTATTTCCTAGCAGAGGTATTGATCATGCCTCTAGCTCTACTGTTGGAGGTGCTAATACATTTTGTGGGTCGACATATAGTGATGATGATATGTTTCCATGGGTGGACTAGACATGTATATTTGGAATTTATCATCAGTTTGATGCTATTGTTTATATATATATATATATCTACGTCATTTTCCATTTTGCAGATGTTGATGTTGATGAATATGTTGATGTTTATTTATATGTTCATGGTCGTGATGTGTATGTTAGGTAGGTTCGATGATGTTCATTAGATGTTTGTGTTTTCCATTATGCATGCGTTGATGTTGATGGTAATGTACTTGTGTATGTTAGGTCAGGTTTGATGATGTTTAATATGTTAGAAACTAGAACTTGTGTTTTGTTACATGTTATTGTTAGATCATATATGTGTTAGATGATGTTTAAATCTGTAAGATGTATATGTTAGATGAATATGCAGTAATGTAATGTTTATGATGGTACGTTCATGCTTGTTTTTATTAGTTTTATGTTAATGATGGTATGATGGTGTTTATTTTTATGTTTGTTAGATGGTGACAATGATATTAATGATGACTAGCTATATGATTTATGTTGGTTGTATAATTTGTCATAGTATCATGTTTATGAACATCACAAAAAAAAATCTAAATTATATGAACATGAATTTGACCTATCAATGTATCATTTAAGATTTTTAATTTGTTGACAATAGCTTAACATTATTTATGACAAAAACATTATGAAATACAAACATTAAAATATTGATCATGTAGAAATTAAAGAGCACATTAAATTTTGTTGTTATAAATTTCTTTGTTATCAAGGCCAAAAATTAAGTCATTATAGAGCTCAAGTACACTAGTAAAAAAATTGTTGGATTTACAATCTCCACCAAGGTTACAAACGTGTCATTTTCTATGTTGGAGTTAACATTATAAATACAATAAAAAAATCCAAAAACATTACATTATAACAAAAATTCAATTTAATCGTATCATATAATAAAAAAACATTACATTCTAACAGAAATGTCATAAATTAATGCAATTATAATTCTTAACTTTATTTATAACAAAAAAATCATAAATCAAATATTGATGGAGAAATCAGAGAGCACCTTAAAATTTGTTGTACATTTCATTGTTATCAAGGCCATAAATTAAGTCATTGTAGAGTTCAACACTAGTAAAAACATTGTTGGATTTTAATTCTCCATCGAGGTTGCAAATGTGTCATTTTCTATGTTGGAGTCAACATTATAAATACAATCAAAAAATCAAAAAAATTACATTATAACAAAAATTCAATTTAACTGAATCATATAATAAAAAATGATTACATTCTAAAAAATATGTCATTAATTAATGCAATTATAATTCTTAGCATTATTTATAACAAAAACATTATGAAATACAAGCATTCAAATATTGGTAGAGAAATCAGAAAGGACCTTAAATTTTGTTATACATTTCATTGTTATGAAGCCATAAATTAAGTCATTGTAGAGCTCAACACTAGTAAAAAAATTGTTGGATTTTCATTCTCCATCAAGGTTGCAAACGTGTCATTTCCTATGTTGGAGTTAACATTATAAATACAAAAAAAGACACGAAAAACATTACATTATAACAAAAATCCAATTTAACCAAATCATATAATAAAAAACCATTACATTCTAATAAAAATATCATAAATTAATGCAATTGTAATTCTTAACATTATTTATAACAAAAACATCATGAAATACATACATTCAAATAATAATGGAGAAATTAGAGAGCACCTTGAATTTTGTTGTAAATTTCACTATTATCAAGGCCATAAATTAAGTCATTTTAGAGCTCAACACTACTAAAAAAATTGTTGAATTTTCAATCTCCATCAAGGTTACAAATGTGTTATTTTCTATGTTGGAATTAATATTATAAATACAATAAAAACATCGAAAAACATTACATTATAATAAAAATTCAACTTAATCGAATCATGTAATAAAAAAACATTACATTCTAACAGACATATCATAAATTAATGCAATTATAATTCTTAACATTATTTATGTTAAAAACATCATAAAATACAAGCACCGAAATATCAATATAGAAATTTCAGACCACCTTCAAGTCAAGAATAATAAATATGTTAGCCTTTACGTTGACAAAAATAAAATTGAATCCTGTAAGTTGTTTTTCATGGTGTATATGTGTGTGTGTGTGTGTGTGTGTGTGTGTGTGTGTGTATAGAAAACAAAATATGAGTAATTTGGACAATGACATATAATCATTCTATACAATCATAAATTAATTCATAGATATAAACCATATTTCACATCATATAAATGGTTCTTTACCAAATGAAATTGTTTAAACATTGCATCCAGTAATCAACTTTCCATTTCCACCGTCATAAAATGAAAAATAAACAATATAATTAGATAATCAAAGATAACAGTAAAAAAATGATATTTCAATCTGTAAATGATGAAATAAAACATGTACATGTCACTCTCTGTTGCCATCACCCTCATTATATTCCTCGGTTGGCATGATAGAACTGTTGTTCTTAGAAACATGTTTAGATCTAGGGTCGTGTCTTAATATCAATCACCAATCTCTATCCAACACATCCAGGTGAAAGAACACTTGGTTTTTGTGTTTTGGGAAAACATAAGGCTCCTTACTTTCATCCCCACATCTCTCTAGAGTTGATACATATCAACCCACTATCACGATATTCCTTTACATTATTCTTGTCGAATGTGTCCCACCACCTGCACCTAAAAATAACACATTGGAAAGATGAGAAGTCCACTTGAATGATATCTTGTATCTTTTCGACATAACCCAACATCCCTCCTACCAAGTTTTGATCTCAGTGGCTAGCACAACTAGATTGGTCAAACTCGAATTCCACTCCACAATCTTGTGTAGCACGTCCATTATCAGCATCCTTGGTGTGAAAATGATGTCTATAATCCCACATAGATGGGAATGAATGCACCTATAAGAAAAGTTAACAAATGATAATGTCATATGTCTATTAACCCAACCATTAATATATTAAACATAGATGTTATAATTCAAAGTTGCATTATAAAGTTAGAAATTATGTACATAAATATTTTATTACCGATTTGTTGCACTGTATCCCAATGTTTAGCGCATTCTCATGTTCAAGAGGGTAATGACCAAATGCACCATAATTCTATCTGACTTGGTCTGCAACCTAACTAATGGGACAAGTCATTGGCATATTTTCTTTTAAATGATCTGGAAAAGGCATGCTTCTACCGTACAACCACCTGAATTCTTTTATGTCAATGTCCCATTTCATCCTCTTCTCTTCATACAATGCAACCCATGACTGTGTTGCCTCCGTGTTGTAAAGAATGAATTTATTTATTGCATAAATTTCTGAATTTGTTGTTGTATTCATGGAAACAAAACCACATTTAGTACGTATGGGATCAAATATAGATTTTGAAGTTTGTTGTGAATAGTTACTATGTGGAAATTTCAAGATCGAAATATAAGTGACTTACTCTTTATCATGCGCCTTTTTCCATTCGTTTCTATTACCTCCCCTTCCCTTCTGTCCTCATCACGTTCATCATCCCAAATCATTAAGACTGGTGTGTTGTCGATTTGCTTGATGTACTCACTAGCATAATAGAACGACTCATATACTATGTACCCCTCTGCCATAGACCCCTCGGTTTTTTCCCTTTGTCGAACAAATCGCTTCACTTTTTTCATGAACCTCTCTAAGAAGAACATCCAACGATAGGAGACCACTCCAACTAGTTCAACCTCATCGACTAGGTGAATTAGAAGATCAACCTACAAGTCCATGAAACTCAACAGCAGTTCCTTGTCAAGCATACAAAAAATATAAGTTATCTCTGCATGCCATTATGGAATGCTAGCGATGTAAATCTCATTTGATGTGATCCACCGTACAAATGCAAATAGTCTAGATATGGAATGCCACGGGTCATTGGGAAAGTAATGGTTCACACACCCACGCATGAACAATGGATAATGACACTACAAAGTAAACACAAAAATTTAATTGCATTTTAACTTTTGTGGAAACATATATAAATAAATAGTAATTACAATTTTTTGGCATTATACGTACCCTTAGAAGGTTGAGATGGTCATGTGATTTCAAACCCGACAACTTTTTGTCTGATGTACTGAAGCAGCGCCGTAGAGTAGACCCATAAAAAGAAGGTGCCTCCATGCCCAATATAACTTATTTTTCCAAATTAAGATCATCTTTCTTCAAAATCCATGGGACATTTCCTTTTTAAAATGGAAAAGAGGGGCCAGCCTCTCCTCTATTTTATTGTCTTCGCCAATGCTTCTTTTTAGTATTTGAAGAAATAAGGTCTTTCCTGGATTTCATCTTATCACTTTTTTTGGATGATATGTGACGCCACAAATAACGTGAAACATGTTTAAATATATGCATGGGATATAGTAAGTGGGCAATCTTAAAATTCTCCCAATATGGGAGCTCATAACATATCGATTTCCTTTTCATCCCTGTGGGCATTTTCTCAACATAGGTGTCGAAGAAGTAATCAAACATCTCTATGTATTGCTTCTCTGTCTCTCTACCATATTCCCTAATCCAGCGAGTCTGTGTCATTATTTCAGGCCTTTGGGTTCTCTCTTGTTTACCATTGAAAGCATATTTTGCTCTTCTATAAGAGTGGTTTTCTAGGAGGAATACCCTAGAGAATTAATACACTAACTTTCGTAGGTGTTTGGACCACCTAGCCTTCATAGAAGGTCCACAACATTTACATTCAATATAAACTTTTGTTACAATACCTGTGATTTTATAGTAAAGAGAGCACGTTAGTGTTGAAGATGAAGACAGTCACACCGAATTAAATATGTCTAAAATTAATGCTTTGAATATAAAAACAAATAAAACAACATATTTACCTGAGCAATCTCCTAACCGTGGATAATCATGCGTGGTGTACACACATATGCCATACAGTGTAAAACAACTATGTGATGGGATGGGTCTCGACACATCATATACCTGTATCCCTTCCCATAATTCCTTGAATTCATCGATCAATGGTTGTAGGTAAACATCCATATTCTTCAGTTGTCTTTTACCAGGGACTATAAGAGCCAACATAAGATGTTCATTATTCACGGGAAACCATGGGGGGGTATTGTTATTGATCACTACTACGAGCCAAACAGTATAGATGTTGTTTTTTTGGGAATATGGTTGACGCCATCAATGTCTTGAATTTATCAAGCCATGTATCCTCTATATGTTTCGTGGCTATTGAATGTGTTGGGATTCGTATAACTCCTTCTTCACTTTGGTTCGATGCATTCCATCCCTACAACATAGGTAATTCTTTGCAATGAAAGAGCCTTTGAATCCTTGGGATTATAGGCATCTGCATCAATATCTTATTAGGAGGACCATGTGCTTAAGCCTTGTTATTCAATTATTTGTATCTGCCATGCCCACATTTGGACATATCTCTTTGTCTGCGTATTCGCCTCTATATATAATACAATCATTGGGGCATGCATGATAAGATATGTACTCTACACCCAACATTTTCAACATTTGTTTTGCCTCTGTGCAGCTTCCAAGCAAGACATTATCATTCGGAAGTACCTTATCTTTGAATAACCTACAATTAGTGGTAAATACAAATGTACAATGTCATTTAACGTTCATAAAATTGACCATTTTCAATGATGATTAGGTCACAGGATTCCTCAAAATATAATGTAGTCGATAGTCATTTAACTCAACATTGCCGACATGCGTCTGACATGCCATACTTTGCTTTCAAGTTGTATAGTAACATTGTTGTCCCCAACTGTGTAGACTTTGATCGACCAGATCCAAATAGAGTTGTGGTGGAATCCAATTTAAGGCTTTCAAAGAAGGCTTCAATAATATGAGTGTAATCCCCTAGATCATTGTCCTAGAATGTATGGAACAACATTGCATCCATGGCACTCATTTGTCGTAATAACTTGTCCATACCAACCTCTACTTCATTGGCTCCATTGCCAACATGTGAAGAACTACTATTACTATAAGCATTCATGAATGGTGAGGATGGATGTAGTGGAAATTGAATAGGTTGTTGATTCAACCATGCTTGGTATGCTTCCTCTCCAAGTTGTACTCTTTTTTCATATTTCTCTCGATTTGACATTGTACTGGGGTGCAATGAAAGATGGTAAGTAGGTCCCTCATCATCAGAATCCTGATTTCAAACATATTGAAAATTACATCAATGATGTTAGCAAGCACAATGCAATTGGTTTGATCTAGCATTATAGAAAATAATTATTACAAAAGCACGAGAATCACTTCCAATAGAAAATGTTAAGTTGCAAACAATTTATAAAGTAGAAATTCAGATTGAGAAATAAATTGATATCAATTCCACATTAAATATGAAAATTTAAAATTGAGCAACACATTTTCAAATTTAATTTATAAATTAAATTAACAATTTATAAAACATAATTTCAAACTGAGCAATACATTAATATGAATCCATTGAAAATTAACAAATACAATTAATCAATGTTTTTTGTCTTACTCCTCAAGGGAATGTCTAAAGGTAATCCCAATGCAAGGCATCTATGATGAGCAGTTAGTGGTCTACGGAAGTTGTAGTTTATTAACAACTCGTCACCGGGAGACAAACTACGTATTGCATGTACAACAACAAATATGAACGCTTTACTTTTCATAAAGAACTCCTGGTCATTGAAGTGTTCATTAAATGAACAATTTGGAGAAAATAAAGAGCACATAAAACTATTTATGAACTCTGCAATGTTCCCACGAGTGTGTGGAAAACCATTTATATACAATAGGTTCTTCTTGTTAAAGTTTCCAAAAACATAACCATTCATGCACATACTATAGATGGAAATTATGTGCTTGTATTTAACAATATTCAAGTAATCATGCTAACAATAGATAGGACCGAAAAATGGCATAAATGCTACTAACTGTTTGGGAGGAACGAGTACATCTGAAAGGATAAACAACCCAATATCTGCAGCATCTATATTAGACTTGGTAATCATAAAATGATTACCACAAAAGGAGAATTTGGTTCCAACATCAGGCACTAGAGAAGACGGCCAAGCGCCATATAAAGCGCGGTTGTAAGAAGTTTGATATTTACTTTGCAAATTCACAGGAAGGTAGAAACCATCGCTACCCTCCAAGAATTGGACACACCTCGGTGTGTACTTGGACATTTTTTCTCTCAACTCATGCAACTTTTTGGATCTTCTAGTAGAGATGGGTTGGGTGGCATTCATATCATACTCTGAATCACTAGAACTTGTTACCCCCTATTTTGACAGGGGTATCCACAGATAAATTAATCAGAGATTGACAAAGATCCTTGGCAGAAATTTCAGAAGCAAAGGAAGCTGCTTATGGATATGCCTAAAAATATGAGCATGTTGCCTTGGTGAAGGCTTGATGCAGATTTAATTCACTGGTTTGAAAGGATAAACAGAGCATCTGAAGTAGAAGATTGACAAAATGTACAACATATAAATATTACAGAGAATCGTTCTGTGCTTCTTGAGCTGCCAGGGATACGACCATCAATTGTGATGGGATGAATGCAACTGATAGTACTAGAACAAAAACAGGTGCACAGCAAGATAATAGCCAAATTGCAACAATGTTTGCTCAAATAAAAAAGGTCAATGACTGGTTGGATCAAGCCAATCCTGAAAAGGGTCCCAATTATGATGATGAAGGAAGTATAGATCCAGAACCGACTGATACATTGGTCAGACTTTGGAGGAAAATATATGAGTTCCATCTTCAGCATGTTGAATCTGCTGCATTGACACTTGGTAACCAATTTGTTTTAGCTCAAAGTATAGAATCGTAGTGTGATGGTCATTCGAAGACATAGCTAGATATGACGATCGGGGAGATGACCATTGATTTCGAGGCATCTGATCGATTGATGCGAAGTTAAAAAATCAAATGCCAAAACTCAGATTTGAGCAAGATGTCAATCACGCCAGCCCAGGTTAGTTCGGAGGTCACACCATTCATGTATGTTATCTATTGTTAGCATGGACCAGTGATTTTATTTGGAATCCATTTTCCCCAACCGTAAGTTTGAATCTAAAGCCAACCACATGAACAGGCAGATGGGTGTCTGCAATTCATGGAGTTTGACCTACCTTTTTGTTGACAACCGATTTTTGATGCTCAATTACCATCAATATTGAACTCGGTGTTCAACGAATTAACCAACACAGTGGGAGTTGAAACTGATCGGGGATATTTCTATTGTTTTCCTGGTGGCCAGCGTGGACACTCGGGCAAGAAAACCGGCGGATGTAAGTATGAAATCATGGATTTTTTAGCAACTGAGTCGTGGAAATTTTGTGCGAGTTCGTTGTTGAAGCCACCTAGGTTTCCTACTAGATACGTGGAGATGTCCTTCAATTTCGTGGCAGCCAACATTTTGGCGCCGTTGCCGGGGACAAAATCTAGTTCCCGTAGATTTGAAGACTATGTTTCATTGACGACATTTGTGGGAGATTATATTGCAAATTCTTCTTCTCACATGGTGACTCCACGAAGGGACAGAGCCCTTTTCCTTTTGCAGATTTGAATATCCTATTGGGTGTAGAGGTGAGCACACTCATTGGAAGGATTTCAATATCACCTTGGCGACACCACAGTTTGGTATGAGGTTTGACTACATACATATTTTAGTTTTAGTACCTCATTATTTGATTTATGGATGATGATAAGGAAAAACCACGTAATATTCTGTACAAAGCTACTTTACACAAAGCTTACAGCCCATTGGATTTCTCAAAAATCTGTGGATTTCCTAATGAATGCTATGACTGCGGGAAGGTGCATGACATTCTTCCAGAATTTCGTGGAAATGATGATGTTTCGGCCACCCATCATATTGCCAATCTCTGCAAATTAATGTCTGATTTTAATGTTCATCATGAGGATGACATTATGATCGTTTTTGCTATAACCTTGGAAGGAGATGCAGTATTCTGTTTCTATGGCCTTTTGGATGAATCCATATATTCAGTGGCAAAGTTTTTGAGAGTTTTATCCTTCGCTGGAATAATGGAACTGTTGATGAGATTGAGCAGCTTGCTAAAGAATACGATGCTCTCATCCCTAGGGTCCACATTGAACAAAAAGAGCAACAACTTGAAGAGCACGTTGAGGATCAAATAGGGAAGCTTAGAGAAAATGTCATGGATGATCCCATTGAAGAAAAAATACAAGGGCCCCTTGAATATGTAGCTGAACAACCTCCTGACACTGCTGCAATAGAAAACATTGAATATATAAAGCTGCCTCATGTTTATGTCACTAATGATGTTCAGGAACAGTTTTTATTTGAAGATTCAGACTTGCCTCGAGTTCGTTTTATTCAAAATAGCAGTATTTGTGTTACAGATCAGCTTGAGCAACTTAATGATGAAGGTTTGGACCTGCCTAATTTTCATTTTATCAAAGAAAATAACTCATTTGTTGTAGGTTTACCTGATGAGAAGCCCCAAGATGGCATAATTCAGCTGGAAGAAGGGCTGCCCACTAATTATTTAAGCCCTCTTCAGCATTATGTTGACACAGCATGTACTCAACCATGCTATATGTTTGCAGATCTTAGGGACGATCCAATTGAGGAAGTACTACAAAGACCTTTCATTGAAGATACTGCTGAAAAGATCCATGATATGGCTATAATTGAAGATGTGAAGCTACCTAAATTTCATCTCATCGAAGGTAATTACACTTGCATTGCAGATCTGCCTCATGAGAGGCTCAGGGATGAAACAATTCAGCTGGAAGGGATGCATATTGCTTATTCAAGCCCTCTTCAGCACTATGTTGATGAAGCATGCGCTCAATCATGTTGTTTATTTGTAGATCTGAGATATGGCTTCCATCCGAGTAAAAGATTTATCCCTTACAGCCATACTTCTCCGATGACATTTCCAGGTCTGGTTCATATTCAATTTGTCAAAACCTGTTTATGGTTAATGACTAGAAATAAGGGTAGAAATTTCATCGTTGATGAGGATCTGAGATGGTTCCACTAGTTGTACCATTTCACTTGGTATTTTTCTGTCACTTGATAGAGTAGGGTAGGTAGATTAATAAAGCTCTCGTATGAGTATTTTTCGGTTGTTTCGGCATTAATTCTTTGTCACTTTCTTAGTTTTTAAAGTATGTAATAAATGTGTGGTGTTGGGATGTGAATCAAGCCATTCCAACCACACTGTGCCTATCTCTTTCGAATGGTCTGTGAATGCTCAGAGATGCTGAGGTTCTCATGCACTCACAAGTTGAGCACATTTCCCCATATGGAGCCAGATGTTACCCCCTATTTTGACAGGGGTATCCACAGATAAATTAATCAGATATTGATAAAGAGACCTGACAGAAATTTCAGAAGCAAAGGAAGTTGCTTATGGATATGCCTAAAAGTCTAAGCATGTTGCCTTGGTGAAGGCTTGATGCAGATTTAATTCACTGGTTTGAAAGGAGAAACAGAGCATCTGAAGCAGAAGATTGACAAAATGTACAACATATAAATATTACAGAGAATCGTTCTGTGCTTCTTGAGCTGCCAGGGATACAACCATCAAATGTGATGGGACGAATGCAGCTGACAGTACTAGAACAAAAACAAGTGCACAGCAAGATAATAGCCAAATTGCAGCAATGTTGGCTCAAATAAAAAAGGTCAATGACTGGTTGGATGAAACCAATCCTAAAAAGGGTCCCAATTATGATGATGAAGGAAGTATAGATCCAGAACTGGCTGATACATTGGTCAGACTTTGGAGGAAAATATATTAGTTTCGTCTTCAGCATGTTGAATCTGCTGCATTGACACTTGGTAACCAATATGTTTCAGCTCAAAGTATAGAATCGTAGTGTGATGGTCATTCAAAGACATAGTTGTATATGACGACCGGGGAAATGACCATTGATTTCGAGGCATCTGATCGATTGATGCAGAGTTAAAAAATCAAATGCCAAAACTCGGATTTCAGCAAGATGTCAATCACGCCAGCGCAGGTTAGTTCGGAGGTCACGCCATTCACGTATATTATCTATTGTTAGCATGGACCAGCAATTTTATTTGGAATCCATTTTCCCCAACCGTAAGTCTGAATCTAAAGCCATCCACATGAAAAGGAAGATGGGTGTCTCCAATTCGTGGAGTTTGAACTACCTTTTTGTTGACAACCGATTTTTGATGTTGATTTACCATCAATATTGAACTCGATGTTCAACGAATTAACCAACAGAGTGGGAGTTGAAACTAATCGAGGAGATTTCTGTTGTTTTCCTAGCGGCTAGCGTGGACACTCGGGTAGGAAAACCGGCGGATGTAAGTATGAAATCGTGGATTTTTTAGTAGCTGAGTCGTGGAAATTTTGGGTGAGTTCATTGTTGAAGCCACTTGGGTTTCCTAATAGATACGTGGAGATGTCCTTTGATTTCGTGGCATCCAACAGAACTTTCAGATGACTGAACATAAGCATAGGGGTTCGTCAATTTAGGATGAGACATAGTTTTTTTGGCTTCCAATTTATTCAAAAATGAGCATAAGGAAGTGTTCATGCATGTCTTTTCTATATCACCTATTTGATTTTTTACTGTAGTAAAGGGTATTAGACCATCGACATTGGGTAATCTATCATTGGTGTAATGGGTGAGTGTGACACGTCGAGGGTTCTCCTTCAACCCTTGACATTTTGAACAACCACAAACTACTGGGGTGTCATAAAAGAGTTCCATCTCACGACGAATTACCGTCGATGAACCAGGATGGCGGCTTGAAGATGGCATGTTACAATTGGCAGGGTAAAGTGGCTTCCCATTTTCATCCATGAACTGCTTGCGGTATCTTGCTCCTGATAAGACCTTCCGACGTTTTGAAACAAGTGGAATTTCTTGTGCATCCGAACTCAAAACCGAATCGTGATCCTGCAATATAGAATAAATCAATATTCAGATTCACATGGATAAGTAACATAAATTCAAATAAGTAGTCAAAATATAAATAAAACTTGAACTTATCGAGGATGGAAAGGGAGAACTCATCGAACTTTGAACAAGATGGTATGAGCTAGAATGTGAAGAATTGGCCATTTGATACTACAAACTTTTCTTCCTGCATTTGAGCCAAATCAATAATCAATATACGTCTCTACAGTCCTAAGATATTTTCAAGAACTATATCACAATCTAACTTCCAATATAGTTTGGAAACCATTTTTTAAGAATAAGGTGAGTTTAAGTAACATATATATACTATGAATATTATAATTGGTGTGGTTATATACTAAAAGGACATTTGGTATGAATATATAATTTTAAGTGGACACATAAAAATAAATAATTTACAAAGTAATCAAGTGTGTTTATTCATATCTAAACGCATTAGCGCACTAACATAAACCAAATGCACTGGTGCGTAATGAATACAAATGCACCGTTAAAGAACATCCGCAAAAGCCCCCGCGGTGGAAAATATCCGCTACATTTGGTAGTGGATATTTTTACATGAATTTTTACAAAATAATTCATTATAGTGTGTTTCCTACACATAAGTACATCGGAGCATCTGAACTTTACACACACCGCTGCACAGGTTTCAATTTTTTTTTAAGACGATGTGTTTTACTTATCTACGCACCGGTGCACCTTTACAACATGTGCACCGAAAATTCCAAAAATCAAAATTTTAAAAAATCGAACAAACCCTTTTTTCCCTAAATTAAAAAAATGGTGGCAATTTTAAATTTGAAAAGTAAATCTAAATAGTGTTTAAAATCCAAAAACCTAAACATTAACTCATTGTTTTGCCAAAATTTTTAGGGGAGAGTTTTGGAAGAGAGACTTACGTGGAAGGAGTTTGGAGCAACTCGAAGGAGTTATGAGAAAATTTGGTATGGTGAATCAAACAAAAACCCTGCATAATAGAAATTTCAAACATGTAAATATTATTGTTGATCTTATTACCTTATTTAGAGTTTAACTAGATTTATAAAAAAAACTTCATAATTACCTTCAAATTTGCAACCCTTATTTTCTCGCTGCTTCTTTTTGTTTTATGTAAATGCAAAATTTTACATTAGGGTTGAAATCCCTCTAACATTATACATAATTACGATTTCACCTTTTAGGGATTTTGGATTTACTGAGCTTATTATTATATATAAAAAGCGTAGGGTGATATGGGGCCACTTTCTTGGTCGAATCTATAACCATGTCGGCCCTGTTAATTTTTTTTATTAAAAAAGGCATGCGTCAAAATCGATGCGTTGGTATTACATGAATGCATCGGTGCATTCATCAACACAACGCACCAGATATGACCCACATCGCATCATTTTTTATTATTTAATAAAAAAACAAAAGTCATTTTTCATGTCTCGGTTCTCTGTTTCCGGTGCGTTGCATTTACTATAACGCACTGGATATGACCTACGTCGCGTCATTTTTTATTATTTTACAAAAACACAAAAGTCTATTTTTGTATCTTGATTCTTTGTTCTTGGTGCGTCCTATTTAATTTAACGCACCGGTGCAATTTTGTTACTAATGCACCGGAGCGTTTTATGTATTCAAACGCACCGATATCAGATTTATTCCTTTTTAATATATTTTTTTGTCATATTTTGAATGTCTTTAATTTGTTTGTATAATATATTGATAGCTTCTGTATTTAATGGTATAGGTTGTTTATTGATAGAAAATGCATGCTACGAGTTCAATGAACAACAACTTTAATCAACATGATGGGAGCACATCGAGAATTATGAAGAAGGCAAGTGCTTTTAATTTATTTATGTATTTAAATTAATTTGTTTGAATTATTTGTAAAGTTAACTAATATGTATTTGTAAAGTTAACTAATATGTATCTGTTAATGTGTGACTCGCGGAGCCAAAAAATGAGGAATATTGATAAGATTCTTACCAAACTAAGTGTAATGCCCGCCTCCGCACTTATTTTTGATTTCGATTATGTTAGACTTATGATTGACCAGATTATTCTGAGACCTACGACTGATTTGACTATTTGAGGGCACTTGTTTGAAGTGACCCGGAGTTATAAAACTTGTACCATGAATGATTGCTTTAGACCCTATACGTGAAAGGAAAATGGTTAGATAAATGATGATTTATGGATATACTCGACTGACTGAGAAAATGAAAATGATGAACATTGGAATTACTTGAAATAAAAAAATGGTGATTTGTTTATACTCGACTGACTGAGAAAATGAAAATGATGAATATTGGAATTAGTTGAAATGAAAAATAATGATTTGTTCATACTCGACTGACTGAGAAAATGAAAATGATGAATGCCGAAATGTTTATTAGTGCAGCACTACTACTATGCGTTTGAGTGTGTGCAGTGGCAGGTAAGACGATTTACCGACTAACCCACAATGGAAATATCGGGGTCGTAAGAACAGAAAGAACACTTAGGGGTACGACAACTGACTGTCAACCCTGAACTAGTAATCCACGCACGGGTGAAGCCGTTTCATCTCACCCAGGGAAGCGTATGCCGTATGGGCAAGACCATAACGATTTGGTCGCGTGCGATGAGTTGAGGGGCGCGCAATAAGGAGATCCTTATCCCTCAATATCCCTTAGTCTCCAAGGAGCGTAGTTGAGAGATCGCGGTAACGACTCCCGATCACTACGCAATACTCCCCATAAGAAGAAAGAAAGATACTGTCGGAAAAGCCCGCCGAAGAGGTACCTAGACAAAAGAAGAATGGAAAAAGAAAACTACTCATACATACATAATTAAATAATATACATGTGAAAGTTTTAAGAGAATTTAATAATAAATTATTCAATATTTTTTTATTATTATTATGATGATGATTATGTTATTGTCGTTGAGAAAGGAATTTGAAAATTAGAAAAGTTAAGGTTCTCTTCTTCTATAATTAATAGAAATGTATATTAATTATTTCAAAAAAATATATATTTTAAATGGAATAAATAAATTATTTCCTTATTACTATAAAAGAAAAAAAAGAGTGTAAATAGAATAAATAATTATTTTGAATAAAATATTTTATTTAGAATTAAAAGCATATATATATTAATCTTTTAATCTCTCAAAAATAAAAATAAAAACTCAAATGCTATTTCTTTAAAATAAACAAATCCTGTTATAAAGTTTTTATTATTTTAAAAGAATTTAAATAAATAAAAACAACTAGTTACTAAAAGATATTGACTGAACTAATTGAGAATCAAAAGAGAGGTAGAACTCTCCTACACCTAACTCCCACTGATCTGGGGAATTCGGTGTACCTTAAAGACATTGAGACACATGTATTTGAGAATATTGTTAATTAAAATATTAAATTAAATTGAATAATGTGCATGGACAGACACATGGCACAGGAGCTTTTCCTATATAAAGAGAGAGGAGAAAGAGAAAGGGATCTCTTGCTCCCTAATGCTGGATGGTCATCATAATCTCGGATTATGTTATGATCCTTGGAGTTGGGATTAGCCGGAACGAGGATTGGGAGATCCTTTTGGGAGACTATTTGTGTGCGTTCTTACGACCCCATGAGCTCGGAGGTTCGAGGTGAAGAAGATTAACCTCGATATGGTAGGGTGGTCAACCGAGGGGTTATCAGTAACTTCATCGACAGCTGGATCAGCCATTGCTGCAACAACTTACTTCATCTTGGATTCGACCAACTAATCAGGTTCATTGTTTTCTTCTTTTGTTAAATTCTTTCAGTATTCAGGATTAATAATGTATTTCATTATGCATATATAAATCATTCTAAGTTTCGTGAGAATACACAACTCAGCTGTGAATGAAGACTGATATATTTCCATACAAATTAAATTCAGTCTTAGTATGAAAATAATTTGCAGAATCTCGGCTCGGTATACAATGTGATATTTCTTGAATTTTTTTTATAGATCTGAGATATTATAAGTTCAGTACATACAGGGTTAGAAGCATAATAATAAAGAAAACTGTTTAGAGATGTAATTTTATGCAGATTCGGTTGTGTCCCATTTAGCCTTCTGAAAAGAATTGTTTCTGGAGGTTAAATTTAATTATTGTTCTTGACATTCATCTTGGGTGTTCCCAGAGTTTTCCCAAGGAGGACGATTCGATTTAAAGTCATTTAACTCTGTCTTCTGTTCGAATAAATTTCAGATCTAAATGGAGAAATCGATTTTATTTTTGTGACTATTCCTGTTGTTGAATATCGATTTTGGATTTGAAAGGAGAAATCGATTTTATTTTTGTGACTATTCCTTTTGTTGAATTTCGATTTTGGAATCGGTTGAGCCCGTAACTCTGTCTTCTGTTGGAATTAATTCCAGATCTAAATATTTAATTATTGTTTTTGCCATTCATCTTAGGCGTTCCCAGAGTTTCCCCAAAGAGGACGATTCGATTTAAATTCATTTAATTCTGTCTTCTGTTGGAATTAATTCCAGATCTAATTGGAGAAATCGATCCTATTTTGTAACTATTCCTTTTGTTGAATTTCGATTTTGGATTTTGGATTGATAGCGTTGCAAACCTGGCGATTGTGCCTAAATTTGCAGCATTCCAAATCGATAGCAAATTCAATGATAGCGTTGCAAATCTGGTGATTGAATTTATTTGTCCTTGAGCATTCTATATCAATAGCATTTGGAACTGTGCAGTAGCATTGTATATTTGTTTAGACTTCAAACCTGTGTGTAGATATTCTTATTTAAATCTGATTATCCACTTTTCATCAACGCCAATATCCATCAATCCTCTTCTTCGAATTAATCAGAATGAAATCAGTGTGTCTGTATGGTGTAGGGCGTCCTTCCTAAATTAGAATTAATGGAATGTATGTATAGTCAATTATGTTGGGAGAGATTGATTGTATGATAGAAGTTTGGTAATTTATACATAATTATATAGTACACTCTATATTTAAAATGGTAATTTGTAAAATGAAATATGATGTTATAACTTAGTTAGGAATTATGAAAATGAGAGAAGTATAAATATATTCTTGAAACTATTTACTTTTGTAAATAAATTATGATATAGAATGGAAAGGTAATACTGTAAAATTTAGTCAAGTCGTAGCTCTTGGAATAGATTAAATAAAATGCTTGTATGTAGGTAGGCGTATGTTTCATAGAATGTTATTCTTACTCTATAAAAGTAGAATGGAGTAATAATATCGAAATGAAATGTTCAAGATTATATAAATTTTATATTCGACAGAATGGAAATGAAATGAAAGATTGAATTACTATTGTTATGTCAATTAATATATGTCACGGTCTTGGCTTTAAGGTGAACTATTGTATAGTATCAGTAAATTAAAATTCATATGGTAGATTAATTTATTTGTGCAATTTTTTAAATGTTAATTTATATATATTTAAGAGTTATGTGTCGATAGGTCGGTTTCTTCCTTTAGTCAAATGTATTGTAAAACAAAAATTACAAGGGTAACCAAAATGTAGGAATTATAATTGTTTTCGGAATTTTTGTTCGATAATAAGTTGAGTGATGATAATCGTCTCCCAAGTTAAGTTAGGACACGTATCCGTTTGAGTATTGTTAGTACACACACAAAAAAAAAAATCACTTGTTGAACTTGACAGACGCTACACTAAGTCCAGAAGAGCGTAAAACGTTGATGGAAAAGTTGCAGAGAGATGAATAAGGTGAATAAAAAATAAGTCAATATGAATTATTTGTTGAAATTTGAGTAACAATCAACTTAAGAGTATTCACTAATATGTTTCAAATAACATAATTCACATATGATGGATGTTATGCAAGGACTGAAAGCAACAGAATTCAATGTCATCATAAGAAAAAAAATTATGGAAGATGCAAATGATGATCAATTGGTCCTTAGCTCATCTGGAGTGGTGTTGGAATTTAATAGAAGGGGAAAATAATTTTATAACACTATGAGGGATTTAGTGGAAAGAACATACACATGTACTTTTCACTTACAATACAAAAACGAATCAAATATTGATTCGAAGAATTAGGTCATATATAAACTACAAGTGATGTTCCCAGAGAAATGGTCAATGAGACCTATCAGGCTTGCAATAGCAAAACATACAACAACAAAAAAGAATTATTCAAAAGGTAATATTCCTAAACATGTTTATGTAGAATATGTATCTATAACTATTACAAAGCTTCATTCATTCAATAATTTTAATTCTGTCGTATTTATTTTTCATATCAACAGAAAAACTCCTTGTACACTTTCTTGAACATCCCTACTAGCACATTTTGCATATCTCGTCGTTCATCCTTTGGGATTCTCATAATATTCCTGAAAATGTAAAATGACATTACAGGAAATGGTCAAGGAAATGGACATAATTGCATTACAGGAAGAGCCATCTCAACAACAACGTGCTTCAAATGTATGAAATCATTGGTTTTTAGGTTTATGTTATACATTTCCTTAATTAATTTAACATTAAATATTAATTTTCAATTGTTTTGTTGCAGAAAAGAAAATTAAATGGAACCCAGTCAGCACACAAGATAGGATGACAAGGAAAAAAGGGATTGATAGCAAATTTTGTGAGTAATTTTTATTTCATTGTAAGATATAAAGATTTCATAGCAGTTATGATTGGTATATTTAATTTTTTTTAATTTGTTTTCACTGGAAATCCTTGCATGTTTTCAAACATGTGTTAACATACAAAGAGGAGCCAACAGAAGAATTGATTGACAGTGGGTTAAGAAAGGGTTGTGAGTATATGTTGGCGTATCAAAAATTAATTATGGATTTTGTAAGTCTCTATGTTGTTTTACTTCTCTCATTTCATAATTAAAAAATATATATATATATTTTATATTAAATCTATGATTTGTGACAGGGCATAACACTTGCAAGAAACAAAGTATGGAGTGGATCCAACATAAGTCTTGTTGATAGAAGGCATGAGATTTGGTTTTGAGAGAATTTGTAGCATTCATGAGTCGATTATTTCTATGGTATGTCGCTTTTCAATTTACATTAATGTATACTATCTATTTATTTTCATTATTCCCGTTGGTAATGTAGATACACTTAGAATACTTTATTTTTATTCCCGGTGCGTGTTATTTTATGAATCGCACCAATGCATGTAGATTGCTTATGTGCATTGAGACGATCAAAGCATATGCCTATCGGTTTCTAGTTTTTAATCCTAATGGTGTGTTTGATGTGTTAAACTGCACTGGGTCATGTTGAGAGTTTGTAAGCATCGGTGCTTTCTAGTATGAAATGCACTGGTGCAATCATATATGAAATGAAATGAAATGCACCGGTGCATTCATATATGAAATGCACCGGTACATTCATATATGAAATGCACCGGTGTGACCTGATAAATGTACGACACCGTTAAATTTAAAAATAATGAAAAAATGTACAGTGTGTATGATGTAAAATACCGCACTGGTGCATTTATGTTGTACAGATGCACCAATGCGTATACGCTATATGCAACCATTGGTGAGGCGTTGAAATTTGATTATTTCTGGTGCTTGTTCTGGTTGAGTGCACTGATGCATATTTTCTAATCATACAACACCAATGCATCATAGTAAGAAACACATTGGTGCACGTAAATTCAATTGTGCGCACTGATAAACTAACATCTACTAAAACCTCTGGTCGCTGAGTATTTTTTAGTTATAAAATGTATATGTTATGACCTCCGTAAAAACATCTGCTACCATTGGAAGAGGTCGTAGCAGAGGTTTTTTTTAGAATTTTTGCAAAACTTGTAACACTAAAAACATCCGCTATGACCTCTGCTACAGGGCCTTTTCCTTGTAGTGACTCTAGTACTAGAAGATTGTTGTCAAAGCTTTTGCACTCAACTTGAGCAAGCGCATTCCATACCAAAAATCACAGACTGCCTATTTTATCTTTTAGCTATTGAATACCAACATCCAATAATGGCACCCATGAAAGACGCAACCAAGATGAAAGAAATCGAAGAAAATACTAGGGCACAACAAGAAGAAGCAGCCGTGACACCCCTCCAAGCTTGGTTGTAGAGAATTACTAAATACAAGACCGGAGAACATAATTGGGTGAAGCAATATGCAGACATGAAGGAATGGGGAATTCAAGATAATAAAAAAATGGACGAAAGAATCCAATAGGATTCTAGTAGCAAAAATACGATACTACCTTAATGCAACACTCCTATCCAGTCCGGAAACCTCAAGGACATGATGGAAAAGTTCATAGTGAACTGATAACATAATGAAAAATAATGGTTAGATGATCCTATTAACTTAAATTACTCTACCATTGCATATATCATTGGTCTACCAAGAAAAGGAGCACCGGTCTCCATCAAAACAGAAGAATACCTTGTAGGATTATGGGGAGAAGCCAAGGAAGTTATAATTGAAGCAACCAAAAATAAAGTGACTATAGAGATGCAAATACAAAAAAAAAATTGATGAGCAGATAATACCAACACTGTTAACAGATGCAAAGGTAACAACACCATATCTACCACATTTTTAGAAAAAATTTAAGTTAACAACAAAGTCTCATGAAGAGGAATCGGTTGAATTGTCAAATGAATCCCCTCCCCCATCCTCGACTCACCTAAAAGAAGAGAAACCCTCGACCACAATATCAAGACTCACTTCCATAGTCATGACACCATAATTTACCCAAATAATTGGCTCTCCACCACAATTATTTTTCGCAATTAAGTCAGCTGACCACAATTCGACTAATCCTTGAAACCACAACCCAGCTATACATGTTGGTCATTCCAATCATTCCTTCATCGTCATATTCCAAATCCCCCAAGCAAACAATTAAGCTTCCCTCCCTCAAATCCATTATAAAATTTTCATCCCCTTCGAATCCTTCCATCCCATTGACTACCCCTTATACTATCATGACAACTGCTTCGACGATCATTACAACCCTAGCTTCAACAAGGTGGCATAACATGGTCGAAACATTTATTTATCCATTCAACTAGCCCAATCCTTACTGAGATACCCCCTCCTTCATCTAGCCCTATACCAACTTCATTGACTTCAATACTTTTAACCACTTGATCAACTTCTACTTCATCTATCAGTACATTTTCCATCCCTAGTTACCATTCCAACAATAGGTACAATTTAGATACATGTGTCCCTACCAGTCCAGACTATTACAACGTTAACTATAGTCATGACTATCCAAATCCCAAATACATCAACCACTACAACATCAACTGAAGTTGTGAATAATCTTGCCCCAAATGGTTCAACTACTCAGCAAACGCCTTTGACTAGTGGAGCAACTCAGTAGAAGAGTTCTAGAAAAATAGAGAAAAGTAAACAAAAGAAAGAAAATACAAACATAACACTTTCTGTACCAATACAATAGGCATCCATCTATATATCAACAATAGGCATTTTTATTCCAGCCAAAGCATCAAACCAGGAATTAGATGAAATTATTAAAGTTTCCAGTAAAGAGTGTAATAAAAGATGCCCCAACACCAACAAAGAGATAACAGCTATGAAGAACGAGCAGGACAAAACTTGGAAGGATTTCTCATCTGAAGTCAAACCATTTTTCAGACCAATACAAGGACCTCGTCCTGAGAAAACACTTAACAAAATCCAGAGTCTACTTTCGATATTAACGTATTTTCAACAAGTTCTTGATCAGTAGGCACATCAGTAGTAGTATGAAAACAGTCTACTTCTGGCTGATGAATTTAAAAAATTTGTAGAATGGGACGAACAGTTAAAGCATTATGAGGTGCAGGAATCCAAATCAGCTTTAGTGTTGAATAAATGGTACTCGTATTATGGAAACATTTGTATTTAAATCTAGACCTTGCAATCCACCATCCTAGACTTATATAAAAGATAGACCATAGTTGACCCAAACATAGCTCAAATTTTAGAAAACCAAATTTGAATGGAACAACAGTGTGTGGTCGACTTACAAAAGAAGGAGAATCAATGGTTACATGAAGTAAATAAAGGACAAAGTGAATTCAATCATCTGGCAAGCCAAATAATACAGATTGATGTGATTTATGGAGCTTCAACAACAATATTTTGGGACTAACCTTCAGAACATGCAGATCCAACCAACAACAGTAAAACTCTTATGACTTTTTGAGGTTATGAATGTAAGTAAAAATATTTATTCCATTCTTTTCAACTGTGAATATTTTCAATGACATCTCTCCCTCTCCATTGAAGCCATAATTGAAGTGTGTTCTGAAGGAACTCCACCTAGCACAACCTCTAGTTCTCAGCAACCTTGAATTTTGTAATTTTGTAAAGTTTTGAAAAAATTCATATCTCCCTATTCTCTTTGAGATGAAGAAAAATTTTGGGGTGGGGGAGATGTTGGAGGAGCCGATTCGACCAATCGACTAGGTCCTCCCAGTCGACCCCTGGCTAGTCGGTCGAGTCTAGTTGAGTAGGTTCGGCCGACCAACATACTGTTAGATAGTTACAATTGTTTTATTGATTATATGAGCTATATATAAAGGTTGTTGAGCCAGATGATATACATATGATTATCCATATTTTGTACATTATGGCCTTATATTAATATAAATACTTGCTGCTAGTGTGATCGTTACTTTTGTTCTTTCTTGTTCCCTTTATGTATGCATGTTCTCGTACTTAATATCTGATCCAATGTTCTACTGGTAACTCAATGTAATCGTGTAGATTACAACACATGGCCATTGGCACAAGCCTAAAATAGTTTTTTCATAAAAAAATTACACTAGTTCAACTTGAATACCTAAATGAAAAACCCTTCCTTTGAAATCGTATCCACATAAATAAGACAAGATATACCCTAGGAAAATACACTATGGGGAAAAAACCATCCATAAATGAGGACTATGCCTTGCTCTTTTCTTCTCTAATATGCAATGCAAATACAAAGAAAGTGGCACTTTCTATAGAGTTACTTGTGACATTGTGGCATGTATGGCTCCTGCTTCCTCTGTTATGCTCTAATATCCACTCCCTAACTCATGCTCAGTTATGGAACATACAATAATTCCATAAGAATGGAACCACCTTCTTCTCCTCGTGGCCTAGTATTTAACAATGTCTCAATATCCATCTATGATTAGTTTTGGGGTTTTTGCATGCCTCAATGTCAATTAGGGTTAGGGTTTTGGACCCTATAAAATGTTCTTAAAATTCCCCAAGTGACTAGCTCCACATTTTGACTAGAAGACATGGAATGCAATCGATACCATGGTGATGAATGGGATAGGTCAACTTGTGGGAGGCATAATTTTTTCATGTGAACTTCGATTGAGGTGATCTTTGCATCACTGGAATTTCTCGGAATGTTGAAGAACATTGAGGGGATTGGAAGGATCTCCATAAAAAATTACCCCCGAAACATCGTTTAATCCCTCAAACGGGCCTCAAAATGTTCTTGACCCCAAATATGGAAAGTAATACATCCCCCTTAAATGGGCCCTACAAGCCAATTCATCCAATCTTTCCACCCAAAAAGGACCAAATATATGACAAATCATATATTGATCCATTTCACATCATCCTTGATCAAGGTAGTGATAGTAGTATTCAGAAAATGCATACCTTGATCACTAGTCAAACTCCTTAGACATCTAAACCTTGTAATAATATTCTCACAAATAAAACTAGTTGTGGTATTAGTAGATCAATCCTTCACATGTGTATATTTTTCCCATTTGGTGAGTAATTGGTTGCGGGATTGATATATCACACTTTAGAATGATGAGCAAGAGGGTTAATAGGCCTAGCAAATTCAAGAACCCATTTTTCAGAAGGATACAATGCCTTGACTAGATTCACAGGTAGTTCATCTCTTCTGGAAGGATTACCTACTTACTAGCATACATCACAAGTCCTAGCATATTCCTTAGAATCCTTAAACATTGTTGGCCACCACAAATTAGTATGTAACACCTTGTGGATTGTTTCTTTGCCTCCAACATTCCTTCTTGCAACTCCCTGATGGCATTTTTTTTCCAAGTAATTTTTTTGGGGCAAACCCCCAAGCACTTACTTTCGTTTCGAGGATGGTATATGTTAGTCCTTGAGATGTTCTTTTCTACTGTAGAATGATGCCAAAGCATGATATAGATCAATATATTCATATTTTAGAGCTCAAATCTTTTAGCAACATGATTTTAGGGTTTTATATTTGACAATTATGCATATGCAAGACTAGAAATATACTGATTAGGAGAGAGTTAGCTTCAGAGGCATTTTTCAAGATGGTGTTTAGTAATCAATGTAGTATGGGGGTTGTGAACGGAAACATGGAACAATTTGAATAATGTAAGGTACCTCCTAGATAAATTTTACGCATTCATTATAAAAGAAAACGTACTAAGCATTCAAGAATTCAACAATTCAACAAAATGTAATTAAATATATGTGAGGTTTATAGCAAAGGAATCTAGGAAATTCATATAAAAATTAGAAAGGAAACCTTCATCGCCATCCAACATAGAAAATATCTAGGGAAATAAGATCATACGCATTGTAACACCCTGTTTTTTACCCTACAATGTAATTATGTAAATAGATGAAATAAATAGAAGCCATACATGAATGGTCCACTGTGACCAAGATGATGTAATTATGTCCATTTTACAATTAATATATAAACCCATGATTGTTGCAGACTAAGAAGGACGAAAAAGAGACGAGAGGATATAATACCACAAGAGGGTAAGTGAAAATGGGGTTTAAGGGGGAGATGACCCTAGTGACTTATAATTTAAGTCACTATCCTTATTATACCTTTTTATCCTAATTTTTATAAAAGCCTCTTTAATTTAAGTGTATTAGTCTTAACCTGGGTTAATTATCCTAAAATTGGGGACTAGTGGGGGGGAATGTGAACTTCCACAATCAGTGCCATGTTTCCAATTCTCCTTGTCCATGCATGCCACTTGGATAGTTCTCAACATGCATACAAATGATGGAGAACTAGTTCATTTAGCCATGATTATGCTATCATTCAACCATCATTAGATGTCAACTTTGAACTACCATCACCAATACGATAGCCTAGATCCATCACTTGCGCCATATCCTAGACTCGTATCAAAGAATGACTAAGTTCCCTAGAGTCCTAGCACAAATATTCCCTAGCTGGCCTGTTTTGGAGCCCTGTGAGGGAATTGGGGTAAAACTCCTAAGGGACTATTAACTCAAAGAAGGGAACCCAAGGTACTGATAACTCAGAGAACGGATCCCCATTCCTTGGGTTGTGTAGGATAATGGGGGAGGATTCCTATTGGATTGGGATAGCTATAGCATGGAAAAATTAATACCTTCTTGTGGATTAATAGCCCCAGCTCAAGGGTGGCATCTTTTATAAAGAGAGCTAGTATAACAAAGTGCATATGGTTGGGAGGTACAACCTTGGTATGCAATGATCATTTGGCTTATTTTTATAGATATTTATTCATCGTATGTAGATAATTGTAATCACATTTAACTAGGCCATCAACAGCATGCACCCATACTTAAACACATAATAAAACTAATGTTGTATGAAACATGTCAGCATCACCCGTAAATTGTAGTATCCAGAGACTCAACCACATCCATGAATTACTTCGATAATAAATATAAAGACATTAACAACATCATAAAGCAAACCATGGTCCAAAATTCATTAGAAAATGAAATGGACATAAATGGACTATCGATCAGAAACCTGTGTAAGCATCTTCACCATAGTGCACACTAGGAGGATTCCCTATAGTACTTAGTAGGAGTTTATATTAAAGGATCATAAACCAAGGTGATATCAAGGTTTACTAGGCTTATAGAAGAAAATAAAAATTATGATAGGTATCTTTGGTGCAATAATTCACAATCATTTTAGTGTTGACCATTTTAAAGGTCTGCACATGATTACTCCATAAATATGAAGGCCGGAGTTTCCATATGTAATATGTGTGGAAAAGATTCTCTTTAGCTAGATCGTCTTCTATGGGTAAGAAATATCATTGATTGATTTTTTTATGGAAGAAATTCTACATGTGTTTCCAACCAAATTTCATGTCCAATCATTATTACAAAGGCAACGTATAAGAGTTCCAAGATATGAAGTTGGGACATATGTCCATAAATGAAAATGTAACAAAATTCCTAGCATTGTTAAGGTGTGTTAAATATATTAGACACAAGAATGTAAAATACAATTCCTCTTGAGTGGACTACCTTTATCATACAAATATTAGACTGAATTTGATGAACCTCAAACACTTGATGAAGAAATATGAAAAGACAAACATTGATATCACTACAGAAAATATGGTAATTGGCAATGTGCAAAGTTGCCATAAAATCATTGGAGATGTTCAAAATATTTTTTGTTAATAGATTTCATGTCATTAAATCTTTTGTAGCTTTCACAATGAGGAAGAAACCATCATCCTTGATACCCTATGGTTACAGGTCGTATCCATTGCCTAATTAATTGATAAAAAACCAAAATTGATGATAGAAAATCATTGTTTTCATAGCTTCTTGCATTTGGAATATTTGGTGATAATCGCATCCCTTCAACAATGGAATTTTATAGCATAGTTCCTAACCATATCCCTTAATAAATTTCTCTTAGATCATGCAAATATGGGAGTGGCCCATAGCCCAAAGTATCCAAGGGTGATGGTTAGTGAACTTTGCCATAAAAAAATATTTTAGAATATCTAGTGGCTCATGTTGATTTTTTACAAAGGAAAAATATTACAACACATAGGGATAGTTTCCATATGGGCATTCAATTAAAACCTACACCTATGGTGGGTGATTATCAGTGTTTAAATGGAATTCTAGGGCATGAGTCAATATTTATTTGCCATAATAAAATGTATAATGTATCTCTATATAAATGAGTATAAACCATTGTAATAGGATATCATGGGCGATGATCAATAATTGTCGCCATCTCTATACAAATTGTGATCATCTAGAATTTCCAAATGTTTGTCAATGATGAAGGTTGTTAACCATCACCAAATGCTTGGATTTAAATATTTGATGGTGTTAGTCTCTACTAAACCGTCAACAAAGGTGCTTATAGTTATTAACTTGATGATCAATAACCAACATCAAAGCTTTGATTGGCAATTTCAAAGCTTTCATTACTATGATGATTGAGTCTTCATTGTCTCTTATGATTGTCACTAGACAAATTGCATTGAGATACAAAATCTAGAACAATTCCATTACCACCAATTATTTTTATTAGCTTTTAACTTCAAATTGTACTACTCAAAGTACTTTATCTTAGTAAAGCTTATAATGATGTTTTTCAAAATAAATTATGAGAATCAACGTGTTCTTGGTGTAATAAGAACTGCATGGATTTTGAAGGAATCCATATGTAGTTGTACACCTCATGTGACATATGGGAGCATAGTTCTCTAATTTGGTCAATTTCAAGGTTGAATTTTCATTTCCAATGGTAATTAGCCCGACCTCCATGGTTTTTGAGCTTCTAAACTATGTTATAAATTGATAGGTGATGTCTTTGGTAGAAATCACTTAAGCATTGCAAGCTGATGAAATTGTGTGATAACACATTAGAATAAAAATAAGTAGAGAATTCATAATAATAGAAATACCATTCACACTATGCTTTATCATTGTTTATATCCCTTCATTAAGGGCAATGTAGTAGGCCTTAGTGCTCGTGGTTTCTTTTTGTACATTCCTTATTTATTTAATGGTATGTCTTGTAATTAATTATACAATATAGAGGTGAAGGTCACTTATCTTGGATTTGGATTGCACAATATCTCGATGAAAAAAATATAATTACTAATACCATATTATATCTACCTTCAATTTCAATTAATTAATCATAATTGTCCAAAAGTAATTAATGATAAGACTACATTTGTTGCACCTTAATTAATCATAATATCAAAATTAACAAAGTTCAACAAAAAAAAATCAAATGTCCAATTATTTCCCATGGAAAGACCTTTTTTCTTGAAAAAGTATTTTGGTGCTCCAATACCATAAACATGCTTTGATGCATAAACACATAACTCATGCAAGAATGTGCCTATAAATGGTAAGGCATCAAATTATTCAAGTGGGGTTTATTCACTTGGTTGTATCCCCAATTAGATTTGATGCATCAATGCACCCATACTATTTAAGATGTAGTGTAAATTGAAATGATTTTTGAAAAAAAAACATAACACAAATAGGGTTTGGAATAAAAAAAATCCTCAACGACATGCAAGTCCCAAAACATTGACCGCATTGTCTACCTCAAAATGAACATTGAGGTCAATTAAAACTCTAAGCTTAAAAAAATGAATAGAATTGTGGACGGAAAAAAAACCTAAATGACTACAATGAAGGGAAGAAAAAATGAAAAAAAAATGAATATCACAAAGAAATTCAAGTGATAAAGATGAGGAAAATTTTGTTGAGGAATGTAGAATGAAGTTGCATACCTTAAATTCCTCTTCTATGGATTTTTAAGTGTCCTGGAACATCCCTTTACAAGTTGTGCTTTGCAAAATCTCTCTGCTTTCGATATTTTCCTTGGTAAAAATCTCTTGCAAAAGTTTCCCCTTCACTTTTGGCATGATAATGGATTAGTTTTTTGGTAAAATTATCTATACATAGAAAAAATGCGTGATTTTTTTAGGTCTCTTTTTTTTCTTAGATTTATTTTAAAATGATTTTTTTGTATTTTATGCACATTACCAAGTAAAATGTAGTGGTGAACCTTATTTAGTATGACACACCAGTGTAAACAATAATAATGTGCACATCAGTTCCCTTGATTACAATAGAAGCACTAACAAAATTAGGTTTTGTAGAAAACAAAATTATAAATCACTACAAAGCCTAAGTTATAGAGATTTAATACTTGCATAGGTTTTAATGGATGTTTTTTTATAAAGTCATTTTTTGGTGTGCTTAATTGGAAAGAAAAAAAAAAAGAGTATTTGTGTGTCCTATAAAAATCGGTAACCCTAGGGACACAAATAAATCCTTATGAGGTATTTGTTAAGTTATAATGTTGCATGTGGTGTGTACTTGTATTTATTAGGGTATTGGTTCAAACACAAGGGAAAACTAGATAAAGGGTAGTGCCCCTAGACTACTGTAGACATTGAGGGCACCTGCTGAGTCACCCGACTGTTTGAAACATTAATAAAATAACCCTATGATTTTATTTTGAGTATATTTATGATTACAATTGATTGATATATGTGCATTTGGGTAGTTATTGTGAATGGACGATTTCATGTTGTTTAACGATTGACTTTGATATGAAAACTGTACATATGAATGATGCTTAACGACTAGCTGTGCAATTGATTACGTGATTAGACGAATGAGTAATGATTGAGTAAATTATAGATGCTTAATGAAGCAACAGATTTATAAACCAAATTGTGATTATTGAGGATAGTGCTACTAATTTACGTTTGTGAAAAATGTGTGTAGCGACAGGTGAAACAGTTCACCGACGGACACACAAAGGAATATGAAGGGTCGTAGAGTACGAGTAAATCACACACAGGGAGAGCGACGACGATGTCGACTTCCGACGAAATACCACGCTTGAGCAGATAAGCACTGATCCGCTTGCTCAAGAGGAAAGCGTGAGGGCGTACGAGGTGGGCCACGACAGAGCTGGTCACGTACGCGTTGGGGGGCGCGCAGTGAGAACGGACGCACTCCTCAATGCCATTAGTCCCTAATAGCATGTATACGGAGGATGGAAGGTAACGGCTCCGCAAATCCCTACATGAAGTTCCCGCAAGTCAAAAAGAAAGGATGACGGCAGAAGGCCCCGACGATGCGGTACCCTGCCGAGAATGGAAAGAGTGGACGCAAGGACCCAACGATGTGGTTCCTTGCCGAGGAATGGAAACTACGGATGACTGGACTCGACGGAGTGGTGCCATGTGAGGGAAATGAAATTAAGGAACAAGGTGACCCAACGGCGCGGCACCAAGATCCTAGTGAAAATTATTGTTAAACTTAACTGCATAAAAACATATAAGTTTGCACCTAGAACATTACTTAGAAATGCATTTGAGTACTTTAAGCATTTGTACATAAATGATTACTATGGCATTTAAATAATGTTAAGTGTTATTTAGGCATTTTCACATGAAAGGATATTTCTTATTATTTAAAAATATTATAAATATTTATTTAGGAGCAAAATAGAATCCTAGGCATGGACACCTAGTCAACCCCACCTACACCACATATCTAGGAGCTAAGTGAATTATCTGGGGGACAAATATGAGCAAACTTAGGAATGTTGGTGCATCTCCTAGAAAAGCTGACACTTGGATGGGTGAGTTGTTTTTATTTAGAATTTAAATAAAATAAATAATTATGCATGAAGCGACATGTGTCGCATTAGATTTTCCTTTATAAGGAAGGCATTTGGAATGGGTAAAGGACCCAGACCCTGGATGACTATTGTAATTTTGAGTTACCTCACGACTTGCTACTATTGAGGGTTTGGTTGGAAACTTTGGTGGGGGGGAATCCCAAGCTGAGTTTCCCAAGTGAGTGTGTGAGCTCTACGACCCGAAGCTCGGGGGAGGCCATGCGACTGAAAGCATGAGCCTATGGTTGGGTGGCGAAGCTAACGGTTGCTTCTCCTATGGTTAAACAAGCTTCTGTTGGAGGGGAACAACGAGCGAAGCGGATTTCAAGGGAAAGCAGGATCGGACCGACAACGACGACTACTCCTCCAACAACAGATTCAGGTATTGTGTTTTTGTTAGTTCTTGAATTTGATAAGTTTTATTAATAATATTCATCATAATGGTTATATTGTGTTTTAAGTTTCTAATAATTTTTAAGTAAGTAAGTCCAAAAAGGGGGGTCTCTACATAAAGAGGTAAAGAATATCATAGAAAAAGGTAAGGTGTCATAGAAGAGGCTACTAATGAAAAATACTAATGGAGGGTTTTATACATGTGTGATTCAGTTGATCCTATTTGTATTTTAGTTCAAAATCGCTCTATGTTGGAATTGCACATCGTTATATTTTGGGATATGTTTTCTACAAATGGGATTTATTGATTTGTAGTGTTCTTTCAGTGAAACTTCACCATGTGCATGTTGAGGAAGTTGGGTTGTAAGTTGGAGATCCCAAGTTATATGAGGTTATGTGGGACTGTGTGAAGGTTACTTAGGGTCGCATGTTAGGGATGTGGGTTTGTAAACAAGTGAAGCTGGATTGTAATTAGGTGAGGTGAGGATATAACTTGGGGATGTTGAGTCATAGCTTGGTGAAATGGGATTGTAGATTGGTGATATGGGAGAATAAGAATTATAGGTTTCAATAACCCTTTTTTATTTATTAATTACATGATAAGTCCTTGTTTTTCTTTAATCAAACACACACCCTTTTATTTGAGTAAACCAAAGAGTATATATATTATACTTGTTTATTTCTCTCTAATGTCATCAATAGTGTAAGAGTGAAGGGGAATTCTTGCATGAGTTCTCATATTAGGATTTAAAAAATATTCTTGTGCCATATATCCATCACTTTGAATGTTCAAATTCAATTCCAAGGTTGTACATCATAAAACAAATGACAAGTTTAGAATCGAGGCATAACATCAATTACTTTACCACCTACTTGATATCCATATCCCCCTATGACTCCTCTACTTATATTATACCATCATTTTACATTCCCTAATATCCTATAATTTTCTTGTGTTTGATAATCATAGCATCCTCTAGGGGTGGCAGGTGTGGGGGAGGGATCATATATGATCTTAGAGGAACTCAAAAACTAACCTATGTATGTGGATTAGGGGTAGCCTCAAACAATCAAGAAAAATCCTATGCTCTTCTACAAGGAGTAATATCAATAAACTATTTGATCACTGGGTCTTTTCTATCCGTTAGTGACTCCTCTATCATTATTCACTTTATGAATAGTGACAAGGTATCGAATGATGATAAATTGGAAAAACTCATTAAACAAATCAAAGAATGGGTCTTAAGGTTCAAGGATGTCTAGTTTATCCACATATTGATGCTCTCAACAAACAAGAAGACTTAAAATCCAACAGGACCTCTTGCCTACATGAAGGGGTTATTAAAAAATGAGGTGGTGGTATTCATGCAATCCCATAGGTATCAAGCCTTCAAATTCATTTTCATGCAATTAAATTTCCCAAAATGGCACACCAAGCCACTAGCATGGATATCATATGGTAGTGGAATGGATATCACATCATCAGATCAAGTTCACAAATGTTTGAACTTACTCCTCATTGTCATTTGGAATCTTTGTCGGTTTATGTGACTCGCATATGTGGAATAATGGAATTTTTTGTTGATCTGAGAGTGAAGGTTGAGTGGGGCTTGGATAAAAGAGACTCTAGCTACTAGAACTCTCCTCCACAAGATTATTAGGTAAGCATTCCCTCTTTCTGGTATGAGAGATCTCTCTTGATTTTGGTTTGGATTTGATATTGGTTTAGCGAACCATAAGTCTTTCTGCTTCAGTTGGGAAATTGATAAATCGAACCTTAGATTCAATGTTTCACCCCATTTGGTTTGTTAGCCAATAGTTATGTATCAATGCATTGAAGTAGAGGTTCAATCATTTGATTTACTAGTTCCTCCATTAACTTGTCTCTCCTTTCTTCCAAGTCCTAGGATCAAATTAGGAGTTTGGAAATCTCTAATTTGGAAAGTCAACTTCTATATAGGGCTTTGCTTGGGTACCCTCCACTTGTTTTCTTTCTTGGACATTCTAGGAATGGATTGTCATGGGGATTTGTTGAGAGATCCTTTTAGGCATCCTAAATTTCATCATTGTATTATGAATAGTATATTAATGTATGTGTAAATGGATAAACATAACCCTAGTGAATGAGTAGTTGGATCGAGTGCAACTGCTCCAACCTCTCCCGTGATTTATAAATAACTCTCCAAGAATAAATACAAACGGATTGGATATCCCTTCCCAATAATTTTGTGTGATGGTTATTCCTATGTGTGCATTATAGTATTTGCTTTAATGTAGTTGTAACCTACCTTCCAATAGTTTAGCATCGTTTCCTCCTCCATCTGGTTTGGTTTATATCAAAAATAGATGGGGGCAAATTAAACCTAAAACAAGATGAGGCATGCAAGGAAACCTACAAGTAGAATATTTTCTATGGTGTTACTCACGGCTTGACATGCTATTGAAGATACTCATGGGAGATATGCCTGCACACCGGGAAAAAAATGCGATAAAGCTCCTACAAGTGAAGGTAAAGTGATTTTGATGTTGCAAAACAAACTTGTGATATGACATACTATGTAAGTAAAATAAATTGATGCTACCTAGAGAATGCGCTCATGCTGAATTTAAAAAAAGGTGCTTGGAGGTTGATTTGTTCATTGAGTTAGTTGTACGCATGTCGTTATCTAAAGAAAATAGTTCTGAAAATTTGTGTCAATTTGTGGTTTAAGTTTGTTAAACAAGCACCTCTTGTGAATTTTCCAGTGAATTTGTTGTTATCTAAAGTGTTATTTGAACATGTTGGTGGGAGACTACATGAAGAAAATTATAGCACATTGAATCCACACAATGCCCATGAAGATTTTAAATATTTAAGAATATATTGTAACCATTTTAAAATGTTCTTGGAAAGAATATTCAAGAATCCCCGGGTGCCATCCTTGCTATGAAAAAGAAAAAGAAATCATTCCTCCTATGTGATTTATTGTTGTTGCTCATTGGATGATTTAACTGGCAGAAAAAACTAACAGTATGCCTATCAACTATTGAAGTTCAACTGGTCATGTTCAAGTTCAACTTGATTTGACATGCAATTATTCCTTATTGGCTCCAACATCTGGTCACATGCCACTTATGAATGTGCCTCAAGAATTAGCAAGATAATGTTGTAATGTGATTACTGGCTTGTATTAGGTATTTGGAGTCGTATTTGAAAAATAGGTACATGGAGAATAAATTAGTCGATTCGAATCCATGTTAGTCAAAAGTCACTTTAGTTGAGTCTGAAGAAAAATAAAATTTGTGTGTTGTTGATTGACTCATTGCACCCATTCAAACAGTGTAAACTTTAAGATTGATTAAGTCATTGAGTTTGTATATATACACTGGTTATTTCCTAGCTAACCAAGTTTGATACTCAGTCAACAAAATTTTATTTTCAAAGTCTATAAAATCCTTGAATGCAAGAGTGTTTGTAGTTGAGTGTTACTAACCCTCTATAGAGTAATAAAAGTAAATATAATCTTGGTCATGGATTAGTCTAGTTGAGTCAAGTCATGCCTGCATAGAGTCTAACTTGATTCTTAGTCAAGTTTGTCGTATCCTTCATGTATACATATTTGGCACTCCAAGACATTGAAGAAGATTCCTTGGAATTAAAGACACCAAAGAAGTGTATTTGACCTATGACGGTCAATATCAACCAAACGCGGAGTTTGACCACACAAAAAAGAACATAAGATGAAAATCAGAACAAAAGAATATTGAGAAGGTAGATTAATCGACTAGGAATTAACATTGATCATAGGTTTGCAACATTATTAAGCATGTATGATTGAGCATCATATTGCAGCATTAACTTGCGAGCATTATAAATCCTCTCTACAACGATAGAAGAAGATATCATCCAAGCAAGAGATATTATACAACACACAGAAAGAACTTAATGCATTGGTAATGACACAAGAATAACTAAATTGATTGATCCCCCTAATACATGAATTATAGAGCCATCTTTGGGTTGTGACCTTGGAGGCCATATGGTGGAGAAATGCAAAGTAGGTGGAGCAAGATGCTCCCACTAATAGAGCAGGGAAGTGCTTGATGTGAGTGTTGTACAGGTGTTAGATGAGCTAGGATAATCCCCTTCTGGAGGCATTGGAAAGGTGTAACAATAGGATCAAGAGGATCATTGTTCGATGGAGAAAAGCGTTGCTAGACTCATTGACTATACGTTCCACTACCCGATTGAAGATGGAAGCTGAAGAGTAACAAGTCATAGTAGATAATTGTATACGTGTATCTTCCTATACATCTTGTGGTTCTTTTGGTTGAGTTACCTATGTAGACCAGTATGCATGGTTGATGTACAATAAGGATTACCTCAGCAAGAGCAGAGACCTAGGATTTCATTTCCCACCTTATTTAGGGAAAATAATATTTTGAGGTGGGGGAGATGTTGAGAGGGCCTCTTAGGCCTCATAAATTTCATTATTGTATTATGCATAATATATTTAAATGTATGTATAAATGGATAAAGATAACCCCAACAAATGAGTAGTTGGAGCAGGTGCAACTACTCCAACCTCTCCTTTGATGTATAAATAACTATCAAATAATGAATACAAATGGATTATACATCCCTTACCAATACTTCTTCGTGATGTTTATTCTTGTGTGTGCATTATAGTCTCTGCTTGAATGCAGTTGGAACCTACCTTCCAACTAAATCACTTGAAATTCCATACAGAGATGTAAGGTCTGAAAAGGGATCTTCATGGGAATGAAGAATATATAAGTGGGAATGGCACCTCCATATTTTCTATAACCACTAAATTCCATGAGAATGAAAACCAATGTGTTTCTAAGAATGCCCTAGTTATGGATACCTTACTACATCCAAAAAGACAATTTCAAGTCCTTGAAGCCAAGTGTTCCATGCTTAAAAATATGGTCATCAATATGAACAAAAGCTCCCAATATATGGTTTCCAACCCATCAATTGGGTCTATACCTAGTGATATTAGAGAAGAGGAAACAATCCATAATCTTGAAGATAGATATGTACCTTGAAAAATAGGAAATTCAGCTCCCTAATTTAGCACAAGAAGAAACAAACAAAAAACATGTATTGCCTTAATTTATGTTAGTCACGTTTTGCAAAATAGCTCTATATTTAAGTGTGCTTGATACGGTTTACACCAATAGTCTATTTTCAAGAAATATGCAAATGTAGCCAAAACACTTCATGGCATAAATTTGAAAGGCCAGATTATCATGTTGTACTTTGATGAAAAGAGACATCTATTTTTTATTTCTTCGTTGACTAGGTAAATTGCAACACTTTTTAATACAAATATATACTTTTTCTTGTTTAAAAAAAAAGATATTCATAACCTCCCCTAATTAAGAAGGGATTTTTAAACCTATCATGTTTATTGAAGAAGTTTTAGTGTGTACATGAAACTTATTTGAGAACCTAGAGTTAATTAAGAAGAATGGCCTCAAACAGATGCAAAGAAATCATGTTCACTTTATAAAAGGATCCATATGTCCTTCCAAGTCAATGTGAGTGATGAAGATAGGGAATAAGTAGAAGCCTCTATTGTAGAAATCCATTAGGTAAACCTTTTAATCAATAAACCCTCAAATAGTCATGTGACGTATGACCTGATTAATTGATATACTTGGACTCTTACATTTAATCAATCAATTTCTATCCTTGGAGACCAATCTAGATCATATTAAAGTCTGATTTCACTATATTTGATCATATTTTACTCCAAATGGCTATGTTGACTATAGTTTATAATGATTGACCATGTTAACTATGGATAATAATGGTTTATTATCAACTATAGCAAATATGTTGACCATAGTTGACCAATATGGTTGAACATTATTGATTATGGTTGACCATGGCTAACCATGGTTCACCATGTTTAATATAATTGACTTTTGTTGATAATGGCTTGTATATATTTGTGCTAATGATCCTAATTATTTATTTATATTTATAATTAATTATTTTTAGTTGTAATAACTAAAGTTAAAATCAATTGTTATTAATTACACTATAAAATTATTCATAATGATTTTAATTAATTAGGGTCCTATCTAAATTGATAAGGTCATTCAAACCAAATGAACTTTTGGTTTCAATCACCCTAGTGGAATCTATTATACAACATTAGTATTGTCCTAAAACCAGCATAGATTCATCTTAAACCCGGATCTTGATCCGTATTTATGTGAGAAACGAAATGAAAGAGCATATATAAAACCACATACACAGATATATTGCAGTGAACCAGTGATACATCAAACTTAAGTTCTATTAAGTGAATGAAACATAATAGAGTGTAAAATAAAAGTAGCTAGGATGGTGGTAGCTTTATCTCTGAGAAGAAATGTGGTGGCTACGCTCATTCATGACAAGTTAATTACAAAAGGAGTTCAAAGGGCCTTTTTATCATGAGCATGAAATCAAAAACCCTAAACATCCAAAAACCTAACCCAATGAGATTAACTGTAAAAATTTTTGTGGGCCTCGAGATGGTTAGTTGATCTGTCAACTTCCCGAGGCATAATGTTTTCATATGATCTCGATTTAGGGCGCTTGATATCCCATTGGAAAGGTATAGCCAAGAAGTGCACATTTATCCTATCCAAACCTACCTATAACTATGTTTGTAATGTGGAATCGCCAAAAAATATCGTTTAGGCCATCAAAACGGACCCATAAGCTTTGGGCCAAAAAAACTTAAATAAACTGTGAAACTGGAAAAATTGTTTTGAGCTAGTGGAATAGATGGGTGGCCACCGATATTTATCTGGATCAGTCCTTCCCCCTTAGGAATCAATGGTATCCATTGCGTTAAGTTGTCATAACAAATGGGGAAACATCTATTGAATTTGAATCCTAGTGAGCCACTTTCCTTGGTGGAGAAACTAACCTTCTTTGATGACCCAATAGAGATGATTGTGTTAATGGCGAGTGCCATTCTTATACATATACATGATCTCATCAACTGTAACTTGATCCAAACAATTAGTGTTGAGTTTAGATGGTTCTAGATGCTCTTCCATCTATGAGGTTTCCAACAATGGTGGGAAATATGGGCGAAGGAGCTCCACATTAAATGTCGGGTGCAGGCCAAGAAAGGTAGGAATGCTTAATTCAAACACATTCTCATTGAATGTCTTGGTGATGGTGTATGGACCATATTGAAGTGGACAAATCTCACAATGAGGTCTCATGAGCCACTCTTTCTGCAAATGCAACCAAACCTTATCACCCACTTGAAATTTGTGCAGAACTCGATGATGGTCATGCCATTGCATGTACTTGGCATTGGATTTCTCTTAAATTTCATGGACTTGTTGACATATGTGTTGAATTCATTCAACAAATCAAGTTGACTTGTCTCCTTCAGTAAAATCATGGGAATATTCCTCTTGTGTTGAGTAAATGGGCATAGTTACATCAATTGGGGCCAATGGTTGGAATCCCAAGAACACTTGGAAAGGGCTGTGTCCAGTAGAGTTGTGAAGGGATCTATTGTAGCTATGTTGAATATATGGAATACTCTCATCCCATGTGAGGGGATGTTTAGAACTGTACATCCTCAGAATATGTGCAATTATCCTATTGACCACATCTGTCTGTCCATCATTTTGGGGGTGGAAGGCAGTTGATTGGGTGATTTTGGTGTCCATTAGTGACCATAGACTAGTCCAGAATGTGCTCAAGAATCTATTGTCCCTATCTGAAATGATAGTCTATGGTAGCCCGAAATGAACCCAAACATGTTTGAAGAAGAGATTAGCAGTGGCTTCGGTGATGATGCTCTTCTTGCAGGCTTTCAGAATGGCCATCTTACAGAAGTGATCCATGACCAGAAACACACAGTCATTACCATGCTTTGTTGAAGGTAGTACTAACATTAGTCCATGTATATGGACTCCCAAGGCCCATTGGGAGTAGGAAAAGGGGTGTACAACCCTTGGCTCTTAATGGAAGGTTTTACGATGGCACAAGCAATGCAAGATCTGATATACATGTCGATGTCTTGTTAGAGCTTAAACCAATAAAAATAATTATGCAATATCGCTATGGTATTTTTTATGACAAAGTGCCATGCCACTAGACTATAATTTGCTTCCCAAATCAACTTGGCACACTCGCTTGAAGGAACACAGAGATGGCCCAAATGACATAACAGTCCTTCCTTGAGATGAAAGTATGTCACTAGTGTGCATGCACATAATGCTCTAAAGGTGGAAGCAAACTTGGGATCACTATCATATAGTTGAGACTACCCGGAGGTCTCATGGCAACAAGAGTTTAGCAACGTATTCAAGGATGTCACAGGAGGTTGATTGAGGAAATCGGTGACTCTTTTCGTGTTACGCTTCTTATACTTGATGTTCAGGTGGAATTGCTACAAGTATGTGGACCACTTTTGGTGGCGATCGTTGTGAAAATTCCCTTGTGTTTACATGAACTGTAGGGGCTTGTGATTAGTGAGGATGATCGTCTCTTTGTCGAGAATATAATGCTTCCATTGGTGACAAGTTTGGACAATAGAATACATTTCCTTGTCAAAGGTGGGGTATTTGTGGACTACATTTGAGAGTATCTCACTATGATATGCCACTAGTGGCCATGCTAACTGAGGGTTATGACAATAGCATAGTCCGAAGCATATGTCTTAATTTCAAATGGTTGTTGCATATCTGGTAAGGTAAGAATGGGTTCCAAACATAAGCATTGCTTCAAGTCCTCAAATGCTTGTTTTTGTGACTTGGACCAAACAAACTTGGCCTTGCATCCTCCTTTGGTCACCTGGATAAGGGTTCAAACAATATGAGAGAATCCCAACAAAAATCTATGATAGAAGTTGGAAAGGCCTAGGAAGCTGCAAAGCTCTGTTGGAGTCGTCAGGGTTGGCCAGTCATGATTGGCATGGATCTTGGCCAAATCCACATCCACTTTATGGTCATCCATGATGTATCTCAGATACTGAATTCTCTCCATGCCAAATCAACACTTCTCTAGATTGGTGTATAACTTGTGATGTCATAGGGTGTTGAGGACCTGTTGAATATGTTGCAAATGTTCTTCCCATGTTCTGCTATAGATGAGGATGTCATTTAGATATACAACCAAAAAATAATTGGTGAATGGAAAGAGAACATCATCCATCTTCCTCATGAAATTTGTTGGAGTGTTATTTAAGCCGAAATGAATGACCAACCACTCGAAAAGGCCTTCCCAATATTTCAAGTCGATCTTCCAAAAATCAGTTGGCTTAGTTTTCACCTTTTGATAGTCAGACTTCATATCAATCTTACTAAAATACTTGGAACCCTTGAGTTGGTCGAGAAGGTCATCGATCCATGGAATGGGATATCGATTCCAAACTGTGATTTTGTTTAGATCTTTGTAATCAATACAGAGTTTCCAAGTCCCGTCTTTCTTCTGCACCAACACAATTGGGCTCCCACAAGGTGAGGAGCTTAGTCGGATGTGCCCCTTTTGTATTAATTCTTGAATATGTCACTTGATTTCTTCATTTTCCATGAGAGAATTCCTATGTACTAGACCATTAGGTAGAGATGGCCCAAGTATCAAATCAATTGAGTGTTTGACCTGGAAACGTAATGGCACTCCAAAGGGTGTGGTGAATATGTCTCTGTGTGCTTCCACGATCTTGTACACATGATTTTTTTGTATAGAGAGGCCCTATGTGGGGTGGTGGATGTTGTTGTGATATTTCGTTCATATTCAGAGAAAATCATGAAGAGAACAAATTTCCCAGTCTCAGAGATTACCTTCCTACACTGCTTAGTCATCATAAGACACACTGCAATAGGGGGGACTTCCTCTGGTATCCTCTAGAGTTTATTTCCCAAAGTAATAATGAAACTAAGAGGTCTTGATTCATACACAGTATGACGCTTCCACATATATTTCATAAAAAAACATCACAAAATTCGAGTGGGGATACATCACACATTACCTCATCTTTAAATGGATTGATGTCCTAGGTTAGGTGCCATTGTTAATTAATGTGGATGTCCCATCCTTGGTTGAGCCACCCAATGTTGTAAGTTGTAGGTGCGGAGTTGTTGGAAACTTCAACCATTTGATGACCTTCGTCAAAATCAGGTTCTTTTGGATTCCACTGTCAATAATGAAATGTAGTGGAGTTCTCTTTACATATATTTGTGAGTGGAAAAGGCACTCACCTTCCTTCGACTCATTTGGATCATCGGGATGGATCTTTGTGGTAGTGATGGTGATGCTAGGTTTTGTGTGAATGATATGCTTCCCTCTGTCTGCGACTGTGACGCTAGGTTTTGAATCAAAGTATAAACCAGAATCTGACTCTGAAGCTTTGATCTCGACCACTAATGAATGCTTTAAGATTCATTCATCAGTGTTGTGCCATGAGATCTTATGGAACTCACACCATTTCCTAATGTCCTTTTTTTATGGTTCCCCTTCTTTTCTTGTAGCCTTGACTAGTTCTCCTAGGTTTGGTTGTCCTTATTCTATCCTTTGTCCTGCAAACTAGGGTTACCCTTACCTTGCTTTTGTGGTGGATTCGCAGGACCAAACTCTTTCTTGTTCTTCTGCTTGAATTTTTGCTCGATATTGACATCATATCAATAAGCGGCTCCCAGCGATGAGATGTCTAGAAACTCCATTTCGGTTTGGTTGTACCTATGTAGTCCCCCACAATATTTTAGAACCAGATGGAGCTCAATTTTTTTGAAACCCATCTTGGTGCGCAAGGTATGGAAGGTATTTGTGAACTTCGAAACTAGTTGGTCCCTCTCTTGATGGAATGTGTTCCATCTCGTGTACTGGTCATCATAGTTTCCCATAGGTTAATATTTTTCCTTAACGCCATATACAAAAGATGCCCAAGTGTGATTTTCCTCAAACATTCCAGACTCCTCCGTTAATTTTTTATCATAGTAAGTTTCCCACCAGTTTTTGACATGGGGGATAGGCTTAAGGAGCCCAAAGGTGATATTTTCCTTGTCAAAAAAATTGTGGACAAAGAAATACCCTTCTAGAAAACTCAACTATTTATCTAGGGGATTAACATCGATCTGGCCCTCAAATAAATGGATATCAAAGTTAACTTGTACCTTGGATGGTGTCGATCCTACGAAGTGACTACATGATGATCTCGTCCATTGCTGTTGGCATTCGTCGAAGGATTTGCGCAAAATTGTCCATCATCTCGTTCCTCTGTCGCACGAGGGATTCCTTAAGCAAAAACTTGATAGGATATCCTGCTCCATATTCTCTCTTTTCCTCAACCATAGTAGGTGGCTTCGGGCGGTGAGGGAATTCTTTCTCGGGCTCAACTAGTTCAAGACCCAATTGTTTATATCCTAACCCCGTCGAGGACATGTACAGATAAATAAAAAAAGAGCAGGATGCTATGATACCACTGGCCTATATTTATGTGAGAAACGAAATGAAAGAGTATATATAGAACCACATACACAGATACATTGCAGGGAACCAATGATACAGTAAACTCCAATTCTATTAAGTGATTGAAACAAAACATATTGTAAAACAAAAGTAGTTAAATTGTAGTAGATTTATCTTTGAGAAGAGACGTGGCAGCTATGCTCTTTCATGACAAGACAATTAAAAAAAGAGGTCGAAGGGCCTTTTTATCATAAGCATGAAGGTAAAAACCCTAAACATCCAAAAACCTAATCCTAGGAGATGAACCATAAAAACATTTGTGAGCCCCGAGGTAGTTTGTTGATGTGTCAACTTCCCGAGGGAATAATTTTTGCATACGATCTTTGTTTAGGGTTCTTAGTAGCCAGTTATAAAGGTCTAGCCAAGAATTACATATTTCACCCATTCAGACCTGCCTCTTCCTATGCCTAGACTATGGAATCACCAAAAAAATGTCATTTAGGGCCTTAAAACGTGCACGTAATTTTTGGGCCTGAAAAACCGTAAAAAAATTGTCAAACTGGAAAATTTGTTTTGAGCCAGTGTAATAGATGGGTGGCCACCGATATCCATCTAGATCAGAGCTATCAAGCACTGAGAGGGATCCAATTTCTTAAGGTGTAATTTTTTTTTAATCTTAAAAATTTTACACGTTTAGAAAAAATTTACACTTTAAGAACTTTGACTCCTCCCGATGATTGATAGATCTAGGTTTAAGATGGATCTATGCTGTTTTTATTTTTATTTCATGAGCCAACATAGATTTTTTAAATAAATTTTTAATTGGTTTTAATTTTTTATTTTATGAACTGACATGGATTTTTTTAATCAGTTTTTATTTGGTTTTAATTTTTTATTTTATGAGCCGATGTGAATTTTTTTAATTACTTGTTATTTTTGGTACATACACTATGTACTGTGAAGACATCTCCCCCATACTGGGCTATAGGGAACCTCACTACTCTCAGTGCAATGAAAATTTTAATGTGATTTAAATATCAACAACTTTGTGATATGAAATAAATTCATAAATTCATATGTCATATTTGTTGATAAATATCAAGCAAAGTGAACATGGTTCATTTTAGTGTGGTTTAAGTCACTCTTCTTAATTGACTCTGGGCTTTTCAAATAAGTTCCATGTACACACAATGGATATTATTCAACAAACAAGATAGGTCTCAATAAGCCTTATGACTTAGGGGAGCCTATGACTATTAGAAATGAGAAATTGATAGGATAATAGTGAACATAGAAGGAGGGTGGAATAGAAGCAAAGGAGGTAGAGTGGGGAATGGATCTCAAATAGGAAAGAAATCGATTGGTATGATGCCTTACATCAATTTCTATAAAAAAAAATTGCATAATGGCATTGTTGAATTGAATTTGAACATTTGAAGTGATGTATATGTGGCAATGAAATATTTGTTGAATCTAAATAAGAGAACTCATGCAGGAGTTCCCCTTCACTATCACATTATTGATAATAACAAAGAGAAATTAAATAGGGTACTAAGTGATGCTTTGGTTTATTGAACATAGCATGTAATTGATAGACTTATAGGGTTGTTGAAACATATCCTTCATATTCTCCCACATCAACTAGATATATACCTACATCAACAAGATACAATCCCACTTCACCAAAATATAGCCTAATATCACCAAGTTACAACCCCAACTTACCCAAGTACAACCCAACTTCCTTTATTTATTAGCCCACATCCACAGTGTACAACCTCACCTCACCTTCATATAGCCCCTATTCATCTTTATATAGCCTAGCATATCCAACTTTTATCCCGATTTCTTCAGCATACATCCCAACTTCCTTGGCCTTCACATAGGAATTTTACTTGAAAGAAGAGCATGAATCAAGTAATCCCATATCCATAAAAGGAATCCCCAAACATAATGATCTTCACTACATTGCATAGGGAATCTAAACTAAAAAAAAGCACTTAATCTCATCCAAATAAAAGTCTCCATGACTATTACCAAATTGGAAGGATTTTTTATTGAGTAATATATTCATACCATCATTTATTTCTAAGACAATAATATAAAAGAATTCAACCCTACGGTGCATGTGCCTAATTCACCTAAAAAATTCATTAACAAAAGATATAAATCTAATATCAAATTGTTCATAAAATAAAGGACAATATGATTGAATCAATATTTATTTTTGAACTTGGGGCTCTACATTGTTTAAATCACACTAGTGGTGTTGTGTCCCAATCAATATAAAAACCACCATAACATCATTAGCAATGATGTTATATTAGAATACTGCATTTTTCTAGTTTCAGTGTGTGTTTTTCAACTCATAAATGATGTGTCTAATCAATACTAGTGCACCATGTTATGAAGGCAAATGATTCTTTGGGTATTCTTGTGCACTAACCTAGAAACCATGCACCACTAATGTTGGATCCAATGTTGCACCAAAAATATGATTCACTTTGTTGATCCAATGCATTCTACTTGCACTATTGAAGGTGCATCTAGTGGACCTAAAGGCACTAGGTAACAAACATTGACCTTTGGAAATTCTAGTGTGTTTATAATGATTATACACCATGTGTACAGTGCAATATACCACACACTGGAACAAATGAGCATGGGCAGTTATGATGGTGCACTAAACCTAGAGCCAATATGATGAACACAGTGAACCTAAAAGCATGAAGAACTCTAGAAAACACATGAATTTTCAAGTATTGACCTAAGTATATAAGGACACATCTCTGTTGGCATTGTTTAAAGTGCAATAATAGTGGTGCGCAAAATTATGTTTCTTTATATGTGTTTAGTTTTAATAAATGCATTGTCTGTGGTGCTTTATCTAAAGAAACATGTTCAATGCTTGACATGGTGAATTCTTTGTGCACACAATCCTTGGTGCCCAAAATATGAATATACATACACCAATGGCATTTATTTTTATTTTTTGAAGTTAAAAAAAAGTCATCAAAAGAGAAAAAAAATATAAAATGAGGCATAACAAAAGAAAATTCCATGGTTTACTCTCTATGGTTAACAATAAATTGTTGTGGAAATTCAAAAAAAATGCTCTAAAGTTTTTTTTTTTAAATCAAATTGAGAAATGGTCTCAATGATGGATGATTTGTGGGGACCAAATTTGGGAATTCATAAACACTGTACTTTAGGTAGTGTGTTTAGTTGAAAAGAAGCATTGACATTTCCAAGGAAGGAATGCACCAAAAGATTGTAAAAACAATAAATTGGTTGTACTATTTTTTTAATATTTTCATTCTCCATGGTGCATCATTTTTGTCTACACCACAATGTGTAGTTGGTCATAGCACACCAATGCGAGTATGTGATTTGGGAGTACCAAAATAAGTTTTCCTTAGTGTGCATTTTATTTCGATACACTAGTGAATTGTTATTTTTAAACTAAAATGGGTATTGATTGTATTAAAAGAAAGATGCTTCCACACCATATAACAAGTTAATACAAATCAAAAGGAGAGATTTTAATATCAAGGATTCAAAAAGTCCCAAAATTTTAACAAGATTACCAACAAGTTGAGTTGTTCTTACAATTATTTCAACATCACTGAAAAGCTTGTGGTTATAAATTATAATACATTGGTGTAACAAAAAAACTATTTTTCATAACATAAGGAAACCTAAGCTTTAAAAGAAGACATGCCCACTGAGGCTTCTTGCTTAACATTTGTCTGAAAATTGGGTTCTATGGATACATTTTCATGTTCCACCACTCATATTTTTATATTGAATCTTCAACCTTGACAATTTCTTTGACGGACCCAACAGAGGCATTTGGGAAAGAATCCGAATGATAGCTCCTAGCTAGACCAAGAACCACTTCATACAAGTTATGATCTACAAACAATTTCTCAAATAGTCTTCTTTGGATACTTAGTCTTGCTTCAATTTATGCATTCCTATCTCTCGGAGCCTCAAACTAGGAATTCATCTTACCACTTAAATGGGAAAATGCAACTTGTAGGCCCTCAATTTAACAAGCATTTGTTCTTTGAACCTAACAAACATAAGAGACTTCGCATGGAACGCATCAACTTGAGTGTTTATTAACCTCTTTGCTGAATGGAATTGAGCAAAGGGAATCAAAACTAGTTCTGGGAATAGAACAAAACAAATTCTAAAGAGGAGGCCATTCATTGAACTAGAGACAATATGAAAACGAGCCACTACCCACAACAAAAAACATACTTAACCTGAAACATCAATTCTCATCTATTGTGGAAGGAAAAACAAGCAAATATATTACTGGGTTGGCTGAAGAATAACTCTAGCAAATCCCTAAAGAAGCCATTTAAAAAATTCCACCTATGTTGAATCCCACCTTTGGTGTGCAACAACATCTCTTCAATCTTAGAGGCACTCTCACTATTGTGCTTGAAGGCGTGAGGAGGGGTATGGGGAGAGGAGCTTGAGGTATGGACCATCTCACCTGGACTAATGCATTGTGCCACATGTCCTTCACCTTCAAGTGCATGCCCATTCTAATGTTTGGATGAAAACATTTCATGGGAGAAATAAGAGAACGGACCCCCCCCCCCCACCCCGATTTGACTCAGCATTCCATGATTTAGCAAGATTCCTTCATTTTTCATGGGGCCTGCCTAATTATTCAAGGATTAGAGCACCTGAAATAACTCGATAGGTTTGAAACCCCTCACCAACCCTTGGATTCTTAGGATTAGTCTAGAGACACTTGTGTTCTAATAAATAGAAGGATTTCACACCTACCAAATTATTATTAACGAATCTCTTATTACTATAAGCTTTAAAATCTCTTTCATATGAGGATATTAAATTATTGATATAAGGCCAATGATTTTTCTTGGTTATTAGTGGATTCACTTAAGCCTCGAGCATAGTTTAATTCATCGTTTTCCTCATGGTTAAAGACAATTCCCCCCATACCTGCCACCCCCAAAATTGGTGCATTATTAAATACAATGCTTTGGTGTGCTTAAAGGATTATGGCACACCAAAGAAAAATTGTTCACAAAACCTCTATCCAACACCTCCACTAAAATATTTCTCTAAAACATATAAGGGAGAAGGGATCCACTAAACAATGTTTTCTTTGTAGTACATCAAAGAATTTTCAATAAACACAAGAAAGTTTGAAATTTGTCAAAATTTTAGAAAAAATAGTTAAATGCTTAAATGTTTTAGGCTAAAACATGGCAAGATCTTGGCAATTGATTCATATTTGCAAGGAATTCAAAAATAAAGAAAACCACATTTACAAAGAAAGTAAATTTGTTAGTGGAGTCTATGGAAATTTGACTATGTTGGAAAGAAATTAACACAAGGACAACTACTTTTGCAAGTAAACACCACTAACCTTCTTTAATAAAAATCGAAGAAAACGTCTTTGCTTTATGGCCATGGCAAAAGAAAACAAAATTGTTGAGGCTCTTGCTCTTCTTTAATCACACCCATATATATAACAACAACCCTACCATGATAGAAATTAAATAGAATAGATAGTTACATCCTACATTTTATGTGGCCTAATTACATGGTTTTTCTTGCAAGAACATTTTTAGTCCTTTTTTGTGGAATATATTTCCTAGGGAAACTTGTGGGGGATTTCCTCTCATTCTAAGGAACCCAGGGTAAATCAAATTCTATAGAAAAAAAAAAAAAGGACTATAACCTAGGTGGGGAGGATAACACTACCACTCACAATCATCCCAACTAAAACCAATTGACTACATCATTTTTTGGGGTCTAATTATACATGATTCAGTTAGAAAAAAAAAATATTCTTGAAATTAGGAGATAAAAAAATTCTATGTAAATTAATTGCTAGTCAACATGGTTGGATGAAAAATGAGTGCTCTATATACCTACCTTTCCTTGGTCAATTATAATTAGTGGCTAGTGACAATTTCTTATGTTAAAATAAATGTTTGGATAAGGTTCTAATCCATGATCTACCTTTAATTGCCATAAGTTTTTTTTTCTTTGGTCATAACTTCTATTAAAAAATAAATTATATAGAAGTTAGTTTTGACTAGAGCAATTTACGAAGTTACATTCAATCATTAGGAAATTAAGATTAAAAATGAAATAGTATTGTTGATTGAGTCGTAGAGTTGGCACATCTATGAATGGTAGATTAGATTGATAGTAATATATTGGACAATTTTGATTGGTGAATGGTCATTGTTAAGGACTGTATATGTAAAATGATGGACTTTGTGTTTAGGAGTGACTTAGGTTTAATTGCACTGAGTGAAACGAGGTGCTCTACAACCCAATATGGGGGAGATCCTGTAACGTTTGTCCATATTTGTCCTTATAGTCGGCCATAATAAATAAAGTTTGTCTTTAACATAATAATAATAAAAATTAATATTATGTCGGCGATTAATAAAAGGAGGTGTATTTTCGTTTGAATTAAATCCGAGGCTATATAATACATGGACATGTAAAAAAAATAAAATGTAATGGAAAGTATTTAATGAAAAGTAAAAAAGTAAAATGTAATGAAAAGTAAAAAAGTAAAATGTATTGTCGGCCATTAATTAAAATGTAAGAAAAAAGTAAAATTAAGGAAAGTATTTTAAAAAAATCCATGTCAGCTCATAAAATAAAATATTATGAAAAGTAATTAAAAAATAGATGTTCATTTATAAAATAAAAAATTAAAACTTAAACCCCGATCTATCAATCAAGAGAGATTAAATTTCTTGAGTTTAAATTTAAAAAAAGAAATACACCTCAAGAAATTGGATCCCTCTCGGTGCTTGATAGATATGGATTTAAGATGGATCTATGCTGGTTTTAATCCAATAGCTCTAACTTTCTCCTAACCGATATTTGTTCCTTTGAAATATTGACATTGTTCGATGATTAATTTGCTTGATGGTAGCTTTCAACATCATTTAATGAATTATGTTCATTCTCTACATTATATATTGCACACTCAGGGTTGGGTGGATGAATACATTGTAGGGTGAAGGTGAATGTTAAATGTTGATCTTATGTGTTGGTGGGACACAACGTTGGGTTCTATATGGACATGGTGTTAGGAAAAATGAAATTCCATTCGCTAGGGGCATTCTCTAATGATCAAATTCTCTATTGGATATGATAGTCAATAGATACATCAATATTGATCACAAATGGACATGAAGTGGGAAAGTTCTAGATGTTTAAGGATTTGAATTGTGTTTGTGTCAAAGCATTTGAACTAGTGTATTCGACATGATGTTTTGTATGGAAGGCCTATCAACAATGTACTTTCCTACACTTAAAGAAATTTTCTAATTACGGGCCCAATCAATTTATGCTCTAATTTTGAACTAGTTTTGGACATTCTTTGTTTTATTTTGTAAGTGAAAAGTTATCTATTCATATAAACAATATAATACAACCAAACAATGGAGAAGGGCAAAAAAGGTTGGCTCATCCAAGTAAGGAGTTCATGATATTCCAATGCTTGTCCACATAGTTTAGACTTTTGGAAGTCTTACACAACATTTTCTTCCATCTATAAAAAGGTGAAACAAGATCATGTCATTGTTTGTGCTCTAACATTAAACAAGTTGAAGAGAAATGTGGCCAATTCTTATGCCTAAAATAAGTTGATTTGTGGTTATTCAACCATGTTTCTACCAACCCATGATCCTTCTACAACCATGATTTTGTTTCCATGCTTTTGTAGCCTTGTGTCTATGGCCATGTTTTATTGACCCATGCTTCCATAGTCATGTTTATGCCGACCCTTGTTTCTATTGCCCGATTTACACTACCGTGCTTTTATTGCCCTACCTCTATATCCCTAATATTGATCCATGCTTATGTAGACACTCATTCTTGGCCCAAATTCTACAACCCTAGTAGTGATACATTTGGTTTCTCTCTCCTCCCATAAGAGGGTTGTAAGTCCTCCTCCTAAAGTCTTTAATAGTCAATGGAGAGAGTGTTTCTTGTGTTGGCTTCCCAAGTTGTATGTAGATCCTTCCCATGCCAATTTTATTCCTTCAATAACAAGGTGATTTTCCATTTTATTAGTAGTTTTGAAAATGTGAGAAGGAAATATGATGGGGATATCGTTTGTGATATGGACAACCACTTTTAAGTTTGTACTAAGCCTTAATTTTTGGGTTGAATTTTTAAAGTGGGTGCCATGGATGATTTTGGATAGAGCATTGACCATCATTAGGGAGTCTCTCTCAACAACAATATTTTCCCAATGATTCATCTTAGTTATGAGAAGCCCTACTTCGAGGGATTGAAGTTCAACATATTCATTGATGTCCTTCCCATGATAGCCAACATATATGTGTAGAATGAGGCTTGAGTTATCTCTTAAGGCTTTGTTGATGCCAATAGGTCATAGGTTTCCTTTAGAGTCGTTGTCAAAGTAAGCTTAATAAACCTTGAGGGAGGAGGGGTGAGAAAATAGAAGAAGCAATGTCAAGGGTGGTATTGTTTTTCTTGCAAGTTATAGAGAATATATTAATTCCCCAAGATTGGGAAGTTCTTTGTTCCATTTTCAAAGCCTTCTTATTCCTTGTTTGACACTTTTCAACAATGATGGCTTACCTGAGATTTATTTCGATAGTATTCCTAGACTTCGCTAACCTTTTTTGTTTTAAATTATTAAAACTCATTGATCATGTTCTTTCCATATGGTACATATAAGAAAACTTTGAAAAATATTCTAAAGTCTATTGATCATTGAGTTTTAAAAGGAATCACTACTCCAATTTTCGAGTATTGATGACATCTTATCTCTCCCTATCAAATTAACAAAATAATTCCCACTCCTTTACCATAGACGTTATTGATAATCAAGCAACAATTGAAGAAAAGTTCTACGGTTTCCTCCTCATAAGGACACATATGACATAATAGGGAGCCAACAAACCCATGTTTTCTTAGCTTATCCTAGGAGAGAGTTGTTTTTATGACTGAGAGCCATAGGAAAGTGGCAATCATTGGCCATATGTCAGGATTACATTTCATATGTCAGGATTACATTCTTTGGACTAGATTGTGTTAGCCTTGTGATTGTGGGTACCCATAAAAAGATGATATGCTTCTTTGATAAAGTAACACCTCTTTAGACTAGATTGTGTTGGCCTTGTGATTGTGGGTACCCATAAAAAGATGATATGCTTCTTTGATAAAGTAACACCCCCACCTTGATAGATCCATCTTAGGACATTTGACAAGTGGAGATTTTCCACTTAAAGATGGCATCCAAAAAAGTGTTATTTTTGTTGCATGAAACATGAATCGATCAAACTTGAGGTTTTCCAAGTCCACTCGATTGCTAATGAGGTGGAAACTAATGCCCAAAACATAGTTGTTACATTCATGGGAATTCTATATTGTTTTATGGAACTTAGTGGAGGTTCCAGTGTCATGTTATATCTCCATTGTTGGTCGCCGAGCTCCACCAATGGCCGCCTCCTCCGGTTAAAGCCTAAAATCCATAGTTCATCTATTTTTTCCTTTAAACATAAAGGCGTTGTTTTATCTTGTTGCACAGGTAGATGTAATGCAACCCATGTCACTTTAAAATATAAAAATATTAATTTAAAAAACAAATATTATTCTTTTAATTAAATATATATATATATATATAAATAATGGTTAATATATTTTGCATAGTTATAAGATATTTGTTGGTAAAGGGTATTTATGATTTGTTAAATATAAGTGTAAAATTGATATTTATTTAGAGGAATTAAATATGTCTGGGTACAAATTTTTCCTCACATCTTTGTAATATAAAAAGGGTTTGCATTTCTGGTGATTTGATCTCTCTATAAATAGATCCTTAATAAAGATGGATCTTATTTAAGGAGTTGTAAAAGTTTGTAGTAAATTTTCTAAATTTGATTATATAAAAGTACAGTTTCTCTCAATTCTAAATTATGATTTTTTTTTGTTAATATTTTTTTACCAAGGAAAAAATTTGTTTCTTGTTATTCATAAGAATCAAAGTAAGCAATATTCTTGTACATCAAAATCAGATTTTCTCGATCTATAGATCATGAGCATTCCTTAGATAATAACTTCCAAAAGACCCATAAAAAATCTGCTCCAATCAAAGAACAGTCTCATATTACAAACCCGGACTACATAAATATTGTCGCATATATAGACTATCCATAATCATCTAAAAGTATAGCATTCTATACCAAATATAAGATATACACACAAAAAAAATATAGTCTTTCAAAAATAGAAATATGACAGCTCTGAAACATAGTCAAAGTGCCATTAGAGACCACCTCATTTTCCTTGACTTCTTCAAAATATAATAAACTCTCTACCAAGACAATAGCCTGTTTTGATAATGCATCAGTTATATAATTTAATTCACGGAAAATGTATTGAAAAGAGATCAAAGAAAAGAAGAAACCAAATCATTAATTCTTTACATAAAAATTCAAACCTTGGCCTTAGCAGAAACGTAAAAGACATAAAACGTTGAACCTTGGCCTTAGCATTTTGGGGCATCACCTCGTCCTTATCTTAGTTTTTGCATACTTGGTTTAAAAGGATTTTAAGCTTCTTAAAGAAAACAACTATGTTTCAATTAAGAAATGATTAAGGAGTTAAAATTAGCCAGTAATGTTGTTATGGAGTTATGTCTTTTAAGGTATCATGTTATGGTCTCATTAATCGAGCAACTTCCTAGTTATCGAAAGCATACAAGTTAATACATTAATAGTAAAGCAACACTTCCTTTCCTTCTAAAGTCAATACCAAAAAAATATTTAAGCAACTTGAAAACATGTATAAACAATTAATTTGAAAATCACAACAATTAACAATAAAAACATTTAGCTATCAACTTAGACCATATTAAACTAACAAATACAAAACTAATTGATGCAAGACTAAATTGGTTGGCACAATGCTATCGAATCATTGTTATAAAACATATTTGTTATAGGTGTAATCCCATATCAAGTGTAATCATTATAGTGCTCAACACTATAGTGATTAGTGAATGTCATGTGTCATTAAGGTTTATTAAGGAATGCACGTGGATTTACAAACTTTTGTCTCAAATTACCCTACATCATAGCATAGGAAATTAATAAAAAAAAAACATACCATAATAAATTAATTATATGATAAATAATTTATGTTTTATAGGATTAACAAATATTATTTTTATATAAATTGAAAGTAAAATTTAAAAGATTATTTAAACACTTTTTTTTTGTATTAGGGGAATCGGCAACTGGAGTTGGGTTGGTACTCGCGTGACACGGGGTCTAGGAATCTAATCTTGCTACCCCTATACCCCTAGGTGCACCATAGAGCCCGAACCATGGCGCACGGTAAGAATGGGGAAATTTGAACACGTGACCTTCCATTTACAAGCAATTACAACTCCTCATCTTTACCACTTGAACTGTCCCCACAAGCATTCAACGCCACTTGATATAATAATTGAAGTTATTTTTTTACAAATTATCAACGAGTCATTTCAATTTGTGTGATATATATCAACTTATATTAATAACAAGATGACTATCCTTATATTAATTAACAATTAAACTATAATAAATTTTATCATTTAAAAAAATATATAATATTTTGAATCTAAATTATTTTTTATCATCCTTTACACTATTTTGAAACTAAAAATAAACCATTTCTCTTCATATAAAAACAATGACACATAATAATAAAAAATTAATGGTAAATATTAAAATACAAAACTTTATCCTCATATTGTATCAAATAATTATACTAATTATATCATACATAGTTTAAAGAAATATGCCATTTAAAAAAAGTACATACAATTGCAAGACTCAATGGATATGCATGCTCGGAATTGTGCTTTATTTCAAGACAAAAAAACCAGATTTTATGGTTAGTAGTTTGACAGCTATGAAGATGTTCCAAACTTATAATGATGACAAGGAAAGGCTTCATGTAGCTGGAGTTAGTCATTTCTCTTATAAAGTTTGTCAACATGTCTTGTTTTTTGATGGAGTTGTTCAAAATGGTATTTGTGCCACTGGTGGGGTTGTTTTCCTGAATGAAGATCATTATTTTACTGTGCGCATAAAGTGTGGTTTTGGGAGCAATATGAAGGCTGAACTCATGGCCCTCTGGTGTGTTTTAAGGATGGCAAATATTTTTGGTTTAGTGGATCTCAGAGTATTTGGTGATTCGCGAGTAACTATCAAATGGGTAGCAAGAGAATTAAATCTAAATGTCACTGCTCTTCGTCATTGGTGTAAGCGTACTCGACAGGAAATTTCTATGCATTAGTCTATCTCATTTGAACATATTTGCAGGGAGCATAACTCTTTGGCAGATAAGCTATCTAAGCAAGCTCTTGTTGGAGAAGAGGGACATCTAATTTGGGAGGAATGGCTGAATTCAAACATCCAGGATATGGGTGTTACATACTTCTTTGACTAAGTATTTTTTGCTACTATATGATTCTATTTTTGTGTAACATTTTGGAGTTAGTTTTTTGTGAAAAGATATGGGTAGTTGGATCCATCTTTTTATCTTTGTTCAAGCTGATAATTCTCGCCTATGTTTTTGTATATGTGTTCTTTAGTAAGAACCAGATCGATCTTTGTACTATTTGATTCGTGATGAATAACAATAATGCGCTTTTTCTGCTGAAAAAAAATAAAAATAAAAATAAAATAAAAAATAAAAACAAAAAATAAAAAATAAAAAATAAAAAAATAAAAAAATAAAAAAAATTGAGCAAATATACTCTTTAGTAAAAATAGATACAAAACTCAGATGCAAGGCTCAATTGATAAAACATAAGAAATAATTGTTGTAAGACATATTTCTTACACATGTGATCCTTATATCAATCTTGCGGTGGGTACTTACCACTCTAATGATAACTAAATATCATGTGGTATTAAGGGTTTATTAAAGAATTAAAGAATGTGCATGAAATTTATGTCTAAAATTATTCCTAATAATGCATGAATGTACATGAAATTTATGTTTAAAATTATTCCTAATAATGCATGAATGTGCATGAAATTTATGTCTAAAATTATTCCTAATAATGCATGAGATGATGTAAACTTTCAAATTATTTGTGTAAATTTAATGTCAGAATATATGTGCAGGGTAGAGTAATTGGTAATTGAGTAAATGAGATGTGCAGTTGTAAATGAAAAGTTTGCAAATCCCTCAGTTTACTTGTGTCCCATGCTTACAGGTTATGTGAGTACACTTAGAGGTATAGTGATAGCGGACGCGGATGAGAATCAACCTGTCACGTCCCCGGTCACCTCGGTGCCCTTTAGAGGCGATGGGGGATAACCTTAGAATCAACCTACAAAAATTTTTCCTTTAAACTATGCACTTTCGCACAGCCGCAACAAATTCAATCCGCAAGTTGGAAGTCAAAAGTCGGCACCCCAATGCACCACTTCAATAATTGCACCTCTGACTTCTGCACTCTACAATGAGGGAGTCGGAAAGTTGGAATGCCAAATATACAGCGTCGAAGAAATATGCATCCGACTTCCGCATTCCGCGATCCTCAATGCGGGAGTTGGAAAGGCGAAACTCCAAATACATGGCATCAAAGAAATATGCCTCGGACTTCCGCATTCCGCGATCCGCAATGCGAGAGTTGGAAAGGCGGGACGCCAAATACACGGGATCGAAGAAATACACCTCTGACTTCCACATTCCATGATCTACGATGCCTAATTCGGAAAGGAGGGACGCCAAATACACGGCGTCGAAGAAATACGCCTCCGACTTCCACATTCCGCGATCCGAGATGCAGGAGTCGGAAAGGCAGGACGCCAAATACACTGCGTCGAAGAAATATGCCTCCAACTTCCGCATTCTACGATCCGCGATGCAGGAGTGGGAAAGGCGGCACGCCCAATTCTCTACTTCACCGAATCACGCCTCCGACTTCCGCAATCCACGATGCGGGAGTCAGAAGTCGGAACCCCAAGTTCCCAACTATGGGAAAATTACTCCTCCGACTTCCGCACTCCGCAATCCGGCTTGCGGGAGTCGGAAGTCGAAACTCCAAATTCCCAACCCCGGGAAAATTACTCCTCCGACTTCTGCACTCCGCAATCCATCTTGTGGGAGTCGGAAGTTGGAACTCCAACACATCCCACCAAGAAATCACATCTTCGACTTCCAAAATCCTCAATCCGCACTGCAGGTTCAGAAAGTCGGAAGTCAGCCAAATACCCCTATTACTACCAACTTCTCGGGCTGAAAACTTCCTCATCCTAAGTCCATTTTTAACAAACTTGGTACCGTTGGAAACCTCTCAGCGAGCCCTATGCAACTACATGATCCTCTACCACACCTGAGGACTCTTATTTTTCCACTCTTCCAATCAAAGAGTTGACCTAAACCTCATCAAGACTCCTTTACCTCTCTATAAAGAGTCATGATCCACTATGTCATGTCTCCTCCCTTCCTATGGCCAACAGAGGGAACGGGAACACAACAGGGGGTGCCTATATCTCCCCCAAAGCCATGACTGAACATTCTAAACCTCCTGGGACTCTACAAAACTAAGCCATGTAAGGAAATACATCAATGAACAATTCATATAAATAAAAACACATGGATGCATATTCCTACTCAAATAAACACAGCTGAATGAAACACTATCCACACACATGTGTTGGAACAGGATAGATCCACAGGAAGTGTGGAAGCCGATAGGTGCGAAAGGGTCATGTCGCAGAACAAGGACCTTTCGCCACGTTTTGTGGAAATATAAGAGTTGTTAGATTAGTTGAGTCGGTCAGGTGGACCAAATTGTAATAAGAGAAAGACATATAAATAGAACAAGATTGTGAGCCTAAGGGCATCTAAGTTTTGAAAACTAATGCGATCTTTTAGATTCTGTTGACTATTCCCTGCGAGGTTGTTCCGCAGATGTTAATGAATGAAGATGTTTGGTTATGAATTCTGTTGTTATGCGATGATGGGTTATTTAAATGCTTTATGTTGATTTGTGTTGATACATGTTGTTTATTAACGCGAATATGCTGTTGAATATGCTTTGAGATAAATATGCGAATGTTTGGTTGAATAAAATGTCGTAGATATTGTAATCTTTGGTTAATGTGCACATATCTTCTTTGTAACTGCGGAAGCTTGGTTCCTGCAGCACCCTTATCCGCCTCGGGTGAGACCTCACCTGCTTTGCAGGTGTTGCAAGGAAGGGTAACTCCTTTCCGGGCCGGTGAATAAGGGGTTGTTGGTGATGTTGACGACAGAGTGAACCCCTGTCGAAAGACCCTGTGTCAACAACATGTAAGGGAATACATCATCACATTTCTCCCAGGAAGAATGATGAAACAACTTACATGGAATTAGCCATCTTCTCATGCTATGCACAGGATTATGCTGACTATCTTAAGATAATCATTCCATTCCCATTAACATGAATAATTAAGCATTTAGAACACAAAATGAACATTTTATAAATCACAGAGAACACTTATCCTTTTATTGAAATCTTCAAGCAACTTGCTATGGACTGCAACGTTCCAACCCAACCATAGGTCTCTACCCAACCTGTATTATTTCAGCACTCAAAGACCACCCTCGAGCTGAGGATATGTATCCACTAAGGAGGAACTACTCAAGTCCACTCACAGCCTTAGGCACAGTCAATCAGGGTCATCCAGCACACAGCTGGATCTGTCAAGCAAGTGGGAAGACGAGGAAGGGTTTTCTAAATCAATGAGCTCAAACACAGAGCTACAGGCATATACAATTGGCCTTAGACAGTCCAGGCACCCCCATCACATCCACTCTCATCCTAAGTAAGGTTCCCTTCTCTATTGCAAAGTCCCTTGGGCGTCCCTTCCCTCGGCGCTGACTTGGGAAGGTATGGTTGGTACCGACTACTAAACCAAGGATGAATGAGCCTTCACTAGCTCTGCCATGAATTCTATACCCCCTGGTATCCTTCCCATTACGATCCACTCTTAGAACTCTTCAGCGTTGCGGCTGAAGGCTCTCTGTCCCGCAATTGAATTCTTGACCATCAACTCAGGGTTTTCTTCTCATGGGTTTCTGAGCATCTCACACTCTGAAAATTTACCCTCATGGTTCAGGTCAATGGATCCCCAATGGATTTCACTTCCACGTAGATTTTTTAGCCATCGTGGCACTTCCAAACGCGACTTCCCTCATAATCGCGATTTTCTGTTCTTCCTCCCTGTCGGGTTTGTGTGTAATCCCTCCTCCATGAAAACTCATGCCCTGGTAGTTAACAATGGAATGGGGATGAGGGAAAACGTCCTCCCAAGAGGTGGAATGGATTATGGATCAAGCAAACCGAGCCCATACCCTGCCTTACGAAATTCAGGGTTGCCCATACTCCATCACTCTCATGGACTGATTTTCTCACCCACTTCCTTACAACAGAAATAAATGACATCTATGGCAGTCAAAGAGGGTTCCCAATGTGACATATGGAAGTCTAGGGTTCAATCCCACAACCCCCTCACCTCTCCCTAGTGGATACACAGTACCCTTCATTTAGTTGCATCCATAGCCAGCCCATTGGTATTTTTATTTGCATTATAATCATTTACATGTTTTTACAATATCCATGGCTTACTAGCACATGGATAGCACAATTTGGAATACTAGGCTAAGCATTCACTAGCGGGGCCTTGGCCTTGAGCTCCACGCTATGAATCATACACCACATATATACAATGTTTACATTAAAAGCCAATTATCCTCAGAGTCAAAATGGAGATATTACACGACCAGTGCCTAAATTGTCAACTACCCACATATATATATATAAATAATTTGAATAAAAAAATTTTAATTACACATTCATTATTCATAAATATTGTAAAAATCTATTCCATAAAGAATAAAAATGAAACTTAAAATAAGTTGGTGCATAACTAATCTCCTTTTCTTAAGGAGAATATAAAATTACACCAACAAACTTTATGGACAAATTACAATAATAAATTGAAGAATTACAATAATTATAAATTATTCCATAAATTTTAATAACTATACATTATTTAATGGACAAATTATAATAATAAATTGAAGAATTACAATAATTATAAATTATTCCATAAATTTTAATAACTATACATTATTTAATGATTTTGTAATGTTTTATTGTATTAGAAATTGAAAAAAATATTAAAATATTTATTTTTAGAAATTAAGGAATACTTTAATTATTAATACACATTTTAAAAAATTAAATACATAATTATTAATATACATTTAAAAAAAATAAATACATAATAAATAATATTGGATAATAAAATGTTATTAAACTATTATATTGTATTGAATATTATAAAATGGTATGAATTCCACAACATTATTTATATCGCATTGTAATGTAATATAATTTATAAGAGTTGATTATGAAAATGTTAAAATACAAAAACTTAAACATATGCATGTATTGTGCATAGAGTTGTTCTCTTTCCTATAACTTTTGGACAGTGCCACATAGATTTGTCTCTTTGTAATTGTTTATGCACCTTCAACAACACACCCACTAGTTTCTCTTCTACACATACAAAGCACAAGATTTGTGCTTTTGTGGACTTTGAAGACACTTTTTTATTTTTGTTTGAGTGCGTTGTTGACATTGGTTTTGCTTGAACTCTAGACTTCCTTTCAATGCTTTTGATTCTGCCGGTCTTTACACTTTTAGGTAACATGCACATGTAACTTCATTGTCCAGGAAGGCATCTCGTTCAACTATTGTTGAGCATTGAGTCTTGTGCAAGCATAGGGAAGCAAATAAAAACCCTGGCTACAATTTGAAAACTAGGAAAAAAAGCTAAAATGAATTGGAAAGATTTTTACAAAATGTTGGTTGCTATTCGATTTTCATGTTTGCTGGATGTTTTGTTGGCTTCCATATAATTTAACATATTTTCCATAATGAAAGAACTTATAATTTAACATATTTTCCATAATGAAAGAACTTGTTGCATATTATCATCACCAAACAATTTCTCAGATCAGTGAAACTCTACTTTTCAAAAAAAAAACAAAAAATAAGCATAAGGGATATTAAAGAAATAAGTGTATGCCAAACAAATTATATTGTACAAAAAAATGTTTGGCAAAAATAGTACAACACTAGATGCATTTGGCTGTGAACTTATGTAAAAGGTTCATGAAATCTACCTAGAACACCCCTTTATGTATTTAATCGTGAACTGATGCAAATGATGCACAAATACAATCAATGCAAACTATGATGTATGCCAATAAAAGAAATCAACCTTGAATTAATGTAAAACGGTATAGAAATAGATAATTGTAACTTGCTAATAACATAAAAATTATTAATAATAGGGACATGTTGAGCGTTAAATAACCCCTTGCCTTCTATGTTTTATCGTTCTCTCTTTCCTTTGCTCTTCTCAATGAGAGTTGAATCTTTGTTCAAGATACTAGTATTCTTTGGTGTAAGCTAAATGTTCAACAATTTGCCTCCACTTTCTAGTTATTTTTCTAAATAAAATCTGGCTGAAATTGTTGAAATTGCAGTTTTAGGTTGTTGGAAATGCATAATTGAGGTGCTTTAGGGGTAATCGAAGGCATTGAATCCATTTCTGCAATCAAAATTGCAATTTGAAAAATGAAAATTGCAAATTGAACAAAATTTGCATGGCTAGATTCCTACAAAATTGTCGGAAAGGTACAAATCATCTACCATTTAGTTTATTCGTATTCTTTTTGTTGGGGTCACTTTGCTTCAATGATTGGGGAAAATTCGATTTTATCATTTGTTTATTTCTTGCGTGAGACATTATTTAGTGATGAAATATTTAATGCCATTGAACTTGGCTTTCTTAGTCTATCCTATTAGGGGAATTTTGAAGTAAAAAATGGACCTCAAAACAAAAAAATGTACTATCAAAATCAACTTTTAAATAACCAACTACATTCTAGAGGATGACATCATCTATAATAGTGGAGGTGGCATTGGTTGAGTTAAAGATGCTTATTTGTAAATTCTAAATAGTGAATGAAAAACCATAGTTAACCATATCAATGTTGTAAGTAAAGTACTCATAATGAAAAGAGTACTCTTAAATTACTTTTGAATATAACATAAATATACTAAAATACCTTAAAGTACTTAGAAAAAAAATACTCTTTATGTTTTAACATAAAATAAATAACTTACGAATACCAAAAAAGTAAATACTCTATTCAAAATCAAAACTATAAAATTACTTTTCAATATATAACATATATCTTTAAATAATAAATTGGTAATACTAAAAAAATTAAATTTCTATTCAAAATCATAAAAATAATTTACATTATATAATATATAATTTTTAAATTTTATTTAAATAAATTATAATAATTATAAATTTTATTTAAATAAATTATAATATATAGATAAATTTACAATATATTGATAAAGTTTTAAAACTTTATGTAAAAATATGTACTATTCAAATATGTATATAATATATAATTTAATTTTTTTTAAATTTTAAAAGTCTTATTGAATACGTAATGTTTGGCATAATTGATAGGATATTTAAATTGTTAAAATCTTTGGAATTTAAAATTTTAAACTTTATATTATGGATACGGTATTTTTATGTAAATGGAATTCATGAATATATTATTTTATTTTAGTATATGATATATAATTTTAAATCCATAAATATGTGATATATGTGAAATAATTATTGTTTATATAATAAATAATTTTAAATTTAAGAATATTAATACAAAATTGATAACTTTTATAAAATACAAGATAATAATAAAAATAAATAAAAACTTGTAAAAGATACAAATTATACAAAAATACAAAATAAATGTGTTGATTATTAAATGAATACATAAAATAAATATTTTGTCATCTAAATTATAGATATGTAATATCAATATAAATATATAAGTTAATTAAGTATTTTATAAATAAAAATATATTTAAATAATGTATATACTTATGTAAATAGATTGTTAATATTTATACAAATAAATTATTAAGTTTTAGTTTTAATAAATTTAAGATAGATTTATATAATAGTTAGTCAATATATTTTATAAATATTGAAATATAAATTGGATTTATATGACTATATGATTAATTTCTATTTTTAATTTTTAATGAATATAAATTAAATTTATATAATGAATATATATATATATTGAAATAAATAACAATTTATTCATATAAATTTAATTTATGTTTAAAATTAAAAATTAAAAATGATACATGTTATTATAATCATATTTTGAATATTGAATAAGCTATATTTCAAAATTCAAAATAATATACTTTATTTTATTTTATGAGTACATTATTTTTTACTTTGTGAGTACACTACTTTTTACTTTATAAGTACATTTATCATATTATATTCAAAAGTAATACTTTTAGTCACATCAAAGAATTATTTTTTTATTGATTTTAATTTAGAAATCTTTTCAATTTAACTTAACCATGGTTACATTGATTGTAGTGTAAAAGGTGAGTTGTGAATATACCTCCCCCACAAAATGCCTAATTTGTAATATTTTATTGTATCTCTTAGGAGACCCATTTTAGACCTCAAAATTCCCCTAATTAGTATTGATCTTGATTTTGATATCGAGTGTGATTTCCAAAATGGGTGTTAAAAAACAGGATCACAGAACAATAGCATAAAACAAGATGCAGAAATAAAACACATAAACACAATACAAGAGAGAAACCAGTATAACGTGGTTCACCCAAAATGGGCTACGTCCACATAGAAATTATCAATCATTTCTATTAAACCGTCCAGTAAAATGAAGGGATATAACATGTATCTCATCCACTACAACTTCCTCTTCGCTCTCTCACAGTCTCTTTCACACAATCACATAGATGTTTACAATACAATACTACAAAACACAACTGTATTACAATGCCTTTATTTTAAACAAGGATTACCATGGGAAAATACCACGGGATACCCAATACCATGAGCCCGTAAATTACCTAATACTACGGGGGTGCTTCCCCCAAACTCTTGCTAAGGGGGGCTCCCAAAAGTAGTCATCTCCCCCCTGGATCCCCAATGGCGACTATAGTGGGGGGGAATCCCCTCACACCCCCCCATTATGGGTTGGGATCCAGACACGGCTGAAACACAACCTCTGAATCAAGAAGATCAAGCTCCACAACCAACAATGGGCCTTTCCATTTGTATTATTTAGAACTTCCATCATGATTCCCCAATAGTTTAAATTAGTCTCAATAAGTTGATCAAGGAACCTTGCATCATTGTAAAAGAATGAACAAGCTTGATTAAGGGACTGACCTCAATTGATTGATCAGGAACCTATTCAATGTTGTATTTTTTAATCGGTTTGAATTCTCATATCAGTACCGATCCATCAATTGGAGCATTGAAGTATTGTTTGTCATCCAAAAAATTTGACCTTTGGTGAACTCAATAGGTCGGGGTGTTCATGTTATTTGAAAATGTTCAATTGTATCCACCTAATGGCTTCAACAACACCAAAAAGTTTAAGTTACCTTTTTAAACGCGTCGTGACTGTGAATTCAATTCAAAGTGGCCTTTTGAATTAAAGCCAAATTACATCATTTTCCTTTTATTTCCTAGGAAAAAAAACTGCAGCATATTATATTAAATAGACCACAAATTTCAGAGATCATTGGATCTTACAAAGAGTATCAAATGCCAAAATGACTGTAGATAGATTGCAGCTTGACATAAAAGGAGATGAATAAGAGTTGTCTCCACTTAAAAAACTAGAATAAAATCATAGCAGAATATCCAAGAAAGCCAACAAAGAGCCTCCCCATACATCAAAAATAAAAATATCATACTCAAGCCAATATCCCTAACTAAGATGATAAAAAAAGGATCATCGCAAGCTTAGATTGGATATAGATCTGGATTGAACAGCACCTCATGATCATATTTATCCCACTGAATCCAGAACCCCTCCTCCACTTGAACATTGATTTTGGATAGAGAATCAGCAAGGGAATTCCTTTCCTTGTAGATATGAGAGAAATCCATATGCTAAAATGTGGCTCGTAACCTCTAGATCTCTTAAAAAATGGGAACAAGGTGAATATTTTTGGGAGGTTGCCTCTTAGACAGCCAGTCAATAACTAATTAGAGTCTCCAAAGACTTGGAGATGTTGCACCCTATTCTGGATAGCCAAGATCAAAGCTAATTTGATGGTCGTGAGTTTGGCTATGTTGGTAGAGCTATGACCAATACTAGCTACAAATTTAAAACAGACTTGATCATTAAGATGAAGAATGCCACTGGCACCTCCCAAGGGAGGAGTCCCTTGAGAAGCACCGTCAAAGTAGAGCCAAGGAATATTCCTTTCTATGACTCAACCACAATGATCCTATCCTTAACATATTTGTCCCCTTGAGGAAAATGTCTGAGAATGGATAGACCTCTATCAATAGAAACAATCGGAGGAATGTAAGTATCTTCGAATATGTAAAGGTTCCTTGCGATCCACACCCCCAAGAGAAAATAATCAGAAGCATGAAAATATTTAAAAGCACCATTGTTAGCCCACTGAGTCAAAGCCTCTTGAAGAGTGGAACCAGCCCAAAGAAAAGGTAACCACTAACCAATGTGGCATGATCCCACATTCTTGAAATGTAGGAGCAAAAAACAAGGAGGTGATCAATACTTTTGTTTTCAACTTTGCATAGAGGGCATCTACTTAGGCCCTGCCAGATATTTCTCATGAGAAAATCCCAAACAGTGATTTCATTAGAGAAAGTGAGACGCAAAAATAACTTGCACTTTAGGGGACACTTAAATTTTCAAATGGAAGCATGCCACCAGAGGGTGTTTGGGAGATCCTGCTCTTCTCTAATAACCAGATATCTGAGCTTAGGATGATAAGAACCTAAAGATGGATTCCTAGACTAGATAAGTTTATCTTCTCTATTATGGATCTGAATATGGTTTTCTTTGAGGTATTTTATATAGCAGTCCCATGCCTGACTATCCTCGGCATCCAAAAATCCCTTAGCTATAGAACCAAGCAAATACTAAGAAATCACCGAAGAATTAATGGGATCACAAATTAGGGAGACTATAATAATTCCTTGATCTCTCATACCATCCACCAAAACTTGAGGTAACTTGTGAAGAACATTGCACTCAGTCCAAGGGTCATGACCAATTCTAACCCTTCTGTCATTTCCAATCTGTTAGATCAACCAAACAGCAATAACCTCAAAGGCATTCAAAAGAGCACACCACATATTAGAGACATTCCTACGAGACTTATCTTCAAATCATAACTATTCTTCAATAGTAGAGGGGCAATATATTTCTTATATACAACTTTAACCCACATCCCTTCACCAATACGGATCATCCACGCACCTTTTGTAGTAGGGATTTAGCAAAATAGTGAATATGTTTGAGACCCCATCCCCCAAGCTACTTAGGTCTAGTCAGAGTATACCAAGTAGACCAATGAGGAGAAACCATATCGTTATTACTCTTCCACAAGAAAGAGAAACAAATTTTCTTGATTTGATCCAAGATACCTAAGGGCACATCAACCATTGAGACCAAATAAACTAGAACAACTTCAAGAATAGATTTAACAAGAATCAATCTACCCCCTATGCTGAGCCACTTATTACACCACAAGTGAAGTCTATTTTCCACCTTCCCGATGAGCCAGGCCCAATCCCTCTGTTGATAGTCATTTAGTTACAGAATGAAGACAAAGTACTTGAGGCCATTATCAGGATTTTCCGTAGGAAAATCCAACTGATTGTTGATCCACCCAATATCAACTTGAGAAATATTCAGAAAAGAGATGGTGTATTTCCTTATGTTAAATACCATGCTTGAAGCATCAGGAAAAATATTCAACAAACACTGCAAGAGAAGCACTTACCGCTTGTCCCCATTGGAAAAAATAATGATATCATCAACGAAGAATAAATAAGTAACAAATAAATCCCCCATTGTATAAATTCCTTTTAGAGCCCCTCTTTGATGTTTCTATAGGATTAAGCGAATGAGACCTTCAACAACTAGGATGAAAAGTAAGGGATCCAAGGGACACCCTTGTCTTAGGCCCCTTCCCGGTCTAAAAAACGAGGAATTCGAACCCTTGATGAGAACAAAAAATGAGATAGATGAAACAGAGAACATAATCCAGTTGACACAGTACAGCTCAAAACCCACCTGAAGAAGCACCAATCTAAGATAAATCCAATTGAATCTATCATAAGCCTTTGATAAGTCAACTTTTGTAATCATGGTAGGGTAATGCTTAATCTTGGTTATGTGCATAACCTCCTCAGCGATGCCAATAACATTGTGGATTTTTCTATTTAAAAGAAATGCAAATTGCTCCTAAGAAATGGCAGCATATAAGATACCCTTGATCCTAGTAGCTAAGATCTTAGCAATTAACTTGTAAATACAATTACAGAGGGGGGTGGGCTTAAAATATTCCAAATATATAGGCTTATCAATCTTAGGAATTAGAGAGATAAATGTGGAATTAAAAGTAGCAAGAATTCAGCCATTGGATCGAGATTCCTCCATAAATTTAGGAAGATCATCCTCAAATATATCCATGAAAGCAATGAAAATTTTGTTAGAAAAACAGGATCGCAGAGCAATAACAATAAACAGAAATGCAAATATAATCACATAAACACATTACAAGAGAGACACAGATATATCGTGGTTCACCCAAGATGGGCTACGTCCACACTGAAGTTGCCAGTCCTTATTATTATACTGTCCAACAAAGTGAAGGGATACAACCTACAACACAGCCGTTGCACTTCCTCTTCACTGTCTCACAGTTTCTCTTCTAATCTCAGAGATATTTACAATGCATAAAACCTAATACCTCAACCCTAGCCATGTTACAATGTCTTTCTTTTATAAGGGAAATACAATGGGAAAATATCACGGGTTACCTAAAACCATGGGCCCGAAAATTGTGGGAGAAAACAGCCCCGAACCCCAAAGTTGGGGAATGAATGTACAATCCTCTAAGGTGCATGGCTGAGACAATATCATCTATGAGATTGGAAGATCTGGCTCCACAACCAACAATCTCCCACTTGGAGACTGCTCACAACAACTCCACCGCGGTTGTACTTGCTGGAACTTGGACTTGGCAACTTTCTCATCTTCACCTTCATGCTAGAAGGACAACTGAAACCAAGTAGGAACTCAGTTTCTCTCTGGTCACTACCTTTGTGAACATGTCTGCAAAATTATGGCTAGTTTGTATCTTTTCCAACTTCAACAGTTCGTCTTCCATAACAGAGCGTATGAAATGGTACTTGAGCTGTATATGTTTAGTCCTGAAATGGAATGTTGAGTTCTTTGCAAGATGGATGGCCCTCTAATTGTCACTATACAACCTGTTATCATTTTTCTTCTTACCCACTTCCTCCATAAACCTTTGCAACCAAATCATCTCTTTACTAGCCTCTATAACAACAACATACTCTGCTTCCCGTGTTGAAAGTGCAACAACCTTTTTCAATCTCAAAATCCAACTTGCTGGTGTTCCACCTACAGTAAACACATACCCTATGGTTCTCCTTCTACTATCCTTATCACCTGCCATATATGCATCAACATATCCCTGTCGAACAGTGTCTGAACCTCCAAAACATAATGCATGAGTGGTAGTAACTCTCATATACCTGAGAATCCATTGTATTACCTTCCAATGTTCTTTACCTGGATTGTTCATATATCTGCTCACAACTCCAACTGCTTGTGCAATATGTGGTCTTGTGCACACCATGGCATACATCAAGCTTCCAATTGTTGATTGATAGGGAATCTTGGACATGTACTCTACTCTTCCTATGTCTTGGGACACATTTCCTTACTTAGACTGAAATGGCTGGCCAAAGGTGTACTAATTGGTTTTGCATTTTGCATTCTGAACCTCTCCAACATCTTTTGTATGTACTCACTCTGAGACAATGTCAATTTGCGATTTTTCCGGTCTCTCGTTATTCTCATACTAAGGATCTGCTTTACAGCACCCAAATCCTTCATCGCAAATGAATTAGCTAGCTTCCTTTTGAGCACATTTATATCCTGCATGTTAGACCCTACAACAAGCATGCCATCCACATACAATAACAAGATAATATAACTTCCATTATCTAGCCTCTTGAAATAAACACAATGGTCAGAATGACATCTACTATAACCTTGTTCTGTCATAAACCTATCAAATTTTAAATACCACTTCCTTGGAGCTTGCTTCAAGCCATACAAGCTCTTTTTCAACCTACATACCAAGTTCTCCTTACCTTTGACCTTATACCCTTGTGGCTACTGCATATATATCTCTTCCTCCAAATCCCCATGGAGAAAGGCTATTTTTACATCTAACTGTTCAAGATGCAAATCTTCAACCGCCACTAGACTGAAGATAGTCCTAATTGAAGTCATCTTAACAACAGGAGAAAATATTTCATCAAAATCTATACATTTCTTCTGTGCAAACCCATTTACAACAAGTCTGGCCTTGTACCGCTTCTTACCTCCTTCTTCTTCCTTCAACCTGTAAATCCATTTGTTTTGTAATGCTCTTTTACCATTAGGCAACTGAACCAAATCCCAAGTCTGGTTTCCTACCAATGAGTCCATCTCCTCATTCATGCCTTGCTCCCACTTCTTTCTAGTTTCCACCTGCATTGCTTCTTCATAACATTCTGGTTCACCAGCATCAGTCATCAATAAATAGTACATTGAGGGAGAGTATCGTTCAGGGAGTCTACTTAACCTGGTAGATCTTCTTGCAGTAGCAGGAGTATCAGGTATTTGTTGTTGTTTTTGATTTTTTGGCACCTTTGGAACTTCATTTTCTTCAATTTCAACAAGTACTATGTACTTTGTGGTTTCCTTTTCATGTTTCTTTCCTTGCAATTGATCTTTATACATGACCTTTTCATTGAATATCACATCTCTACTCCTGATGATTTTGTTATTTTCATAATCCCATAAACGATAACCAAATTCATCAACCCCATATCCAATAAAGGTACATTTCTTGGATTTAGCTTCAAGCTTTGTTCTATTTTCTTTATCAATATGGACAAATGCTTCACAACCAAATGTTCTCAGAAATGAGTAGTTTACCTTTTTATCTGTTCATGCATCCTCTGGAATACCACCATCCAAAGCACTTGAAGGTACTCTATTTATTAAATAAACAACAGTATTTACAGCATCCGCCCAAAACTGTAAGGGAAACCCTGCATGCAGTCTCATACACCTTGCATGCTCCATGATCGTTCTGTTCATCCTTTCTGACACACCATTTTCCTGTGGTGTTCCTGGGACTGTCTTCTCTCTACGAATCCCATGGTATGAACAATAACTATCAAACTCCTTGCCGCAGTACTCACCTCCATTATCAGATCTGAGACACTTCAACCTTTTTTCTGTCTCATTCTCAACCAAAGCTTTCCACTTCTTAAAAGTAGCAAACACATCATATTTCTGTCTAATGCAATAAACCCAAGTTTTCCTAGTTGCATCATCAATAAATGTAACATAATAATGAGAGCCACCGAGAGATTGTACCTGATTCAGTCCCCATACATCTGTATGCACAAGCTCTAACTTTCCATTCTTCTTCTGTTTCCCAACCCTGAGAAATCTGACTCTTTTATGTTTCCATAGACACAGTTCTCACATAATTCCAAACTTACTTGCTTCAAATTTGGCAGCAACTTCCTTGAGTGGAGAATCTGCATCCCCTTCTCACTCATGTCGCCAAGCCTATGATACCATAATGTTGTATCTGTTCTTATGGAAGCTAAAGAGATAGAATAGTCAGTGTTATGAGGACATAAATACAATGTACCTACCATGTCTCCTTTTGCTACCACCATTGATCCTTTAGTGATATTCCACCACTTTTCTCCAAATGTAGATAGACAGCCGCCATCTTCCAATGCCCTGTTGAGATCAGATTTCTTTTCATAGCAGGAATATGCCTTACATCTTTCAACAACCAATCAGTTACATTCTTAAATTTTATCCATAGCTTACCCATTGCAACAATTTTACATGGCTCATCATCACCCAATAAAACATGTCCAAAATCGCCTGGAACATAATCATGAAAATATTTCCTATGGGTGTAGCATGACATGAAGCCCCTGAATCTACTACCCAATAATCACTTGTATTATCTAATGCAAGAATCAAAGCATCTGGTAACACATCTCCTGCTACATTTGCTTCCTGGGTAGTTTCTTGCTGTGCATCTCCTTTCTTCTTTAGAGATCTGCAGTATTTCTTCATATGTCCTTTCTTTCCACAGTTCCAGCACTCTATCTTTCCCAGTCTGGACTTGGATCTGCCCGTTTTAGACTTGCCACAATTACCTTGGCTCTTTCCTCTCTCCTTTTGTCTTCCCCTGCTCTCCATGGTCAACGCATTACCTAATGTCTCACCTATGTTTTTTCTTCGCATTTCCTCGCTAAGAATAATACCAATAACATCATCAAATTTCAAGGTGTTTGAACCAGAGACAGAATTACTTACAGCCATGACCAAGCTATTCCAGATTTATGGCATTGAACACAAGATTAGAAGAACCCTAACCTCATCATCAAAGTTCACACTTACAGAACTTAGTTGATTTGTAACCGTATTAAACTCATTTAAATGATCAGTAACAAATCCACCTTCAAACATCTTCATATTAAATAAACGCTTCATTAGAATTACCTTGTTGGAGGCCGAGGGTTTTTCATATAGCTTACCCAATGCGCTCATCAAACCCTTCGTTGTCGTTTCTTTTGAGATATTGAAAGCCACCGACGAATCTAGGCTCAGCTGTATTGTTCCCAGAGCCTTTTTGTCAAGAACCTCCCATTCTTCATCCTTCATAGTTGTCGGTTGCTTTGCTCTTCCCCCAACAGTAGGAATGGATCCTTCTGGTACAGATAGTCCTCCATTTGCATCTTCCATAACTGGAATTTTTGGTCGTTAAACTTTTTGACCTTAAACTTTCCTTCTTCCGCCATTGCTCCCACTCGAACCAGAAACCCTAGCTTCCTGCGGGTTTATCTACCAAATAGACCTTTGGCTCTTATTCCAATTATTAGAAAAACATGATCGCAAAGCAATAACAATAAACAGAAATGCAAATATAATCACACAAACACATTACAAGAGAGACATAGATATATCATGGTTCACCCAAAATGTCTACGTCCACACTGAAGTTGCCAGTCCTTATTATTATACCGTCCAGTAAAGTGAAGTGATACAACCTGCTGCACAGCCGATGCACTTCCTCTTCACTGTCTCACAGTCTCTCTTCTGATCTCAGAGATTTTTACAATGCATAAAACCTAATACCTCAACCCTAGCCATGTTACAATGTCTTTCTTTTATAAGGGAAATACAATGGAAAAATACCACAGGTTACCCAAAACCATAGGCCTGAAAACTATTGGAAAAAACAGCCCCGAACCCCAAGGTTGGGGAATGAGTGTACAGTCCTATGAGGTGCATGGCTGAGACAATATCATCAATGAGACTGGAAGATCTGGTTCCACAACCAACAAAATTCAGAGGTCCGCCCGTCTGGGCCTAGACTTTTCTCCCTTTGCAAATGAGAAAAAACATCCTTAAGTTCCTAAGGGGAGACCAAATCCAAAAGAGAAGCATTCTCATCTTTATTGACAAAAGAGGGATAAGTTGTAGTAAAATTCAACATTTGAGACACAAAATCCCTCCTTCCTTCCTGGAAAAGGTTATGAAAATGATGAATCCCTAACTCATCCAGATTCCTATCACCAGGAATTTCCACCCCATTTTCATCCTTCAACTTCCAAATAGAATTAGATTTTTTTCCGTGATTAACAAAATTCTGAAAAAAACTTAGTATTCTCATCTCTGTATTGAAGCCAAATGGTTGTACTCTTTAAACGCCACATAGCTTCTTTCTCTAGAATAATTTTTTGCTTCTTGGCTTCCAACTCCACCATCTATTTTTTTATGTTCTACAAAGCCAAAACCCATCGGATTATAAGAGTAAAAGGACTCAATACCCCTTTCAATAGAAACGAGGTCCTGTTGCATAAAAAATCTTCTCTCAGTTGCCCAATCCACTATCCTAACTTTGATTTTCTTTAAGTTATTGAGAAATTACAAAGCATCAGAAATTTTGTTATTTCCATCAAAGGGCACCCACAACTTTTTAACCATCTGCTTATAATCCACATCCCCTAACCAAGAAGAACAAAATTTAAAATGGATAGGGGGATTTTTGGGACCCAAGAATATCTCCATAAAAATCCACCACCAGAAGCCACCCACTGTTGAATACTCGATGCCCCGCCTAAAAGCCCTTCATTCACCAAGGAATCTGTCAATTCTTTTGGAAATACAATCTGCACATGTTCTCATATTCCTCTAAGTAGGTCGAAGCCTAAAAGGAAGAATATCATAAAAGGATAAATCATCAAGCTTCATTAAAAATTAATCAAATAGGGGGTCCTTATGAGCTCTTTTATCCCAGATCTCAGCTTCCCTTAGAGAGAAGTTCAAGTCACCTCCGATGATAACCCTTTTATTCTGAAGAAATCCAAGTTGAAAGAAATTGTCCCAGAAAGGGACCTGAGACTGATACAGACCATAAACATTGACAAAAGTAAAGGCTCTTCCAAATTCTCTAGAAAATAAAGAGACTCTCAAACTAGAGTAAATTGTCTAGCAATTAGTATGAGAAAATTCCTAGTAGACCACCTAGTAATGACCCCTCCATATCTTCTGTGGGAATCAATGTATATGAAGTCCCATCTAGGAAAAAGATTCCTTAACACATCTAAAATATCGTCACCACATGCAATGGATTCTTGAAGAAATAACACTTTAGGATTATAGTTCTCAACAAGTCTCTTGAGGCCTAACTTCTTTGTGGGTAGCCCCAACCCACGACAATTGAAGGACAAAATTTATGTTGACAACCATGTCGGGGATAAATTTCTCTAAGAGTCCCAATGATGGATTTTTTTCTTCTTGCACAGACATCGCAGTAAGCTTGATCTCGAGCAGAAGCGAAGGCCGATCTGCATCCATGAATTCTAGGAGAAGACTTATGTGAATTTTAGATACCACAACCACCTTTGATCACACATCCAACTGAGTGACCCACCCGAGGCCTCAAATGATATCTAGGCCTCATTGGACAGGAAAAAATATCAGTAGTAGAAAAAACTTGAGAGAGCTCAAAAGAGTGGGTATCATAACAACATAATCATTGGGAGGAAGCACATTATGCGCAAGAACATCCCCCACCAGAAAAGAAGGAGGATCCTCCAGGGCTGAGGAATCTCCTAAAAGAGGGGTGACCCAAATAGGAAAAGAAGGATTGGGGGGAGGAGAGTCCTCAAGGAAAGAAAAACCACATCGATCTGATCCCAGAGAGGAAGAGCATCTAATAGTAGATCTAGTAGCGAAAGGCTCGAGTTCATAATACATAGAGGGAGGAACAAGATGGTCCTCTGTAGGAGGAGATGAAGGAATCGACTACAAGGAATCCCACCACCAAATTCTAATAGAGCTCCTCCCCATGGATAAGAGGGAAGAAAAGAGGGAGAAGCAAGTCCCCAAGATAAGAAAAAAACCAAAGACAGGGGTAATTCTCCCCTCCAAACCTCTGGGCCAAAGGAAAAAATGAGATAGAGGGCCATGTTTCCAAGAATAAATATGCTTGAAATCAAATAGGCAATCTGACAAGGCATCCCAATACAACAAAAAACATGTGTAGAGTCCCCAGTCCCCTCGGTTCCATTTAGAGGTGATGGGGGAGCTCCTTAGAAACAACCTGCTAATATTTTTTATCTCTAACTATGCACTTTCGCACAACCGCAACAACTTCAATACGCAATCCTCAATCCGCAAGTCGGAAGTTGGAAGTTGGAACTCTAAATTCACATCTTCGAGAATTACACCTACGACTCCCGCAATCCGCTATGCGGGAGTCAAAAAGTCGAAACACCAAATACACAACGTCGAAGAAATACGCCTCCGACTTCCGCAATATGCCATCCACGATGCGGGAGTCGGAAACTAGGAACTCCAAATTCACTGCTACAGGGAAATTACACCTCCAACTTTCGCAATCCGCAATTCGCCTTGCAGGAGTTGAAAATTCAGAAATCCAACGCACAACTCCGTAGAAATCACCTCTCTGACTTCCGCAATCCGCAATCCACCTAGTGGGAGTCAAAAAGTTGGAACCCCCAAATTCTCAACTTCGTAGAATCGCGCCTCCGACTTCCGCAATCTGCGATGCGAGAGTCGGAAGTCGAAACCCCAAAAGCACAACTCCGGAGAAATTACCTCTTCGACTTCCCCAATCCACAATCCACCTTGCGGGAGTCGGGAAGTCGGAACCACATCATGCAACTCTGAATAAATCACGCCTTCGACTTCCACAATCCGCAATGTGGGTTCGGAAAGTCGGAAGTCGGTCATATGCTCCTATTACTGCCAACTTCTCAGGCCGATATATTTCTCATATTAAATCCATTTTTGGAAAACTTGGTACCGTTGGAAAGCTCTCGGTGAGCCCTATGCAACTACATGATCCTTGACCACACACAAGGACTTTTATCCTATCCTTCCTCCAACCAAAAATGTGGCCCCAAACTTCATCAAGGCCTCTTTACCACTCTGTAAGGGGCTCTTATACTACTATGTCATGGCTCCTCCCGTCAATCCAGACCCTCAGAGGGAACATGAACACAGCAGGGGGTGTCTATTTCTCCCCCAAAGCCATGACTGAACATTCTGAGCATTATGGGCCTTTACAACACTTATCCGTATCCATCGATGAACAGACTCATATAAGTACAATCACGTGTGTGCATATGCATACTCAAATAAGCACAGTGGAATGAAACATTATCCACACACATATCTATCATGCATTCGACATATCAATAACAGTCATCAATAATTAAATCATTGTAGAAGTAAAACACATAGAATACTTATCTTTAAGGTGAAATCACCAAGCAATTGGCTATGGACTGCAACGTTTCAACCCAACCATAGGTCTCTGCCCAGCCTGTATTCTTTCAGCACTCAGATACCACCCACGAGATGGGGTTATGTATCCACTAAGGAGGAACTAACAGGATCACTCACATCCATGGTTTCACAATCATTCAAGCTCAACCAGCACCCAGTTGGCTCTGTCAAGCAAGTGGAGAGACAGGGAAGGAGGTTTCATAAGCCAATGAGATCCACCACAGAGATACAGGAATATCCAATTGGCTTCAGACAGTCTAGGCACCCACATCACCTCCACTCTCAGCCTAAGTAAGGTCCCCTTCTTTACTACACAGTCCCTCGGGATCCCCTTCCCTCAACGCTGACCTGGGAAGGTATGGATGGTCCCGACTTCTAAACCAAGGATGAATGAGCCCTTAGTGGCTCCACCATGAAGTCTAAACCCCCTGGTCTCTCTCCCACTGCGAGCCACTCTTGGATATCCTCAGCGTTGCGACCGAAAGGCTCTGTCTCGCAACTGGGATTTCAGGCTATATGATCTGGGTTTTCTCATGGATTTATGGGCATCTCCTGCTCTCATATTCGCCCACGGTTCAGGTATATGGATCCTCCTATCAGATTTCACGTCCCACACGAATTTTCTAAGTGATCTTGGCACTCCAAAACGCGGCTCATCCCAAGTCGTGATTTTCTGGTTCTACCTCCCTGCTGGGCATGCGTCCTCCCTCCAAAATCATGCCTAAATCCTCCAAAATTGAATGGGGATGAGGGAAAACGTCCCCCATGAGGTAGGGTGACTTATGGGACAAGAAAAACATATCCCATACCTTGCCTCATGAATTTTTTGGGATTCCCATACTCCATCAACCTCATGAGCAGATTTCTTCAACTACTTCCTTACAACAAAATTAAATAACATCTAGGACAGTTAAAGGGGGTTCCCAAGGTGACATATGGAAGCCTAGGGTTCAATCCCACAACCCCCTCACCTTTCCCTAGTGGATACACATACCCCCCTCATTTAGTTGCATCCATAGCCATCCCCTTGGTATTTTTATTTGCATTACAATTATTTACATAATTTTTACAATTTCCATGGCTTGATGGCACATGGTTAGCAAAATTTAAAATACCAGGCTGAGCATTCACTAGTGGGACCTTGGCCTTGATCTCCACGCTATGAATCATACATCATGTTGGTTGTGGAGCCAGATCTTCTAGTCTCATAGATGATATTGTATCAGCCGTGTTTGTACCCCAGTTTTATATGATATGTAGGTGGACTGTACAGTCACCCCAGTGGGGGGGTGTGGGGCGGCATCGCCCCCCCACGGGGTTCCAGGGGGGACCATCCCCCCTGGCTGGGGGGTCTGGGGGCAGTGCCCCTGAGAAATGGGGGTTCGGGGGCAACGCCCCTGAAGAAATTTTTTGGGGCTGTTTTGCGAGCCCATGGTTTTGGGTATACCGTGGTATTTTCCCATTGTATTTCCCTTATAAAATAAAGACATTGTAATACGGCTAGGGATGATGATGTATTAGGTTTTATGCATTGTAAAGATCTCTGAGATCAGGAGAGAGACTGTGAAACAGAGAAGAGGAAGTGCAGCGGTTGTGCTGCAGGTTGTATCCCTTCACCTTGCTTGACGGTAATAATAATAAGGACTTGCAAATTCAGTGTGGACGTAGCCCAAGTTGGGTGAACCACGATATATTTGTGTCTCTCTTGTAATGTGTATGTGTGATTATATTTTCATTTCCGTTTATTGTTATTGCTCTGCGATCCTGTTTTTCTAACAATTGGTATCAGAGCCAAAGGTCTATTTGGCAGTTAAACCCGCAGGAAGCTAGGGTTTCTGGTTCGAGTGGGAGCAATGGTATAAGAAGGAAAGTTTAAGGTCGAGAAGTTTAACGGCCAAAACTTCAGGTTATGGAAGATGCAAATGGAGGACTATTTGTACCAGAAAGATCTATTCCTACTGTTGGGAGGAAAAGCAAAGCAGCCAACGGCTATGAAGGACGAAGAATGGGAGGTTCTTGACAGAAAAGCTCTGGGAACAATATGGTTGAGCCTGGCTTCGTCGGTGGCTTTCAATATCTCAAAAGAAACAACAACAGAGGGTTTGATGAGCGCATTGGGTAAGCTGTATGAAAAACCCTCGGCCTCCAACAAGGTATTTCTAATGAAGCGTTTATTTAATATGAAGATGTATGAAGGTGGATCTGTTACTGATCATTTAAATGAGTTTAATACGGTTACAAATCACCTAAGTTCTGTAAGTGTGAACTTTGATGATGAGGTTAGGGCTCTTCTAATCTTGTGTTCATTGCCAGAAAGCTGGAATAGCTTGGTCATGGTTATAAGTAACTCTGTCTCTGGTTCAAACACCTTGAAATTTGATGATGTTATTGGTGTTATTCTTAGCAAGGAAATGCGAAAAAAAAGCACAGGTGAGACATCAGGTAATGCGTTGACCATGGAGAGCAAGGGAAGACAAAAGGAGAGAGTAAAGAGCCAAGGTAATCGTGGAAAGTCTAAAACGGGCAAATCCAAGTCCAAACTGGGAAAGATAGAGTGCTGGAACTGTGGAAAGAAAGGACATCTGAAGAAAGACTGCAAATCTCTAAAGAAGAAAGGAGATGCACAGAAGGAAACTACCCAAGAAGCAAATGTAACAGGTGATGTGTTACAAGATGCTTTAATTCTTGCATTAGATAATACTAGTGATTATTGGGTAGTAGATTGGGGAGCTTCATATCATGCTACACCCCATAGGAAATACTTTCATGAGTATGTTCCTGGCGACTTTGGACATGTTTTATTGGGTGATGATGAGCCATGTAAAATTGTTGGAATGGGTAAGGTATGGATAAAAGTTAAGAATGGAACTGATTGGTTGTTGAAAGAAGTTAGGCATATTCCTGCTATGAAAAGAAATCTGATCTCAACAGGGCATTGGAAGATGGCGGCTGTCTATCTACATTTCGAGAAAAGTGGTGGAATATCACTAAAAGATCAATGGTGGTAGCAAAAGGAGACATGGTAGGTACATTGTATTTATGTCCTCATAACACTGACTATTCTATCTCTTTAGCTTCCATAAGAACAGATACAGCATTATGGTATCATAGGCTTGGCGACATGAGTGAGAAGGGGATGCAGATTCTCCACTCAAGGAAGTTGCTGCCAAATTTGAAGCAAGTAAGTTTGGAATTATGTGAGAACTGTGTCTATGGAAACAGAAAAGAGTCAGATTTCTCAGGGTTGGGAAACAAAAGAAGAATGAAAAGTTAGAGCTTGTGCATACAGATGTATGGGGACTGAATTAGGTACAATCTCTTGGTGGCTCTCATTATTATGTTACATTTATTGATGATGCAACTAGAAAAACTTGGGTTTATTGCATTAGACAGAAATATGATGTGTTTGCTACTTTTAAGAAGTGGAAAGCTTTGGTTGAGAATGAGACAGGAAAGAGATTGAAGTGTCTCAGATCTGATAATGGAGGTGAGTACTGTGGCAAGGAGTTTGATGGTTACTGTTCATACCATGGGATTAGTAGAGAGAAGACAGTCCCAGGAACACCACAGGAAAATGGTGTGTCAGAAAGGATGAACAGAACGATCATGGAGCATGCAAGGTGTATGAGACTGCATGCAGGGTTTCCCTTACAGTTTTGGGCGGATGCTGTAAATACTGTTGTTTATTTAATAAATAGAGTACCTTCAAGTGCTTTGGATGGTGGTATTCCAGAGGATGCATGAACAGATAAAAAGGTAAACTACTCATTTCTGAGAACATTTGGTTGTGAAGCATTTGTCCATATTGATAAAGAAAATAGAACAAAGCTTGAAGCTAAATCCAAGAAATGTACCTTTATTGGATATGGGGTTGATGAATTTGGTTATCGTTTATGGGATTATGAAAATAACAAAATCATCAGGAGTAGAGATGTGATATTCAATGAAAAGGTCATGTATAAAGATCAGTTGCAGGGAAAGAAACAGGAAAAGGAAAACACAGAGTACATAGTGCTTGATGAAATTAAAGAAAATGAAGTTCCGAAGGTGCCAGAAAATCAAGAGCAGCAACAAGTACCTGAAACTCCTGCAACTGTAAGAAGATCTACCAGGTTAAGTAGACTCCATGAACGATACTCTCCTTCAATGTATTATTTATTGATGACTGATTCTGGTGAACCAGAATGTTATGAAGAAGCAATGCAGGTGGAAACTAGAAAGAAGTGGGAGCAAGGCATGAATGAGGAGATGGACTCATTGGTAGGAAACCAGACTTGGGATTTGGTTCAGTTTTCTGCTGGTAAAAGAGCATTGCAAAACAAATGGATTTACAGGTTGAAGGAAGAAGAAGGAGGTAAGAAGCGGTACAAGGCCAGACTTGTTGTAAAGGGGTTTGCACAGAAGAAAGGTATAGATTTTGATGAAATATTTTCTCATGTTGTTAAGATGACTTCAATTATGACTATCTTAAGTCTAGTGGCGATAGAAGATTTGCATCTTAAACAGTTAGATGTAAAAACAGCCTTCCTCCATGGGGATTTGGAGGAAGAAATATATATGCAGCAGCCATAAGGGTATGAGGTCAAAGGTAAGGAGGATCTGGTATGCAGGTTGAAAAAGAGCTTGTATGGCTTGAAGCAAGCTCCAAGGCAGTGGTATCTAAACTTTGACAGGTTTATGACAGAACAAGGTTATAGTAGATGTCATTCTGACCACTGTGTTTATTTCAAGAAGCTAGACAATGGAAGATATATTATCTTGTTATTGTATGTGGATGACATGCTTGTTGCAGAGTCTGACATGCAGGATATAAATGTACTCAAAAGGAAGCTAGCTAATTCATTTGCGATGAAGGATTTGGGTGCTGCAAAGCAAATCCTTAGTATGAGAATAACGAGAGACAAGAAAAATCGCAAATTGACATTGTCTCAAAGTGAGTACATACAAAAGGTGTTGGAGAGGTTCAGAATGGAGAATGCAAAACCTGTAAGTACACATTTGGCTAGCCATTTTAGTCTAAGTAAGGAAATGTGTCCCAAGACACAAGAAGAGATAGATTACATGTCCAAGATTCCCTATCAATCAGCAGTTGGCAGCTTGATGTATGCCATGGTGTGCACAAGACCAGATATTGCACATGCAGTGGGAGTTGTGAGCAGATATATGAAAAATCCAGGTAAAGAACATTGAAAGGCAGTACAGTGGATTCTCAAGTATTTGAGAGGTACTACCACTGAGGCATTATGTTTTTGAGGTTCAGACACTATTCTACAGGGATATGTTGATGCAGATATGGCAAGTGACAAGGATAGCAGGAGGAGTACCACAAGGTATGTGTTTACTGTAGGTGGAATAGCAGTAAGATGGATTTCGAAACTACAGAAGGTTGTTGCACTTTCAACAACAAAAGCAGAGTATGTTGCCATTACAGAGGCTAGTAAAGAGATGATTTGGTTGCAGAGTTTTATGGAGGAAGTGGGTAAGAAGCAGAAGGATAGCAGATTGTATAGTGACAGCCAGAGTGCCATTCATCTTGTAAAGAAATCAACATTCCATTCCAGGACTAAACATATACAGCTCAAGTACCATTTCATACGCTCTGTTCTGGAAGATGAACTGTTGAAGCTGGAAAAGATACATACTAGCCAGAATCCCGCAGACATGTTCACAAAGGTAGTGACCAGAGATAAACTGAGTTCGTGCTCGGTTTCAGTTGGCCTTCTAGCATGAAGGTGAAGAGGAGAAATTTTCCAAGTCCAAGTCCAACAAGTGCAGCAGCGATGGAGTTGCTGTGATTAGTCTCCAAGTGGGAGATTGTTGGTTGTTGAACCAGATCTTCTAGTCTCATAGATGATATTGTATTAGCCGTGTTTGTACCCCAGTTTTATATGATATGTAGGTGGACTGTACAGTCACCCTGGCGGGGGGGTGTGGGGGGGGGAATCGCCCCCCCACTAGGTTCCAAGGGGGACCATTCCCCCTAGCTGGGAGGTTCGGGGGCAGCGCCCTCGAGAAATGGGGGTTTGGGGGCAACGCCCCCGAAGAAATTTTTTGGGGCTGTTTTCGCCAGTTGTTTTGCGGGCCCATGGTTTTGGGTATCCCGTGGTATTTTCCCATTGTATTTCCCTTATAAAATAAAGACATTATAATACAGCTAGGGATGATGATATATTAGGTTTTATGCATTGTAAAGATCTCTGAGATCAGGAGAGAGACTGTGAAACAGAGAAGAGGAAGTGCAGCGGTTGTGCTGCAGGTTGTATCTCTTCACCTTGCTGGATGGTAATAATAATAAGGACTGACAAATTCAGTGTGGACATAGCCCAAGTTGGGTGAACCACGATATATCTGTGTCTCTCTTGTAATGTGTATGTGTGATTATATTTGCATTTATGTTTATTGTTATTGCTCTGCGATCCTGTTTTTCTAACACATCACATATGCACAATATTTACATATCGAGTTGATACATTCTAAGGGACAAAATGGGGGTATTACAATCCCCTCCCCCTTAGAATAACATTGTCCTCGGTGTTCCAATACTTAGGAATACTTACACAGTTTACACATGTCCAAAATTCACAAAAATGTAGCAGTTTTGTCTTGCATTTCATCTTTTACTCTGGGTGTTCAGTACCAAGTCCCTTGCATTCTACAAGCTACTCTTGCTGGCTTTGACCTTCTAGCTCCACATGTGGCATTGCTCCACAACAATCTCTTCCTTTTCTTTACCTGCTCAATTTCCTTTGAGTCTTCCAGCCTTGAGCATTTTTTAATGGGTTGATTGGATTACTATCTCTTCATTAACCCATTGTCCTTTCCACTGCTGATAGATTCCAGAATGCCTTTTACCCCATTTTGCAGACAAATAGAGTCCTGCAAAACCTTGTGGTTCATCTCATTCTGTTGCTTTTGTAGATTGAGCACTTCCTCAAGATTTTCTTGGGTCTGGGCAATTTTTTGAAGAATATTTTCAGCCAAACCAAATAGCTTTCGGTATGCTTCCCTAGTCAATGTGCACAACTTACCACACTTTTCATACTAGAAACACTTGCCTTGTAACAGCTACAACCAATTGGTTTAATTTTCACATGTGAGATTCATCATTGCAAATCTTGTTAGGCCAAGTATAACATAAGCATTAATATCAGTCAATTATTTGTCCAATTGACATGGAATTTCATGCTTTATCCCTAAGGCTTCCACACATTTCATGCTTTTCCAACATACAATGAACTCATTCATGTTCATCCTTTCACAAGAAATTAACTAATTCAACATTCACACTTTATTCCAAGCAAAATAAACACAGTCAACTTTCAGCCATAACATGCATTCAACAATTTTTTGTTTCTAAAATGCATCAATCAAAAGGAAAGAGAAGAGTAAGAGCTTCCCCCTCTTAATCTCGTTCCAATCCAGATCTCCACCACAACTATGGTTCCATGCTCCTTGGTCTCTTTCACTTCAAATGTGAATGATTGATTCCACTTTTCCTTGTTTTGGCGATGACACTTGGTGTCGAAGGTCCGGCCAAGGATTCTCAACTAGGGAACCCCTCCCCATGGTTTCCTACAAAACCTTTGGCTGCTAGGACCCACACAATTCCACTAGCACCACTTTCCATTCCTACTCATACTGAGATTTCTAGGACAATCACATGTCCACATGCACCCTTAGGATGCCCTCAAGGTCCTTGCATCCAACAATACCTACACTCAAACATTGAGTCAATTCACATGACAAGTTCATTTTCATAGGATTTATCTCTAAACAAGAGTTTAAAAATCATATCCAAATCATATACACACGTATATTCATAGTAAAAAAGCAAGAATATGCAAGATAAATCAAATGCTTATATGTATTGGATGTCTTCACGTTATTCCACGAGCTCCTTCTTTGGTTTACAATCCTTGGGTTGTGGATACAATAACGAATGTTTGGCTAGCACACAAGTTGCTCCACAACATTCAAATAGCCAATGCCAAGCCAGTACGTCGACTAGGTTTATCAGGCATTCCATCAATATGTTTAGCCAATTCTCTAACTGGGTTTATCAAGCATTCAATGAATGTTTGGCCAGCACGCAGGTTGCTCCACAAAATTCGAATAACTAATTCCAAGCCAGTACGCCGATTGGGTTTATTAGGCATTCCATTAACGAGTATGTTAATCCAGTTCTCCAACTGGGTTTATCATGCATACAAAAACCAGTATGCTAAGCTAATTCTCCAACTGGGTTTATCAAGCATACAAAAACAATTTCCAAGCCAGTATGTCAACTGGGTTTATCGGGAAATAAAACAAAAGAATACAATTGCATGGCTCCTTCTCCTATGCAAACCAGTAGTCACCTCCAGTAACTCCATAGGTGACTCACTTGACTGCAGGCTAGCATGTCCCCACAATACCCACTCACACAACACAAGGATGATACCCCTTCTCTGATACACAGTCCCTCGGGCATATCCATCCCTTCCAGATCTCTTTTGTGTGAGCGTAGAAAGGTTACCAATTCCCATACAATGCTCCTAAGTACCCATTCTCTTACTGGGTTTAATAGCACTGCGGAAAGACAAGCACCTGTAAGGAATTTTGCAGGGTTTCTCAAACCCAAGCCACTCTTGGAATTTCCTTTTCATTTTCAGCTTTATCAGCTGACATCTTCCCCAATGGCATATTTTCACCATCTCACCTACATTATCCACAACTATGCAGTTCACATGAGATGTCATCAAAAATTTTAAACAAAATTTAAATCTGAAGCAATACATGTTCCATCTCATTGCCATGAGATATTTATCATAATAATTTCACTTAGAAATTCTCAAATATGTTTCATATGGAAACTATATTTCCAAAACATGAGGTCCTTCTCATGATGTTTAGCTCTTGCAGGACATAACACATGGTCTCCCTGCATTGTGTCCTCCTGACACAATTCAAAAACAATCAACCAATCAACAATATTAAAATCAAATTCAAATTTGAAATTACAATTATGTCTCCTACAAAATTTATATTTATTTAACCATGAGGCCATCCTCATATTGTTTGGCTCTTGTAAGTGGTAACATTCTGTCCCTCATGGTTTTACATTTGTTTCCATAACCTCAGCATCCACCAACAGCATGTCCTCTTGACACAATTTTGGATTAGCCAAACAATCATTAACAATTATTGGCCAAATTTCAAATCTGAAATTTACAAATATGTTTTCCTACATAAATTAGATTTCACAACCATGAGACCCTTCTCATATTTTTTTTGGCTTTTGCACATGGTAGATTCCAGTCCTTACTATGGACTTACCCACATTTCCATACCCAAGAAATTTCTACCTGAAATCTAAAATTTCAATCAGCCAAACACTTGGTGAGTATCCATGCACATAATCTTTTCATTGTTACAACAGTCACTGACGTGATCTCAAAATTATAGTACTCAATCATTCAAACACTATCAGTTGTTATTTTCTCAAAGAGAATGAGATACATCTACTTTATGTGCATCATTATCACATTAAATTGCAAGCTACATTCACATTATATATACATGAAGTCAAATAAAACTTTCAACATTCATGATTACACAACCGTATCATTTCATGCAACTCTGTCCTCCCAACAGAGCATCCCGGTATCCCATCAAACATGACTACCCTTTTCATGCAATCATTTTCCTGCATCCATATAAGCTCGTGAAATGATCTCAGAATTGACAATAATTCATCATTTCATCTATTATCTAATTGCATTGAAACATATATATCACAACCATGCATTTCAACTGTGCACCCACACATATGCATGCACATTCACAACATTTACATAATATTTTAATGTACACTTACTTAATGTACCCAATGCACTACAACATTGATATAAACATTATTGTGCCTACAAAGGTGTTTTACCATGGTAAGTTGGACATCCTATCTAATGCTTCAACACAATACTCAACCATCTCCCCAATCACTTGGTTAACTATCCAGGTGCCTTCCTTCTTCACCCGAGCACAACATCAAGATTTCACTCACTCCCTGCATGTTGGAAAAGAGGTTCATACCAGACTAGACCAATAGGGATTTCATGGGATACTTGTTGAGCACGGCAGGCTTCATAACCCAACATCCTCACGGTTTCACACATGGCATGCTCTTGTTTCTTATGGATGCATTCAAAATTTTAAACAGTCACATGGTATAATGCTCATTTCTTTTACTACCACATACCTCACCATACCCTGTGGGATGTCATTCACATAATGCATTCAATATTACATGCATACCATTTTATGATGATTAAAACATGGTTAAAGGGATTCTTACCCATCCTTTATCAACATTTATACAATTAGTATAAATAAAACATTATTTGCATGGTTTCCATCAACATATCTGATGTTACTTGATTAGTTTTCCTCTTACCAAGGGCTACATAGTCATTCCACCAATCTTTTGATCATAGATTCGTGTTCCAACCCTTCTTCACAGGGCTACTATTCATATGCAATATCATCACCAACATCTTCAGCCATGCTACTATTATCTTGGTCCTTCAACCATTACCACAACAATAATTATTAGCAACCACAATAATTATCATAACTGGCTCATTGCATATGTAAAACATCACAATTTTTATCAATATGTAATACCATATGCAAGCACACATAAGTTTACATGTAGTATGCATTATCTCTTAATATGCCTACTATGCATGCACATTTCATCTATCTAATTTCTTTCATTTTCAACATTCCTATACCATAATTTTATATATATAAAGCACATAAAATATAAATACAAGAGCAAGATAAGGGTTGAGGAATTATCCCTTTCCAATCCCTCATCCTAGCATGGAATTCCTCTTCCACATCATAGCTAATCCAATTTCATGGCCTCTTGCTCCAATTGCTTTCCTAAATTATGGTCAATTCCAACTTGGCCTTTCTTGGAATTCCTTGTACTTATGAGCGCTGCAATTGTTCAATATTGATGCTAGGTAAAGGGCTAGATGTCTAGTTGGATATGAATCAACCTTTCTGTGCTGATTAGACAATCCTTGTTGGTTTTCGGGTCTCACTCACTCAAGGCAGATTCCAAAGATATCAATCCTTTTTCCAGTGGAATTTCGTGGACCAATCATCCACTAACTCTCGCACACTTCACCCAACGAAATGCTACGCGACCGTCGATCTTTCTCGATCTCTGTTCGTTCCACAACTCTAACAAGCCCATAAGCTCTTGCTTTGGCCCAAGTAGCCCCAGTGCTACAACCTTGGGCTCTGATACCACCTATAACGTTCCTGGTCCCCTTGGTTCCCTTTAGAGGTGATGGGGGAGCTCCTTAGAAACAATCTGCTAATAAATTTTATTTTTCTCTAACTATGAACTTTCGCACAACTGCAACAATTTCAGTCCGCAATCCATAATCCGCAAGTTGGAAGTCCTAAGTCGGAACTCTAAATTCACAGCTTTGAGAATTACACCTCTGACTTCCGCAATCTGCAATGCAGGAGTCGGAATGTAATACCCCATTTTGACCCTTAGGATATATTAGCTTTTAATGTAAATATTGTGTACATGTGATGAATGTTTTCCTAGTGTGGAGCTCAAGGCCAAGGCCTCGCTAGTGGAAGCTCGAATTTTATTTAAAAAGAAAGTATTAGACATTATGTTACCCATGTGCTATTTAGCCATGGAACATTGTAAAAATGATGTAAAAAAACATCATGCAATAAAATACCAAAACTGGCTATGGAGGCAACGAATGAGAAGGGGCCATGTGTATCCACTAGGGAGTGGTGAGGGGGTTGTGGGATTGAACCATAGGTTGCCAAATGTCATCTTGAGAACCCTTTTGACTTTCTTTGCTTCCATTTAATTCTGTGTAAGAAGGTTGTTGAAGAAATCAGTCCATGGCTTCAATGGAGCATGGGCAACCCATAAATTCGTATGGCAGAGTATGGGCTCTGTTTTCTTGTACCACAAGTCACTCTACCTCATAGGAGTTGCTTCTTCCTTATTCCCATTCCATTGTGAAAGAACCCAGCATCAATTTTCATCCAAAAATGAATTCCCAACAGTGAGAAAAACTAAAAATCGCAATTGTGAAAGAACCCACGTTTTGAAGAGCCATAAACACCCATAATTGGTATTGGATAGTGAAATCCAATGGGGGATCCATAGGTATGAACCTTGGGGCGAATTTGGGAGCATTAGCTACCCCAAAATCCATTGGAAAACCCAGTTTTGATAGCCCAGAAAACCAGTGACGGGATTGAGTTATTCGTTGACAAAATGGTGAGAAATCCAAGTGTGGATGTTTGAACAGAGGATTGGATTGCTTGAATTTAGCTTGAGATGTCTATAGCTCTGTGGTTGAGCTCACTAGCTTAGAATCCTCCTCATTTTCCTATTGCATGCTTAATAAACCCAACTGTGTGTTGGATTAGCATGACTGTTTGAGTGAAACTATGACTGTGAATGATCCCATCTAGTTCCTCCTTAGTGGATACACAGCCCAGCTCGGGGCTGATCTCTCAGCTGAAAGAATACAGGATGGACAGAGATCTATGGTTGGGTGGAATGTTTCTCTCACATAGCCAGTTGTTTGGACAGCTTCATCTCAAGATAAGTGTTCTCTGTAGTTCAAATTATATGCATTATGTGTTTTGCAATGTGTTAATTTTGAATGATAATTATTTATGTTAATGGAATTCATACAAAGTCTATGCATAGCATGAGAAGGGGATTGATTCTCTGCATGTTGATTCATCATTTTCCTGGGTCAAATAAGTTGATGCATTACTGTTTGTGTGTGTGCAATTGTGTTTATTTCCGTTGTGTTTATATTGCATATGAATTGCACACAGAAGTTTTTAATTATCCATGCATTTCTTAGTAATTTGAATGGGATTGAGATTGTCAATAAGCCCGGTATGTTGGTCATGTTTCCTTCCTTGCACCGGATTGATGGAAGGGGACATGACACGGAAAGTCGGAACACCAAATACACAGCGTCAAATAAATACACCTCCGACTTCTGCAATCCGCCATCCGGGATGCGGGGGTTGGAAAGTCAGAACTCCAAATTCATCGCTCTGAGAAAATTACACCTCCAACTTCCACAATCCGCCTTGCGGGAGTCGAAAAGTCGGAACTCCAACGCGAAACTCCATAGAAATCACCTCTAGGACTTCCACAATCCGCAATCTGCCTTGCGAGAGTCGAAAAGTCGGAACCCCCAAATTCTCAGCTTCGCAGAATCACGCCTTCGACTTCTGCAATCCACAATCAACGATGCAGGAGTCGGAAGTCAGAAGCCAAAAATCACAACTCCAGATAAATTACCTCTCTGAATTCTGCAATCCACAATCCACTTTGTGGGATTTGGGAAGTCAAAACCACATCATGCAACTCCGAAGAAATCACGTCTCCGACTTCCACAATATGGGTTCGGAAAGTTGGAAGTCGGCCATATGCTCCTGTTACTGCCAACTTCTCAAGTCGATATCTTTCTCATCTTAAGCCCATTTTTGGAAAACTTGTAACCTTTGGAAATCTCTCAGTGAGCCCTATGCAACTACATGATCATCGTCCACACCCAAGGACTCTTATCATGTCCTTTCTCCAAACCAAAATTTGGCCCCAAACTTCATCAAGGCCTCTTTACCACTCTGTAAGGGGCTCTTATACTACTCTGTCATGCCTACTCCCATCAGTCCAGACCCTCAGAGGGAACATGAACACAGCAGGGGGTGTCTATTTCTACCCCAAATCCATGACTGAGCATTCTGTGCCTTTACAACACTTAGCCCTATTCATCAATGAACATATTCATATAAGTACAATCACATGTGTGCATATGCATACTCATTATCCACACACATATCTATCATGCATTCAGCATATCAATACAGTCATCAATAATTAAATCATTGCAGAAGTAAAACACATAGAATACTTATCTTTAAGGTGAAATCACCAAGCAACTAGCTATGGACTGCAACATTCCAACCCAACTATAGGTATCTACCCATCCTGTATTCTTTTAGCACTCAGAGACCACCCTCAAGTTGGGGCTATGTATACACTAAGGAGGAAATAGCAAGCTCACTCACATCCATGGTTTCAGAATCATTCAGGCTCAACCAACACCCAGTTGTCTCTCTCAAGCAAGTGGGGAGACAGGGAAGGAGGTTTCCTAATCCAATGAGCTCCACCAGAGAGCTACAGGCATATCCAATTGGCTTCATACAGTCTAGGCACCCCCATCACCTCCACTCTCAGCCTAAGTAAGGTCCCCTTCTATGCTACACAGTCCCTCGGGAGACCCTTCCCTCAACGCTAACCTGGGCAGGTATGGTTGGTCCCGAATTCTAAACCAAGGATGAATGAGCCCTCACTGGCTCTACCATGAAGTCTAAACCCCCTGGTCTCTCTCCCACTGCAATCCACTCTTGGATTTCCTCAGCATTGCGGCCGAAAGGCTCTGTCCCACAACTAGGATTTCAGGCTATCCGATCTGGGTTTTCTCATGTATTTATGGGCATCTCCCGCTCTCAGATTCTCCCACAGTTTAGTTCTATGGATCCCCTTATCAGATTTCACTTCCCACACGAATTTTCTGAGCGATATTGGTACTCCAAAATGTGGCTCATCCCAAGTCACGATTTTTTGGTTGTACCTCCCTGTTGGGCATGCGTCCTCCCTCCAAACTCATGCCTAGATCCTCCAAAATCGAATTGGGATGAGGTAAAACGTCCCCCATGAGGTAGGGTGACTTATGGGACAAGAAAAATAGAGCCCATACCCTGCCTCACGAATTTTCTAGGCTTCCCATACTCCATCAACCTCGTCAGCATATTTCTTCAACTACTTCCTTACAATAGAATTAAATGATAGCTAGGACAGTCAAAGGGGGTTCCCAAGGTGACATATGGAAGCCTAGGGTTCAATCCCACAACCCCCTCATCTCTCCCTAGTGGATACACATATCCCCCTCACTTAGTTGCATCCATATCCAGCCCCTTGGTATTTTTATTTGCATTACAATTATTTACATCATTTTTACATATTTCCATGGCTTAATGGCACATGGCTAGCACAATTTAGAATATCATGTTGAGCATTCACTAGAGGGGCCTTGGCCTTGAGCTCCACACTAGGAATCATACATCACATATGCACAATATTTACATATCGAGTTGATACATTCTAAAGGACAAAATGGGGGTATTACAACATGGGAGAGAAAAATTACAGACGTCCAACATATCAAAAGAAACCTCATGAGAAGATGATTCCTTGGGCTTACCTCGATAAAAGTTCAAACCCAAGTCTAGAAATAGAGGCTTGAGAACTTCTCCATCACTTTGAATAATCCCAGAAGCAATGGCGGTAGGGCCAAGATTTCCCAAAACAATAGATACTTCACTCTCTACCAATAGAGAAACAAAAGAAGAGCCCACAAGACGACGAACCTCCTTGAGAGAATAAGGTTGAGCCCTTCTTATAGAGATATCATCCTAAGCACATACCTTGACAACCAACTCCACGGACTCCTTTTCCTTATGAGTCAAAACATCTTTAATGGAAACCTAAGAGGATGGATTCTTACCTAATCTCTTAAAAGGAATATGACAATTCTGAACCACATGGCCATTAGCATGGCAATGATGGCACTAGAAATGTACTCCCACATAGTTGAGGGTTTTATTAAAGGAAAACCCCCCTACTGAGGTAGTAATGTCTCCAAATAATCCTTCTTTTAGATCTAAATCAACGAGAATACATCTTGTAGCCATGATACCTTAAGACCTAAAGCTATAGTTGGCATCAATGAAAACCCCAAGAAAATCGTCGATATTGTTTCTGGGAATAAATCCCCAACAATTGTTTGGGTTCAGTTGTCACATAGCAAACTCACAAATGAAATTAATTCAAACACACAAGCAATTGATGTCTTTTCAGCAAATAAAAAGTATAAGCATACAAAGTTCAAGAAGTACATACCCAATTCCAATCGTTTGTAGTTAAATCCCATAAGTCTTGAGCATTGCTCCTTTGCTTCAATCCCTTATAACAGTTCTGAAATAGAAACAAAAGAAAGTGAAAGAATCGCAATTTCCATGTAAAAGATTACAAAATAACTTGCAAAATTATAAGTTTCCTATTCAAAATAAATAACCATTCAAATAGACATCATATATTGGACGGGAAAGAGAGAGTTCATTTATATATTAAATTTGACAACAAGATACATGGAAAGAATGAGCCTGATCATGTTGTTGCACCGTTTTGGAACCAAGTTCTGGGTCTTTTCTCCCAAGTCCCTTTAGCACTCCAACTTCACTCAAATATTTCCAATACAAAGTATGCTCAAGAGAGTATAGGGATTCTCTAGCATAATAGGCTTACAATGAGAAGAATAGAAAAAAAGAGTCCCATATAAGGAGTGAGGGATGTTGCGGACAAGGGAAATGGGTTGTGCAATCTAATCACAAAGAGGGTTTCTTCTCCAAGAAAATCATTACCAAGAATTAGCCAAGGTAGTTAGTACCACTTTTCTCTCACATATTTTCTTTTATAGTTTGTGAGGAGTAGTTATTCACGAGATTTGGGATTTGGGGAATGGTCCCAACTAAAATTAAACTCGTGAAATAAATTTTTATTTATTTCTTACCCTCGTACAGACATGTACGTGAGTTGGAAACATGCAAGTTGCGTATACACAATCTATCCAAGCAGAGGGAGCATACATCTTGATAAATAAGGATTTTTAAAGGGAATTTATCAATATATATAACTATCCATAATGGCGCAAGGGAAAAGTGGTATCTACAACTAGGAAAAGGGATAAGATCGGCTACCATAACATCTTGGGATAAACTGTGGCAGAAGACACTATAGCAGATACTCCGAAAGGCCACAGGAGTTCAGAACTAACACGGAAGGCTTGACAAATTCATCCAAAGGCATATAGTAAAGAGTTGTTCCCTTCCAGTGTCAAATCATGGAGACAATCTCTTCAAAAATAAAGGGTCAAAACCCCTAAACCATCAGCCTGAAAGAATGGATTCAACTTCCACTCGAGAATGAGTAAAATGGCCTTCCAACCCTTTGTTAGGGAAGCAACATAAGGACCGTGCTCTAACAAGGGGGACCAAGTTTCATTGGCCCATACTTTGAAATTGGCATGGCCCATATTAGTACCCATAAAACACCCCACTAAAGACATATGATACATTGACAAAATATCATACATAGCCACATCAACACCCAAAGCCATATTCCAATAAGAAGATTTAAGATGAATACATCGAAACTTCTTCGAACCACGAATATCACCATCCAAAAATCCCTCCAAAGGATGGAGAGGATCCTGATTCTTATAGGGAGATACCTTTCTACGAACAACAGGGGAAAAAGCTACAGAGGACACCGAACTGCCTGATTATGAATCCCTAGAGGAAACGGATCCTCAAAACCAGTCGAAATGGAGAAACTCCACATGTCTCGGGGATCTTCATCATCAAAACCACCAATGGACACGACATAAGAAGCTTCTCGATGCATACTAGAAGGAAAACCTCTCGAGGATCCCAGAAGGGAGGCCATGTGGGCCCCTCCTGACAAAACCAGGACACCAAACCCCAACAAAAAGTTTGAGGGCCAAATCAATAAATAACTCTAATAAATGATCTCAACAACATATGCGATGCCCCAAAAAATTGCAGCGAAGGACCCACTAGATAAAATGGGAATCAACAAAAAACTAAGAGAAATCCCTACTAGATGACCAAGGTAACCTGAGACAAAATGAGCACCGACATGCCATCAATACTCTATTGAAACCACAAAAACGCTAATATACCCTCACTGGGAAACCCTCACCGTGGAAACCCTCACCAAGATAACATTTTCCTACCATCCATTATGTTATACTCAAATTCACAACTGACCAAAACTACTTCTTCACAAAAATTATTCACTCCCCTATGTAATATTTGTGACTATAGCTGAACCAACAATGTTACAGAACTATGTCAAGTGACCACTTTTTTATCGCTCAGTACTAGGTATGTAGTTCAATATCGCTCCTCTAACCTTTCGATTTCAAAATTGAATTGTTGAATTATAGGTTGATAGTGTAAGGATTAAAATTGAGTTAAACCAACATAGATCCATCATAAACCCGGATCTATCAAGCACCAAGAGGGATCCAATTTCTTGAGGTGTAAATTTTTTTTTATCTTGATTTTTTTACACATTAAGAAAAAATTTACACCTCAAGATATTTGATAGTGCTTAATATATCTAAGTTTAAGGTCAAATCAATATAATTTAATTTTTTTTGTTTAAGCCAACATCATTTGCATTTGTATTTATTTTTTTATGGTAATGACATGTTACATAACGTTACACAACATTATGTCTTACAACATCTCCCCCATACTGGGTTGTAGAGCCCCTCACTACTCTCAGTGCAATAATTTGAACATGGTAGTATTTTATGGGGATGATGCCCTGTTTCCCCTGGCATCCTTTTTCCAACTTGGATTTTCAAATTTTCTTAATCTATTCTCACTATTAGAGTTTGCATGCATCAAGACAAAGCACCTTTTTTATAATGAGGGAGAATACTTCAAATAAATCCCAAACCTTGGATCTCCATGTTCAATGCTAGGGGTTCTTTCATTTTGATAGCTCGGAATCTCTTAATAAACTAGTGTTTGAATTCTTTTAATACTATTTATCTAAGGGTCATTGATTTTAATAGTTCGAACTGTGAATGTTTACCCCACAAGAGTATACTTCACTTGCCTATCTTCCCCTCTCGAACTATATTTCTCCCCAAAGGAACCTCAAATCCTCATTCGCTTTAGCACAATGTAGCATAGATCCAGGTTAATTACTTTGATTCTGAAAGTTTGATTTATAAATTTGAATTAATTATCATTTGATCTCAAATTTTGACCTTGTAGTTCTATGTATTGTTACTTAGAATGGCTAACATGTAGATATTTTTACATGGCTACCAAGGGTTACGATAGGAGAAATTAGAGCCAACCACCTTAGGATAAATTTGTTAAGCCAATCCTAAAATCAGAAGACTCGGAAGAAACAATCCCAATGACAAAATAAATTGTTGAGGTTGTATCTTTAGATAAAAAGAATTTGAAAGTTTCCAACAAAGTTAAGCAGCCAGTCGCAGATGCACCTAAGAAAGATAAATAACCTTCCATGGGTATACAAATGGAAATCAAATTGCTCATTTACACAAATATGTCTCATACAATAGTGTATGATGATACTCATACAAGAAACTTTTTCATTTGAATCAAAATGCCAAAGGAATTTGTGTTCCTAATGATGAATAATTGAATGAGAGAGAAGAAGAAGAGCCTGGAATTACTCAAAACTTGAGAAAACCATATATATGTAATGTTGTTTCCATATCTCTCATGTTATCATGTGCTGAGATTATTATATATTTGATATAGCATATATAAGACAACATAACAAGGATCTTGGATGAACAAAGGAATTGCATTGGTGCTTTTGCAACAATTGATCTCGAGGCCTACTATAAAATGTCCAAAATAGAGGTTTACTTCATAAATGAGTGGATGAGAAACTTAAATCATGGAAACCACTATTATGAGATTCTAGTTGATTGGTATGAAGAAGGAAGGTTCTTTAAATCATTGAGGAACAAACTATTTCCAACTAATCATATGAGATCAGGGTATACTTGGGTAATGCAATTGGTCAATAGGTTGTTTGAAGAGAAAGAATCTGCTCATGTCAAAATCAATTGGGTGTTAATAATCCTTCAAGCCATTGAAAATGGAAATATTTTCAATTAGGCACCCATCATGTCTTCTTCTCTAACATAAGCCATCAGAAAAGCCCAAAATCTCCTACTAATGAAATAATTGAGTCTTACATGGCGTTATATCTTCTTAATGTAGGTTTTACATCAAATTCATTTGTTGTACTAGGATAGTCTTGGTCACCTTATCAACCATATGTCCATGCTTATTTCAAGTATTTTTGGAAGCATAAGTTCCAATGTTCTCTTATATGTGATGGTCCACCCTTATACAAACTTATTTTATGTGAACCTTGCTCAAGAATCTCCCCTAAAACTATTAAAGTGTTAGAGATATCGAAGACTAGTATCTAGATGAATACTCCACTTATGTTAGAATCTATGGTACCACTCAAGCTCCCCATAACTAGCCTGCTTCTGTGCCAAATAAATTACTTATACAGGAGATAAGCGACTAGACCGCATTACATGGATTTATTGTTACTCTAATGAAGGATCATAAAATATTGTGCCACACCTACTCATTGCATATAGGAATGTATGGCTTGACAGACTTGTGCTAGAAGGGAGGGGAGAGATTGAACAATATCGCTTTGCATGGGAGGGGATTCATATGGATGATCCATTAAAGATCATGGAAAATCATGGATCTAAAATGGGAATTTAATTCTCATATAGACATGAAAATAACGAAGTAGAAGAGCATAAGAGAAGAGTTCTCGCCTATGATGAGTTTCTCGATAGATTAAAGGTCATAGTACAAGAGAAAGAAAAAGAAAAAAAAGAGGCCAAAAGGTTGTTGCTGAGATGCAAGCCTTACTTGACAAAATAAGGAAGCAAAAAAAGGAGAAAATTGGAGACCTTGGAGAAAAATAACATTGAGATAGAAGCAAAGAAACAAGTTGAAGATGTAGCTAAGGTTGTTAAAAAGGAAGAATCCCTGAAGAAAAAGGAAATAGAGGCAAAAGCTAAATTTGAAGTTGCTAAGAAGAAGAGGGAGGTTTAACAAAGAGATAAAGATGAAGTAGAAGAATAGGCACAAGCAAAAAGTAGCAAGAATTAAAACTTGAAGCTAAGGTCAACATTGAAGTTGATTGATTGAAGGTCGAAGCAAAGAAAGAAAAAACATAGAGGAAAAGAAGAAGAAGAAGAAAGAAAATAAGTCAAAGGAAGAGATGAGGAACATCGGAGGTTAGAAAAGGAAGAAAGAGAGAAAGGAAAACGAGGATGATAATGCAAGTGGAGCTAGAGAGAAGGGAGAAGAAGAACAAAAGTAGAAAACTAACCATTTGTAATGTACCTAGGGAGGATAATATGGGGTACCTACGAAGGTACCCAAGTGGATAATTCTATGTATTAAGGCCATCTCTATAAGGCCCATGAAGTAGATGTAGTGTGAAAAACAATAATTGTAATAAGGCTTACTACAAGGTTCGGCCTACTCGAATTTTCTTTCTCTAGAAAGTACCTAGAAGGTTTTGCCTACTAGGAAGTTCCTTCTCTAGAAAATACCTAGGAGGTTTGATAGAAATTATATAAAGAAGTATAAGCAATGTAATGGGATGTCTTGTGAAGTATTGATGAATTATTTTGTAACAAGCACGACTTATGAAGTGATTCCCTCCATAAGGAATAATTAATGATGCTACCCTACCTTAGGGGTTCTTTCCATATTCTTGTGTTCATTCTTTTGTGAATGTATTTGTGTTTATTTATGAAATTTAAGGGTTCTATCCTATTATTTATTGAATTTTTGGGTTAATTTACACAACATTTGGTATCAGAGCCCTTTCTTGGGCCAAAAAGTTGGGAATATTTTTTCTTATTGTATTTTTTGTAGGAAAAAGATAGTGGTATTTAGATCGTTTTCTAAAATTTTCTATGTAGAATTTGAAGAATCCAGTTATATATCTAATTTCCTCTTGCAAAAACACATGATTTAAAAAAAAATCATCCAAATCGAAGCATGGAAATGGAGTTATTGTGGATTTAATATCAATTGTTTAAGGTTTTTCCGTTTACAATTATGCAAATTGCAAATCATATATTTTCATAGAGCACCCGGGTTTCCATCAAACCACTTCCAGTAGATGAAAAATGGCCATGAAATTTCATAATTGTGGTCATATAGTGATTATGAGAAATGTGGATGAAGTTATAATCATTTTAAATTTGTCGTCTAAAACCACATTGAACAGTAAGTTATAGTTTTGGTCATGGGTTTTATTCCAAGAAAAATGTATTTCATAGGAAACTATAATGGTCCTAGTATTTAAGAATACATTTCATATTATAAGAAAATTGTGTCCCTTTGTAAAATCTACCGCTTTGATTTAAGGATCTATTAGAATTTTCAGATGAAGCATATGAACGAGTATTTTTAGACAGGTGGTCTCATGATGTGAAGAATGATTAAAAAAAGCACAAAAAACTTATTTTCATGTGATAGCTTCTTGTTACATGTTCATGGTTGTATTCAACAAGAGAAGGTCATTGTTTTTATAAGCCCTAGTGGCAAGCATAATTTCATCAATGTGAACTTTGATAAAAGGTTGCATGAAGTCCCTGCAAAGCATATTCAAAGAGCACAAATTGAGGGTGAAATGTTCAAATTTTTAAATATTTGAAGATTATTATGGACAAAGATGGGTTGCATTCATATTTTCATGCTATAGATACAAATGATGTGGATATTGTTTTGGGCTATCCTTGGATGGACTCAGTTGGTATAGTTAATATTAATGTGCAAAAGAAGTTTTTAAAGCTTTGGTACAAAAAAAAAAATCTCCTTGCATGATATTTATGTTGCTAAAGGGATCAAGATGGCACATGAAGAAGATTTTGTAACACCTATTGACATATCAAATGAAGAGTTTGAGGTTGAATCGAGAGAAGAACAAACTAGAAAATCACATAAAAAGGAGGAAGAATCTAAGGAGCTACAAGCATCAAAGGAAACATGGGTTGAAGAGATTAAAAAAGAAGAGACAATAGCTATGTTTTATATATATCGCCAGCCACATTTCCATGGGAAACAACAGTCATCTAGGTAAGGTTGGGAGCATCAACAAAAATGGAACAAAAAAGACAGCCAATATGGAGGCACATGGAGGAATAAAAGTAATTCATGGAGATATCATAGTAGAGTACTGACAACATGGAACCAAAGAAGCAACCAAGATGAAGATCAAGGAGGAAAAGAAGTAGTTGGACCCCATGTCCACATTTCACTAGGATGGATCGATGCTCATGCTCGGTACCAGTTCTCTAATTTTCTTAGTAAATCATATTGTATGGATTTCTCCCATGTTTCTAGGACGAACAATCAAAAGGAGGATGGGATGAGATGTACCTAGGGATGTCCTTGTTGATGAAGTAGCCAACGTGGAGCTTTTCTCATTAGATAAGTAGAGAAATCAAGTGATCAGATACAAATATCAATGCAGAATAAATAGTTTGGATTCAAAAGTCATAGTTATCCCTAATACGATAGTCATGGTACCACGAGACTTAGTCTCACATCCTCTGTTTATGTTATTTTAGCATGTGCACAAGAAAATGCACATAAAGCTATGGATGTTGAGAAAATATCAAAAATTATGGAAGCAAGATTTCCCTGATGAAGAATCAAGTAGGATATTACAAATCCATTAAGTATAAACCTTTTGAATTCATGTAATAAGCAATATGAGTACAAAATGAGCTAAATTTGGTTCAAAGAGAGTTTTACTCTAGAGAACAACATTTATAGGCACAAGGAAAAAATATGGATGATTTCATGATTCACATTCAAGGATGGAAGCTTGCATATGAGAAGGCCAAGCTTTAGTTTGACATTGTAAAGGGATGACAATCTTCTATGGCTAGTTTTTCTCTTGAAATCCTTGTTGTCCTTGAGTGTGCTATGTTGGAAATGGAGTTCGACCTCAAATGTTGGAAGGACTTGGCTATCAATTCCATAAGAGGCATTTGCAATGAAATATTCCATAAGAGGCATTAGACATGGAATTACAGATATCAACACCATGTGGCAGGTAACTAAGAACATTATAACCCTGGATGCGGGTTCCAGCTCCACACTGATGCCAGATGGCTGCAACCTGGTGACACCTAGTCACACACACACCCACGCTGATGTCATTGAAATGACGTCAAGCACTGAGGCTAGTGAATAAGCTTGTCCTCAACGTCGCCTCAGCCTCTCTGGCCACCACGATGAGGAACCTCCTGCGTGTGAGCCACAGTCTCAGGGCTCAAGGCAATGATCAACCGTCTTCTTATTCGATGAGGCTCTCTCGCCAACCTATTCTCCAGGTTCTCGATGCTCTCAGCCTTACTCTCTCTATGTTCGACAATCTTTGCACCTTCAACCACCTGCATGCGCACTCCCGTGTTGGCATCACCTTTCCTGTGGCAACTATGGGCAAACCCAAGGGGGATAAGACCAAAAACACGAAGGACGCTAATGCTTAGGAGGAAACTCCTCTAAGACAGGGATATGGTCCAACTATCTCCATCCCAATTCACCTACTGCTGGACAACTGGGAAGATAGGATCAATGCAGAAACTTTGGCACCTAGACAACAAGAACCGTCATGGGATCCATATTAGCTGGTTAAGAATATGATGGGGCAGCTGATGGAAAACATGCAATCCAACTGGGTATCTGCGCACCAGGAAACCCAGTCTCTGCTTGCTACTCTGCCCAATTGGGCATCCACTCTTAGCACCTTGAGAAGCATGCAAAGCTGGGACTCCTATGCTCCCACCCATTCTTTTGGCCGCGACTTTCGCTCGGGAAGCACCACCCCTGGAGCCACCTCGTCAGTTGTCGCCCTCAATTCAACACTTGGCCTGGACAATCTCAACCCTGGAGGCAGCTCAGTGGGCCTGACACGCAGCAAATCTCCGACGAAGGGTAAGGAGAGGACTCAGACCTCCTTTCCCATTCCACGTACCCTAGGCCCTATCCTTGCAAAACACACTCGCAATGAGCAATCTACCTTCGTCCCAGTGTTGCCCAAAAAAACTACTCCTCTGCCTGTTAAACACTCGGCCCCTGTCAAGACTGTGATGGCTCCTGGTTCATCAACTTCTTTGGAGGAGAATGCAACTCTGATCTCATACAAGGCATGGAGGGACAACGCACCTTATAGCTACCCTATTCTGGAGGAGACGCCATAGGCTTCTGCCTAAGTAGGTTTTTCTATTTTTTTTTGTCTTTTCTGTCCTTCTAAGTATTTACAGTCAGCATAATGTTGATAAGGCCATGAACTCTTTCAATTTCTACTTGGTTCTCCCCTATGCAGACATGGGTTTTTTGTATGGTTTCATTTTGACTATCATGAACTCTCTCAATAGACATGGATGGCACCTCTGGGCCAGACCATTGTGGACTGTAATCTATCTTGTACTTTTATTAATCTAATATAATTTGCAGCTTTACAAAAAAAAAACTAAGAACATTAGAAGCACTTTCCACCTACCATTTTTTGGTCCTAAAGATAGTTCATATCCACAACCACATATAATTAAAGAATTGGAGGATTGTATCAATTGAACAAAAAAACATTCGAATGATCCCCATTATAGATGAGGTTTTTGATTCAAAAGTTTATTGAGTCTCCTACAAAGGATATTGTTGGGAATGTTATATTCTTTGCATGAAATCGATTTTCAAAGTCAATAGTCGATTGGTATAAGTCCACTGGAGTCGGAAGTCAGAAGATGGTGGAAGTCTGGTTGACTAGTCAAGTGGAATAGTTGTTTGGTCAAATACAAACGATTGATTGACAAGAAGTCAACTGAATGACCAGAAGCTCAACAAGTGATTGACCAAGGTTGACCTAGTCAAGTCAATTGTAACAGAATAACTGAAAGTGGTATGGAAGTTATGGATTTCCATTAATGAGAAGTTGGTTGTATTGCATCTATAAATAAGATGTAATGGCTATGAAAATAGCAGGATGTAATGAAATGTGATTTGTGGTCTAGAAAATCATGGTTGTAAACATTGGTTAGGATTGTTTGATCAATAAATGAGTTAAAAGCTCACTGGAGTTTTGATTTTCCCCCCAGTAGAGGGGTTTCCACAGTAATTTATGTGTATTATGTGATGTGTTGTGTGCCATTACTTATGTATAATTGTATTTAACAATATGAATTGTATCCATAAGCACTATAAATAGGTATAAGAACCCAACATTTGGTATTAGAGTTATATTTTGTTGTAGGGGGACACCTTTGTTGTTGAGGATTTGGTTTTTTCCTAGATCTGGTGAGTACCTATTTCAGTGGGAGTTTTTGAAAACATTGATTTATAGTTAGAATGGATAGCACATCAAGGATAGAAATTGAAAAGCTCAATGGGTAAAATTTTGAGCTTTGGAAGCTTAAAATGGAGGATCTCCTTATGGATCGACAACAATGGGTTGCAGTTGACCCATGAATGACTTCGACTCGTATGTCGAAGGAATATTCGTAGAAAATTGACAGGAAGGAAAAGAGTACAATTTGACTTTGTTTAGTAGTTATATATTGTTGAAGGTCTCAGAAGAAGACATTGCAAAGAAGTTATGGGAAAAGTTGGGGAACTTGTACTAGTCGAAATCTCTGGTTAACAAGTTATTTTTTTGGAAGAAGTTATAGCTTATGAGGATGAGTGAAGGTGACTCAGTTATAGAGCACTTGAATGTGCACTGTGGTGAGTAAGTTGTTGTTTGTGGATATTAAAATTACTGAGGAGAAATGTATCAATCTGTTGTGTTCTTTGCTAAATTCTAGGGATAGCTTGGTCATGGCTATTGGAGCAATAATACCACATTGAAGATCAACGATGTGGTCGCATATATGCTATTGGAAGAGATGAGATGAAAGAACATGGAAGAATTAACCCATGACGCCTTGATGGTAAGAGGTCGACTGGTAGACAGAGGAAAAGGAAAAACCTCCAGTAGAAGATCAAATTCGAGGGGTAGATCTAAGGCTAGATCCCCTAGTCTAGCAACAAAAATACGTTGGTGATGTAGTAAAGTCGAGCATTATAGACGAATCTATAAATTGATGGAAGTCAAGAAAAACAAAGGGTTTGAGGAAGGTTAGTTGGTTGATGGTAATCATTTTCAAGAAGAAAAAGGTGATGTGTATTTGTCCTCCACAAGTACATAGTCGGATCGTGACTCTTAGCTAATCGACTCTAGTGCATCATATATATGACACCTCACAAAGAATGGTTTTGTGAATATGAGAAGTTCGATGGTGGTGATGTCCTTTTGGGAGATGATTCACTGACCAGGATAGTTAGATGAGGTAAATTTTGACTGAGATTGAAAGATGGAATAAAAGGAACACTTCCAAGAGTACTGCACATCCTAGGTTTGGCCCGAAACCTAATCTCAATCAGTAATATGGGGAATGCAAGAGTGCAGTGTGTATTTGAGAAAGATATGTGCAAGATGGTATGAGGAGTGATGGTACTGATGAGAGTAGTTCATACTGGAACTTTGTGCAATCCATTGAGAGGAATAGACATCAATGGATGTGCTAATGTAGTATATCCTGAATCCAAAAACATAACTTCTTGTCTAGTCAGCTCGACCATGTTGTGGAATCAGCGGATGGGACATATTAGTGAGAAATGTCTTTGTGTTATGCACCGTAAAGGTATGGTCGATGGTCTCCCTGACTGTCCTAAAGAAGTAGAATTTTGTGAACATTGTATTTATGGTAAACATAGTTGTCTAAGGTACTCATCTAGTGCTACTAGGGCTAAGGAAATATTGGAGGTAATGCATAGTGATGTGTTTGGACTAGTGTCAATTCCTTCTCTAGGAGGATCTCAGTATTACGTTTCTTTCAGAGATATTTTCTCCATAATGGTTGTATTTTCTGAGGAAGAAATATGAGGTCTTTCAAAAGTTCAAAGAGTTCAAGGCTCTTATAGAGAATCATACTAGTAGAAGGTGTTGAGAACTGATAAAGGAGGAGAAATTTTTGGGAATGGGTTCAACCAATTATGTAGACAACACAGTATATCTCGACAAAAAAAAACTCGATACATGCCTTAACATAATAGAGTCATTGAAAGAATGAATAGAACATTGATGAAGAAATCAAGGAGCATGCTCAGTGGTGTAGGTGCCACATAATAATTATGGGCAGAGGTAGTCGATATTACATGTTACATGATGAATAGGTCATCGTTGATGGCTCTGGTTGACAAGGATCCATATTAGGCATGGGTGGGTAAAAGGCCTTTTCTCGAACATCTCAGAGACTTTGGCTGTGATGCCTTCATGCATGTCCCAAAGGAGAAAAGAAGCAAACTTGACAGCAAGTCGAAGAAATACATCTTCATCAGGTACAAGGATGGAGAAAAAGGATATAAACTATGGAATACAGTCACAAGGAAGGCAGTTTATAGTAGTGATGTAATCTTCAGGGAATTCGGAGGTACTTCCAAGGATGAAGAGGTTAAAAGAGAAAAGGTACCAAAAAAGCAAGAGATTGAAATAAATGACAGAAATCTGGATTTAGGTGAGTCAACTAAATCCGATGAAGAGGTGGAACTACAAACTCTAGTCGTTAGGAGGTTTGGTCAAGTAAGGCAATAAATAGAAAGGTATGGTCCACCTAACTTTCTCTATACTTTTGCATTATTTTCCATAGAAGAAGATACCAAGTTATTCAAAGAAGTAATTGACTCAACAAAGGGTAATCCTTGGATAAAGGCCATGGAAGAAGAAATGGAATCCTTATGGAAGAATGAAACATGGGATCTAGTCGTGTTATTAGATGGAAGGAAACATGTCGGTAGTAAGTGGGTGTTCAAGAAAGAGACTAATGTAAAAGGTTAATTTAAGAAGTACAAGGCTTAACTAGTAGCGATGGGATATTCCCAAGTCGAGGGATTCGACTTTGGCGAAATTTTCTCTCCTATTGCTAAGTTAACTTCCATAAGGGTACTAATGTCTTTAATTGCAACATTTGATCTTGAGAAAATGGATGTAAAGATAGAATTTATTCATGGTGATCTTAAAGAAGAAATTTATATGAACCAACCTAAAGGTTTTACAGTGAAAGGAGAAAAGGAGTTAGTATACAAGCTCAAGAAGTCTCTCTACAGTCTAAAATAATTGCCCAAGATGTGGTATTAGAAGTATGATATGTATATCCAACAGCTAGGATTTGTGAGAAGTCAGGTTGATCATTGTGTGTGTGGAAACAAAGTCGGTGATCACTTTGTATATGTAGTAGTTTTGTATGTCGATGACATGTTGATGGTTGGAAATAACATGGATCCGATAAATGAGGTGAAACTGCATCTGTCCTTTAAATTCGACATGAAGGATCTTGATGCAACAAATTTCATTCTCGGAATGGAAATAAAGAGAGATCAAGTAGGTAGAGGATCCAGCTAAATCAAAGTAAATATGTTGAGACAGTTCTGAAACACTTGATTAATATGTAGGAATGCAAACCAATCAAGGATCCTATTCACGTGGGAGTTAAGATATTTGTTGAATAGTATCCTAAGACACAAGAAGATATATAGTACATGTCATGTGTGCCCTATGTTAGTGTTGTAGGTAGTCTAATGTATGTTATGGTATGTACTTCAGTAAATATTCCCCATGTAGTGGGATTATTGAGAAGGTACATGTCAACACCTGGAAAAGAGCATTGGACCACATTCAAGAGAGCATTCAAGTACCTATGTGGAACGACGAATTATGCAATCTGCTATCAAGGGAAACCTAAGAACAATAAGGAAATAAATGTACATGATTTTGTCGACTACGACTGGGATGGATATCTTGACCATAGATGGTCGACCAGTGGATATGTTTTCAAGTTATTCGGTGGACTAGGCAGTTGGATGAGTAGAAGACATTCATGTCAACTACTAAGGTTGAATACATGGTAGATACACATGCATGTAAGGAGATTGTTTGGTTGTAGATATTTTTTTTAGAGGTTGGTTTTGGTCAACATGTTGTTAGTTTGGATTGTGACAATCGGTGTGCAATATTCGTGGAAAAGAACCCAACATATCATTCAAATACAAAGCACAATGATGTACAATACCATTTTGAGAGAGAAATGGTAGAGAACTAGAAGGTGTTGTTGGAGAAGGTAGAGTCTATGAAGAATGTTGCAAAATCATTGACCAAGTCGGTGAGTACCAAGAATTTTTCCTAGTGTAGGGAATCAATGTTCTTGTTAGCCCTGCTTAAGTGAATTGAAGTTCAGAATCTCTTGTTTATGCAAATAAAACAACAAGTGGGAGAATATTGGGAATGTTATATTCTTTGCATGAAATCGATGTTTGAATTCAATAGTCGACTGGTATAAGTTGATTGGAGTCGAAAGTCAACTGATGGTGGAAGTCTAGTTGACTAGTCGACTAGAGTAGTGGGTTGGTCGAAGACAAATGACATATTGACAGGAAGTTGATGGAATGACTAGAATCTCAATGGGAGATTGACCAAGGTTGACCCAGTCAAGTTGACTGTAACAAAATAACTGGAAGTGGTTAGGAATTTATGGATTTCTATTAATGAACTGTTGGTTGTATTGCATCTATAAATAAGATGTAATGGATATACAAATAGTGGGATGTAATGAAGTGTGATTTTTGGTTAAGAAAATCACGGTTGTAAACACTAGTTAGGAGTGTTTGATCAATATATGAGTGAAAAAATCACTCGACAATTGGTTTTTCCCCTAGTAGAGGGGTTTCCAGGGTAATTTATGTGTATTGTGTTGATGTGTTTTGTGCCATTTTTTAGGTATAATTATGTTTAACTATATGAATCATATGCATAACCACTATAAATAGGTATAAGAACCCAAGATATATCGCATTGATCATAATAATGCTTCCCAAGCTGAAGAAATTTAAGAAAAGGATAAGCCAAAGCATTGCCTCTGACAAGGCCTCTTTCAAGAAACATAACTTTCCTCAATAGGAAGCACTTAATGTGACCTTTGTGGCTTAGGAAAAATTCACCACTGAATATAGTAGAAAGCAAGTTGAAGAGAAATACCAAAAGTGAGTAGAAGAGGAATCCCAAAAGGAAAATAATGAACTCAATGCACTTGAAGAGAATTTGAATAGTCAAGTTCATAGTTTGAATGGTCAAATAGAGAACTAGAATAGTCAAGAAGGGGAACCAAAGTGATTGGTCTTCCCTATATTTTGTGTACAAATGTGTTAATAAAAATATAGAAGAGGATTTTTGCCAAGGATTGTAAACTACTTTTGATCCATAACTAAGAAGCCAAGGCTAACCACTTTTGGAGACTCATTTTGGTATATATGTGTTTGGAACTACTTCCTTTTGTGCGTATGTTAGAATGATAGTAAGATGTGTGTTTCTGTTGTAGACTACACCATGCATTTAATGTTTACCTCTTGTTGTTTATTACTATTGGTTGTTTATTGTGAATGTGAGAGTATTTCTAGTTATTATATTGAAGGCTAACTTGATTGTAGAAACTAGTTGATTATAATATTTAAACCATCAAATTGTAGTAAACTATTTTATATATTTAATGGAAGGAATCTTGTTTATCTCATGCTAAAACTTCATTCTCAAATCCTAACTACGAAAGTAATTAGGGTTGCATTGTGTTCGTAGAATAGGACTGCAATTAGGATTTAAACACATAAAATCACACTTATATTTATATTGGTAATAAAACCAACATACCAAAGGAGTTTACTATTCCAAATAGAGAAAGGGCTAATTGGACCCTAGCTTTGGGTGAACCCCCTTAAGATGACAATCAACATTCATCTGTGTCAACATTTTTGGTGCAAAAGGGGGGTCAATGCCTTTGTATGGATGAATGTGATAGTAAACCCATAACACGACATTATTACTCAAATAAATATATATCTAAATCATCATCAAATCATCCTAGTTTGGAAGGTGAACAAAGACATGACCCTGAACTAAATTTTCCAGACACTAAAATCGATTTTGGATACCCAAAAATCCCTAATCAGAACCTCATTATGAGACTGAATATGAACTTCCTTTCATTATTCTACAAAGGTTGATATTGTTAGACATATTACTGTATCCTTTGTTCGTGAAATATTGGAAAGAAACTAGTTATGTTAAAACAATTGCCCAAAAGTACTCGTGCTCGTAGAAAAGTTGTTTAAAAACATTAAGAAGTTATTGTTTCAACTCTGGATGATATAATTTCTCATTCATTAGATCAACTTGTGGAACCTATAGAGCCAAGTCATCCTCATCCTCACACTCTTGATTGTTGGAATAAGTAGTAATTCTTGCCTTTGTCTACAATTAACCCTTTGTTAGTGTGTCAGGTTTGGTAGCTGGAGACTTATTACTCTAGTAGTAATTCAGTCAGGATAATTAGACAACACAAAAGCCTCTATAGGGCACATTCTATAAATCAGAGGAAGGGTCTAGACTTGGTGCATAGGATATTAAGAAGAGTATGTAAAGAGTTTATTTTCTAAGGGAGTTAATATACAATAGTTTTTTATATTGAGTTGTAGCTGAGTGTATCTTTGTCTATATGTGTTTGTATTCCTGATTTTCTCCCCCTAACCCAACAAAGTGGTATCATAGCAGGTTAAAGGTAAACAAGAGGTCTCATTTCGAGATTTGAAGCTCTGTGCCTGAGTATAGAGAGTGAGCACTATGAGAGAAGCACCCTAATAATTAAAGAGAAGCATCCAAATCATCTCAGTGTGTTGAAGGAAGGACAATAATCCTTTGGTCGTCATCTTTTTCTACCAGATCCTTGTTCATTTTACTCTTGCCAATAAGAACAAATATCTTCTCCCTAAGGGATTCTCCTTGCTTGACTTGTCTATATGTGTATCTAAGCACTACTCAATCTATTCTCCATGTGTATGAGAGAAACCAAAGGCCACATCCAAGAAGGGATGGATGTGTTGAAGGAGTAGTGAAGGTTTAAAGAAGGTGGGATCAATGGTTATGTAAAAGAGGGCCACACAAAGTATGAATTTGCAGGAAAGAAGTGAGTGTATAGTCAAGTCTAGTCAATGTGATGGTAGTGAGTAGGCCCGCATCTGTGAGGTTTGTGGTTTGAAGTCATTCATAGATTTTTTCTTAATTAAAAAAATGGAAAGAAGGTGGTTGCACTCTATAGAGCATGCTCTCCCATACCTTTGACTAATTTCATGCATGACAGGAGTTTGTAAAGGAAGGACAAAAGAAAAACACTCACCGTGGTAGAAGAAAATATTGTATGTGCCAGAGAAAGAGCCATGTTGCAAAGAGGAGATGAAGTTGTGAGGAAAAGAGACCATGTAGCGGTGTGGTGAAGGAGCTAGTGGCTACGTTAAGAAAGAATGTAGAAGTTCTGTGAAGAGGAAGAAGATAAGAAGTTCATGGAGAAAGAAGGGTTGTGGCCCATGCTAACCCAATAAAAAAAGGGACATCCCAAATCCACTGAAAAATTGATGGTTGAGATCATCTTGGCTCGTGAGATAGGTGACATTAGCAACAAGGTTTGCAGACCCAAAATGTTTATTAGGCGCAGATACCACATGACCTAAAATCACTTCAAGTCTAAAGGACAAAAACTTTGGTGAGTCTTAATCAATATAAAACCCTTGATCCATATTTGTTTGATACAATGGCCCGTGTTGACTATGGATGAATGAGCCCTTATCAAAAATTAAATGATCAAGATGCATTAAAAAAAGGGTAAGGTTCATAGCCTATGTTAATTTATAAAAGTTCATTTTAAGTATTTTTTAAAAAAGGGAGGAAAAATGGCTCGTCTATAGCACGCCCATCATATTAAAAAAGGAAGGGGTGCATTTATAAAAGGAAGACTTTGTTTGTTTAAAACAAAAGGTACCATCCTATACTGCCTTAATACTCATAAAAAAGGGAGGCACCCCCAGTTAAAAAAGAGAAAAGGGGTGATTTTATTAAAAGAGGGGAATTTTTGTTTTTAAAAAAGGGGGAGTGCCTATATAAAAGTGAAATTGTATTGGGTTTGTGTGAATAGGCCAAGTGCCTTTGAAAAATATTAAAAAAATAAAAGGTTGCGGCCTATGGTTGTTAATGAGCTAGTAATGCTTTGGATCTGTTGTGCCCAACGCATCTGTGAAAAGAAACCAAGTTTTACTTGAGGGGGATAAGACCCCATTGAAGACAAGCATTGAGCAAAGAAAAATTGGTCGAGTTGTAGTTGACCACCATGTGCAGTTAAAGTGAGCCAGAAGGTTGGTTGTAAGAAGATTGTGAAAGGACAATACTATCCTATGTAAGTTGAGAAGGGATATTGAATTTACAAAGAAGAATTGAGTTGAAAAAAACCCTGAAGAGGTTGTGTGAACCATAAAAGTGAGCCTGGAGGTTGTTCTATAAAGGAAACATGAAAAACATACAATAATGGGTTACAATAAGGTAATTAAAAATACAATTAAAAGAAGGGTTTATGAAAATGGAGACAACTATGAATGGTTGAGAATATTTCTCAACAACCTTAAATTGATGGAAGTGGATATAGCCCAAGAAATAGGGATCAATTTTCAGAAGAAAGGAGATTATAAAGGATTGATAAAGATCATGATGAAGAGGAAAATATTATTTATTGAAGTTGAAGTAACCAATTTGTGTCAACAACTATGTGAGAGAAGAAGAATTCTTAGAGAGTTGACTAGGATAAAGTTCGTAGTTGATTAAGACCTCACAACAGATGAGATGGAATATGAGGATGAAGCAGACGCTGAACTCATGGCTTGTAATCCAGAACCAAAAGCTAATGTTGAATGTGAGCAGCAACTCATACAAAGTTTGCAAAGGTTAAAAGAATTTGAAAATGAAAAAACAGAAGGGGGAGCAGTAGTAGACCTAATCAATGTTGAAGATGATTGGTTGAATACTAATGTCCCAAATATTAAATAATGGTTTCCTTAGTGATCTGATCTTGATTTCCAGGGTCCTTAGGCCCTTCCTTGCAACTCATTAACCTATACAAGGGTTATCTACAATATACATGATTTATACTCACCTGTAATTATGATTATTGCTACTCATGCAACATTTCATTTTTTATGCAATCAATCAAAGCTACAAGTAAATAAGAAAGACTACACAATCAACTTGAATACATTCTATCAATACTTATAAAAGCATTCACATTTGCATATCCATAGACCACTTGATACATTAAAACAAAAGTATTCGTCCCATTCAATATTAACTTGTGAAGTAATGAAATCAATAGAACACATCAAATGAATATTTATCTTGAAACAATATTTCTCAAACAAATAACTAGGAAACAATAATATTCCACCCAACCGTAGGCATTCTATCCAGCATATACTCTTTTTATTGAGAGGCCACCCTCGAGATGGGCATGATTTCCACAAGAAAAGGGGATATTCTAAGGTTCTCTTCACAGTCATATAACACACTTTCATAGCTAAGCTAGTACACAGCTGGGTTTATCGGCTCTCAAAATATCTATGGGAAATGATTTCTAAGCTAGTGAGTTCAACCACAGATATATAGGCACATCAAGAAGACTCAATCATCCTGGAACCCATAATACTCGCCCCTCACAACACCAATACTCAACAGTCCCTTGTGTGTTCCCTTCCTCTAGGTGCTATTCAATGTGTGCATAGAAAGGTAACCCAAGCCCTAGTCATATTATAAGAAAGGAAGTTCCATCCTTCACTAGGTTGATCACAAACATCCAAATCCCACTCTATCACCGAGACACAATTAAATAGCCAAGTCGGTCCACAACTAGGTTTATCGGGTTACCAAAAGAACTAAGGGAAGGATTTATAAGCTAGTGAGCTCAACCATAGAGCTACAGGCACCTCAAGAAGACACATCCAACATGGAACCCATTATATCCACCCCACAAAACACCAAGCAATTCCCCTTCTCTACTCATAGTCCCTCGGGCGTTCCCTTCCTCCAAGTGTTATTTAGTGTGTGTGTATAAAGGTAACCCAAACCCTCATCATATTCTAAGAAAGGAGGTTCCAACCTTCACTAGGTTTATCAAGAACATCCAAACTCCCTCCTCTACTCTTGGATTCATGCATAGGGCTCAAACAATCTATGGACTCAAGCTAACATGTTGATATTGGATACACATTAGACATATTGACTCAAGCATATCATACCACATGCAAGAGACTCACTGGTCATTCTCTAGCCAATCCCAAACTCACAAGAGTAGTCAAAATCCTCCCCCTAGACGACCAACACTCCCGAGAGATAAGACTCATGCATTAATGAAGGGATGGACTCTAATTCATAATTGCACCCTTGCACAACAAGCAATCAAATTGCATTATGACTCATACACACAACAACACCCATGCCTTCCCTTCCCCAAGACAATAATTGTCTCAACCACCTCCTTCATGGAAGAATTGAATGATTGAGTACATGGGTCAACAGGGTAATTAATGGCCCATGAGTTCAATAACTCACTCTCTAATCTTGTGAAAATGGTGCCCCTTGCTTCTTGTTGCTTTGCACAATCATTTGTGGGTTTTCTTTAATATATATATATATATATATCACATACACAATTTCTATTGTGCCTTATTTAATTGCCAATACATAATTGGGAAAATTGATGGCGAGGACTTGGCCTTGATCTCCTCACCACGATATCATTTACATTTCCATGCATAACGGGGTAAAATATGGGGGTATTACAAGAGGACAACCATGAATAGGCTGAAAACCCACAACATATGGTGTACATGCCCAAAGAGGCATTAAACTCTTTAAATGAACCTAATTATTGTGTATTTTCAAGTACAATAAAAGGAGAAAGCAACCCTTTCAATGTTGCATATGTTGAGAAAAACCATGTAGGCGCTATAGAAGAAAAAGAGGACAACCTTGATGTTGGTCATGAATTCCATGAAAATTATGAACATATAGACAATATCTTGAATGTTGAATTAGGTGATGAAGCACATGAAGCCGAAGAAAATTTTGAAGATTGGTTAACGGATCTTGAAGACGCTGAAATTGAAACTAAGGTGAGATATGATGAAGAATTCCTAACCGAAGAAGAATTTTTTGAACTCATAAAAGAAATGAATTTGATTATTAATCTGATTAATAGAGAAGACAATTTGTTTTTGGTCAAATATAATGAATATGACACTGCCAAAGATTCAATTGGAGCAGTGAATACAATGACAACAGTAGAAGCAGTTGATGAATGTTATGAAATTGATGAATTCCTCGAAGAAATGCTTGCAAAATATTAAAAATTGGTGCAAAAATGAAATCAATAGAAAGGATGTTGAGTGGTGAAGCGAAGAAGATAGATCACAATGACATCAATTTAATGGCAGGAAGCATAATAGAAGAAATAGAAGCATATATGATAGCTGAGAAGAAAGAAATTGTTCAAGTTGCATGTGCAGCATCTCAAGCTACAAGAGATGTGGATGAGAAGAGAACCAAAAATAATTTCTTGTTTTACTAATAATTTGTTTGAGTGTGCAAGTAATGAAGACAATCAAGAAACTGCAAAAGTTGAAGAAGAATCCATGAATGAAGTATTAGGACTGCCATGTAGAAAAAAACAAAAAAGAGAATAATGATATTAGTAGTTGGTTTGAAGAATCAAATAAAATGATGAGAACGAAGAAAAGAGTAAAGATGGAGAAGATGAAAAGAATCAGTGAATACAAAGTCTGGATCTGAAGAAAAAAAATAAGAAAATTTCTTAAATTTTTTGTAAATTTTTGTAAGTCTAGCTGAGACTGAGACCAGTAGGAAAGTTTGTCAAAAGTGTTTTTGAAATTTGTTATTTTAAGCCCATAGAGGCATTGTGAGTTATAATTGTTGTAAATGATGGAGCATGACAATCAAGTGTTTTTACTATTAGCTTTCTTAAGTGTTGTAGCAAACAAGGCTGGAATTAGGGGGGGGGTGTTGGAATGAGCAGTAATTCCTCCCTCTGTTTACAATTAATCCTTTGTTAGTGTATGTCAGTGTGTCAGGTTCAATATCTAGGGACTTATTACTCCAGTAGTAATCCAGTAAGGATGATTAGACAATGCAGAATCCTCTAGGGTGCACACTCTCTCAAGCAGAGGAAGCATTTAGACTTGGCTCACAAGGTATTAAGAAGAGCATGTAAATAATTTATTTCTAATGGAGTTACTACAGAATAATTTTTTTTATGTTGATTTGTAACTTAGTATATCTATGTATGTATGTGTTTGTTTTGTTGATTTGCTTCCCCTGGCCCAAAACTAATTATGAACCTGAACATTTGGAAAATTTTATACTCATGGCCAACAATTAGAATTAATGAATTTCCTGATTAGCTTTAGATGCCTTGAATATACTTAATGACAAACATTATTTCCCTAAACATCTAGAAAACATGCTACCCAAGTTTGACCTAGAAAAATATGGTGCACCTAAGGATCACATTAAGAAATTTATGTCGACAGTTAGGTTAATGAATGTTCAATGTGAGGACATAGTTTGTAATTGGTTGTTTTCCATATACCTTGGAAAATAAAGCTTATACTTAGGATTTTAATTTAGCCACGAGATCTATCACTAATTGCTATCAATTTGAAACAACTTTCTTGACTAAATTCAGTGTTGAAATAACTTTTTTTCCTTGGTTCTAGAGCTGTCTAGAATGAAAATGGATAGGAAGGAAAGAATCAAATATTTTAATCAAATTTTACTACTATTTCAAATAAAATACAAACGACATCTAGATATTTTGATGATGTACAAATTGAGTTGCATACTTTTGCTTTAATTGTTTCTATTGCAATGTTTGTAAAAAGTGCAAGGATAAATTCTTTAGTAGATAATTTCAGGAAGCTATTAATGTCAAAAAAGAGATGATAAGCCTAAAAGGACATTTAGGGTTTGATGAGAAGAAATCTATATCTAATCCTAAGAAACCCCTGCTATTAAGTAAGCCACATAACTAAAATAAAGATAAAGACTCAACAAACATTAAAAACTTACAATGGATAGTTAAAAAACTATGTACCAAATTGATTGACTCCAAGAGGAATTCTAGAGAATGCAATTAGGTAAAGAAGCCATTCAAAACTTCTTTCAAGAAGAAAAATCCAACTCCACCTAAAAGCCCTCCAGCTAATGCAAATATGAATTTGGAATATTTTTCTATGAATAACTTTTGCATAGAACCCATGACTAATCATTTAGAAAAGACATGTCCTCAATTCATAAATATGTGTGGAGTGTTTTTCTCTGCACCATCACAATCAAATGTTGTTAACCATGAAATTTGAAAACAGGATTGAGGAAGTGGAACAATAAGCATATGTTGAATAGAAGGAAGAAAAAATTGTTGTTGTGGGATGTTAGGCCTAGAGATGATGAGGAAGACGCGAAAATTGAAGAAATATGTACAAAAATTTACATAACTAACAATGATTATAATTTGTGAAATAAAGGAAATTCTTCTTCCACCTCAACCCCTTCCTATTTTTTAAAACCTCAAAACACGATTCCTAATGTTGTAAAAAATACAACTTCTCTTGTTATTGTTATTGAACTAGAGTACAAGATTGTTGAAGATTTAAAGAAAAAAAATCAAATGTCACAATGTTTGACCTCTATGCTTTAACTCAACATAAAATATCGTTACTCAAAGCCTTGAACAAGTCTAGCGACTATAAACAAAAGACAATTACAAAAATATAAAAAATTGAAATCCATAGCCAGTGCCTCTAAGCCCAAACAACAGTCAATGGTTAATATTGTTATTATTGGGAAATTTTCTTATTTGTAGACCCCCCATTCTTATTGACCTTTGAAATTTTTTAACCATAATGTCCAAAACTGTTTGATTGAATCAAGAGTATCTTAGAATGTCATGCCATATTCAGTATACAAAAAGCTAAATTTCAAACCCATTAAATGTGCAATGCACATAATTTAGTTGGATAGAACAAAGGTTAAAGAGATCAGAGAACTCAAGGATGTATTAATAAGGTTAACCTCCAATCCAAAAGTGCATCAAGTCATTGACATAATAGTGGTAGACATCGCATAAGCCTATGGATTGCTAGTGTAGATTGGTCCCAAAGTTGGAAGGATATTTTTCTAAATATTGGTCTCAGTTATGATTACAATGGAAGGGGCATTAAAACAAAATTCAGGTAGAGAAGGAAAAATACATGAAGCATACAATTACTAATCTTGAGAGTAAGAATGAACTAGTTCTATTTTTAATTATGTTTTTGGAAGTTTTTTTGTATATCTTTCACCATTCACATCTCAAGAACAGTTTGGAATCCTCCATTGCACCGAGACTGACAAACCTCGTTGTCAAGTAGTAGAAGTAGTTGATACTAATGTTCTTAGTTTACATTCATATGATAACATTTGGAAGTTGTATTTTGACGGTTCAAAATCATAGGAAGGAGCAGTAATTGATTGCAACCTAATAAATCCAACAGGTAAGAGATTTTCAATTTCATGTAGATTAGAATTTGAATGTACTAATAATACAACAAAATATGAGGCCTTAATCCAAGGACTTATAAAAGCTATAGATTTAAATTTCAAATGCACTCAAGTCTATGATGATTCGTAGATTATCGCATGACAAATTAGAAATACAATTCATTGTCATTCACTTCACCTTAAAATTACTAGCAAGAGGCATGGAATCTAATTGATAACTTTGAAGCATTTAATATAGTTTCCATTCCTTAAAGTAAAGACACAAAAGCACAGTTTTAAGCTAACACTATTTCTCATTGGGTCCTCCAAATAATTCTTCAATTGATAGAATTTCTATGGAATTGATTTTCAAGCCTTCCATCCCATATAACATTATAGATTGGAGAGTCTTCAATTATGATTAGCAAATAACTAATTTTTTGACATGTGAAGGGAAATTTCAAGGCAACATTATTGATGATGAAGAACATGCAAAATCATTAGAATATACTTAGATTAAAGAAACTAGGGTGAAGGCCAATGTGATAGCTTGAAATTTAGTTACTAATTTGGAAAAACTTTTAGATTTACAAGATAGATTTAAGACGCCCACCAATGTCAAAATTCACATTTCATCTATGTAGTATGAATTTATCACTTTAGGAACTGATGAGGACCCTAAAAAATTGAGCCCTGGTTCATGTTGTACAAAGGAAGAAATACAAACCTACATTAAATTGTTTAAACAATACAAGGATGTCCTTGCATGGAGTTATGATGAATTAAAGGCATATGATACCTACATCATACAACATGGTATTCCCATGAAAAAATATAAGTCAAATCTTTCCAGCATAAGTTACATAAAATGAACCTAGTACCTATTCTTGATAAAAATTGAGATATTTGACTTTGTGTTGATTTTATAAATTTGAATTGAGCATCCAAGAAAGATAATTATCTAGTGCCTCCTATGGAGAAGATTTTGCAATTTTTTTTTGTTCTAAGATGTTGTCTCTATTTGATGGTTTTTCTGGATATATAAAGTCGAAGTTGTTGAGTATTACAGACTAAAAACAAGTTTCAAAACTAAATGGGGAACATTTTACTATATAAGGATGCATTTTGGTCTCATCAATGCAGGGGAATCATTTGAAAGAGCTATGTACGTTTCATTCTTAGGATTGATTAATCAAAGTGTAGTTGTCTATTTAGATGGCGTGATTGCTTATTGCAAAAAATGTTATAATTATCTGCAACATCTGAAAGAAAATATTCCATATATGCAAGAAATATGGTATTTATTTAAACCCAAAGAAAAGTATCTTCACTCTCACTGAAGGAAAACTACCGAGTCATATTAACTCTGAGGATGGCATAGTGATAGATCCAGAAAGGAATAAATCAATTGCTCAAATTCCTTTACCACAAAATAAAAATTCTATGCAATCCTTCTTTGCGAAAATAAACTTTGTTCAAAGATTTGTACATGATTTTGTAGAAAATATTAGACCGGTATTGAAGATGATCAAGAAAAATGCATACTTTAAGCAAGGCCCAAGTGAAAAGGATCATTTTGAGAGAGTAAAGGTTGTTTCCCTATTGTTTCCCTAGCCTTGAGTAGTTATGAATTTGATGAAGATTTATTTTTGTATACCTTTTCTTCATATCAATCTATTGTTGAAGTATTCACTTATAAAGACTCAACAAGAAATGAATTTTATGTTTCATCCATAAGCACAAAATTGTAGGGAGCTAAATTGAAACACCCAAATATATACAATCAAGCCTATGCTATTGTAAAGGATATAAAGAAATTTAGACCTTAATCTTGAAAAATCACACAAAGGTGAGTGTCCCTCACCTCGTAGTAAGTTCATTGTTAATTCAATAAGAGTTGGGAGAAAGAAGAGGCAATTAGGTAACTACAATCCAAGATTATGATCATGAAGTCAAACTTGTAACTATTATTAGAGTGCAATGATTATGCAATCCTATAGCTAAATCTCAGGATAAAGTACTTGAAGAAGATAATGGATGTGAACGTGAACTAGTTGTTTAAACCAATAGAATTTTATATATTATATCCAACATAGATTCATAGTATGATTAAATGAAATACTATTTACATCATGGATCAAGTCCTTCTCATTTAGACTCCAAGATGAAAAGAGCACAAAGATTAAAATCTGACAAGTACCAATTGGCCAATGGAGTTTTGTTCAAGAAAAATTATGATGGAATATTGTTGAGATGCCTATAAAAACAACATGTTGAAAAAGTACTTAAATGATTACACGTTGGACCAGCTAGAGGAGGCTTCTCAAGAGAAATTACAACACATAAAATTATTAGAGAAGGTTGATGTTGGCCTATGCTTTTCAATGATGATAATGCTTATGTTAGAAAATGTAAAGTATGTCAACTATGTGCTGGTAAGGACAATAAACACGCTATCCCTCTGCAACATGTCACCACAAATTCTCCTTTTGATCAATGGCCATTAGATATCACTGGTGAAATCAACAATGATTCTACAAAGTAGCACAAATACATCTTGGTAGCTACAAACTATTTTATCAGATGGGCAAAAGTTGTAACTTTGACTCGAGTAAATGAAAATTTGCTCATTCGGTTCCTAGAACAACATGTGAAATTCAGGTTTGGCATTCCTTCTATTCTAATTTTTGACAATGCATCATATTTTTCATCATTGAAATTGACTGAATTCACTTTAGAGAATGGAACCATCATTCAATATTCAACAAATTATTATCCTAAAGGGAATGGTGTAGTTGTGTCCACCAATAAAATTCTTATTTGAATTCTAAAAAAGATTGTAGTCAATCACCACCGAAATTGGAAAAATGTGCTCCCAAATGCCCTTTGGGTAGACCAAGTTACACCTAAGATATCTTTAGGCACATCAACATATCTTTTGGTCTATGGTAAATAAGTCATTCTCCCCCCAAACATATTTCTACCTCCACGGCAATTGGCTCAATCCTCTAAGGGAAGTAATTCATCATCTCTCTAAATTAGAATTAACACCTTTTTGAAACTAGAATAAGAAAGAGAGAAATCCAAGCAAAAATTTGCAGGACATTGGGAAATGGTTAAAAAATGGTTTGACAAACACTCATTTCGGAATAAAAACTTTGAAGTGGGGAACCCAATGCTTAAATGGGATAAACCAAATGATCCAAAAGAAAAACATTCAAAATTTCAACAATTGTGGTTTGGTCCCTTTCAAATAGATGAAGCGGTTGGCCTTGGTACATATAAACTACAAAACATGGAGGGAGAATTGGATCTTCTCCTTGTAAATGGTCAACTTTTGAGAATATACTTCAGGTAACTTCTTCCTTATACTTAGCATGTACATAGTAGGTTTCACCTTCTCTTCTTTTCAATTTGAAGTTATTGTTTTTTACATTTTCCTTTGGATGAGAGTAGTTTGATTTTAATTATGATATTGGAGATTTTGTTTGGGACTTTTAATTTGTATAAATCAGGGTCTCTATCTTAGAAGAGTGAAGGTATCTATGCTTTTCAATCCCAACTAGGTCATCTTCAAGAGCTCTAAAATTTGGAAGAGGCTCATTGAATGACATATACACTATCACTTATAAATAACCATCATAGATCCATCTTAAAAGGGGATCAACCAAGTGTCGAGAGGGATCAAATCTCTCGCGGTGTAAACTCTTCCTCAACATTTGTACCTTAAAAAGGGGTTTATGGTTTTAATTTATCTAGTTTTTGTAGTGTTATATATATATATGTGTGTGTGTGTGTGTGTGTGTGTGTCGTTCTAAATATTTTAAATCTAATTTGAACCGACATGTTATTTTTTATAATATATTTTGTTAAAGGACATGTGTTAGCTCCATGATTATCACGAAAGGAGTTACACGTCCCCCATATTGGGCTATAGAATGCACCTCTCGACACAATTAACCAAAACCCTAAAACAAGCACCCTCAAAAAAGGTCATCCAGGTTATTTGTTTAAGTGGTTCTTAATGAAAAGATCAATAGGCTCCAACTTTCATTGAGCTTCAAACCATAATCCCTATTGAGGTTGTTTAGGTTTACTTCAATCTCTAAGGATTCCATCACTTTTATTTTCCCATAGTGGTTGACTTTGGAAATAATTCTTGCATATTCAAGACACATGGTGTCAAGCTCGCCAGGAGTGATCAACAAGGGCAGATTTTGGGTTTTATTCCACTTCAAATCAGCACTATGTTCTTTGAATCTCGGTTTTATTGACCTACCCGCCTCACCAATGTAGACCTTACCACATGAGCATGGTATTGTTTGTGCAAACTTAGTTCAATCAAAGAGACCAGTGTGGCCTTCTCCCCTATCAACACCATAAGAGAAACGATCTACCTATCCAAAGATCCAATTGGCCCGAGTTTGCACAAACAATACTATGCTTATGTGTTAAGTTATAAATCGGTGAGATATGTAGGTTAATAAAGGTGAGATTCAAAAAACACAATGTTGATTTGAAGGGGAAAAAAACCCCAAAAATATGCCCTCGTTGATCACTCCTGGGGAACTTGCTACCATGCGTGTCTGGAAGATGTAAGAATTATTGCCAAAATCAACCACTATGGGAAAACAAAAGTGATGGAAGCCTTAGAGATTGAACTAAATCTGAAAAAACTCAACATAGATCATGTTTGAAGCTCAGTTAAATTTGGATACCATTGATCTTTGCGTTAAGAAACAACTTTAAAAAATAACATGTAACCAACCTTTTTTTAAGGTGCTTGTATTAAGGTTTTAGTTAATTATTTATAAGTGAAGGGTATATGTGTCATTTAGTGAGCCTCTTCCAAATTTTAGAGCTCCTGAGAATGATCCCAGTTGGGACTGGAACCCGTATAGATCTTAACTCTTCTAACGTAGATACCATAGCTTATAAAAGTTTCTCCTATGTATTCAACTATGTTACACTTTAATCTGTCTCGATTACCTTGTTGTCATTAAATTTTGTCCAATTGGCCTATATGTAGAAATTGTTTGCAATCAATTTTAATAAGAACCTTCATGGGCCTAATGAAGAACAAACACACTTGCAAATCCTTGCAAACTCTATTTACTAGTTGGTAATAATTGAGGAAAGGGGAAAGTGGAACAAATGCAAAAAAATCATGTTTCAGTTACAAAAATATCGACAAGGAGGAATGAGAATATTTATGAATAGTTAATTAGTACTTAATATCTTGTTGTAATCAAGTGATGAAACAATTTATTTAAACAATTTATTCATACATAACAAATATACAAGATTATGAAAATGGTAATTCATTCAGACATCTAGGGGATAAAAACATTTGGGCACTTTTTTATCATCCATGCAAACTTAGTTTTCTCCTGAAAATAGATGCCATCCCTACTTGGTTTTAAAACATATTGATTTCCCCCATTCATGGAGGTTCACGTGCATTCATTCATATTGGAAATTGGGAAAGGAAAATCAACCTAATTGTAGGGTAATGCAGATATCCCTATTGGGGTTATGCATTCTCGTTGGTAGTAGACCAAGGTCCAATATGATATCGGGGTGACTCCACCAAGGCTATGACACTCATGGGAAATGGAACAACACTGTTAGAAATATATATAACTTGTTTGAGGAAATCTTAAACCTCGTCTTATCATAACCGATGATTATGAGTGAAGACTAGTGTAGTAAGTGAAGCTCATGAAGAATTAATCATACATAACTATCAAGCATAGAAATTGCTAAATTGTTGAAATTGTAAGGATTGAGATACTTTGGATTCATGTCTTATAGAAAACATCTCAAGAAACTATTTGTTTGGATTCTATAGTATGATATTACTAGTTCGAGTTCCACTTCCTTTTTGAGATCGATGACTAAGTGGTAAAGTCACAAAGATTAATGGTTTCACTCAACGTGTCACTATGTGTTGAGCCCTCAACAACCCCATATTCTATTTAATAAAATTGGTACCCCCCTTCTATTTGTCCTTCTCTCTTTCCTTTTCTATTCTCAAAGCTAGTTGAATCTTTATTCAAGATACTGGTATTCTTTTTTTAGGGTTGCTTTGCTTGAATGATTGGGGAAACTGAAGAACTTTGATAAACTTGTGTAAATAAAAGCAATAATAAATAGAATCTAAAACAAAACAATTAACAATGGCTCACACACACATTACACATAAATTTACCTTAGAAATCCAAAATCTGGAAAACCAACATTTATGAGAGTTTCTCCACTCTCTAACTCATGATATTATATTTTATGTTTAAAATGCAATATTAAAGCATCTAAAACCCTAATTCAAGTTTCACAACCCCAATTCCTTAACTAAAATTAGTTTAGAATGGACCATAAACAACTCAAACAAACCAAAAATGGACCCAATTTTTTTTTCCTGGAGCACTACCCCCAATGCCCCCTAGCTGAGGGGGGATGATTAGCCCCCATGGAATCACCTTGCTCTAGGAACCGACAAAGGCTAAACAAATGTCTAATAGAAATTTCGATTTCATCCTTTATTTCTTTCCTACTTTGGTCATTATTTAGTGATGAAATATTTGATATTGTCGAAGTTGGATTTCTTGGTCTAACTATTGATCTTGATTTCATTTGTCTTACTTCAAGCTTATATCTTGATTCCCATATCAATCCCAATATACATATTGGGCCCTTTTACCTTTTGTTAGTTCTAATTACTATTGTGATGCCTCAATTGGACTTGATACCATATCAGTCCTTATATTTTCCAACGGAGAAAAGTGATTCCCTACAAATGAAAAATTTATCAAATGCATATTGGTAAGTTTGATTCAAATGAATTCATCTTTTAAATCTTGATAAGGCCATCCCAAAAGGTTAATCAAACTTGATCCCATAATTAGGCGCACTTCACCACCTTTCATATTTGAGCCTCTCCTTGATTTTTAATCAACTTGATTCACCAATTAGGCCCTTTCTCTCATCACATCATTCTAATCTTCACTGATAGTTTTGACTAGCCCCAATAGGTTGATCGAGGATCCTCACTTCATTGTAAAAGAATGACCCAACCCAATTTAGGGACCTTCCTTGATCGATTGATAGAGAGCCTCATCATTGTTGTAAATTTTTAATTAGTCTCGATTTTCACATTGATATGACCCCTCAATTGAAGTGTTGCACTAATCTCTTGTCATTCAAAACTTTTGACCTTTATTGAACTCAGTAGGTGAGGGTAATCATGTTATAGAAAATATTTAAATCTTATCCAGTTAATGACTTTGACAATGCCATAGAGTTTAATTTTCCCTTTCTAATCCGTCATGCATATGAATTCAATTCAACGTGACCTTTAGAATTAAAATGAGATTGTAACATTCACCTAACCTCTCTTATATTATATTCCGATGAACAACTGACCCAAACTACTTTTCCCATCAATAATTATTCACTACCATGCATAACCTTGCAATTGTACCTAAACTAAGGTCATTATAGACCTATCTCTAGTGACCACCTGTCTATCGCTTAGTACTAGATATGTAGTTCAATAACACTCATCTAACCTTTCAATTTCAAAATTGAACTATTGAATTATAGGTTGGTAGTGCAAAAATTTAGTTAAATAGTTTGAGCATAGGTTGGTGGTGCAAAAATTTAGTTTGAGCACGGTAGTATTTTTATGGGGATACATGATGCCTTATTTTCGTTGACATCTTTTTGCCAACTTGGATTTTCAAATTTTCTTAAGCCATTACTATCGGTATAGTTTTCATGCATGAAATTTGAACCTCCCTTTTTTATTATGAGGAGGAATACTTCAAATAGATCCCAAACCTAAGAGATCCATATATGCTAGGGGTGATCGCCCTTTGATAGCTCGATGTCTCTCATAAAACATATTGGTTGTCTAAGGAAAATTTATTTTAATAGGTTGAATTGCATATGTTTACCTTATAGGCATATACTTCATTATCATGTTTCCCCCTCAAACTATGTTTCTCCCTTAAGGAACATCAAAGCCTTATTTTCTTTAGCATAATGCAACTCAAAGATGGGTTAATTACTCTACTTCCAAAATTTTGATTTATGAATTCGAATTAATTGTCATTTGATTTTGAAATTTAACCCGCTTTATGTATTGTTTCTTGGAATGACTAACATGTAGATATTTTTACATGGCTACCAAGGTTTATTGTAGGAGGAAGAAAGGTGACCAAACCCATCCAACTTTGGAGAAATTGGTTGAGCAAATCCTAATAACATAAGACTCGGAAGAAACAATCCCAATGAAAAAACAAACTATTGAGATTGACCCTTAAGATAAAAATAGAAAAATTCCAGCACGGTTAAGCAACAAGTTGTAGAAGAACCTAAGAAAGATAAACAACTTTCCATGGATATACATAGGATATCAAATTATTGGTTTACATAGATACATATCATGTGGTAGGGTCTGACGATGCTCATACTTACAATGAACTTTTTCACTTAATGAAGGATGACAAAGGGCTCCTCGATCCTAATGATGAAGAATTGAGTAAGAGAGAAGAAGAAAAACTCGAAATTACTCAAAACCTAAGAAAATCATATATACATAATGTTGTTGTTAGATATCATGTGTTACCATGTGCAGACATTAGTAGATATTTGATACAACATACGCAATTCAACATAAGGAGGATATTGAATGAACAAAGGAAATGAATTAGTGTTTTTGTAGCAACTGATCTCAAGGCCTACTATAAAATGTCCACATTCGAGATTTTCTTTACAAATGAATGGATGAGAGACTTCACTTGTGACAACAAATTTTACAAGATTTTGGTGGATTGGTATGAATACGGAAGAGTCTTTAAATCCTTGGGTAACAAACCATTCCAACTAATCATATGAGATCATCGTATACTTGGGTAATACAATTCGTCAATAGGTTGTTTGGAGAGAGACTCTACTCGTATCAAAATCAATTGGGTGCCAATAATCCATTAGGTCACTGAAAAAATAAATATTTTCAATTGGGTGGCCATCCTGTCTTCTTCTCTAGTAGAAGCCATAAAAAAAGCTCAAAATCCTCCTCCTAATGAAGCACAAGTTTTACATGGATTCATATCTTCTTGATATAGTTTGTGCATCGACTTCATTTGCTGGACTAGGCTGGTCTTGGTCACCTGAGCAACCATCTATCCATGTTTACTTCAAGGATTTTTAGAAGCATGAGTATAAGTTCCATTTTTCCCTTATATGTGATGGCTTCCTAGCACCCTTATTTCAACTAATTTTCAGCGAGCCTTGATTGAGAATCTCCTCTAAAGCTATTGAAGTGTAATAAATGTAGTAGAAGCACTATAACATAGAGGTGTTATGCAATAAAGATTGAAGATATGTAAAAATATATTTGATCAAATGAATGAATTATGATTATAATTTTCTCGTGACAATATACCTTTATAGGCATTAATTAGCCACGAGAATGAATAGGTGTGTCACTTGACTCTTCATTAATTGCTAAATTACTTATTAATTATTAAATACCTCTATTAATAATATGACTCATGTTTATTTATTTATTATTATGTCCATAATAGAAAATATTGGGGATTGTTATCTAGATGAGTTTTAATAAAAGCATGGGGTCACCTAATATCCCCATATGTCTCCCACCTTTGTGCCAAATAGATCACTTATATAGGAGATAGGTTATCAGACTGCATTGCATGACTTTGATTGTACTATGATGAAGCATCATAAAATATTGTGTCCCACCTACTATGTATGGCTAGATAGATTCTACCTAGGCTAGAAGGGAGGGGTTGAGATTTAATAATATTTTTCCACATGAGAGGGTTCTGATTCATGATCTCCTAAATATTGTGGAAAATCATAGATCTAAATTGGGAATTTTATTCCCATATGAACATGAAAAAATAAATAAGAAGAGCATAAGAAAAGGGATGTCACCTATGATGAGTTCTTAACATATTACAATTCATAGTAGAAGAGAAAGAACAAAAGAAGAAAGAAGAGACTAAAAAGGTTGTTGTTGAGAAGCAAGGCTTACTTCACAACAAAAGGGGGCAAGAAAGGAGGACATAGGAGGCCTTGGAGAAAAATAAGGCTGAGATAGAATCAAAGTATTAGAAGATGAAGCCAACATCAAGATATTCAATATTCTTCTTGTAGAGTTCAAACCTAGGCCCAAGATTGATTCATATGCATCAAGTGCATGGCGGCTCAGACGGGTCTCAATTATTTCAATACCTTTTAGAATGATTATGCATAATTATTATAATGGTTAGATATAATAGAATTTAACAATGGCACAAACACATTCATATAATACACATAAATTTATCCTGGAAAACCATTTATATGGAAAAATCGATAAACTAGTGAGCTTTACCGCTCATCTATTAGCAACACTCTTAACTAGTGTTTACAATAGCGATTTACTAAATCGGAACAACTCGAGAGTGAATTCACTACACTCTACTTCTTTTCTCATTCTAGTACACATAGCCTATTCCATTATATCATATTTAAAGATGCAAAATACACACTAGTTCATGACACTCGAGTTAGTTACAACTAACTGCTCCATTAATGGAAATCCATAACTTCCTAATTGAATACAATTTTTATGTTACAATTGACTTGACTGAGTCAACCTTAGTTGACCTCCTATTGAGCTTCTTGTCTTCCATTTTTTTGTCGAATTCTTGCCCACTTTTAGGCCCATCAACTTCCCATTGACCATTCGTGGTCGTCAATCATTAGACTATTCTTGTCATCCAGTCGACTAGACTTCCACTGTATGTCGACTTCAATTCTAGTCGACTATCGACTTCGAAGATCAATTTTCATGCAAAGAATATAACATACCCAACATTCTTCCACTTGTTTTCTTTGCATACATAAGATATTTAGAACTTTTGTTCATTTAAACATGGTTGTCAAGCCCATTGATTCCCTACACCAAATAAAATTCTCGATGCTCACCAACTTGGTTAATGAGTTTGCAATATTTTTCAACATGTCTATCTTTTCTAGCAAGTACACTTTCTAGTTCTCCACCATTTCTCTCATAAAGTGGTATTGTACATCAATATGCTTTGTCTTTGAATGGTATGTTGGGTTCTTTGCTAGGAAGATTGCACTTTGACTATCACAACCCAACCTAACATCTTGATGTTTAAACCCAACCTCTGAACACAATATCTACATCGAAATTGCCTCCTTGCTTGCATGAGAAGTTCCATGTATTTAGCCTCACTAGTCAATAGTGAAAGAACCGATTGCCTCCTACTCATCCTATTGACTACCCTACCGGATAATTTGAAAACATATCCACTAGTTGACCTTTTTCGATTGAGATCTCCATCCTAGTTGAAGTCGACAAATCTATGTACACTGATTGCTTTATCAATTTCAGGTTTTCCTTGGTAGTAGATTACATAATCTATTGTGCCATGTTAATACTTGAAAACTCTCTTGACAGTTGTCCAGTGCTCATTTCCAAGTGTCGTCATGTACATGATCAATACTTCCACTGCATGGGCAATATTAGGTAGAGTACATACCATTGCATACATCATACTAACTACAACATTGGCATAGGGAACATGTGCCATGTACTCTATCTCTTCCTGTGTCTTGGAATACTATTCAATAGATAATCTAATTCCTATAGGGATGGGTAACTTAACCGATTTGCATTCCTGCATGTTGAAGCATTTAAGAATTGTCTCAAGATATTTACTTTGATTTCCATTTCGAGATTGAAATGAGTTGCACAAAGATCTTTCATGTCAAACTTGGACGACATCTATAGTTTCACCTCCTTGATAAGATTCATGTTGTTTCCGACCAACAACATGTCATTGGCTACGAAATTACATATAAAAAATGATCACCGAATTTCTTTCTATACACAGAGTGATCAACTTGACTTCTGACAAATCCCAACTGCTATATATACATAACAAACTTCTACTACCATATCCTAGGTGATTGCTTTAGACCATAGAGGGAATCCTTGAGCTTATAGACCAGCTCTGTGTCTCCTTTCACTGTAAATTCTTTAGGTTGCTTCATATATATTTCCTCTTTAAGATCACCATGAAGAAATGTTGTCTTCATGTCCATCTGTTCTATTTCAAGATCAAATGTCGCAAATAAAGACATTAGAACCCTAATGGAAGTTACCTTTACAACAGGAGAAAAAATCACACAAAAGTTTACTCCTTTGACTTGGGAATATCCCTTTACTACTAGTCGATCCTTGCACTTCTCGACCTGTCTTTTTGCATTCATATTATTCTTTAACACCTAGTTACTGCCTATTGGCTTCCTTCCATTTGGCAATGTGACTAGATCCCATTTTTCATTCTTATTCAAGGATTCCATTTCCTCTTTCATGGCCTTTTTCTAGAGTTCACCCTATGTCAAGTCGACCACTTCTTTTACTGACCTGGGATCACCTTCTATGGAAGATAATGCAAAATCAAAGCAAAAATAAGGTGGATTATACCTTCCAAGTTGTTGTTTTTCTCAACCAAACCTCCTGACGATCGAAGTATATTGTTCCACCTCTTCGTCGGATTCAGTCGACTCATTTGAATCATGATTTTCGTCGTTCATTTCAAACTCTATATTTTCTGGTTCCTTTTCTCTTTAACCACTTCAACCCTATAATCATCTTTGGCTTCTCTGAAGATCACATCTCTGTTATAAATTTCCTTCCTTGTGATCGAATTCCACAGCTTCTACCCTTTCACTCCATCTGTGTACCCAATGAAGATGCATTTCTTAGACTTGCTGTCAAGTTTGCTTCTTTTCTCCTTTGGGACATGCACAAAGGAATGATGCCCAAAGACTCTAATATGCGCGAGAGAGAGCCTCTTACCATCCCATGCTTCATATGGAGTCTTGTCGACTAGATTCATTGATGATGACCTAATCAATGGGTAACATGCTATGTCGACTGCTTCTGCCCAGATTTCTAGTGTGATACCTGCACCACTGAGCATGCTCCTTGCTTTTTCCCTCAACATTTTATTCATTCTTTCATCAACTCCATTCTGTTGAGGCATGTATTGAGTTGTGTTTTGTTGAGCTATATCATGTTGTCTGCAAAACTAGTTGAACACCTTAATATAGATTTCTCCTCCATTATCAGTTCTCAACACCTTGATCTTTCTGTCGGCTTGATTTTCTAAAGGAGATTTAAACACTTGGAACCTTTCAAAAATCTTAGATTTCTTCTTCAAAAAATACAACCATGTTATTATAGAGAAATCATCTACGAAAGAGACGTAATACTTGGAACCTCCTAGTGAAGGGACCGGTATTGGTCCAAACACATCACTATGTATTAACTCCAACATTTCCTTTGTCCTAGTGGCCTCAGATGGGAATTTTACACGACTCTATTTACCATAAATACAATGTTCACAAAAGTCTACTTCTAAGGAACAAACAGGGAGACCTTCAACCATACCTTTGTTGTGCATAGCATGGAGACTTTTCTCACCAATGTGTCTCATTCGTTGATGCCACAACATGGTCGAGTCAACTAGAAAAGAAGATATGTCATCGGATTTAGGAAAGACTATATTCACACATCCACTTGTATTTTTTCTTCCCAATAGCTTGTACAGTGTTCCGGTCCAGACTCCTCTCATCAATTCCATCACTCCTCGCACCATTTTACACAAATCTTTCTCAAATACGTACTACACACATGCGTTTCACATCTTACTAACATATATTAGGTTTCGAGCCAAACCTGGGATATGCAACACCCCTGGAAGGGTTCCTCTCCTTCCATCTTTGAATAACAATCAAAATTTACCTCGTCCAACAATCTGAGTCAGTGAATCATCTCCTAGAAGAATGTCACTGCCATCAAATTTATCATATTCACAAAACCACTCTTTGGATGGAATCATATGATATGATGCATCATATTCGATCAACTAAGAGTTCTGATATGACTGTGTACTTTTCAAGGCCAAATACATGTCTCCTTTATCTTCTTGTGAAGCCTTACTGTCAGTTGACTATGCTTCCTCATACCCTTTGTTCCTTTCAACTTCTATCGACTTACTATCTCGTTTATAATGCATGACTTTACCACAATGCCTCTCGTTGTCAGACCAGGAGATTTAGATATGGTATTATATCTACCCCTGTACTTTGATTTTCTACCAAAGGTTTCACCTTTTCCTTTGTTGATCGATCAACCTCTCTGTTATCACACTATCTCTAGCCGTTGGTGGTAGGTGTCCCAACAGGGATGGTAGAGGTGAACAACTAGGAAGGTGTAACTAGCAATAGCCAGGTCCTCCGCTCAAAGAACGGAAGTCACACTGGACAAGGCTACTATCACTTCAAACAAGGCACGTAGCCAAGTCAGGGGGAGACCCCACTCAACCAGTGATGGTTGAGACTCAACAGTCAGACACCCAAACCCAAAAGATAAGCAAAGCAAGAAGCAAGATGGATGACTAAGCGTGAGATTTCTTCCATCCTAGTGAAATCGAGATTCTGAAGTGAGGAAAAAGTCTTTATGAAATGGTATCAGATCCGATATGATTATTAATGATGAATAATTTGAAGATTAGAAGGCTGGAAACTAAATCAGAAAATAGAAATTGACTAGAAGAGTGACTAAACAAATCTGCCTATGGGGAATGAGGCTCACTATGACTACTCATACATGGCAGCAATACATTAAGCAATTGAAACACATCTTCTAGCAATTATAAATTGATTACCTAGCTAATTTAGAACAAGAAAAACGAACCAGCAAGAAGTGAAGTGAAACTGCCCCAGGGGAATGGGTTAAGCAGTGGATAAATGGACCTAGGGCAGAGAAAAATTAGCATTTATACTCACTTCCAGCCAATGGCATTTGATTTCCCAAGGTAAAAAGACGTTCTAAAACCGAATCTCAAGTACCCAGAACCCCAAACTGACCCAAACAGGTTGAAAGAGAAAAACGCCCCTAGACTAGTGCTGATTCTATGGGCGAATGGAGTCTGAAATGAATGAAACTTTGGATTTAGGCTTTTAAGTACGTTTCATTAGTGGGTTTACAAGATAAATAAATTCTAACGGTGGATTTTGTAGATTTTAATTTTTAGGGGTTTTAATGTGAGTTTTCTCTCTTTAGCAAACTAGAAATTGAAATACAAGAGAAGAAGATGTAACACCTACTTGGAACCAGCTGATATCTTGGATTTTGATGAGGTTGTATGTCCCGAAGATCAAATAGAGCATATTACATAAGTCCCCAGGTGAAATCGAACTGCTCAGTCCCCACCAACTCGTCCTCCTTGCCTGCCAACACCAATTGACAATAGATCAAATTAGTATTGACAAGTAAGTGAATTCTACAACAACACAAATAAAGATGAGAGAAATGCTTGGCTGAAAATGGCAAAAACACTTCCCTTTGTGACCAAATCTGAAGAGAGGAGCAGCAGTGGTAGCCAAATGATGCACCTTCCTCCAAGACTTGTGCTAGCTGCAAAACAATGGTGAGAAATAGTGCTGGAAACAACCTACAATATACACTAGTGCATCAAGATGGTATGGCAATCAACAATCTCACAAGAGTATCACACAAGAACCAAGCAAGAGCAGCAACGTTTTTCTCTTCTATTCAAGTCCAAAAATGCCAAGAGAGGGAGTACAATGGGTGAGTGCCTTCTCTTATAGAGAGAGGCCACTCTCACAACAAGTTTCCTCCCAAAATGGAGGACTGGGATTTAATCCCCAATGATCAAAACGAATGGAGGAAATGCCTCCTCATGGGGGTGCGAATTGCCCAAGGAGAGCGCACATGTGGAGAGGGGGGTCCCCTTGTGGGCCCCCTACAATACATACAAGGTGGTTGGGGGGTGTCTATAGGGTGTTTTATCCCCCCAACTCACTATACCAAGGTCCCACAATACACATCATCATCAAATCGAAAATACCAAGGAGGAAAAATGCCCCCAATGGGGAAATTCGACCCATGTAGTGAGATGGCACAATGGAGGGACCACAATGCACAAATACCATGTTAAACATTACCATTTTACCTTACGAATCACCCCTTTATTTTCCAACCATTGATTTTTACCCTTTACTATAGTTGCCTTTGTCAATTTCTGATTTTCCATGTATTTTATTGATGAAGATGAAATTTGGGCTTTTGACCCACCTAGAGTGCCCGAATTTCCGAACCGTCTATTGCCATGTGATCGTGGACCCCAAAAATAGTAGGAATGACCACTCGAACGACCCTGATCCATCACTTAGGCATTATTTGCCCAAAATCGATGATTTTTAATTAAAACAGGTCATTAATGACCAATAATAATTAAAAATCTCACAAACGCCTCGATCTTTTTGCATTCTGTAACTTGGAGGCTCATACGGGTCCCCTATAGATAATAATTGACCAAAATTGAAATTCTGGTCGCAACATTTTTTTGGGCCCATTTTTGGCCTGGTCAACCTAGTTTGACCAAGTCAAATCTGGTCAACAATGGTGCTAGCTGAATACCTGTATGCAATCATGAAGCGAAAGGCTTCCTTATACAAGTTAGTACATTACTAAACATCATAATAATAATATGGTGATAAAAAACTGCATTAAATCTCGGAAAATACAAGGCCCCAGGTGAGGTGGGCCCACCACATCCAAAAGACTCAACTGTTATGCACAACCTATAGACTTGACCACCTAGCTGACATTGGGTGATGTGGAATACATGGAGAAGGATAAGGGATGACAAGGATGAGGATCATGTGACCTTTTAGATAACTCGGGAAAGTAGGGTCCACTGAGATAAGTATACCATGACAAAACACGGGGAAAGGCGGTGCCTCACAAATGGGTAAAGTGCAGGGAAACCGCCACTGGTAATCTGACAAGTATCTCACAACTCACATCCGTGCTCGAAGACTCTGTGAGGTTCTTTTCTAGAGCCGCCACACTAGGTGTTCGGCAAATCGTAACTTGAGACTCTAGGGGACAATCTTGAGCTTGTCCCTTGCTCCCTCTCACCTCCTTGCCCCACAGGACTAGGTGAGAAAATAACCACTACAAATGCTGACATGTATGGCTGACCTGTGTCCATGTGTGTTTATAAACACATTGCATGGATTTTACAATGAGTTTCATACTTAGCCCTTTTTTTTGGCTAGATTTACATTTACAAAAAGCCTTTTTGGCTTGCTTTACATTTCTTCATTTCTTCAATTTACATCAAGGCCCTTTTGGGATACATACATATCTCAATAGATATAATCATGGTGCTCATATTGCATAGTAATGGGGGTGAGCAATACATGCTTCAATGACCAATGGGGAACATCGGTGAGGCTACACAATCCTAACTGCATTGCAACATCGGGGGCAGCCAACAAGAGAAAATCCCAGGTTTGAGAGTGCATCTTACACACTAAAGAGGCGGGGCAGAATAGACAGGGAATCATGGCGTACTTAGAGATCGATGGGGAAAGGGATCCTCAAAGTCACAAATCAGAATCCAAGTCGGGAAAGAATGTCATGTATGAGTCGGATGGATGGAGAAGGTGAAGGTGGATCCAAAGTCAACTGCCTAGGGGGACTAAATGACCAAGTCTATACCAGGAATAGGGGTGTAACCCAGTGTGCATATAACAAGATCCTACTAGGAAGGGGTGGACTGACATCACCAAGGGCCCAATCACATATCATAAAGGCTAGATCACCAAATCAATTATCATATGTAGAGTTAGTGTACTATCATGTATAAACAAGTCTAAGAAACAATCATGAGCAATATATATAAATGCAATACCTTCCGCACCATATACCTGTTGCTAAGGTTGTCTCTGAACTGGATCTTTGCTGAATTCGAGCACAAATAAACCAGCAATACTTTGTGATAGTCTCAATCAAAACAAGACTAGGCAACTGTCTCAATGGGTTCATATCAAAGCTTGGCATGGAAGGGTAACCCTGTGGTAAATGTTAAGTAACATGTTTGTACCACTGTACAACCAACTGTCCCCTCTGATATATCTGTGTTGGAGCCAAGGCCGCAGCTATGGTAAAAGCTGCGAATTTTGAGAAAAAAGCACAAGTATGGAAGAGTGCTAAGTTTTGAATAAGCGCCAATTTTGGGAAAGAAGAAGATGGTGCGCAGTACGGTGCCAGATGGATAATCTCAGCGTAGATTACGGACCGAAAATCGTGGAGCTCGCGCGCACGATAGAAGAGAATGAAGGTAGCCGAGTGGAAAGCCCAGCTACCACAATCAATGAAGCAATGGAGTAGAGGGCTCAGCTACCCTCATTTAAGGCTAAGTACAGAAGTTATGGTTGCTCGGATCAAGGAAGAGCAACGGACCAAAGCATTGAAGGCGAAGGACGAGGCCCCCATACCCGTAAGCTGCGCCGGAATTCATGGAGCCTGCAGGAAGCGGCGACATGACTGCAAGCGGCGCCTACAGTACACCTAGCCATGTGCGTGGTTAGGGTTTTTGGGGATTACTACTGGGAAAGGCCCACAGTTTTGTAAAGGTGAGACCGCCATGGCCACCTATATATATCTATAATTGTGAAGGGTAGATGTTAGTTGGTTAGCCAGTGGTCAGCTAGATAGTGAGCTAGCTAAGATAGTAGATACTGGATGTAAGAAGGATTGATCGAGTTGATCATCCTCTATTACGATCTTGTTGATTGTTTTCTACCGTGTTGCTAGAAAACAGGAGTTAGAGCTGGTTAGCAGTGAAGCTAATCCTTGAGTTACAGACAGTCGGAGTCGACATCTGAACTATTGTAACCTCTGGAGAGGAAGAGAATAGATCGAGAGAAGGGCTCCCAGCTGTGTGCGTGGAGTTTCCTGGAAAGATCTAAGGCTGCAGCTGTGTGCGCAGCATATTGTATAAGTCTATCATTTTCTGGTTAATATAAGATACTCTCGTGGACATGGTTTTCCCCGTGGAGGTGGACTTCATATTTCTCGTTGTTGCGATGTTGTGATTGAAATGATTGCCTGTTTCGAGTTTACTAACAAGCAAATACAGGAATATTGCATTACCTTTATGAATGTGTTGAGTAAATCAGTGAAGCTTCCTTGGGAACTATAATCGTTAAGGGTCGAAGGAATCGGTAAGACGACGTCGCCGTTGCGATAGGAGAACCTGTTGTTGCGACGAGCACGCAAGTGAAACTACGCATAGAATATCCGCGCAGAGGATAATTGGTCCTAGCGCAGGAGTGGAAGTACCGCGCAGTTCAGCTGCCGAGCAGGAGCTTGAGAGCTGTTGCACTCATAAGTCTGAAGAGGGTTCAGACATTCACCTTAGAGGAATCGTCCAAGAAGAGAGAACAGTCTCCGCGTCGCCTGGGTTAAGGAAACCTGATTCCTTAGCCTCCCCATAGCCACTTCGGGTGAGACCTCGAGCTTCCGCGCAGCTCGTTGCCGAGAGGGCCAGTGCGCCAAGGGGTTTTGTTGCTGCGCTTCATTAAAACCCGGGTCTGTCCAAAAAGCAGCCAACAAATGGTTCCGTTGCCGCGTGAATGAGACTTGTTATTTCAGCGACACGCGAGATCGAGGTGAAACCCAGAGAGAAAGGAGCCAACAAATGGTTCCGTTGCCGCGTGAATGAGACTTGTTATTTCAGCGACACGCGAGATCGAGGCGAAACCCAGAGAGAAAGGAGCCAACAAATGGTTCTGTTGCCTTGTGACTTGTTACTATGAGACTTGCTATTTTTGCGACGAAGAAGATTGTTGCTGAAGCCAACAAATGGTTCTGTTGCCTTGAGACTTGCTCAGCTAACAAATGTGTTACTGGAATCCTACAGCTACAGAAATTCAGGAGTGGTTCGATTTAAAGGCTAAAGAGTTCGCTGAACAAGAAAATAGAAGCTCTAGACTCCAGCCAGAAGAATGGTTGCAGAAGTATATCTATACTGACCTTCACGAAATTTTATTTGTCACATTTGCACTTGAGTTACATGCTTGGATAGCCAAGTTAGCAGATACTAGACCCACTGTGCATATTGATCGACCAGTCGCTTGGACCCCTGAGCTAGTCACTATTTTGAAGCGGGTAGACAATTCTGTGTCCTGCGTAGTAGACTTTTGGTTGAATAGTCTGCTGGAAGGTTTCATCACTGAGTTTGCAGTGGATACAAGAAAGAGTTTCAGTGAAGCTGAGAGGAGTTTCTTTCAAGCACATAGAGGTAAGTTCTTGAATTCTTTGAACTTATCGATTAAAATGCTTCTGTATGAAAAAGCAAAACTATGTATAGCTTCAAATGAATAGCATAGACAAGTAATGTCCGTAGACTCTGATAGTGACCCTGAAGTTATTGGTTGCACTCGTAGTGGAAAACGGTATAAAGTAGGCCTTGACCAACATTCTTTTGAGTCAAGCCCAGAAGACAGTCAAGTTCCTAGAGCAAGCCACATACAAAGACAAGGGAGCGCTCATATCCCTTACCACCCTTTTACACCGCAAAAGCCAGACGAAGCTCAGTATAATCCCGCAGTAACACCTTCTAGTAGCCCACACGGTACTTCTAGTACCTCTGTACCACCTTTGTTCGACCAGCCCAAAAGAACTGCTACAGCAGCTACACCTCAACCTAGCGCAAGAAAGATGGGTGATGACATGAAACTACCAACTTTTAGAGGAACAAGAATAGAAGACCCTGAGCAACACTGGTTCCTATGTGAAGCCATTTGGACAATTAAGCAAATTAATGATGATGCTGTTAAACTGGTTCAGTTAGCAACCACACTAAGAGAAAGAGCCTTAACTTGGTTCATGAAATACTCAGCAGCACAGAATAGAACGCTTGCTGAGGTAAGAAATGCAATGATTAGAGAATTCAAGAAACCTAAATCAGAATCACAGTGTATAACAGAGCTCAAAGACATCAAGCAGTTACCTACAGAGTCAGTATGGGACTTTGACCAAAAGTTCAAAGCCTTGATAGATCAAGTAAGCTTTGAGTTTGCACCACAACAGCATAAGGAATGGTTCATTGTTGCGCTGCTTCCACACATTAGACTTCCTCTTATGCAACAGAATCTCACTACTCAGGAACAAGCTCTAGAGATGGCTATGAAACTAGAAGCTTCACCAATTGCTGGAACAAGCAACGATGTTGCGCAGTTACAGAACCAATTAGCAAACTTAACCCTGCAAGTGCATGATATTAAGAAAGGCAAGGATGTTAAGGAAGAAATATGGTGTACAAAATGTAAAGCACAAGGTCATTCAAAGGACCACTGTCCCGTTTTCATAGAGTATATTGCAACTGGAGCACCTAACCCTTTACCACAGCCACAGGGGCCTTGGTGTGAAATCTGTAGAACTAGAGGTCATAGACCTCAAGAATGTCACTTACTTCAGAAATATGTACAAACTCCAAAGAATCTATATTGTAATTTCTGTAAATCAGTAGGCCATGATGAAAACAATTGCAGAGCATATGACCTTATGATGGAAAGGAAACATGATGTTTATAGAGTACAGTCAGAAGCACAAGGACCCGTAGCAGGTCCACAGTATGACCAAACTCGCGACGGCCGAACAGGAAATTACAGAGGCCGTGGACGCACAACAAATTTTGGCCGCGGAAGAGGCCAGATCACTTGTTATAATTGTGGAGCGCAAGGTCATTTTGCAAGAGATTGCAAAAACCCTACAACCCTTTGCAGATATTGTAAATCTTATGATCATATCATTGAAGAATGCCCTCAATTGATGACTAAAATGCAATCAAAGACGCCACAAGTCAACCAGAATATTCAATTGATTGGAGCAGAAAAAATGGAACCAGACCGTACAGTTAATATTGTGACGCGCAGTGGAACAACCACTGGTGCGCCAGAGTCGGGAACTGGAAAGCAAGCGACGCAATGGGTGCACCGCGCTAATATTAAACCAGCCCCACTTAATCTGCAGAAGCAAAAAGAAGCATTCAAGCAAGCCCAAGAGTATTTCTCAGATCCCAGAGCTTCAAGTTCTGTCGCAACTCCGCATAATGATATTAGATCGCAAGTGCTAAGACAAGACAACCTGGTACAAGAACAGGCCACTACATCCGGAAGGCCCGATGAAGAAGATGCACTAGGTACTGTCCATAATTTTCTAAGGAACTGCTTAAAGTTGTTGCGCAATGAAAAAGCAACTATGGAACTTCAACACCTATTGGATAAATGTCAACAATCTGCTTCGACCAACACGCCGCAGCGTGCTGTTCACCAGATTGGGAGTCACATTAGAACTGGAAAAGAGATGAGGCTCACAGCGCAGATTGGAGCATTTGAGATGGACGAAGTTATTTTAGATTTGGGCTCAGAAGTTAATGTTCTCACCATGCAGACATGGGAACAGATGGGAAGTCCTCAACTTACAAGATCCCCCATCCAGCTAAGACTCGCGAACCAGCAACGAGTCTCTCCATTGGGCAGATTACCCAATGTACCTATTGATATTGAGGGAGTAAGAAGTTCTGCAGACTTTGAAGTAATCAAAATCCTGGATGATAGTAGACCTTACCCAACACTTTTAGGTATAGACTGGGCATTTGATAATTTGGCTGTCATCAATTTAAAGAAAAGACAGATGACCTTCGAGGATGACCAGATTAGGGTCATTGCACCGCTTGATCCTATTCAAGGACCAAGGTATATAGAACCCATTCGGGCAGAAGAAGAAGCGCGCCAAATGGAAAGTTTGTATCAGATGACTGCTAGTCAGAGTGACTATGTCAATCCCACAGCAGATGGCCATATCAGCTGGCGATGCGATAGCTCGTGCACATCAAACTCAGATGCAGGATTGGAAAACTGGAAGAATCGCTTACATGAGGTTTCTACAAGACGTTGCGCCATGATGACTAAATCCATTCGATGGATTGGCACAGAATTGACTGACACTCCAATTTTTGATGGTTTAACTAACGTAAGTGAATTCATACAGGCATATGAACAACAGCTTCCAGAACAGCAGCGCATACAGGCATTAGATGTATCACTACGCGCTACACCCACAAGATGGTGGGGTGCGCATAAAGAGAATATTCTCACATGGCAAGACTGTCGCAGACTGATACTGCGCAGATTCCAGGACACTACAGCAGAAGTGTCGCGCAAATATGAGGGACAGAGTGACCCCAGGTCACACATTGAAGCATGCATTCAGCAATGGTCGGATATTCCGGACGATGAGTGGGTTCACCTATTCATCCACACATTGGACACAGTTCCAAGGAACTGGTACACTGAAACAGAATTGCGCAGAGGCACTCTTACTTGGCCTCTTATGATAGAAAGTTTTCAACTTACCTTCAGCTTTGAGTCAGAGCATCCGAGTATTGATCAGGCTCTGAAGTGTATTAAAAAGAAGGTATTTGAACCATGTCTATTACCAGAATATTCCCAACCAGATTGGGCTGTTCAGATAGAACATGCCCTGGAATGCTATAATTTCACCACTGGAGAAGAGGAGGATGATCCTCGCAACATCAATATCCCAAAATCAGAAGGGACGCGCAATGTTGAAGGTCCTCAGCTTGATATCCCTGCCATTACAGAACACATCAAGCTGAAAAAGGTTAACATTGGTACAGAAGCCGAACCCAAGTTTGCTTCTATAGGAGACTATTGGGATGATGAAACTGTTGGGCATATTTCAGATTTATTACGTGACTACCAGGATATCTTTCCTACCAAGTTCACAGAAATGAAAGGCATCCTAGGAGACTTAGGAGTGATGCGCATACCTCTGAAACCAGATGCCAAGCCAGTAAAGCAGCGCCCATACAGGTTGAACCCGCGCTATAAAGAAAAAGTCAAAGAAGAAATTGACAAGATGCTCGCAGCAAGTATTATTGAGCCAGTAGAAGAAAGCGATTGGATTAGCCCTATGGTTGTACAAGAGAAAAAGACAAAAGGTGAAATAAGAATTTGCGTGGACCTGCGCAAACTCAATGACGCATCAGCGCATGATCCATTTCCTACACCCTTTACAGATGAAGTGCTTGATAATGTTGGAGGGAAAGAGGCTTACTCCTTCACTGATGGATTTTTGGGATACCATCAGATCAGAATCCATCCAGACGACCGCCATAAGACTACTTTTGCGACTGAATGGGGCTCATTCCAGTACACGGTAATGCCCTTTGGTCTTAAAAACGCTCCTGCTATCTTCTCTAGAGTCGTTGTTGCTGTTTTTAAAGAATTCATCCATAAGTTCTTAGAAGTCTATTTTGATGACTGGACTGTATTTGGCTTATTAAAGAACCATATAGCGAACCTGCGAATGATGTTAGAAAAATGTAGACAGCATCAGATTTCCCTTAACTTGAAAAAATGTATCTTCTGTGCTCCTTTTGGTATTTTGTTGGGTCATATTGTATGCAGACAAGGACTCCTGATGGATCCTGCGAAGGTTGCCATCATTGCTAATTTACCTGCGCCCAACTCAGTCAAACAATTGCGCACTACATTGGGACATACTGGATACTACAGAAAATTTATCAAAGGTTATGCAAAGATCACAACACCTATGGAAAGATTGCTGAAAAAGGATTCGAAATTCCAATGGACAGAGGAATGCCAACAGAGTTTGGACACACTTAAAGACAAGATGATCACTGCGCCAATTCTAGTTTTCCCAGACTGGAATAAACCCTTTCATGTTCATGTCGATGCTTCTTCCATAGCATTGGGGATCGTACTTACACAACCAGGAAAAGGAGGTATCGATCACCCCATTGCTTACTCTAGCCGAAAGTTGTCCACAGCCGAGTAGAACTACACTACTACAGAGAGAGAAGGACTAGCTATGGTGTACGCCCTACAGAAGTTCAGACACTACTTACTGGGCGCACATTTTAAAATGTATACTGACCATTCTGCTTTGAAATACTTGGTCAATAAGCCAGTGTTAGGGGGAAGAATTTGCAGATGGCTACTGCTCTTTCAAGAATATGATTTTGAGGTTATTGTAAAGCCAGGTAGATTGAATGCAGGACCTGACCACTTATCTAGGATTGAGTCAGGAGAGGAACCTACAAGTCTGGAGGACAATCTGCCTGACGCGCAGTTGTTCTCTATTCAAGCAGCAGATGAATATTATTCTGATATCCTTGAGTTTCTTACTACTGGACAAGCGCCAGTTGAGTTTACAATCCAGCAGAAGAAACAACTTGTCATCAAAGCCGCAGACTTCACTTTGATAGCAGGCCAACTTTATAAGTTGGGCCCCGATGAAGTCTTGCGCAGATGTATCCTACCGCATGAAAAGAACTCTATCATCGCAGAAGCGCACTCAGGCACCGCAGGAGGCCATTTCGCAGGAAAGCCGACTGCTCAGAAGATCTTAGCCGCAGGTCTTTGGTGGCCGACATTGCATAAGGATACTAAGGAATTCTGCAAATGTTGCGATGTGTGCCAGCGAACAGGAAAACCTTCAAGAAGAGATGAAATGCCGCTAAGACCTCAGATAACACTACGTGCTTTTGATAAATGGGCCATTGATTTTGTAGGTCCTATCAACCCTCCAGGAAAAAGAACCGGCGCAAGATACATCATCACAACTACTGAATACCTCACCAGATGGGCTGAGGCTAAGCCAGTTAAGAACTGCGACGCTGCCACGGCCGCGCAGTTCATTTTTGAGAATATTATCACTAGATTTGGATGTCCACTGATTCTAATGAGTGATCAGGGTACACATTTCCTCAATGACACTATAGAAGCCCTTACTGAAGAATTCCAAATTAGTCACCATAAGAGTACACCCTACCATCCTCAAGCTAATGGCATGGTGGAGGCATTCAATAAAATTCTTGAGAATGCCCTAACGAAGATCTGTAATCAACAAAGAGATGATTGGGACCTTAGAGTCACAGCTGTATTATGGGCTTACAGAACCACATGCAAGAAATTAACAGGCCACACACCTTTCAGTTTGGTGTATGGACAAGAAGCAGTTATGCCTATGGAATACATTATTCCCAGTCTCAGAATTGCGCAAATTACAGAAATGACAGATCCTGATACTATGAGCGCAAGACTCTCACAACTGCTTGCCTTAGAAGAAGACAGACTCTTAGCTGGATTCCATCAACAGGTACAGAAGGCAAGACAGAAAGCTTGGCATGACAGGCATATTAAGAATAAAGTCTTTCAGGAACGAGACTTGGTACTCCTCTATGACAGTAAATTCACCAAGTTTCCAGGCAAGTTTCGTATACATTGGTTAGGCCCTTTTCAGGTAATAAAAATAACAGAAGGAGGAGCAGTTCAGCTTGTGAAGCTGAATGGAGAAGTACTGCCTACAAAGATCAACGGGAGTCGGCTCAAGCTTTACCGCGACGGCCACTCCGCCCTGTCGACTTAAATAGCTGCTCAAAGAAATGCAGATGTCCAGTGTAGTTGAAAGAGGCATCGCATTATCAGTCTACACGGAAGTTGCGAGACACTCAGTCTCCGGCTTCCCGCGCAGTTCCTAGAAACATCCGCGCATACCGAATAAAAATTTGGGATTGAGTGAGCTTATATTTGCGCTCTTGCGAAGGTTCTCCCCGGACCGTTGAACTGTCGCTCTTGCGAAGTTCCCTGTGATAATTTGCCGCTTGAAGAAGTTTTGTTGTGGACCCCTATAGGCACAGTTTCCTAAGTTGAAATGACCCGCCGAAAAATTTGAATTACAGCAGTTATGTAGCTGCGTCTGAATAAATGAAGGATAAACCCGCCATTTAAGTATAGCCGCTCTGACAGATTCGGCTTAATCTCCGTAAGATTTGCATTTAAACCATGTGCCGGAAAGTTTTAGCTTCTCCCGGAAGCCTGTCAGAGCCCGTCCATCACAGTAAATGCACCGCAGAGGCGAGGGGGATCGTAGGGTTGTCAACTCATGCATAGCCGCCTATAGCTAGTAGCCCCACTTGCCCGCATTTACTATCACCTTAGCTATAAATACCCCACACTTGTATAATTTCAGGTTACTTTTCTCGAGCTGCATAGTCTTGTTTGAGAATCTAAGCCATTGTTTTCAGAGCCGAGTTGTGCAGAGCGCTTCCTTTGTTGTCAGTGTTCATATCCCACGCTGTTCCGCTGTTTCTGTCCTAGTTCTTGTTACCTATACCCGTTCACGACGGAGAACCTGTCGACTGAAGAAGTTGTTCGTCAATTCCTGCGCCGAGGCCTAGATTTCGGCATGACTACCCCCGTGACGGCTTCGACTTATGTACATCCTGGTTATCAGGATCCCAGACAATCTCCGGCCACAAGAGCATCTCAGCCACAGCCAGAAGAGCCCGTTCCAGAGCCGTTGGCCACTATGGTGAATTATATTCCGCCGCGTCCAGAAGATGCACCAGAGGTGCATATTCCGAAAAATGCAAAGTATCCACTTCCGTTACCTCCACTACCGGCTGGCGTGCGAATAGAAGGGCCCTTGCTCGGACACCTTCCACTGGTCAAGTTCTCTAATTTCAACCTAGGAGACTATAAAACGTATCCTCAGTTCCAGCTAGACCGATATCTGACGTTAGTGCATAATCCCACCAGAAAGGTTGACGAATTCATCCCGAAGGGATTTGCAGCAAATCTTGAGCGCCCTGGACTCCTGAACCTGTTAAAGCTACCACATTTCGGGCGTAGCAATGAAGTGAACGAAGTCGTTAAAACACTGCTATCTTGCGTTCATGGAGGTTACCTTTGGCTCGGGAGGCCAATCGATTTAAATGTCGATTTGATTCATCGCATTACTGGCCTGTCTAAGGTTGGTAAGGATCCCAATATCCATTTTATGGGAAAGGAGAAGGATAGAAAACTGGCTGCAAAGCTGGTCCAGAAATACAACCTTACAAGAGGAGGTCGGGCTTATGACCTCACAATAGTAGAAGACGAAGCACTTAGATTTACAGGAAGTCTGCTCGCAGGCAGACTTCTCACGAAGTGCAGACCGAAGGAAGTTACTGGAGCTGTCGTGGAACTTGCCATCGCAGCTGCGGAGGGAGAGCAGTACAACTGGTGCCTCTTCCTCCTCAATTCTTTTTTGGAAGACTGCCGGAACGTTCAAGATAACCCCGGTCAGTCATTCCATTTTTCTTGGATTTTAATTTTATGTGCTCTCGTCGGGTGGAAGGAGCCCCCGAACACTCAGTTCCTTCCGTGCCGCGCAGGAGAACCTGCCGGAATCCGCTATGTTAATCTTTGGGAATCTCCTAATCCCGCAAAGCGCAAGATGAACTGCGCTGTATTTTGTGAATACTACTATCTCCTCAGAGATACCATTCAGGAAATGCCAAGGCTGAGTGAGGAGACAGCGAGGATATATGAAGGAAAGTTGGCCTTTACTGCCGACTTACATCAACTTTACCTCCGTCCCTGCGGCATTCAGGAGGAATGGGCCGTAGGCCTTTACAGGATGACCACAGAAGATGTCGAAGAAACTATCAAGTCTTGGTCGGATGAATGGAGAGAAGCCGCCGACATCGCATCCGCGATGCCACCCGCCGCTGCGCAAGAGAAGGATAAGGGCAAGGAAGCCCCTGAGCAAAGAAGTGATGAAGGCTCGACAGAGCCGGCGACCAAGAAACAAAAGGTGTCGCATCCCTCTGAGGCCATTCCCTCGGGGATCGACCAGTATCTGAAAGAGCAATTTCGTGAGCTGCGCAACACGCACGCTCACATCAGAAGTGCTCTAGATCTGCAGTTTGTGGAAATAAAAGGTCTCGCAGGAAGGATTGCGCAGACCCATGCGCCAGCATCTACTTCGCAGGCGCCACAAGAAATTCCAAGTACCGAGCGAGTTGAAGAACTCATAGAAAGGCATACTGTCGTGCATATTCCGCCTACGAGCATGACACTTCCGGATCCTCTAGCTGCACTACAGGTAAGCGCCGTTGGGCCCGTTGAAATAAATTTGTCTCTAATTCCTATAGAGACTCTACAGCTAGTGCATGAGAAAGTTTCTCTTGAGTTGAGAGCTAGAGAGCTCTCTACATTCCAGGAAAATCAACGACTGCAATCGCAGGAGATAGAGCTGAAGGCAAGCCATAAGAATATCTCCGAGAAACTCGCACTTTATGAGGCGCAAGACATCAGCATCAGAAACGCAGTGGATGAGATCGCCCAGGAATTGTCGGCTTGCGAGATTCAACCAGACCTCCCTCTGGTTGAGAAAGTTCAAATTATTGGAGGAAGGGTGAAAACCCTGGAGCATGAAATAGTTGCTATGGCTGAGGGCCATAGAACCCAAATCGCTGAGCTAGAAGCTCGTGTTGCCGCGCAGTTTATAGATGATGCGCAGGAACAATTTGAAGCGCTGAGCAGAGCTTCCACACAGATGAAAGACAGAATACAGGAAGCCGAGAACCTGATGAGCCAAGCTATGGAAGCTTGGACGGAGCTTGAGAAGCTCCCTTTTAAAGTTGGTCTTTTGGAACAGGTGCAAGCCGCAGAACAGTCCCTAACTGTTCTGACTGAAGAAGCTAAGGCCTTAACAGGCTTACCAAAAATGAAGAAAATGAGTGAAGTGCGCAGAATGCAACAGCAACTGCACAAGCTCAGAACTGAAGATGAGAAGCTCACCAACAGCATTCAGCCATTCATGGATGAGTATGCTGACATCGTTGGCCAAGTCGAGGCAAAAATCAAAGAAATTGCTGAATCTCAAGAGGTGATTGATGCCATCACTAAAGAAGAAGCCACTGCAGAAACGGTGCAGACTGCTGTGGAATGTGTCGATGAATTGGACTCCGCCATTGCGCAGTGGAAGAAAACATTTGCGGAGACCCAAGCAAAAGCAGATGCACAAGTAAAGCGACCACGTGCTAGTGCGAGTGGCTCGAGGGCGAGCCACAAGTAAGTGTTAGGGGCCTGTTGGAGCCAAGGCCGCAGCTATGGTAAAAGCTGCCAATTTTGAGGAAAAAGCACAAGTATGGAAGAGTGCTAAGTTTTGAATAAGCGCCAATTTTGGGAAAGAAGAAGACGGTGCGCAGTACGATGCCAGATGGATAATCTCAGCGTAGATTACGGACCGGAAATCGTGGAGCTCGCGCGCACGACAGAAGATAATGAAGGTAGCCGAGTGGAAATCCCAGCTACCACAATCAATGAAGCAATGGAGTAGAGGGCTCAACTACCCTCATTTAAGGCTAAGTACAGAAGTTATGGTTGCTCGGATCAAGGAAGAGCAACGGACCAAAGCATTGAAGGCGAAGGACGAGGCACCCATACCCGTAAGCTGCGCCGGAATTCATGGAGCCTGCAGGAAGCGACGACATGACTGCAAGCGGTGCCTACAGTACACCTAGCCATGTGCGTGGTTAGGGTTTTTGGGGATTACTGCTGGGAAAGGCCCACAGTTTTGTAAAGGTGCGACCGCCATGGCCACCTATATATATGTATAATTGTGAAGGGTAGATGTTAGTTGGTTAGCCAGTAGTCAGCTAGATAGTGAGCTAGCTAAGATAGTAGATACTGGATGTAAGAAGGATTGATCGAGTTGATCATCCTCTATTACGATCTTGTTGATTGTTTTCTACCGTGTTGCTAGAAAACAGGAGTTAGAGCTGGTTAGCAGTGAAGCTAATCCTTGAGTTACAGACAGTCGGAGTCGACGTCTGAACTATTGTAACCTCTGGAGAGGAAGAGAATAGATCGAGAGAAGGGCTCCCAGCTGTGTGCGTGGAGTTTCCTGGAAAGATCTAAGGCTGCAGCTGTGTGCGCAGCATATTATATAAGTCTATCATTTTCTGGTTAATATAAGATACTTCCGTGGACGTGGTTTTCCCCGTGGAGGTGGACTTCATATTTCTCGTTGTTGCGATGTTGTGATTGAAATGATTGCCTGTTTCGAGTTTACTAATAAGCAAATACAGGAATATTGCATTACCTTTATGAATGTGTTGAGTAAATCAGTGAAGCTTCCTTGGGAACTATAATCGTTAAGGGTCGAAGGAATCGGTAAGACGATGTCGCCGTTGCGATAGGAGAACCTGTTACTGCGACGAGCACGCAAGTGAAACTACGCATAGAATATCAGCGCAGAGGATAATTGGTCCTAGCGCAGGAGTGGAAGTACCGCGCAGTTCAGTTGCCGAGCAGGAGCTTGAGAGCTGTTGCGCTCATAAGTCTGAAGAGGGTTCAGACATTCGCCTTAGAGGAATCGTCCAAGAAGAGAGAACAGTCTCCGCGTCGCTTGGGTTAAGGAAACCTGATTCCTTAGCCTCCCCATAGCCACTTCGGGTAAGACCTCGAGCTGCCGCGCAGCTCGTTGCCGAGAGGGCCAGTGCGCCAAGGGGTTTTGTTGCTGCGCTTCATTAAAACCCGGGTCTGTCCAAAAAGCAGCCAACAATCTGCTCGGGGCAATCTGAACAAAACTGTATGCCTCCTCTGAAGGCATCGAATCTATGATCTGGAAAAAAAAGTACTGTGCGGTCCTAGGCCGCACAGTCTGCAGTATGGTAGCTCCAGCTAACATAGATGTGATAACACTCTCACCATCACAACGTTGTGGGTCGATCCTTCCATGTTCTTTCTGCTATTTTTTTTATCTTTAATTCAGAAATGCAATAGCACTTGAAATCAAATATCAATCATACACATAAGCAATCACATTCGACACATGAATTTACCCTAGGGAAACCCTCTATGACTTGAGGGGGGAAAGCCTAGCAAAACCTTCCTTAGTATATTGATAGATAGTAGAGAATGTATTTTACATCAATCACCCCCGGTGTAATTGCAGAGCAAGAGAAATATAAAGAAGAGAGACTTGAATAATATCCTGCACAAATAGAAGCGCCTTGCCTTCAAGGGAGAAGAGGGTCCACTTCACATTGAATTCATCAATCCTGTATAACATATTTATACATTCTTCACATGCATCGGCTTCTATTTTTATCTTCCGACTTCAGTATGAAATCACCCTCCATCTAGATGTATCAATATTGCATGAAGAAGAGCACCCCACTTCTCATGCAGTGCATTTACTCACTAAACTGAGTCTTAGTATGAACTCTCCCCTTAACTAAAAGCTTTCCCACTTAGTTAGGTGGCTAACTTAAGTGTCGTCATGCAAGTCGCAACTCAAGTGTCATCTTTTAGTTTAACATAAATGTCTTCATGCAATAACACTTAGTTAACTAGATCTTATTTTTTATCACTTAGTTAACTCTGTTAACCGATTCATTCTTGTTATCATCACTATAGTGATCAATTCGAGTTCTCCTTTGATTCACCGAGGTCTTCACTGAAGTTTAACAATTCAAATTCTCTCTTAATTAATTCTTTTATGTGCAATTCGAATTCTCTCATATCTTGTCACATATTATCTTTATCTCTTGTCTTATCTGCATGGTCCACATGTGCTAGCTTAATTATCGTATCAAATATACTAAGGAGATTTTCCCAATGATGTGATCATATTGTCCTACTATCGTTCCAAGTGGTTATATGCTAAAGTAATCCACTTTAGGGGTGGCCAGTCTCTATAGGAGACTTAATAGCTCAACCATGGTTAGTAGTACATCACACACCATTCATGCTTCAACACGAAAAGCATTACCTCAACACATGAGGCACCACATCAACACATGAGGATATGTCTTGATACACAAGACCTTAGCCTTGCCAAGCAAGACTATACAACATCATCACTTTGTCATACAAATAACTTACCTCAACGCATGAGGCTTAACCTTTACACATAAGGCTTATTCATTCTTGAGTCCAACTCAACAATCTACTCCAAGTTTCCTGAGTCCAACTTAGGCTCCCGAAGGCACTACCTCGACACACGAGGCTCAATCTTGGTGCACAAGATTGACTTGGAGAATGACTCATGATGTTGTAAATTTAACACGTTCATCTCATCTCCTCCGATAGCAAATATACAACCACATCATCAATCTTCAATGTGGTATTATTGCTTCCAATAGCCACGACTAGGTTATCCCATGAGTCTAGCAAAGAACACAATAGACTAATACATTTCTCCTCCTCAGTGATTTAATATCCACGAATAACAACTGACTAATCACAGTGTTGGACACATTTAGGTGCTCTATAACCGAGTCGCCCTCATTCATCCTCCAAAAGGTATAACTTCTTTCGAAGAAACAACTTGTTAATTAAGGATCTTGACTGGTACAAGTTCCCCAACTTTTCCCACAATTTCTTTGCAGTGTCTTCTCCCGAGACATTCAACAATACATAATTTGCTAAGAAAAGTCGAATTAGACTCCTTGCTTTCCTGTCAATTTTTTGCCAATATTCCTTCTACATACCTATTGGAGTTGTTTCGAGGTCAACAACAATCCATTCCTCTCAATCTACGAGGAGATCCTCCATTTTAAGCTTCCAAAGCTCAAAATTTTGTCCATTAAGCTTTTCAATTTCTATCCTTGAATTGTTGGCTATTTTCAACTATGAATCAGTGTTCTAGAACTCCCACTGAAACTAGGTATACTCCAGATCCAGGACCAAACCAAACCCTCAACAACAAAGGTGTCCCCTTGAAGCCAAATATAGCTTTAATACCATGCCAAGGATTTCGATACCTTTTACAGTGCTTATGCATAATGAATCTAACAATTAGATATAACAAAATGTAACTATGGCATAAACACAGTCACATAACACACATAAGTTTATATTGGAAAACCATTTAGAGGGAAAACCAACAAACTAGTGAGTTTTATCGTTCATCTATTAGCAACATTCTTAACTAGTACAAACTAGTGAGTTTTATCGTCCATCTATTTACTAGATCGCAACATCTCAAGCGTGAATTCACTACACTCTACTTCTTTTCTCATTCTGGTACACATAACCTGTTTCATTACATCATATTTATAGATGCAACATACACACTAGCTCATAATACCTGAGTTAGTTACAACCAATTGATCCATCAATGGTGATCCATAACTTCCTACTTGAATACAATTTTTTTGTTACAATTGACTTGACTGATTCAACCTTAGTCAATGACCCATTGAGCTTCTTGTCGTCTAAGTGTTTGTTGAATTCCTGCCCACTTTTAGGCTTACAACTTCCCATCATCCAAAAGTGGTCATCAATCAATTGACTATTCTAGTCCTCCAGTTGACCAGACTTCCATCATTTGTCGACTTCAGTTCTAGTTGACTTCTTAATCAGCGGACTATCAACTTTGACTGTCGATTTCCATGCAAAGAATATAACATACCCAACAAGGCAAAAATTTCTAGACCCTTCTAGTGTATTTTGGTTCCTTTTGGAACCCTCATATGTATTGTATTGAAGGGCAATGACCCCTCAACATTGTAATACAAGAGAAATAGAAGAAAGCATTGCCTCTAGGGATGCGGGGGCAAGGTTCCTGAGGAAAAATTTCTAGTCTGTTCTAGTGTGTTTTGGTTCCTTTTGGAACCCTCATATGTATTGTATAAAAGGGAAATGAGCCCTTGGCATTGTAATACAAGAGAGATAGAAGAAAGCATTGTGATTTTTTTGTTGAGTAATAATAAAAGATCGAAGCTGCCATTACCCCGTGGTTTTACCTGCATATAGTAGGGTTTCCATGTTCTATTGTTGTTAATTTTTGAGCATTAATTCAACACACTCTAGGATCTTTACTGAGAGAATAACATGTATAGCATATCAAGTATAACAATGCATATCAATCACACCAAGCAATCACATGAGACAGTAGACACACAGAGTTTCACTGGGGAAAACTATAAAGGTGAAAAACCCCACAACTTCCTTAGAGATAGAAAGAGCAATGATACAACAAAAGTACAATAGATAGTCTTCTCCTAGCAGCTACTCCTCCTCCTCAACTAGTGCGCCACTTTTCGAGTGATGTAGGAGTGAATAATGAGATGAACAAAATAGAGATCTCTCGCTCTCTATTTATACATGACCTGTCCTGCCCAATAACCTAGCAGGGCCGACTTGTCTAACTCAGTCTAATAACCCATGGTTAAACTAATCAGAGCCGACCCCACACTTGGTGGTCTAATAACCCATCACTGCAAGTTACGACACTTGCGACACTTGTCAATACAAATGATGACACTTCCGTATAGAGGAATAATAACATCTCTATAGGAGTACAATATACATGGGTGAAATACATTCTGAAGTTACATATACATCAACAATTGTTATTGTTGTTTTCTTTTGTTTTTATATTTTTCTAACACAAAGAAACAAGTTGAAATTGCAACAAATGATGCTAGGAAAGAATAAACCCTGAAGAAAAATGAAGTGAAGGAGAAAGATTAAGCTTAAGTTGCTTAGAATAAGAGGGAAGTTGAAGAAAGAGCTAAAGTTGAAGTAAACGAAAAAAGAAAAGTAGAAGAAGAGGTAGTAGCAAGAACTAGAACTCGAAGCTAAGGCCAAAAATGAAGCTAACATAATGAAGGATGAAGCAAAGAAACTAGAAGCACAAAGGTAGAAAGAAGAAGAAGAACAAAAAAGAAAAGAACTTGACATAAGAGATGAGGAACAAAGGAGGTTAGAAGGGGAAGACAGAAAGAAAAACTAGGATGATATTGGAAGTGGAGCAAGAGGGAATGGAGAAGAAGAACAAGAGCATCAAATTGATCATCCTCAAACAAATGTTCCCAAGACAAACATCATTGATGACACACACATCACTACTGATGGTGATGCTCCTAAAACATAGGATAGCACCCTCAATAAAAAGAGGACCAACATTGAGGATCAAGACCCTTTTCCCATGAAAGAGTTATTTAGAAGTGAAACTTTTGCAAGCGATTTCAGTCCCAGTATGGTGGCAAGAGGAGAAGGTCCCATTCCTACACCTCTTGTGTAATATCCCAATTTTGACCCTATTGCATTAAAATTGTAAATGATGTAAATATCATTATTAAATCATGGTGAGGAGCTCAAGGCCAAGGCCCCACCATTGATTTAGCGTTTTATGTATCGACAATTAAAAATCGATGCATATGGTTCTTGTGCTAGCTATGCACAATATAAATTAAGACATCATGTAAATATGAATTTTTAATGAAATACCACAACTAGCTATGCAATGCAACACGAGATGGGGGCATGATTCTACAAGGAAGAGGGAGGGAAATTATTCAAACCCTTGAGCCAATGGTGTAAGCCAAATGTCAATGAATGAACCCATAAACCCTCAACTACCTATTTTGACTTATGCACCCAATCATTTAATCCTTCCAAGAGTTGGTTGAGGTAGTTAATGCCTTGGGATTGGAGAGGTATGGCAGCCAATTTCGTGCATGGGCAAGCCATCAACCTGGGAAAACGTATTTTTGCTTCTTTGGCAAGAAAACACCCACGAAATGGTGCCCAAAGCCATTTCTTCACCCATGGTCTTTGCTCTCTCACACAGTTTGAGCTAGCTGGGGCTTTCTCCTTCACGTTTTCCATCATTTTCCTGCATTTTCCATAGTTGGGAACTCGTTTTTGTATTGCACAGTGGCTGGGAGGAAGGTAGCCACGATTTGGGGGATTAGAGAGGTCATTCCGCCCCCTTGAATGCCCATGAACATTTTCTAAAAATGAATTTGCTTCCCCAAGGATGATTCCCCATCTACTAGTTCGTTTTTGGTTGCCCACGTTTTTCTTCTTACCCAGCACTGGTGATTTTGCTGTTGTGTGCATCCCTGTTTTGGTTTGAACTTGTGAGCAAGAATTAGGAGTGGAAGTGGACCAAAATTGGCTTGATAAACCTAGTGAGGAGGTAACCTCTCAAGAAGATCAAAGGGCTAATTGCTCTTCTATGCACACCTTGAATAACACTAGAATGGAAGGTATGGCCTAAGGGACTGTATAGTAGTGAAGGGAATACTTCCTTGGGCCAGGTGTGTAGGTATTGTGGGGACCAAGCTAGATAGATCTTGCAGAGGGTGTCCATATCTCTATGGTTGAGCTCACTAGCTTAGCAATTCTCCCTTTCCATTGCCTTAGCAGCATGGTAAACCCAACTGTAGATTGGCTTGGCTGATTTTGGTGCATATTGGGCTATGTGTGAGTCTGTTGTTCCCTTTTTCCTTGTAGAGATCATGCCCAGCTCGGGGGTGGCAGTTGTGTTGAGAGATTGATGATCACAACTGGCCTATGGTTGGGTGGAACGTTGTAGTTGCATAGCCAATTGCTCAAGACTACTTTGTTTTAAGATAAGTACTCTCTTGCGTGAACTCTGCAATGTATTTATTTGATGACTATCATGAATATCTTGAATGTATGATAGATGTGTAATTGAATTTACTTCCGTTGTGTATCTTACATTTATACATTTGCATATGTCTTTTTATATTATTTGAATCTTTATTTAGTAATCATGGGGCCAGATGCCTAGTTTTAGCATCACGTTCTCTCCATCGCACTGGTATGATGGGAGGGGACGTGACATCTTGACGAAGTAGCTAACTTGGATATTTTCTTGTTATATAAGTAGGGAAAGCAAGTGACTAGACATAAACATAAACACAAGAAATTGGTTTGGATTTAGAAGTCATAGTTACTACTGAAATTGTAGTTATGGATACCACAAGAATTAGTCTCACATCCCTTTCTTGTGCTACCTTAGCTCGTGCACAAGAAAATGCACATAAAGATATGAATATTGAGAAAAAGACCAAAGATTATGAAAGAAAGATTGTCTTGCTAGAGAATCAAGTAGAATGATTCACATCCATTCAATATAAACTTTTGAATTCATGGAACATGAATTCCAAGTACAAAATGAGCTAAATTCAGTCCAAGAGAGTTCTACTCTAGAGCTCAACATTTGTAGGCACAAAGACAAAGTATGGTTGATGTCATGAGTCACATTCAAAGATGGAAGCTTCCATATGAGAAGGCCAAGCTTTAGTTCAATAGTGTAAAGTGATGGAAATCTTCATGTCCAATGTTCCTCTTGAAATCCCTATTATCCCTAAGGATGCTCTATTATAAATGGAGTTCAACCTCAAAAATTAGAAGGCATCCATTGATAATTCCATAGGAGGAATTAAACATGAAATTGAAGATCTCAACACCATGTGGCCGGTAACCGAGAACATTACAAGCACTTGTCATTTTCCCTCTTTTGGTTAAAGATAGTCCATATCCACAACCATAGTTAATTAATTAATTGGAGGGTCATACAATTTCAAATAGGAAAAGCATTCAAATGATCTCTATTGTATATGAGCATGTGATTCAAAATTTTATTGAGGATCCTACAAAGGATATCACGTTGATTAGAACAATGCTTCCCATTCTAGAGAAATTCAAGAAAATGATGAGCCTAAGCATTGCCTCTTACAAGGCTCATGTTAGGAAGCATAACTTTCCTGAGTAGTAAGCACTTAATGTGACCTTTTAGGCTTGGGAAAAATTCATCATCAAATATAAAAGAAAGAGAGTTAAAGAGGAAACCCAAAAGTGAGCAAAATAGGAAGCCCAAAAGCAAACCAATGAGCTCAATGCACTTAAAGAGAATTCTCCAAGTATGAATGATCAAATAGATGATGTGAATAGTCAAGAAGGGGAACCAAAGTGATTGGTCTCCCCTATCTTTTGTGTATAAATGTGTTAAGTTCAATATATAACATGCTTTTTGCTATGTATTGTAAGCTATTTTTGATTCTTAAGTAAGAAGCTAAGGCTGGCCACTTTTGGAGACTCATTATGATATGTGTGTTTGGAACTACTTCCTTTTCTGCTTATGCTAGAATGGTAGTAAGTTTTTTGTTTTTGTTGTAGACTACTCCCATGCAGATAATGTTTACCTCTTGATGTTTCTTTTTATTTTTTTGTTAACTATGAATGTGAGATTGTTGCTAGTTATTACATCGAAGGCTTTCCTGATTGCCATAATTAGTTGATTATAATATTTCAACCATCAAATTGCAGTACACTACTTTTTATGTATTTAATGGAAATAATCATGTTCATCTTATGTTCAAACTTTGTTCTCAAATCCTAGTTAGGCAAGTAACTAGGGCTGCATTCTATTTTTAAAATACGATTGCATTTAGGATTTAAACACTTGGAAAATCATAGTTATCTTTATATTGGCAATTGGGCCAACATAGTGGAGGAGTTTACTATTTCAAATGAAGAAAGGGCTAATTGGGCCCTAGCTTTGGGTGAACTACCTTAAGTTTACAATGGGCATTTGCTTGTGTCAACATTTGAGAAATTAACCTAGAGTTTGACATTACTAACTTTTAACCACTTCAAACCATTGCATGTTACTAATTGGAGGGTCATGTCTTCTCCCATTATACAAATGAACTCCCCCATGAATTCTAATGATAACTCCCTACCTCCATTAACCCAATCAAGTTCTCTCTAAGGCTTCTACCTTGATTACTCAATTGATCATGCCATTAATTTGTACTATGTTTTCTTGCCATGCCTAGGCCATGGTATACCCTTTCTGATTGCATTGAAGGCTACATGCGGCATGGCCAAATTAGGAAATTAGTGATATTTGTTTTTTATTTTATGTTGTTTGACAAATGAAGCTTAATCTAACAAATGTTGCTACTTTAATAGGGATTTATGTATTTCCAATAGCCCTTTCAACTAATAAAAATTCAAAATTTTGAAATTTTAAATTATGATTTTTTTTTTAGATTTCAAAAGATCTACTTAATATGTTATTTTTCAATACTATTGAAACACTTTACAAAAATATATGTTAAAACATTAGAGTAATTCAAAGCAAATGCACTTTGGCTTTTATACGAAAAGCACATTCCTTACTATAACAAGGATTAATAAGTAGGCATTGGCATTTTTTTTTATGTTAAAGATAGGTGTTTAGAAGTGTTCCAATATGTGAACATCTTCATTTATCATGTTTTATTATTATTTGTTATTTCTCTAATTAACCTTCAGTTTCTAGGGGGTATGAGGTCCATAGACTCACAACATCGGGATATGAGGTCCATAGACTCACAACATCGCTTAAACTTATTTCTACTGAGTGTGTCAATGCATTTGCAATATTTTATAGTTTCAACTTTCTCTCCAATATAACCTTTTTTCAATGTCAAAATTCTATGAATTATACAAAATTATATAAATTGTTTATTCAATTACATTTTGTTGAATTCCATGCTTTGCATTTTTGTTTAGATGTGTTAGCTAGTTATCATGCCCTAAATCCTATGAAAATAATTTCCATCTCATTAAAACATTTTCATGGTGTTTCAACTTCATTAAGAAATTGTAATAACATTTGAAATTGTCTTTTTGAACTAGCAAAACTCTTGGAATTAAAAAAAATAAAGATAATATAATTTTTTTTACAATTCTACTTTATAAAATTTTACAAGTACCTCTAGTTCTTGTAAATCATATTATCTCACACAATTTCTTTATAGTTGCTTTTGGTTTACATTGCAATGATTTTTATGATTGGTTTAACTGTCCAATCTACCATACAACTTTATTCAATTTATTCTATATAATTTCACAAATTTCTTATTTATTAAAAAGTCACAAGATAATAACGATAACAACTATATATATGGATATGTATATTCTGAATTCTAGATTCTCATCTTCATTTCATCTTTAGTCCATAATATTCAAATAGGTCATTATTTTTAAATTTGATTTTGTAATCTTTTATTTATAATTTACAACATTCAACCACTTAAATCAACCCACCAAACTAATATTTAGATATTATTCACACTGAATAACTTTTTTATATTAAATATTTTAATTTGTTTGGGTTAAACAATGATTATGTAACATGTAACGATCAAATTACATGATGACCAACCATTTAACCATCAAATGCCTTCCCTGCCTGCGTTATAATGGGTGGGACCGTGGGACATCAAGATCGAAAAGGAAAAGACATGGGGGAAGCCTGAAAGTCAGTTCTATATAAAGTGACGTTCATTGTAGATTGTATTTTTCTTCAATACTTTAAAGCTGTGAGAGCTGGCAGGTTCGCTCAAATATCCTATCTTCTGTGAACCGATCCGATCATCTACTTCAACTCCCCAAAACTGCTGAATTGGATTGAATTTAGTGTGGATCGGAACAGTAACAATGACTAAGAAGGCAGTGCTGGTGGGATGCAATTATCCAGGAACCAAGGCGGAGCTGAAGGGGTGCGTGAACGATGTGAACAGAATGTACAAATGCCTCGTAGAGCGCTACGGCTTTGAGGAGGAGAACATAAGAGTTCTCATAGACACTGATCAAAGTTACCCTCAGCCTACAGGAGCCAACATCAGGAGGGCCTTGAAAACACTTATTGGGGGAGCTCGGGCAGGAGACATAATCTTCTTTCACTATAGCGGCCATGGCACTCGTCTGCCTGCCGAAACAGGGGACCAAGATGATACCGGCTATGACGAATGCATTGTGCCCTGTGACATGAATCTTATCACAGGTCCCATCTATTCTTTGAATTGTTTTTTCTTCGGTTTTCTGTTGATTCCTTGAATTGTATTTACTTGGGTTCTTTTGATTTGTATCTATTTGCAATGGCATATAATTACAGGCACATTTAGCCAGATCAACTTTATCATAGAAATCTCCTTTATTGTTTCTTGTCTAGCAGTAGATCAGACTATCATGGTCTAGCCGTAGATCGGTGAGTGTTTGCTACAATTAGTCCAGGTGGTTTGTTTTCAGTGCATTCCGATCAGGTTTTAGCTGAGAATCGCCAAATAGACTACCAAAAGTTTGGGTTTAAAGTGATAGATGAGAATCGCCAAACAGAATACTAAGTGTTTAGATTAAAAGTGAAAGGTCAACAGGGCTTAGTTAAATTGTGAAAGACTGATGTTTCATACCCCTGAAATGGAAAGTTTCAGTTAAAAAGAAAAGGTCAACAGTGCTTGGTGAAATGGTCAACGGTGCTTGGTTTAATGGCGAGGCTTATTGTTTCATACCCTCCTTCAAGCTTCACATTCCCGTGCACACCTTTCACTTATCTGGCCGGCACAAACTAGCCACTTCAAGTGGTTGGGGCGAGGTGCAACTCCTGGAGACCTTTGGCAAATAGTTATCTCCCATTTATGGCGTTTGGCACAGGGATCTTCCTAGAGCATTGTGAGACAGCTACATTGCAATTGGAAAGTTTTGGTTAAAAAGGAAAGGGTCAACGGGGGCTTTGTTAAAGGTAAAGCCGATGTGTTTCATACCCCTATCAAAGTTCAAATTCCCATACACGTTTCACTCCTTGTGGGTAATTTTTGCAGCCAAGTACAGTCCTGGGTGCCTTTGGCAGAATAGTTACCTCCCACCTGTGGCATCTGATCTATCTAGTACATTGTAAGCGCACTACATTGCATGGCAATATTGCCAAATTGGGGAAGGGCACACTAGCCTCAATGCTCAGAGGCTCACAGTGATATATGATATTATGAAGTATCTTGTATGAAAAAAATAAAAGATTGCTTTTTGTGTAAATGAAATCCCACTACCAACCTGTGTTATATTCCTTAGCAGAATTATTATTGTCCAGATCAGATCAGGAACAGAATCTTCGATGTTGCTATATGTGGAAGCCCAAGGTAAGGAACCCTGTTAACTCAATTCTCCCGAGGGTATTTATGCCCAATCAATTCCTAGATTGAATTACTTACCATCTTCTAGATGTCACCTGCAAAGCAGTCTGGTCAAATTAGGAGGGGTCTGAAAGGAGTACTAATCTTCCAAAATTCAAATGATTTAAAATCTGCTTTCGAGATTTTTTTTTCACGTTTTAGTGTAGCTTCTTGTGTCAAAGTTCGTTGATTTGAAGTTGCTTTCACTTTTCCAACTCTTGAGCAGCCTTGTTGTCTCAGATTTGAGGTGCTGAGGCAGGAAATACCCCCCAAAACACATTTATTTTTATATAACCCGATATGCTCTTTGCATCCCGTGCATTTTTTCTTTTGTAAGCATGTATACAATCTCGGTAAGAGGTATTTGAAAGTCATGATCATGCTTCTGAATTTGAGCTGCATATTAATCTTAATCGGTCTTTATTGCATGCTCGCATAGGTAATGGTTGCACCATATTCTTTGGATGGTATTTCATGTTTACAGAAAGTGGCTAGGGTTGGAATTTGATCGGTCCTGACTCCCTGTGTTTGTGAAGAAATTTAACCGATGCTTTACCTCTGACCAATAGTTTTAAGAAATCACTATCCATCAAATTTTGGTATGGCATTTGGCCCTAAATTATACTATATTTTGTTTTATCCATAAATTTGCTTTAAGTTGTGCACAATTGAGGATGAAGCAAGAAGGATGAGGAGAGGTTGTAGGTACCACACCTTGTGTGCACTACTTATGTGGAATTTCAGAATATTTTTTAAGAAGGTTACAAATCTTCTATTATTCCGTTACCAAGTTTCTTATACTTGGTTCAGTTTTCAGAATCTTTGCTTCTGAGTTGTGCACAATTGAGGATAAATTCGATTTTAAGTTGTGCAAAATTTAGGATGAAGCAAGAAGGATGAGGGGAGAGGTTGTAGGGACAGCACCTTGTGTGCCATACTGATGTGGAATTTTCAGAATCAGAATATTTTAATTTTTTAAAGGTCACATAACTTCTATTACTCGGTTATCAATTTTTTATACTTAGTTCAATTTACTTCTAAGGCACATTGCTTTTTGTTGAGATATTAAGTGTACATTACCGAGTAGCCAACCTAGACAATGCACACTTTAAATTGAACCATGTGTAGCAATGAGGTGGCTAATCCCATTAGCAACACGTGTTCCCCAGGCATTTTCTTGAATTTTACTTTTCAAAGTTCAATCATAATGTTTTCATCTCAACATCTTACTATGCATATTTCAAAGAGTGTAGGAAAGAAAGGTTGCATTGTTTTGTTTCACAAGGTGCTGAAATGCTGAAAATTGTTATAGTCTGCTGAAAACTGGAAACATTTCAATTTCTACCTTCTTCTTGTGAGGTTCCATGCGTATGAAACCATTACCAAACATTATGAAATGGGGTCTGACTTCTAACTTTTAACAGTAGTATAAGCATCTAACAGATTTACACAGGTTGAAGCCTAAAATCAAATGTGTGCTTCCTTGCATAACAAAATTTTTGGGATTCATTCATACATCTATGCATTAAATAATAGTGCAAAATTACAATATCTAACCAAGGTCTTCTTCCCCATAATTCGTACTTATAATGTAATGTTCCTACTTACAATGTAATGTGCTTGGAAGCTGCCTTTGACCATGAGGGCACTCCAGATTAATTTGTTTTCTTTGCCGTACATATTTGCCAATGTCACAAACAGTGTGTTTGATAACTATAAAGATATTAGTAGGATAGGGAAGAGAAATTCTGCCATACATTTTTGCCAATGTTACAAACAATGTGTTAGATAACTATTAATATATCAGTAGGATAGGGAAGAGAAATCCATATAGGATAGAATAAATATATTGTGCTATGAGTATTAATCATTTTCTTTTTAAACAAAACAGTTATATATTAAGCCAAAATTTGTGGCTTTTCCCATACGGAGGAGGTACAGAGAGATAAAATATCATATGGTTTCATCTGTCGGGAAAGATCTCCCAGCACTTAAAGGGCAGGGGGATTTCCAGGCAGTGATTCTTCTTTTTTTATACCTGAATTTCCTTCTTTTCCAGGAAGACGTGTAAATTCTTATACACTAATTACAAGGTAAAACCTAGTTTCAATACTTGTTAAAATAAGTTTCGGTGGTGATGTTGAGTCATGTAGGTCAATGTCTGCAGACTTCAGAGGGGTTTTTCTCTTCTTGGTGACTTTTGTCCAATCCTCCTGTTGATCTTGGAAATGCGTCATTGGTTCTTGCAGTGGGCCTTCTTCTAACTTTGGCTGCTTTCTTCTTCAGCTTCCATGAGGTCTTGGTTGGCAATCAATAATCTCTTGTCCTCATCCTATTCTTCTACTGTTGCAGCCCATCTTCCTCGACACTTTTCTTCGGATAGGGGAGGGTGGGGAGGTTGGTGTAGAAATTTCTGAAACTATGGCTTTTAATGCAGAACAGAAATTTCACCTCACAAGGAGGTTTCCTGGTCCTAAACCTGTGAATTTTTAGTGTTAGGGCTGTTATGAAATATGAACAAAACAGCAGCAACAGTGGACTATATTTAAACTCTTAACAATCTTAATGAGTCAATCCACTAGGCAATTTAAGAGAAAAGATACCAATGTGTTCTAATAAGTTTCAGCCCTCTAGGGTAATCTTATCATGCATATAACAGTTCCGAAAATCACTTATGACAACTGTAAAGGCAGCAGCAAATCTGTCCTTATATTCTTCAATTATATTGTTAAATCACTTAACATATTTACCCTTAACTTATGTCAAATCAGCAATACATATAGTGCCGGAAATTACAAACCATAAAGAATATAGATGGCTGAAAATCAAATCTACAATTACACAAGTATTGGACAGTTGGAAACTTCATTAATGTGCTTAAAGATGAAGTTTATGTACATACCATAGTCTTATCACAAGGCTAGTGCAATCCTCTACCTCTCCAAAATCCTACTAGGGAAAACCAAGAAAACCCTAGTTCACAACAAGGAGATCCAACAAGCATGCATCACACAAGCATGTCCTTCAAGGCAAGACATCTCCTCTTCTTCTTCACTTCACCTAGTACAACCTAGGGTTTCATCTCAAAACCATCTCAAAACCCTAATCTCCAAATCTCCAAGGGATGAAACCCTAACCCCTAGTATTCATGATGCTCCAAGGAGCTTAGGAAACCTCATCGACTCGAGGAGAGACAAAAAAGATCCAAAGAGAGAGAAGTGGTGTGCTCCTCTTGATCACATCTCTAACACAAGAGTGATAAGAATGAGTGAGCTATGAATGAATGAATGAAGGAATCCCTCCTTCCTTTATATATATAACAAGTAAGGGAGGCCAACGATACATATGTGGGCCTATGCCCTTACAAGCAACCTACAATAACACAAGTAGACTCACACATGTGGAGCACTACACTACAAGAGTACACATGTCAAGCTCCAAAGTGATGTCGTCCACAAGCAATGCTCCAAATGCAAGGGTGCTCCATGAGGTGTGTCCAATGCTCCTCCTACAAGACTCCAATGAACCTGCTAAACCATGTACTCCATTGGGTCCACTCCGCTTGCATGAACACCGATACAACACAAGCATCCCTGAGCAAACTCCAAGCCTCCATGCAAGCATCCAAGCTAACTTGTCTTGTCTAAAGTCCACTACCCTCCTCTAGGATGCAAAACTCTCCTCCTCCTAGGTAAGGCATTCTTCAAGAAAGCAACCATCTCCATGTGGCTATTATGTAGAATATCACCAAAGTTGTTAGGATATCTCCAATGCCCTAGGGAAGAATATTATGCAAACACCCAACAGAGGTCAAGCAACCATTGAGTAAGCCATCTCTAGTGTGCAAATCCATCATGGGCCATCTCCCATTTGTAAATCCATCACAAACCATCCAGGGGTTGATCATACACCATGTATTTCAAATCTCATGAAGCACCCCCAAACATGGTGTAAACACTTTTGTAGTAACCTTGAAAGCTAACAATTTGGGTGTCGAGGTGGGATTACCCTTTCTTATCCCATGCTACTCCTTTGATCAAGTGGTATAAGCATCTAACAGATTTACACAGGTTGAAGCCTAAAGTCAAATGTGTGCTTCCCACCTCAATTGGTTCCTTGCATAACAAAATTTTAAGGATTCATTCATACATCTATGCATTAAATAATAGTGCAAAATTACAATATCTAACCAAGGTTTTCTTCCCCATAATTCCTACTTATAATGTAATGTGCTTGGAAGCTGCCTTTGACGATGAGGGCACTCCAGATTAATTTGTTTTCTTTGCCGTACATATTTGCCAATGTTACAAACAGTGTGATTGATAACTATAAAGATATTAGTAGGATAGGGAAGAGAAATCCTGCCATACATGTTTGCCAATGTTACAAACATTGTGTTAGATAACTATTAATATATCAGTAGGATAGGGAAGAGAAATCCATATAGGATAGAATAAATATATTGTGCTACGAGTGTTAATTTTTTTCTTTTTAAAAGAAACAATTATATATTAAGCCAAAATTTGTGGCTTTTCCCATACAGAGGAGGTACAGAGAGATAAAATATCATAATGGTTTCATCTGTCGGGAAAGATCTCCCAGCACTTAAAGGGCAGGGGGATTTCCAGGCAGTGATTCTTCTTTTTTTCTACCTGAATTTCCTTCTTTTCCAGGAATGTTGAAATATTGTAACTTCTAAGAATATTATATTTGTACTTTATTATTCCGGAGATGTTTCATTCCTCCAAGAAGACCTTATTGTATATCCGGAGATGTTTATTCCTCCGTCGGAATGTGGTAACTTGGGTTATTAGACTTCCCTAGTGGGGTCGGCCCAGAGTCGGTTGTAATGGGGTGTTTAGCCCAGTGGTTAAAGTTGGGGCCGGCCTAGTTAGTGTAAAAGTCAAGTCAGAGTTGTGTATAAATAGAAGAGGTGTGTTCCTCATTTAACACACATTCACTCACTTGTGAGTGGCACATAGGTGAGAGATATATCTGCTATGAAGGAGAAGGAGCTCATGTTTTGGATTACATCTTTTGTATTTGCTGGTCATCTATATTGAGGAAGCTTTGCTGGGTTTTCTACCCCATAAGGGTTTCCTAGGATAAATCTGTGTCTCTTGTGTTTATGCTGTGCTTGTTGTTCTTTTAGTGATCCTGTATATGCTATTGTTGTGAAATGGAATGTAATACTTATATTTTTTGTCTTAGCATATTAAATCTTAACATGGTATCAGAGCTAGCCTGAAGGAAGGCAATGTATGGCACTTACGACACTTGTCTCACTTGCGACAATTTGCAAGTTAGGGTTTTATATAGCAAAAACCAGTCATCGTGGAACTTTCGCTATAAATCTATTTTGGCGAAGGTTCAGGATCTGAAAACTTTACAGGTCGTAGATAACATCCCCTTGTACCTTGTGTCCGAAGGACACCCTCAGATTCGTTGTACTTTGTGAGATATGATCAATACAAGTTAGGGTTTCTGCCTCTTCCAGATCTCAGTCATAAACAGGACACCTAGGAAAAAAGGTCATATATCGAGCTAGGAAGCTCCAAATGAAATTTCGTAAAAAGTGATAGGTAGGGCACGGACTGTACTTTCACAGGTCCTCTTTTCAGAGGCCGAAGTTGAACCAGTGACACGTGGCATGTCGTACAAGTTCTCTCTCTTGTTTTATCCCATAAACAGGTCACGTTGCGACACTTGGCATAACTCTCTCTCAGAGAATCCAATTGAGGTCAGACCTGTGGGTTTGGAAAGTTGACAGGTCAGGCTACCACAGGCCGAAGTTTCAGACACTGTGGATTCGTAATTTAAGAGATGCACCAGAAACAATCAGGTGCATATTTTTGTCAAAACATAATTGGATTCTGAGCACCTTCATTCTTGGCTTGTCATTGCTGCAGGAATTTAGGGCTTCGGAGAAAGTTGAATTTTTTGGAATCGGAGTCCACGACTGAATGCTCCTCATCAAAATTGAAATTTAGAGACCAAGATCAAATTTTTTGGTTGGGCAGAAGGCCTTGGCTTGTCATTGTTGCGGGAATTTAGGGCTTCGGAGAAAGTTGAATTTTTTTGGAATCGGAGTCCACGACTGAATGCTCCTCATCAAAATTGAAATTTAGAGACCAAGATCAAATTTTTTGGTTGGGCAGAAGGCCGGGCTTGATCAAACCCTAGTTCGGGATTTTGATCGGAAAGGTGGAAAATTAGGGCTTCTACAAAAGTTGGAATTTTTGAAATATGTGACCATGGCTGGAAGCTCCTCAGAAAAATCGAAGTTTAGAACAAAAGATCGAACCTTTTGGATGGGAAGAAGACCGAGCTTCATCAAACCCTAGTTCAAGATCTTGTCCAGAAGATCCGGAAGTTTCAAAGGCAATTTTGAGGGGTCAAATTTTATAGTTTTCAAAATTGAAGTATATTAGCTTGATCAACTCAACAAGCCACATCTTTCCATCCATTCAAAAGTTTGAAATTCAAAATTTGAATTTTTAGGGTTTCTCTGACAAACCGTAATCCAGCTCCAGATCCCGTCTCAGCAAATCAAAGTGGATTGGGTTAATCCTAGAAGAGAATTGGACACCTACATAAGTGAAGAAGTTCCAGTTTCAGGGGGAGATGAGGCTAAGGCCTTACATAAGAAGACTACAAGAAATCTCGACAGGTATATCTTGAGGAGATATAGGTCTGTGTTGAAATCTGTTCATGATTAAGTTTATGATATGTCTGTCTTCATATTATTGAGGTTAGTACAATCTTGATTAATCTTAGAATTGTCTTATCACCCTAGTAAAAGTATGAATGCATGTGAATGATACAAGACATTCATTGATTAGGGTTATATGATTGTACTAATGCACCTGTGGTGTTGTATGAGGTTGATGTTGTCTGCTAACAAGATACAGGTACATCAAGAAAGACAAATCAAGTTCTATGACCATGATGACATGAAGACAAAGACTCATCCATAATCTTTGACCATATAGAATCTCTTCTTACGAGGTATGTATGACTTTGTTCTACTATGCTTAACTTATGAGATATATTGTTCTAGCACAAGGTCTCTAAATCATTGAAGAGAACAAATATCATTGAAGAGAACAAATAAGATATTGTTTGGGTATGTTAAGACATAACCAAGCATGATAATCCAGGTATGTTTTCCTATATCAAGTTAGAATCCTACTTTGTGTTAGGATCTTAGGTAAGTATACCTATGTATGAAATGATCATGACCATACATACTTAAGTTTATTTAGAATTATAATGTTTTGATAGTATTGAGATTATACTAATGAATGTATGTTTATGTATGAGATCATGAGGATGACACTAGTGCACACTTAAGCATGCATAGTGGTACAGAATGAATAGAAGTTCAAAGACATATAGAGATCAAGCGGGAGGCAACCACACAAACATAAAAGATAAGTATTTGAGTTGTTATTTCTCTGAAAAAGTAAATGATATTGCTTGTAATAGTTGTATGCATATTTGTATTCCTCGAATATATCATGCACAATGTAAGCATTCATATAGCATTGAACAATATACTACTAATATGCATATGATGGGTAAGTTGGACAAACATTCCATTGTTGCTTGTCTAGAATGAAACCTCTTTGCTGACATGCTGAGAGCTGTGCACGCTCTCAATAGTATGTTCTGGTAGAGATGGAAGGCATCTAGATAACCACTGTATGCATACATGATATGGAAAAATGTTGTGCCAAAGTATTGGTCAAGATAGTTGCATAACTATGTGAATCATATCTGTATGCATAATAGTTTATCATGTCAACATGATTTGATGATTATGAAGTATTACTAATCATGTAATCAACTTTGATTTGTAGGAAAAATCATGAAGAATGATGAACACCGAACAAGTGATGGATGTTCAACAAGAAGACTTACAAATCAAACATACTATAGAAGGCTCGTGGCTAGAAGATTCTCTTAGAAAGAGGAAGAGGATCATGATGAGATGTTTGCTCCAAGTGGCTAGACAAAGACTGTTTTCTTATTGGTGTAATTGAAGAAGAAGTGCGAATCGAGAAAACTCCCAGGATTCAATTGAAGAAAGCTCTGTACGGGTACCCAGGATCGATAGTCATTTGATGAGCTTAATGATCGCCATGGGTGATGCGGATTTCAATCTTTGCTACAAGGTTGAAGATGGTGTTTATATACAGATGACATTCTTCTCTTAGATGGATGCAAGAAGGAGCTCACCACAGAGTTCGAATGATCTTGAGGCTCATATCAGTAGACCCATCTGACAGGAGATGGCACGGATAGATATGCAGAAGATCATGTTATCACACAATCTCTAGCTGTTTGTGGTAGGTATCCCAATAGGGACGGTAGAGGAGACAACTAGGAAGGTGTAATCAGCAATAGCCAAGTCCTTCGCTCGAATGAACGGAAGTCACACCGGACAGGGCTACTGTCACTTTAGACAAGGCACTTGGCCAAGTCAAGGAAGAGACCCCGCTCAACCAGTTATGGTTGAGAAACAAAAACACACCCAAACCCAAAAGAATGAGAGATAAAACAGCAAGGGATGAGTGTGGACGAGCTCCTATGTTTGATTTCAGCCAATCAATGGACACAAGCAGTGAGATGATAGTGATGTGATAAGCGACCAACAATCAGAAATAATTGGATATCAAGGTTGTAATAGTGATTGTATGGCTAAAATGATTAAGGGAGCTCTAACGAAATAGAAGTGAAGTGTTGAAATGAACTGCCCAGGGAAATGGTTGGATAATGAGTCAAATGGACCTAGGGCAGCATAAAATTATGGTTTTTAATCACTTCTAGCTAATGAAACTTGATTCCCTAAGGTAAAATGATGATTTAAACAAGAATCAAGAATACCCAGAACCCCATGGTGACCCAAACCAGCAAGAGAGAAAAACACCCTAGGTGGGGCGTTTTTGCCAGGTAGACCAGTGCCTAAAGTATGGGTTAATGGAGTTAGAAATTGATGAAACTTAAGATATAGGCTATTAGGCGCAAATAAAAAGCGGGTTTGCAATAAAAATGAGTTCTAACGGTGGGAAGTTAATTTTTTGTATTTTAGGGTTTATTATATGTTTTCCAATTTAGCAAGATAGTGAAAATGATGAAGGAGAGACAAGGAGATGAAGAGTACCTGGTGAAATGGAGAAGTTTGAGTGAAGACTAGCTCAGAAGATCAAGTGTGAAGCAGCCTACGAGTTCCCTTGAGCATGAGAAGCGACTAGACACCAATGGCGACCTGGGTACCTACCACAATCAAGACAATAATCAGTAACTGTAGCAAATAATCAAGTATAACAGCAAATAAATGGCTGAAGATAAAGGAATTGAATAGCAGAAAGCAAATAACAACTCCCTTGTGGATAACTTTGGAGAAAATCACTGGAATGGTGCTCCCGCTCCAAGTACAGTGACCTTCAAATGGCCACCAATGCTGCAAATATGAACCAGCAAACAAGTATGGAAAGACACAACAAACTATCTCCACAATGCATCCAACACTAGCTATCAATCACCACAAAATTTACTCCACAACACCAAGTATCAAGGTGCAAATGGAATGTCTCTCTATCTCAAGTGCAAGTCGAAAATGCCAAGGAGTACAAAATGGAAGAGTGCCTTCTCTTATAGAGAATGGCTCAATCTCAAACCCTATTCCCTCCAAAATGGAGGGCTGAGATCAATCCCCAACCATCAAAAACGAATGGAGGAGATCTCTCCTAGTGGGGGTGCGAATTGCCCATGTGTAGCGCACTTGTGGAGATGGGGCCAACTCGTGGGGCCCATAAAACTAATACAATGGTGGTTGGGGGGTGCCTATGGGCTGTTTTAGCCCCCCATACTACTATACTAAGATCCCACTACAATATATCATCAAAATTATGAGTTTTGCTAAGTAGAAAAATGCCCCCTATGGGCAAATTCGCCCCTCATGGTGAGTTGGGCAAATGAGGGCCCCACAACATAAAATATAATGTCAGACATTACCAATTTACCTTAGGATTTACCCTTTTCATTTGCCATCCATTGAATTTTGCCATTTCCAATAGTTGTCTTAGTCAAATTTTGATTCAAATGAGGGCCCCACAACATAAAATATAATGTCAGACATTACCAATTTACCTTAGGATTTACCCTTTTCATTTGCCATCCATTGAATTTTGCCATTTCCAATAGTTGTCTTAGTCAAATTTTGATTTTCCATGTAATTTTTGCTGGTTTATATGGTTGAAGATGAAATTTGGGCTTTTGACCCACTTTTATTGCCCGGATTGCCGAACCGTCTGCTGTAAAAGTAGTAGGAATGACTACTCGAACGACCCCGATCCATCACTTAGGCACTATTTGCCCAAAATCCACAATTTTTAATTAAAATAGGTAAAAATTGACCAATAATAATTAAAAATTTCTCAAATGCTTCAATCTTTTGCAATTCTGACACCTACATGCTCATATGGGACCCCTGTAGATAATAATTGACTGAAATTGAAATTCCGGTTGCAACATTTTTTCGGGCCCATTTTTGGCCTAGTCAACTCAGTTTGACCAAGTCAAAATTGGTCAACAATAGTGCTAGCTGAATACCTGTGTGCAAACATGTAGTGACAAGGATCAATTATACAAGTTAGTACATTACTAATCAATATAATGATAACATGGTGATCAAAAATACATTAAATCCCGAGATAATACAAGGCCCTTATGAGGTGGGCCCACCACCTCCAAAAGACTAAAATGCTATGCACATCTTATAGAATTGACCACTTTACTGACTTCAGGTGATGTGGACAATCAAGGCAAGGACAACGAGAAGACAAGGATGAAGATCATGTGACCCTTTGGACAACTCGTGAAAGTGGGGTCCACTGAGATAAGTATGCCATGACAGAACACGGGGAAGGGCGGTGCCTCACAAATGGGTATAGTGCAAGGAAACCACCACTAGTCATCTAACAAGTATCTCACAACTCACATCCATGCCCAAAGACTCTGCGAGGTTCTTTTCTAGAGCCGCCAAACTGGGTGTTCGGCAAACCGTAACTTGAGACTTTAAGGGACAATCTTGAGCTTGTCCCTTGCTCCCTCTCACCTCCTTGCCCTGCAGGACTAAGTGAGGAATAACCACTACAAATGCTGACATGTATAGCTGACCTGTGTCCATGTGTGTTTACAAACACATTGCATGGATTTTACAATGAGTTTCATACTTAGCCCTTTTTTGGCTAGATTTTACATTTACAACATGATAGCCCTTTTTGGCTTGATTTACATTTCTTTATTTCTTCATTTACATCAAGGCCCTCTTGGGCTACATACATATCTCAAAAGATATAAACATGGTGCTCATACTGCAAAGGTAATGGGGGTGAGCAATACATGCTTCGATGACCGATGAGGAACACTCGGTGAGGCTACACAATCCTAATTGCATTGCAACATCGGGGGCAACCGACAGGAGCAAATCCCAGGTCTAAAAGTGTATCTCACACACTAAAGAGCCGAGGCACAATACACGGGGAGTCATGGCAAACTAAGAGATCAGTGGGGAAGGGGTCCTCGGGATCACAAATCAGAATCCAAGTCAGAAACAAGTATCATGGATGAGTCGGGTGAATGGCGAAAGTGAGAGTGGGGCTAAAGTCAGCTACCGAGAGGGACTAAGTGACCAAGTCTATGCCAAGTGTAGGGGACATGACTCAGCGTGCATATACATAAGTCTAACAGGAGGGCTCGACTGACATCATCGAGGGCCCAATCACATCATACCATAGCTAGATCACCAAATATATTATCTCATGCAAAGTTAGTGTACTAACAAGTATAAACAAGTCTAATCTACAATCATGAGCAATAATCATCAAATGCAATACCTGCTGCACCATATACTTGCTGCTACTGAAGCTATCTTGAGCTGGATCTCTGCTGAATCCGGGCAATCATAATAAACCAGCAATATACTGTGATAGTCTCGATCAAAACAAGACTAGGCAACTGTCTCAAATGGGCTTGTATCAAAGCCTGGCAATGAAGAGGTGACCCTGTGGTAGATGGTAAGTGACAATGTCTGTGACACTGTACAACTGTCTGTCCCCTCTGATATGTCTGCTAGGGGCAATCTGAACAAAAGTGCCTCATCTGCAGGCGGCTGATCTCTGATCTGGAAAAAAAAGTACTGTGCGGTCCTCGGCCGCACAGTCTGCAGTATGGTAGCTCCAGCTAACATAGATGTGATAACAGATCACTCAATGCAGAGTGTGAATGATGTTCAGTCATAGAGGGAAAATTGATAGCTTCTTGACAAGCTTAGGCTTTACCAAAAGTAAAGCTGATCCTAAGGTTATGGATGATGAACCTGTCATACTATTACTGTATGTGGATGATCTCTTTCTGACAGGGAATGAGAAACAGATCATGGAAAGCAAGAAGAAGCTAGCTACAGAATTTGAGATGAAAGATCTCGGATTACTTCCTAGGTCTGGAAGTATAGCGAGGCCTAGAAGGAATCTTTCTCAACCAGAGAAAGTATTTGATATGTTGGAATGCAAAGCCATGGCCTCTCCCATGGATTCCAACTTGAAGCTGTTAGCTGATGACTCATCGGAGTTAGTAGATGTGACTCTGTACAGACAGATTATTGGGTCATTGATGTATCTAACGAATACCAGGCCAGATATATGCTTTGCCGTGAACACCTTGAGTCAGTATCTAGTGGAACCTAGGCATGTTCACCTGATAGCTGCAAAGCATGTGGTGAGGTACCTAAAAGGTATGATAGACTTTGATCTATGTTATCTTGGAGATCATAACTTTAGATTGTATGGCTACACAGATACTGATTGGGCAGGAAGTGTATCAGATAGGAAGAACACATCGGGAGGATGTTATTGTCTGGGATCTTCCATGATCTCATAGTTTAGCAGGAAGTAGTCTAGTGTGGCTCTCAGCACAGTTGAAGTGGAATATATTGCTGCTTACTCTGCTAGTTGTGAAGCGATATGGCTTCGGAAGCTATCAGGATTGTTTGACTTGGAGATGGACCCCACTGTGATCTTGTGTGACAACCAGAGTTGTATCAAGATGAATAAGAATCTAGTATTCCATGATAAGTTAAAGCACATAGAGATCTGATATTTCTATATATGGGATATGGTGCAGAAAGGAGCTATAAAGCTCGAGTATGTGAGCACTAACGAACAAGTTGCTGATATATTCACCAAACCTCTGTCTCGAGTAAAGTTTGAGTATTTTCGAGACAAGCTTGGTGTAGTTCAGAAGGACCCTCCTCGAAAGGGGGAGTGATATGGTCGCTGATGATGAGGTTACCTGTTCCGACGATGAGGTCATTGATGAGGTTATTGGTTCCGACGATGAGGTCGTTGATGAGGTTACTGGTTCCGACGATGAGTTCGATAGACTTTGTCTAAGTGGACGAGGAGGGATTGTATCATCCATGGACTTCGGTCCCTGAATTGATCCGTAGACATATGTCTCCGAGAAATGGTCCCTATTGGACGAGAGGGATTGTATCATCCCTGCACACATGTCCTAAAAGAGATCCGTAGACATGTCTTCGAGAAAGTGGTCCCTAGTGGACGTGATAGGACTGCATCGTCCCTGAACGTTTAGTTCAAAATGTACGTGATAGGACTACATCGTCCCTAAACATTTGGTTCAAAATGTATGTGATAGGACTGCATCGTCCCTGGACATTTAGTTCAAAATGTACGTGATAGGATTGCATCATCCATAGACATGAGACTTGTCTTAAATTGATAAGGATTGATCATCCTGGAAGTAGATCTGGATTGCATCGTCCATAGACATGAGACTTGTCTTAAATTGATAAGGATTGATCATCCTGGAAGTAGATCTAGATTGCATCATCCATAGACATGAGACTTGTCTTAAATTGATAAGGATTGATCATCCTGTAAGTTGATCTGGATTGCAATGTCCATAGACATGAGAGATGTCTTAAATTGAGAGGGATTGATCATCCTGTAAGTGGATCAGGATTGTATCATCCTTGGACCTATGTCCTAAAGTGAGAGGGATTGATCATCCCGTAATAGGATCTTGTACATTGCAGAGTATGCTGCTATGTTGATGCTGTTGATCGAGAGGATCCAGATGTTGATCGTGATGGTCTAGATGACGATGCTGTTGATCGTGATGATCCAGATGATGATGTTGCTGTAGCTGTTCAAGTGCTGCAGAAGATGAAGACTCAATATTGACGATGCTGATATTCCAGTATTGATTATGTTCTAGTAACTGCTTGAGTTACTGATGATGATTGAAGAAAGCTTCCAATGATTTATAGATGTATCATGTATCATGTAGTTGATGACTCCTTACTCCTGTAGATGTTGTTATAATATCCTTCTCGTTAAGGGGGGGTGTTGAAATATTGTACCTTCTAAGAATATTATATTTGTACTTTACTATTCAGGAGATGTTTCATTCCTCCGAGAAGACCTTATTGTATATCCGGAGATGTTTATTCCTCCGTCGGAATGTGGTAACTTGGGTTATTAGACTTCCCTAGTGGGGTCGGCCCAGAGTCAGTTGTAATGGGGTGTTTAACCCAGTGGTTAAAGTTGGGGCCGACCTAGTTAGTGTAAAAGTCAAGTTGGAGTTGTGTATAAATAGAGGAGGTGTGTTCCTCATTTAACACACATTCACTCACTTATGAGTGCCGCATAGGTGAGAGATAGATCTTCTATGAAGGAGAAGGAGCTCATGTTTTGGATTACATCTTTTGTATTTGCTGGTCATCTATATTGAGGAAGCTTTGCTGGGTTTTCTACCCCATGAGGGTTTCCCAGGATAAATCTGTGTCTCTTGTGTTTATGCTGTGCTTGTTGTTCTTTTAGTGATCCTGTATATGCTATTGTTGTGAAATGGAATGTAATACTGATATTTTCTGTCTTAGCATATTAAATCTTAACAATGAAGATGTGTAAATTCTTATACACTAATTACAAGGTAAAACCTAATTTCAATACTTGTTAAAATAAGTTTCGGTGGTGATGTTGAGTCATGTAGGTCAATGTCTGCAGACTTCAGAGGGGTTTTTCTCTTCTTGGTGACTTCTGTCCAATCCTCCTGTTGATCTTGGAAAGGCGTTATTGGTTCTTGCAGTGGGCCTTCTTCTAACTTTGGCTTCTTTCTTCTTCAGCTTCCATGAGGTCTTGCTTGGCAACCAATAATCTCTTGGCCTCATCCTATTCTTCTACTTTTGTAGCCCATCTTCCTCGACACTTTTCTTCGGGTAGGGGAGGGTGGGGAGGTTGGTGTAGAAATTTCTGAAACTATGGCTTTTGATGCAGAATAAAAATTTCACCTCACAAGGAGGTTTCCTGGTCCTAAACCTGTGAATTTTCAGTGTTAGGGCTATTATGAAATATGAACAAAACAGCAGCAACAGTGGACTATATTTCAACTCTTAACAATCTTAATGAGTCAATCCACTAGGCAATTCAAGAGAAAAGATACCAATGTGTTCTAATAAGTTTCAGTCCTCTAGGGTAATCTTATCATGCATATAACAGTTTCGAAAATCACTTCTGACAACTATAAAGGCAGCAGTAAATCTGTCCTTATATTCTTCAATTATATTGTTAAATCACTTAACATATTCACCCTTAACTTATGTCAAATCAGCAATACATATAGTGCTGGAAATTACAAACCATAAAGAATATAGTTGGCTGAAAATAAAATCTACATTTACACAAGTATTGGACAGTTGGAAACTTCATTAATGTGCTTAAAGATGAAGTTTATGTACATACTACATACCATAGTCCTATCACAAAGCTAGCACAATCCTCCACCTCTCCAAAATCCTACGAGGGAAAACCAAGAAAACCCTAGCTCACAACAAGGAGATCCAACAAACATGCATCACACAACTATGTCCTTCAAGCAAGACATCTCGTCTTCTTCTTCACTTCACCTAGTACAACCTAGGGTCTCATCTCAAAACGATCTCAAAACCCTAATCTCCAAATCTCCAAGGGATGAAACCCTAACCCCTAGTATTCATGATGCTCCAAGGAGCTTAGGAAACCTCATCGACTCGAGGAGAGACAAAGAAGATGCAAAGAGAGAGAAGTGTTGTGCTCCTCTTTCACATCTCTAACACAAGAGTGATAAGAATGAGTGAGCTATGAATGAATGAATGAAGGAATCCCTCCTTCCTTTATATATATGACAAGTAAGGGAGGCCAACGATACATATGTGGGCCTATGGCCTTACAAGCAACCTACAATAACACAAGTAGACTCACAAACGTGGAGCACTACACTCCAAGAGTACACATGTCAAGCTCCAAAGTGATGTCGTCCACAAGCAATGCTCCAAATGCAAGGGTGCTCCATGAGGTGTGTCCAATGCTCCTCCTACAAGACTCCAATGAACCTGCTAAGCCATGTACTCCATTGGGTCCACTCCGTTTGCATGAACACCATCACAACACAGGCATCCCTGAGCAAACTCCAAGCCTCCATGCAAACATCCAAGCTACCTTGTCTTGTCTAAAGCCCACTACCCTCCCCTAGGATGCAAAACTCTCCTCCTCCTAGGTAAGGCATTCTTCAAGAAAGCAACCATCTCCATGTGGCCATCATGTAGAATATCGCCAAGTTGTTAGGAGATCTCCAATGCCCTAGGGAAGAATATTATGCAAACACCCAACAGAGGTCAAGCAACCATTGAGTAAGCCATCTCTAGTGTGCAAATCCATCATGGGCCATCTCCCATTTGTAAATCCATCACAAACCATCCAGGGGTTGATCAGACACCATATATTTCAAATCTCATGAAGCATCGCCAAACTTGGTGTAAACACTTTTGTAGTAACCTTGAAAGCTAACAATTTGGGTGTCGAGGTGCGATTAGCCTCTCTTATCCCATGGTACTCCTTTATTAAGTGGTTGTGGGTTCCCGTGAATCTTGGGTAGAGCTATGGGCAATGCTATAGTTGTTGGTTGTTTGTCTTGAAGTGGCCACAAACCGTCTTGTAGAAAAATGTCACTTTGCTTCTTCCCTTCTTGTAGATTTGGAAAAGGGGCTTCTTAAGGCGATGGCCTAGGGTTTGAAGGGATTGCCTCGTTCTTGATGAGATGTTGGTCTTCCTTTGCTTCTACCCACAATGTGGGCTTCTTATGGGATCTCTTAAGGGGGTGACATTCTTTGTTGTTTTTTGCATATTTGTTGTGATATGCCCAATTTCAAAGCATGCTCGACATTGGAAGGTAACCTGTTCACAATGGAGAGGTTATGTCTAGATGTAATCTTTTGCAACCAACTTGATATTTGTAGGGAACCCTTTATTGAAGTCCATGTCCATGTAGATATGGGCATATGTAGTGATATGTCTCTATTATGTTTCTACACTTTTGAAGTGGAATTTGTCCACTACATTTCCTATATACCTCAAGGAATAAAAGCCCCAAAACTGTAGGGGATCATTGGGCATCCTTACCCATACTTGTGTGGGGGAGAGAGATTCCAAGGATGTGTCAAACTTTGGAGTCTAGGGTGTCAGGCATAGTTTGACCTTACCCCAAAGCCATGGGCTCGAGTTGTTGATAAGATCCCTTTCTTTTGGTAGGTCGAACTCGACAATAAAGAACCCTTTTATGCATGGATAAATAAACATCGCCTTTTTCTTGATTTGGGTTTTTGAGTTGAGGAGATCCATGGACATAGATCTAAGATTTTTGGGCAAAGTCCATTAAATCTATAGATTAACTCATTGCTCCTAAAGTGATTGCTTTGTTCCACAACATCAAAAACCATTGGGGTTGAGGGGTTTGTCACTTCTCTTACCATTATTTGCATGGGGGGTAGTACCCTTGACAAATCACTTGAAATGAGGGATTCCCTGAATGGTTTTCCTTTTTTTATTGAGGGTGTTGATGTATTTGTAACTTTGGAAGATATTCACTTGTATATTACATTTGTACTTTATTGTATATCCAACAGAGATGTATTATTCCTTTGATTGGAAGTGTTGTCATTTGTATTGATGGGTTATTAGACCACCGGTGTGGGGTCGGCCCTAGTTAGGACACATGGTTGGGTTATTAGACTTGAGTAGCAAGTCGGCCCCAGTGAATTATTGGCAGGACAAGTCAGTGTATAAATAGAGAGGTTGTGTCTCTCATTTATCTCATTCACTCACTTCTCAAGCTCGCCTAGCTAAGAGAGAAAGTGGCGCACTTGTGGAGGAGGAGGAGCATCTACTAGAGACATCTTATTGGGTTTGATCATTGTGATCTTGGTTTGTGGCTTATCTTATCTCTGAGGAAGTTGCGGGGTTTTTCACCTTCTTGGTTTTCCCCGATGAAACTTTGTGTCTCGTGTGATTGCTATTGTGTCTATGATTGATATGTTGTAGATATGCTGTACATGTTATTCTCTTAGTGATCCTGAATGATCATGGAATGAAATTATCGAAAAATTAACATGGTATTAGAGCTGACCTAAGAAGGAGGCACTGTGCAGCTGCGGAAGCTAGGGCTTCTTAATATTTGGGTTTCTCTCCACATATCATCAAAGGCAGGAGGCTAGATTGACTCTCCTAGCAAGGGCGCATCTTTCTATCGAGACAGAATTCAATTCTGAGCATTTTCAGTTTTTGACCTAAAAATTAGGGTTTCTGCAAAAATTGAAATTTCTGAAATTCGAGACCACGGCTGGAAGCTCCTCTGAAAAATCGAAGTTTAGAGCTCCAGTTTTAAGCAAATCAAGTTGTAAGACCTAAATCTTTTATTTCCATTTGAGTTTCTCATTAAAATGTCTCACCACACCAAGCTTAAAGATAAGCTTGAAGGGGTTGATAACTTCCGAGCCTAGAAGTATAGGATTGGGTTAATCCTAGAAGAGAATGAGTTGGACACTTACATAAGTGAAGAGGTTCCTGTTCCAGAGGGAGAAGAGGCTAAGGCCTTACACAAGAAGAACCTGGTCAAGGCTAAGAGAATCATTGCTGATTCTATAAAGGACCATCTCATACCCCATGTGTCTTCCCTAAAGACACCTAAGGAGATGTTTGACTCCTTGACTAAGTTGTTTGAAGGAAAGAACATAAATCGGAAGATGACTCTGTGGAACCAATTGAAAGGGGTAAAGCTTCAGAATGGAGAGACCATTCAATCCTATTTTTCCAAGGTCTCTCAAATCAAGGAACAACTTGAAGTTGTGGATGAAGTAGTGGAAAATAGTGAAATTGTAATAACCACATTGAATGGACTACCTAGGTCATGGGACTCCTTCATCCAAGGAATCTGTGCAAGAAGAAAACTGATCTCCTTCAATAGACTATGGGAGGAATGTTCACAAGAAGAAGCTAGGCTTGTGGCTCGAGAAGAAAAGATGGGAAATGAAGATCAAGCTCTCACAGCACACACCAAGAACAGAAAGTTGAAGAGGGAGCATTCTCATCCCAAGAAATCTTCTCACCATTATAAAGATAAGAAACATCTAAGATGTTTTACATGTAATGAGAAGGGACACTTTGCCTTAGATTGTCCCAAGAACAGAAAGGACAACAACAACAACAACTTCAACAAGAAGAAGAAGAGCAACAGGAAAAGATATCATGCTCATGCTGTTGAGGATGATGAACCTCCCAAGAAGAGGTCTAGAGCAGAAAGTGATGACTCATCTAGTGAAGATGAATATGTTCTAATCTCTGCTCTCACAGGTACTATCTCTCATGGATGTAATGATTGGCTTATTGATAGTGGGGCTTCCAAACACATGACTAGGTTTAAAGAATCCTTTGTAGATCTATCTGAACATGAGTCTCCTCATAAAGTGAAACTTGGGGATGACTATCAATATCCTATCAAAGGAAGTGGTGAAGCCTTCTACAAACTAGACTCTGGGAAGTCTTTGAAGATGAAGGATGTTTTATATGTACTTGGGCTCAAGAAAAATCTCCTATCCATATCATCTTTGGATGCAAAAGGGATTAGAGTTGCATTTGTGGATGGCCAAGTACTCATGTGGCCAAAGGGTAAGACCATAGATGATGCAGTAGTGATTGGAGAGCAAGAGGGAGGACTGTACAAATTGAAGGGACAACCTGAACATGCCATGGTACATGAATCCATGGAGCCAAGTGAACTTTGGCATAGAAGGTTTGCTCATGTGCACTATAGAGCACTTCCAATTGCAAGCAAAGTAGTAGAGGGTCTTCCTGAAATCCAATCTAAGCATGAAGGTGTTTGCAAAAGGAAAGAACACAAAGAAGGCATTTCCAAGCAGTGAAAGCAAAGCAGAAGGAATTTTGGAGATTATCCACTCTGATGTATGTGGACCAATGTCATCCAGTTCTCTGAGTGGGTATGTATACTATGTTTCTTTCATTAATGATTTCTCTAGGAAGACTTGGGTTTATTTCTTAAAGAATAAAGATGAAGTGTTTGATAAGTTCAAGGAATTCAAAGCCTTGATAGAAAATCAAACAGATAAGAAGATTAAGACCTTCAGATCCGACAATGGTGGAGAATTCACTTCAGGTGACTTCAAGAATTTATGCAGTGATTCAGGGATTAAGAGGGAGTTGACTGCTCCCTACAATCCACAACAAAATGGAGTTGCAGAAAGGAAGAATAGAACTATCATGGAAGCAGCACAGGCAATGCTTCATGATCAAGATCTGCCTATGCATCTATGGGCAGAAGCAGCTAGGACAGTTGTGTATGTGCAGAACAGAACACCTCATAAGATACTTGACAACAAGACACTAGAAGAAGTCTTCTCTGGTAAGAAATCTGAAGTTAGCCATCTTAGGATATTTGGCTGTCCAGTATACACACACATTCCAAAGGAAAAGAGGACAAAGCTAGATCCTTTAGGAAAGAAGGGCATCTTTGTGGATTACAGTGAAAGCTCGAAAGCTTACAGAATATACTTTCCAGGGTTCAAGAAAATTGACATCAGCAAGGATGTAACATTTGATGAAGACTCAGCATACATCAAATCAAGGAAGACACCTATTGAAGACCATGAAGAACCAAAGGTAACCAAATTTCAAGACACCACTATGAATGAAGCAATTCCAGAAGAAGATCGTGAAATTGAAGATCCACAAGAACCTATAGATCCACCCCGTGAGAAGAACTCTCACAAGAGGAGAAACCTGCATGGGCTAGAGAGCTCATTCAAGATGCAGAAAGGTATGGCATTCCAGAGGAAGAACACAGAGAAAGGAAGAGGACTAGATCACATACCAGTTATGTTGCCTTACTCCGTCACATTATGAACGAAGAACCTTCCAGTTATGAAGAAGTAGCGGAAAAGAAAGAATGGAAGGATGCCATGGTCGAAGAATACCATTCGATCATGAAGAATGATGTTTGGGATGTGGTCCCAAGACCTGAAGGGAAGTCTGTTGTGACTTCCAAGTGGATCTATAAGATCAAGCATGCTGCAGATGGTAGCATAGAGAAATACAAGGCGAGGTTTGTAGCTCATGGCATCTCCCAGAAAGAGGGAATAGATTATGAAGAGACTTTTGCTCCTGTAGCCAGATACACTTCCATCAGAACAGTACTTGCTCTGGCTGCAGTGATGAAGTGGAAGATACACCAGATGGATGTCAAGATAGCCTTCTTGAATGGTGTAGTCGAAGAGGAAGTGTATGTGGAGTAGCCACTTGGTTTTGAGACACATGACAGGGAGTCATATGTGTGCCGGTTGAAGAAAGCCTTGTATGGCTTGAAGCAAGCTCCTAGGACTTGGTATGGTAGGATGGACAATTTTCTATCCAGCTTGGGCTTTACCAAGAGTAAAGCGGATTCCAACCTTTACTACAAGGTTGAGGAAAACAATCCTGTGATACTACTCCTTTATGTGGATGACCTGTTTGTTACAGAAGAGGATGGGTTGATTGCCGACACCAAGAGGAAGCTTGCAGCCGAGTTCGAGATGAAGGACTTGGAGATGATGCACTATTTTCTAGGCATGGAGGTGTGACAGAGTGCAGATGGGATCTTCCTTGGACAAGGGAAGTATGTAGTAGAGATCCTGAAGAGGTTCGGGATGATGGACTGCAAGGCCATGGCCACACCTATGGCATCAAGCCTGAAGCTTCTGTGTGATGCTTCATCTGAGCCGGTTGATGTCACTGTGTATCGTTAGATGATTGGGTCCTTGATGTACCTGACGAACACGGGACCAGATATTTGCTTTGCGGTGAACACATTGAGCCAGTTCCTGACGGATCCGAGAAGTGTTCACATGGTTGCTGTAAAGCATATTCTGAGGTACCTGAAGGGTACGGTTGATTATGGGCTCAAGTATGATGCGAATCAAAAGTTTAACCTAGAGGGTTATGTTGATTCAGATTGGGCAGGCAGTGCTGTAGATAAAAAGAGCACTTTGGGGTGCTACTTCAGTATGGGATCAGGTGTGATCTCTTGGTTTAGCAGGAAGCAGTCCTGCGTAGCACTGAGTACAGCCGAAGCAGAGTATGTTGCAGCTTGTTCGGCTAGTTGTGAGGCAGTATGGCTGAGGAAGCTACTGTTTGAGTTATCTGATCTCTTGTTGGATGCTACTGGTATCTTTTGTGATAACCAGAGTTGTGTGAAGTTGTCTGAGAACCTCGTGTTCCATGACAGGTCGAAGCACATTGAGATCAAATATCACTATATCAGGGATATGGTGCTGAGAGGAGCAGTGAAGCTCTTGTATGTTGCGACGGACGAGTAGGTTGCAGATGTGTTGACGAAACCACTAGCCAGAGTGAAGTTTGAGTACTTCAGAGAGAGGCTTGGTGTTCTTCAGATTGAAGATACTTCGAGGAAGAAGTGATGGGACACATTTGTAGGAGCCATTCCAAGCATGGTGAGAGGATCCTTCCCATGGCTGTGGATGTAAGCATTGTGTGATGAGCATCAAGACGATGCTCCAGTTACTGCTTTGTATATGCATCGGTTGGATGCTTTTTATGATCAGTTGGATCATGTAGGATGACATGCATCAGGACGACGCAGTGACGATGATCAGGATGATCATGTGTGATGAGTATCAGGATGATATGCATCAGGATGATGCTATGATGATGATCATATGTGATGATATGTATCAGGTGGATGCATTGCATAATCAGTTGGATTATGTGTAATGAGATCCGAAGACACAGATGCACATGGGCTTTTCGGACATGGTTGTAGATGTGTTCTCCCATGGTCGCGATGTAATTGCCGGGCTTTTCTGACATGGTTGTAGATGTGTTCTCCCATGGTCGTGATGTAATTGCTGGAGCCATTCTCACATGGTGGTAGATGTGTTCTCCCATGGTGCAGATGTAAGGGCTGGAGCCATTCTCACATGGTGGTAGATGTGTTCTCCCATGGTGCAGATGTAAGGGCTGAAGCCATTTTTCACATGGTGGTAGATGTGTTCTCCCATGGTGAAAAAGTAAGGGCTGGAGCCTTCCCCGAATGGTGGTAGATGTGTTCTCCCATGTCGGTGGTATAAGTGCTGCATGATGTGCATCTGGGTTGTGCTTCGTGGACGATAAGATGAGATGATCAGTATGATCATGAGTATCAGGATGATACTCCATGGCCGTGGACAGGTTATGCAGTTGCATGTAAAAGATCCTAGGAGATCTGATAGGTTGAGCAGTGAGCTTGTAAAGGTCCTGGGATGCTCTTTCGAGGTTTTGTTGACGCACGTAATAAGTCCTGAGGACTCCACAGTATGGCCAGTGTTGATGAAGACCTATAGGTGGTGGGCCTACATCCAGCATGAAAAAGGGCTGGCTCTGTAGAACTTCCTATGATGAGAAGAGTTCAGAGATAGCCTAGTGATTGAGATGTCGAGTACAGCAGCAGTGATGATGATGATGCTCCGTGATCCAGTGATGATGATCCAGCTCCAGAATTGAAGACTTGGGCCAATATGTATTGATGACCCGTGTCTAGAGAATACCTTCCTAGTTAAGAGGGAGTGTTGATGTATTTGTAACTTCATAAGATATTCACTTGTATATTACATTTGTACTTTATTGTATATCCAACAGAGATGTATTATTCCTCTGATTGGAAGTGTCGTCATTTGTATTTGCAAGTGTCGCAAGTTGCATTGCAAGTGTCGTCATTTGTATTGATGGGTTATTAGATCACCAGTGTGGGGTCGGCCCTAGTTAGGACACATGGTTGGGTTATTAGACTTGAGTAGCAAGTTGGCCTCAGTGAATTATTGGTAGGACAAGTCAGTGTATAAATAGAGAGGTTGTGTCTCTCATTTATCTCATTCACTCACTTCTCAAGCTCGCCTAGCTAAGAGAGAAAGTGGCGCACTTGTGGAGGAGGAGGAGCATCTACTAGAGACATCTTATTGGGTTTGATCATTCTGATCTTGGTTTGTGGCTTATCTTATCTTTGAGGAAGTTGCGGGGTTTTTCACCTTCTTGGTTTTCCCCTGTGGATCTCTGTGTCTCTTGTGTGATTGCTATTGTGTCTATGATTGATATGTTGTACATGTTATTCTCTTAGTGATCCTGAATGATAATGGAATGAAATTATCAAAAAATTAACAGAGGGAGGGACAAATAGGGAGGTACTTCACCCATTTTGGGACCTTAGAGTAGTTATTTTTGACTCCCCCCTTGAGTGGTCTCACCTTTGGTCCAAATGATGGGTTTGTTGTGGTAGTGGGGTTCATTTGCTATTTCCATTAGTTGTTGGAATTGCAATGGGCACGTTTTCTTCTCGAGGAACACTTCGTGACGTTATTGGGTCCTAAGATCTCCTCTTTCTCATAGAGAGACATGCAATTCCCATGCGGACACTCTTCCATATCCTTGGGTATCTTTGGGTTTGGTTTTTCCGATAGGAGAGGTCATTCCAACAATGTTGGAGGTTTCAATGGAGTTGCATGCTTGGAACTGTTTCCATGGTGAGAACCGTAGGTTCTTGTGGGTCTTGATCCCTAGGGGCGCCACCCTACCTTGCGATATTTACATTGTAATTTTCTATTTGTCCCCAATCTCGTCACACTTTGCACGTCACAGAGGGTCTGAAGTGTATCCTTTTCTTGACCTTTATGCATAGATTAACCACTACTCCACTCTTGGTAAGGTTATTCTTTTGGGTGGATTTCGATGTCCATATCAGGGACTCACAACTTACTAGTACTATTACATGATAGATCCAAGGATGCTTTTTCTTTTAGGAAATTGACCCAGGGACCATGGGCCCTCATAGGTCTTTCGAGGAAAGGATTGGGCCACTCACAGCCTATGAGAGACACCTTATACAACTTGGGGAGTCCCTCTATCTATTGGTCCTGAATAGTCTCCTTTGCTACCCTAGCTTCGGGGGTTTACATGTACATTGTATCCCCATAGTGGTGGAGCCAATGTGTTTGATTATGTCATGGCCAACTAAGATTTACTCTTGCACATTCAACAATTATGTTTCCCCCCTCCCCTTGCAGACCATGCCCTCCTCACCTTTTCCATCTCTGCCTCCCCCATCTCCCTCCACCCCACCACCTCCCTTGTCCACTCGACACCACCCTTTTATTTGATATGTTGATTATTACACCACTGTCCTCGGGAATTGTTCCCCCCCTTTTCTTGTTTCAAATATGAGATCCTTTCTAGGGCCCTATGGTAGGTGGTCGACTCCTACCTTAACTTCCATCCAACAAGATACCCACACCTCGATCCATGGTTTTTGCCTCATAAGTTGCTAGTTTGACAAAGATTACAAGCTTATCCACAAACACCTCTGTTCCGCTTGCACACATGACCCTCCATCTTTCCCTTGCCTTCAAAATCTTATCGTTGCCTCTGCTGTAAGTAGGCGTTCCTTTCTCCAAGGAGCTGTGAGCTTAGTGCCACTTCTGCCACTCCCCCAAAACCTTTTGGCACACCCTTTTCCCTAAACATTATGCCCTCTCCCTGGACTCTTTCTTTAAGGAGATGTGAGCTTTTGTGCGACCTCTGCCACTCTCCCAAAACCTTTTGGCACACCCTTTTTGGGCCTCTTCCCTAAACATTATGCCCTCCCCCCTAGACTTATATCGTCAGTCCATATTTTCCCGCATGATCTCCCTCTATGATGTTCCCACAGGCCCCTAACTGTTTCCCCTCCCCTCCCCCCTTCTTGCCAACAGCTAAAATACATGTGAAAAAGTCATGCTGACCATTCTCAGAATGCTGGAAATCAGTATAAATGAATATCCATCACCTGAGAAATACAGTTATAATTGAAAAAAAGTGTTTGAGATGTGAAATGTAGGGCCTAGGGGACATGTTTAGTAAATAAAGTGTGAGCTACTTGTAAACCAGAATGCTATCATTTTTTTATATTTCCATGCATTCTCAAGCTCTGTATTTTAATATTTTATTGATTTGCATGCCGTAGCTTGCTTTCTGGTATAATATTTTTATATTTACAAGTACAAAGTTCTTGTATAAATGGATGCTCCCCAAGTTTTCTGGATGTTGGAGCAGGGAAATGCACACTAGCTACATGTGGAGACACTTCCAAATTTTAGGGAAATTCATGGGATGGGGGACTTCATTAAAAAAAAAATTCCCAACAATAGCAATTCATCCCATGTAAATTCATCATCCTATAATGTAAATACTAAATTCAAATTTGTAAATGATACAAACATGATTCATCAATCACCATTGTTATTATCATATTTCACATTGAATCAATGATACATTCACATCAAAATTTCAAATTTAAAACTTATAAAAAAATGAATGTAAGTGAAATACTTTGATTCAAATTCTAAAATAGTACTAAGTAACTACTAAATAATAGATACTGAACTTCGAAACTCAAAAATAGTAAAAAGGGGTGAGTCAAAGACTCGATCATCAATGTCTATAATCAAAAGTTAACACTGAAATTTAACAATTATCTAGAGTCAAAAGTAAATGAAAATTAATAGTTCTTATGTTTTTTGGGAAAAAAACGAAGGATGCCTAGAAGATCCCATATTTGCGAAATGCATCCCACTTTTTGTGAGGGGGTGCCCACAAGCCCCCCCTTCTGCGAAATACATCCTGCAACTTCGTGAAATATTTCGGAGTGTGCTTTGTGGAGTTCCGCAAAAAGGGGGGTGTGGCGCATCCCCATGTAACATTGGTATAAACTGCTAATCTGACGCTCCATCTAGAGATGATAACCTGTATGTGTGATCCTTAGGAAGTCAAACATTTATCATTAAGAAATTTGTTGACTCCCATACAAACTTAGAAATTCTCCCTTTCATGCAGGGTTCACTTGGGCAAATGAGATGTTTAGAATTTTGAAAGTAAGACCTGTGAAGATTCATTTGTCGAGGATTATGACTCAATGCATAGCCATGATAGCATGATAGTTAGGTTTAGTTAGTAGAAATATTAGTTTTCAATCTGTCAAGAATGGAAAATCTGATGGCTTTTCAAAAGTAATATATTCATTAATATATACATTTCAGAAAACATGTAAAATGGTCAAATACCAGGGCCAGACTGTTAATTTTATAGGATACTTGCTACGTAATAATTGGTAGTTTCCTTCTTCTTCTCTTGCTGTTCTACATTGCTACTGTGTTTGAAGACATATAGATTTAACATTGCAAATATAAATTTCTCACAAAGGAAGATGATAAATCATAATATAGACAAAATCATTCCAGGAATGGTAATTTTTATGAATAGTTTATATTATTTGCTGAAGTGTGCATTTTGTGGGAGCATTTATTTGAAACTTTACACACAATGTTGCAGCCCATTTTTCATAGAAATAGTCCTCTTACTGGTAGTGAATTGCATTAGTGACATAGAATTTGTTGTACGAGTGCCTATTTTAAGCTTGAATATAATTTCTTATTAATAATTACATTGTGTCTATTCTAAGATTGATTATAATTTCCTATAAATAATGAAATTGCGCCTATTCTAAGCTTGAATATAGTTTCATATTAATAATGGGTGAATAGAAAGGTCATGCGGAAAAAGTTTAGTTTGACGACAGTCTTAATCAAGGAGTATACTGTATAGAACTCTACTTTCTAGGCGTGTCTTTGCTGAAGTTGTGAACTTTTCACGATAGTCAAAATCGAAGTCATCAGACATCAATTAGACGACCTCTACTATATCTTGCAGCTTCTTGAATATTTTATTTGGTTCTGAAAAAATAGGGAGGTTTGCACTTGAATCAATGTTCCATTGCACAGAGGATACTATACAAGCTATAAGTAATACCACTTATTGTCTATTTTAAAACTTTGTTTTAGCGTTCTGTTATGAAGCCAGTTCCCTTTGATTTCAAGTAACAGCATTTTTTTCTCAGTTTTGTGTTAATTGTTCTTTCCATATATTTTTTTTGTTTTGAAAACTTGGTCGGGATGATCATACTGGGTGATAATTTTATTCATAAGGTGCATTTTTTCCACAGGGGTCGGTCTTTTTGCTTATTCCCATTTTTGTATTCTTTTTATCACTAGCTTGAATCAGCTTGTGTTGACCATTGGTAGCTTTTAGTGTAATCTTCTTAGTCTTCAACCTTTCATGCATGTACAAAATGTAAAGTCATATTCTGTGAATAGATAAATTATTTTGCTTTCTTCATTCTTGCATTCATTTGCAAATTTCATTATGACTTGGTCTAGCGGTATATCTTTGTATATTTTGGTTCCATCGCAAATGGTTCCAGTTCGAATAAATCTTTGTATTTTTTGATTCCATTGCAAATAATTCCATCTCCCTAAGTTTATTTTAGCTTTGCTTATACTCTTTTCCCCTAGTAGCTCTGCTAGAATCGTAGCTAAGTAGTAACTCCTCTGTAGTTTTTTTACTTCTCATAAATATCCTCTCTAGTTTTTTAACTTCTCTTAAATATCTCCTCTCCCTTCGAACGAAGTTTATTTTGAGTAGGAGAATAATCTAAATATCTCTCTTCAGATATTACATTTGTTCTTTTATACTTTAGCATTTTGTGCTGTTAATCATTCCATTTTTATATATCACGGAACAAATACTGTGCTGTGATGAAATTCTTAACAATGGAGACCAAAACTACCAATTAAAATCAGTATAATTGAATATTCATCAGCTGAACAACTGAAATTGAAAAATTATATTGAAACCAGGAGGTTATGATAGCAAATGAAAAAAGTAATATATGTTTCTAAAGTTTAATTTTAGATTTTTTGTCCTGAGTTTTTAGGTGCAATAAGTCACTGAACAGATTTAGAAAGATCCAAAACATTCAGGAGGATGTCTCAAGAATATTTTTGGATGTTCAAGGAATTTTTGAGAGAAACATGGTGGACCTGCCCAAAACAGTTCTGGAACTTTTTGGGTCAAAAATTTGAAAGATAACAGTTTCTGAAATGTGTTTTGTAAGTGTTTGAGCTGTGAAATGTGGGGCTTCGGGGATATCTCGAGTGATCTGTAAACTGCTGTTGATATTCCACTGGACAGTCTTTCATAATAGATCTTACAAGTTTCTGCAAAATAATATGATGTTATCTTCTATTATTCAGTGTTTACTCATCATTATAACTTAATATTACAAGCAGATTGCTCAAATTATTGAAATGAACTGAGAATGCAATGAAAAAAAGCTAAAACAATAAATATCACACCATCTAAGTCACTGGACACGTCCATATGGCCTCCTGTGTCCCGCGGGGCCATGTCGGACACGAACACAGTTTCAACATGTGTTGGACACAAACACGGTTTCAAGTTCAACACATGTTTTTTCGTGTCCCGATTCCAGGACACGAAGAAACACGTGTCCGACACATGTTAAGCCATGTCCCGACTCTGTCCAAAATGTGTCCCGATTCCAAGACATGAAAACCGCCAAAAAGATGCCCATGGCTTTCTTAAAAGCGATTTTCATCTTTCATTTGTGCATTTGCAAGTTGAAGGGAGAGGTTAGAGTGAGTTCTTTTGCAGGTTAAAGAAGATTTGAAGCATTTGCAAGGCTTTCCAAGTGGATTTGAGGGAAGATTTCGTTGAGAGGATTCAAGCTCACCATCAAGGAAGAAGAAGAATTTCTCAATCAGCTAGGGCAGCAGCTAAAGGGCAAAGGAAAGGGAGAAATGCCCCATCTAATCCCTCTCCTCCTCTTCCTCCTCCAAGCATATCCTCTTGTACTCCTACTAGTGCTCCAATTACTTCTAGTGAAGCTCATGCTCGTTTTAACCCTGTTTTAGCAAGACAACAACCCCAAGAGAGTAAATACCCTTTGTGGAAGTATGTGACAAGGAAAGAAGGGCCTGGAGCAAAGCTTGGTGGGGGAGGCAATGTGAGTTGGAGTTGCAATTTTTGTAAGCATGAGTTCAAGATCACATATTACAGGGTTAAGGGCCATTTGTTGGCCCTTCCTTGTGGGATTTCTTCATGTAAAGCAGTGAGTAACACCCAAAGGAGGGAGATGGAAAGAGATGATCATGTTGGGTTAGGGAAGGTGGCAGCAGCAAAGAAGACATAGCAAAATGAGGATCCTCTTTCATTCTTGAGGAAACCCTCTAGCACTAGGCCTTCACCTAGCATATTTGGGAGTGAGGTTGATACTTATCCAAAAAGAAAGAGGCCAACTACAAGTGGTCCAATGGACAGTATTTTCCAACAAGAGGCACGAGAAGAGGTGGACCTTACCATTGCATTCTTTTTCTGCCTAAACTTCATTTCATTCAATGTTGCACGGTCACCATTGTTTATTGAGATGTGTCAAAGTCTAATTGGACGAGCTCCAACTGGTTATGTGCCTCCTAGTTCAGAGAAGCTTAGAACCACATTGTTGGTTAAGGCAAAGAATGAGGTGGATAAAATTATTGAGCCAATTAGATCAAAATGGCCCACATGCGGTGTCAGTATTGTTTATGATGGATGGACGGATGTGGTGTAAATTTCATGGTGTCTTCCCCAAATGGACCAATGTTCTTGAAAGTGATGGATGCTCTTGGGAAATACGAGAATGCACAGTATATGGGTGAGTTGTTCATCAAAGTCATTGAAGACGTAGGTGTTGATTCTTGTGTACAAATCATCACGGACAATGCACCTGTTTGCAAGGCTTCTAGCATGATTGTGGAAGCTAAATATCCACAGGTATGTTCAGTTTGGACATCTTGCATAATTGCATTGCTAATTTGTTCATTCTTTGAATTTAGCACAAGATTCATCTAGGCCCTAGGGGAAAGGTCAATTTATAGGTTTTCAATGTTCATTTGAGTTGTTAGTTGTAGTCTTGTAGAGTCTAGAGTCTAGACTCATTTATACTTTCTTTTATTGATCTTACATGTATTTTGGACACCTTGCATTGTCCATTCATTGAATTTAGTGCTGAAATCTATTGCTTCAGATGTGACATGGATTGGCAAACTTATTGAGGATGCATGCCATATCTGTAACTTTGTACAAAACCACACCAATGCCCTCACAATCTACAAAGAGTACACACATCTTTCATTGTTGAAGGTTGCAGATACTTGGTTTGTACCTCATTCATCATGCTCAAGAGGTTGAGAGAGGTCAAAACCGCTCTTTGGTCCATGTTTATTTTTGAGTTTTGGTCCTTTTGGAGAAAAATGGATCAGATTGCTTCAAAATAGGTAAAGAACATAGTGCTAGATGATGGTTGGTGGGAGAGGGTAGATCTTACCATTAAGATCATGGAGCCAGTCATTTCTTTGTTGCGGTTTGCATACACGGACCAGCCCATCCTAGCAGATGTTTATGAGGGGTGGGATTCTAGGATTGAGTCCATGAGGACCATTGTTATGGAGAATGGGTGTGTCGAGTATGAGACATTGGCAGAGAACGTATGGTCCACCATACTGGATATTCTTATCTCCAGGTGGGATAAGAATTGCACACCTTTGCATTGCTTGGCCCACTCATTGAACCCCAACTTCTACGGTCATGATTGGCTCAGTGGTGGGTCGGGTCCCTCACACAGAGTCCCTCCTCACATGGATGGAGAGATCTCACAAGGGAGGAAGACAACATTTAGACGGCTACTTCAGGATAGAGACCTACTTGAAGAGGTGGAGGAGGGATTTGTAGAGTTTTCCACTTTTACTGGGAGATTTGGAGGCTATAAGGTGCTTAGAGACATGGGGGTTAAGAAACCCTATGTTTGGTGGGCAACTCATGGGGCAGCATGCCCTCTTCTACAGAAGATAGCCTTGAGGGTCATCTCTCAAGTTACTTACATCCTCTTGTTGTGAGAGGAATTGGAGCACATATGGGAACTTGTACAGTTTGAAGAAGAGCATGCTTGAGCAGTCCAGGGCAGAGACGATGGTGTATGTGCACTCCAACCTTCGTCTTATTTATTGGAAGAGGGAGGAATGGATGAAAGGAAAGACAAAGATGTGGGATGTCTTTCCTGATGATATGGGTTTGGACAACAGTACTGGGTTGGCATTAGCCAACATGGATCTTAATGATCCAGTGTTAGAGCCGGTCACTTTTGATGATGGTGATCCTATGGAGGGGTCATCCTCCACACCGGTAGATGCATATCGTCAGATGGGCAGAGAGGAGGAGGAGGAGGATGAGGGTCAGGGTAGTGATGATTTTGTTGATTCAGGCATGGAGGAGGACTATTGACAGATGAGATTCTTCCATCTTGATCTCATCTATGATCTACCCCTTTTTGTATTTACTATTTACTACTACTACTTGCCATTGGCATTCCGACATCTATGTAATACATTTTGATTTTGATGACTTAATGAGAAATATGGTTTAGACATCTCGAGCTATCATATTTGTGTCTCATTGTGATTTGTGAATGACAAAATGTGTATTGTGTATTAATTCTAAATTTCTAATTAGTAATTTCTATTGAATATTTGTAAATGTTCTAGTTTCTAAAAAAATTTGGATCTATATGTCTATTTTTAATATATATATAACGTGTCCTATGTGTCCTGATTCCGGGGGTCACCGTGTTTGTTCGGACACTTGTATTTTCATGTCCTTCGTGTCCTGTGTCCTCGTATCAGGTGACTTAGCACACCATCCACACAATGCACAGATGTACCTTGGGAAACCCGATATGGGAAAACCCAGCCAAAAAGTGAGGACTATGCCTTGCTCTTTTCTTCTCATATATAAGATGCAAATACTAAGAAAGATGTACTGACTATTGAGTTGCAATAAACACTATGCCCTGAATGGCTACTGTAGGGTTGTCTACTTCTGTGCTACTCACAATATCCCACTCCTTTGCTCTGCTTAACAACAGGAACAAAACCCTTTCCTTTCTTAATGGTTCAGTGGTTAACATGTGTTGATAGCCACCTAAGGTTAGGGTTAGGGTTTTTGCATGTCTCAACTCTTGTTTGGGGTTAGGGTTTTGGACCCTTTAGAATCCTCTTGAAAATCTGCACATGACTATGGTGGGAATGATGTGTCATCCACTTGGTACTATGGTGGTCAAAAGCATAGGTCAACTTGTGGGAGGCATAACTTCCTCATAAGAAGTCCAATTGAGGTTATCTTTGCGCCATTAGAAAGCTGTTGATGAGTAGAACAGCATCAGAGGGGTGGTACCTTTGTTTGAAAAGTTGACCCAAAAAATGGCCATCAACGCCCCAAACTGGCTCCAAAAGTTTCGAGAATCCAAATCACCAAAATAGGACCTGCCCCTGAAATGGGCTCTACACGTCCATGGCTCCAATTTTCCACTCAAAAAGTAGCAAAACAAATGACAAATTATATAAAGATCCATTTTGGATCTAGTCAATAAAGTGTGAGCTACTAAACTGTAGACTGGTATGCTATCAGTTTTTATATTTCCATGCATTCTCAAGCTGCATATTTTCTTATTTGAGTGCCTCATTTTATTGATTTTTATGCTGCAGCGAGGTTTCTTCTATAAGATTTTTATATTTACCGTTGCAAAATTCTTGTAGTATCAGTATTATCCAATAGTGGTGGCATGATTGTACAAAATGTTTGAGCAATCTAGTACTGTTACTCTAGTGCAAGGCAGTTACTATTTGGAGTATTCTATTTTTTACACAGATATTTGGATAACTAGTCAGGGTTTAAGGTCTTCGGAAAATATTGAAAATATGAAAGGTTTGTCTGTATGATAAACTGCTGATGTTACGTTCCATCTAGAGATAATAACTTGTATATGTATACTAACCCTTGGGAAGCTTAAGAATTTGTTGACTTCCGTGCAAACTTAAAAGTTTCCCCTATCATGCAGGGTCCACCTGGGCAAATGAGATGTTTAGAATGTTGAAAAGAAGAAACATGGAAAATCATTGATTGATGAATAAGACCCATTGTGAATGCTATAGCTGAAATAGTTGCTGGAATGATGGATTACTGTGTTTCTGTGTACATGCTATAACTCTGTTATGATACAAATGGATGAGTGTGTTGGATGCATAATGTTAAGTTTAGTTAATAGTAATACTAGCTCTTGATCTGTTAAGGATGGAAAATCATCATGGCTTTCAATGGTAGTCAAAAGAATCTTGCTGGCCAAATTTTCAAAAGCATTAGACGCATTAACATATGATTCAGAAATCAGGTAAAATGGTCATATACCAGTTCAGCAATACAACAAACAGCTATTCCTGCTTACAAAAGAAGGCTTCCATCTTGTAACTAATGTGACTTATGATCATCCTTCATCAAATTATCATAGGAATACTAACAATTGACTGTTTTTTCTTTTTCTTTTTTGGGCATGGACGGAGACTAACAATTGAATTTTGTAAAACTAGTCACAAAGAACTGAAGTTATTGTTATCACACAAACTCTAGCTGTTTAAAGGAGTAGGTGTCCCAGTAGGGATGGTAGAGGTGAATAGCTAGGGAGGTGTAACCAACAGTAGCCAGGTCCTCCGTCCAAGGGGCAAAAGTCACACCGGACAAGGCTACAGTCACTTTAGACGAGGCACGTAGCCAAGTCAAGGGGGAGACCCCACTCAACTAGTTATGGTTGAGACTCAACAGTTAGAAACCCAAATCCAAAAGATAAGTAAAACAAGATGTAAGATGGATGACTGAGTGTGAGATTTCTTCCAGCCTAGTGAGATCGAGATTAAGGATTAGGGAATGCACTGAATGAAATGATCCTGGATCTGATTACAAGTGTTAAATGATGAATTCTTGAAAGATTATAAGGCTGGAAACTAAATTAGAAAATGGAAATCAACTAGAAGAGTGGCTGAAAGTTCTGCCTATGGGGAATGAAGCACATAGTGACTACTCGAGCATAGTAGAAGCAAATTAGATGATTAAACACGTCTTCTAGCAATCATACATTGAATAATAATCTGATTTAGAACAAAAAAAAGGAATAGACCAGCAAGAAGTGAAGTGAACTGCCCATGGGGAATGGGTTAAGCAGTGAACAAATGGACCTAGGGCAGTGAAAAATAAGCGTTTGTACTCACTTCCAGCCAACGATACCTGATATCCCGAGGTAAAATGACGTTTTAAAACCGAATATCAAGTACCCAGAACCCAAAAATCTACCAAACAACGTGATTGGCCAGTTTGCCCAAGTGGGGCGAATTTAGTGAGAGACTAGTGCCTGGATAAGTGGGTAGATGGAGTCGGAATCAAATGAAATTTGAAATATGAAAGTTTAAGCAAATATCATTTGTGGGTTTTCAAGGAAAACTAAATCCTACAGTGAAATTTTAGTATTTAAATTTTAGGGGTTTTTTACGTGAATTTTCTGCTCAACACACACATATTTAAATTTGAAATGTTAGAGACCAGCAAGAATGACTTACTTGAGAGTGAATGAACGGATGAGATTGCCGAAGACTAGCTCTCCAAACTCAGTTGCCAAGCAGCAGCGTGTTCCGTTTACGTTATGAGCTTCGAGTGGCCAAATTCGCCCTAGGTACCTGCCACAAACAAGATCAAGTCAATGATGCATCAAATAATAAGAGAAACCAGCAAGTAAAAATGACTAAAATGAGAGAATTGAAAGGCTGAAAGTGCAATAACAACTCCCTTGTTAAAACTCCGAAGAATTCGAGCAGTTGGGGGGTTCCCACTCCCAAAACTGCGCCCTCCTCTAGCTGAGCTCTTCACCTGCAAATCGAATGGCCAAGGACAATGTGGAAACAATACACTAGCACCTCAACAAAGCTATGGAAAACTAGATATTAGTCAAGCAACACACATCTATCCATAAACTCTCAAGAAATTGTGGAACAATGGCTCTATATCATCAAAAACTCAAGTGTACAAATGTGCCAAGAGGCTCCAAATGGAGTGAGTGCCTTCTCTTATAGAGAATGGCCACTCCCAAAATAGGTTTCTCCCAAAATGGAGGGTTGAGATTACTCCCCAATCCACAAAATCGAATGGTGGAGATCATCTCCAGGTGGGGGTGCGAATTGCCCAAGGAAGCGCACTAGTGGAGAGAGGGGGACCCATGTGGGCCATACAATACAATAAGGTGGAGTTGGGGGGTGTCTATGGGATGTTTTATCCTTCCAATGTAATACATCAAGGCCCCATATCAATAGAACCAACCAAATCGAATTCCCAAGGTGGAGAAAAACGCCCCCTATGGGCAATTTGACCTCCAATGGTGAGCTGGGCAATAGAGGGCCCCACAATACACAAATACATTGTTAAACATTACCAAAATACCTTAGAAATTACCTTTTCCTTTGCCAACCATTGATTTTTCCATTTGCCTATAGTTGCCTTAGTCAAATTTTGATTTTCCATGTAATTTTTGTTGGTTTATATGGCTGAAGATGAAATTTGGGTTTTTGACCCACTTTTATTGCCCGGATTGCTGAACCGTCTACTGCAATGCGATCGTGGACCCCAAAAGTAGTAGGGATGACCACTCGAACGACCCCTATCCATCACTTAGGCATTACTTGTCCCAAATCCATAATTTTTAATTAAAACAGGGCAAAATTGACCAATAATAATTAAAAATTTCTCAAATGCTTCAGTGTTTTGCAATTCCGACACCTGCATGCTCATATGGGACCCCTATAGATAATAATTGGCCAAAATCGAAATTCCGGTTGCAACATTTTTTTCGGGCCCATTTTGGCCTAGTCAACTCAGTTTGACCAAGTCAAATCTGGTCAACAACAGTGCTAGCTGAATACCTGTATGCAAACATGGAGTGACAAGCCTCAATTATACAAGTTAGTACATTACTAAGCAATACAATGATAACATGGTGATCAAAAATACATAAAATCCCAAGATAATACAAGGCCCTGGTGAGGTGGGCCCACCACCTCCAAAAAGACTAAAATGCTATGCACATCTTATAGAATTGACCACTTTGCTGACTTTAGGTGATGCGGACAACAAGGCGAAGGACATGGGAAGACAAGGATAAAGATCATGTGACCCTTTGGACAACTCGGGAAAGCGAGGTCCACTGAGATAAGTATGCCATGACAGAACACGGGGAAGGGCGGTGCCTCACAAATGGGTATAGTGCAGGGAAACCACCACTAGTCATCTAACAAATATCTCACAACTCACATCCGTGCCCGAAGACTCTGTGAAGTTCTTTTCTAGAGCCGCCAAACTGGGTGTCCGACAAACCATAACTTGAGATTCTAGGGGACAATCTTGAGCTTGTCCCTTGCTCCCTCTCACCTCCTTGCCCCGTAGGACTAGGTGAGGAAATAACCACTACAAATGCTGACATGTACGGATGACCAGTATCCATGTGTGTTTATAAACACATTGCATGGATTTTACAATGAATTTCATACTTAGCCCTTTTTGGCTAGATTTTACATTTACAACATAATAGCCTTTTTGGCTTGATTTACATTTCTACATTTTTTCATTTACATCAAGGCCCTCTTGGGCTACATACATATCTCAAAAGATATAAACATGGTGCTCATACTGCAAAGGTAATGGGGGTGAGCAATACATGCTTTGATGACCAATGGGGAACACCCGGTGAGGCTACACAATCCTAACTGCATTGCAACATCGGGGGCAACCGACAGGAGCAAATCCCAGGGCTAAAAGTGTATCTCACACACTAAAGAGCCTATGCACAATAAACGGGGAGTCATGGCAAACTCAGAGATCAGTGGGGAAGGGGTCCTCGGGATCACAAATTAGAATCCAAGTCAGGAACAAGTATCATGGATGAGTCGGATGGATGGCGAAAGTGAGAGTGGAGCTAAAGTCAGCTACTAAGAGGGACTAAGTGACCAAGTCTATGCCAAGTGTAGGGGACATGACCCAGCGTGCATATACAAAAGTCTAACAGGAGGGGTGGACTGACGTCGTCAAGGGTCCAATCACATCATACAATAGCTAGATCACCAAATATATCATCTCATGCAAAGTTAGTGTACTAACAAGTATAAAGAAGTCTAATCTACAACATGAGCAATAATCATCAAATGCAATACCTGCTGCTAATGAAGCTATCTCTTAGCTGGATCTCTGCTGAATCCGGGCAACATAGTAAACCAGCAATATACTGTGATAGTCTCGATCAAAACAAGACTAGGCAACTGTCTCAATGGGCTTTTATGTCAAAGCCTAGCAAGGAAGAGGTGACCCTGTGGTAGATGGTAAGTGACAATGTCTGCAACACTGCACAACTGTCTGTCCCCTCTGATATATCTGCTGGGGGCAATCTGAACAAAAGTGCCTCGTCTGAAGGCAGCTGATCTCTGATCTGGAAAAAAAAGTACTGTGCAGTCCTAGGCCGCACAGTCTGCAGTATGATAGCTCCAGCTAACATAGATGTGATAACAGTTATTTAACACGAAGCCTATATCCAATTGTCCCAATTTGCAATCCAGGTCCTTCATGCAGCAGAATTACCTGATCATGTTTCTGGGACCTTTTAACCATTGGCATTCCTTTTTCAAACTTTTGTAACAAATCTCCTTTGAATCCTGAGATTTTCTGAAACAGAAACTAACGTATTGATTTCCAGACCATCATAGCTTCAGCAAACACATCATAGCTTCAGCAAACATTGCTCGAGGAGATAAAAAGACGGTGCACATAAATAATACCCTTGGGCCTTTAGTTTTCTGTTTATACAGTTTGCCATGACACAAATTCTGGCATAATAACTTGAGGGTCATTTTGTCTTAAGGCTACTTTGTACAGGCTATAAAATGAGATAATCTTTGATTGCAATTACTTCATTTCACTTATGATTCTGTTAAACGATTTTGTTAAGGATAAAGTCAACAGAATTCAAGGTTGCCTTTGTATGCAAGGTAGCTTATTGCAAACTCTAAAGTACTTTTCATCAGTTGATATATTCTTAAACTATAGCATATTAAAACAATTAGTTTCTACAAAATAAATTTACACATGGACAAATAGACTTTTTAAAGTAGGTTTTGATCTATTGAGACTAAAATTTGTAAAACAGATTAAAAGGGCTGTTTTGCACATACTCAAACTCTCCAAATAAATCGCCTTAAAACACTTTTAAATAGAGTTATTAATAGCAACCACTTGGAAAATGCTTTTCTCAGGCACATTAAGAAATGGAAAGAAATTAACTTCAGATTGTTAGTCGAACTGAGTCTGTGTCAAATGGTAAGCTACTCATATAAAACTTAGCTTAGGCAGTAGATTGGCCCTTGGTTTAGCTAGTTCAATTAATCAATGAGTTGTTTCTCTTTTATCACAAAAGTTAAAACACTAGTTGAATCTGGAAAATATGGTTCAACATTAATTTATAGTATGTAAAAGTAGAACTTACATATTGTTTCAGATGCAACAAGAATGTAACAGGCAGTCGATATTAAATCGTAAATCTGTTGTCTGAAATTGTTTGATGCAGATGATGACTTTCGCGAGTTCATTGACAAGGTCCCAAGAGACTGTTTCTGTACGATAGTTTCAGATTCCTGTCATAGTGGGGGCCTGATTGAGAGGGCAAAGGAGCAAATTGGAGAGAGTACGAAAAGCGGGGATGAGCAACCTGAGCCCAAGAAACAAGGTGGATTTGGCTTCAGAGACCTTTTATCTGAGACTGTCAATGACGCCTTTGAGTCTCGAGGTATTCATTTCCCTTCCCGTCATGAACACAAGGACAGACATGAAGTTGATGAAGGAGAAACTCAAGAGAGAGAGTACCGCGGGAGAGGACGAGTTAAAAACAGGTCTCTTCCGCTGTCTACCTTGTTAGAAATTCTTAATGAGAAAACTGGTCGACACGACATTGATGTTGGGAAAATCAGGCCAGCTCTTTTTGACATATTTGGAGATGATGCAAGCCCCAAGGTGAAGAAGTTTGTTAAGATTCTTGTGACCAAACTTCAATCCGGTGATAATGAAGGTGGGCTCCTTGGGGCCATTGGAAATTTGGCTCAGCAATTTATGAAGCAAAAGTTGGATGGAAATGATGAGGGTTCTGAGTATGTAAAACCAGCATTGCAGGAAGAAGTTTCAAGCACCCAAGAAGTCTATGCTGGATCCGGCAAGAAAGGGCTTCCAGAGATGGGAATTTTAGTCAGTGGTTGTCAATCTGATCAGACCTCTGCTGATGCAAATCCTACAGGAAACCCTGATCATGCATATGGAGCTTTAAGCAATGCAATTCAGACAATTCTTGCTGAGCATGATGGGCCTGTACCAAACCGTCAGCTAGTGATGAAAGCTCGCCAAATCCTATCAAAACAAGGTTTTACACAGCGCCCAGGTCTTTACTGTTCTGACAGAATTGCAAATGCTCCATTTATATGCGATTAGAACATCCATATCCAAGCCTTTAGCTAAATAAACCATAGCCTCCATATAATAAGTAATGGTTCAATGTGTGTTGTGCTAATAGTATGATATTTATTAAATTGAAAATTCTATCGAATACCTACGTAAAGGTGTCCTGGAGCGTTTTTCATTTACTTTGGACTTAAGTAAGAAAGATTGAAGGGTATGCACCTTAGCAGATCTTGAAAGATTTACAGGGCAAGGATGTTCCTTGCGACTGTCTGGGGTGGTCTTCAATCTTTGGATATATATACTCGTGGTATTCTGTTAATATTTGCTATTCCATTTGAATGAATGAATTTTATTTTCTTCTCAACTGCCCATTGGTGTCTTTTTTGGTGATGCTTTCTTGTTTATGCACAAAACCCAGAGAAATATTCAGTGGCAACAGCCTTGAATGATCATCTTGTATACTGAGCAATCCATTCCATCTGAATTCTTTAACCTATGCGGGCACTAGTAAGAGAAATGTAGGGGCTGTTTTCTAAAGAAAATCGAACAAACTGAAAGTCAACTTTAGTGGGTTGAGTCGTTGGCCATTTGTATTCACACCTTCGGATTAAAAGGGTTCAATATCTTTTATATGCATTTTTGTTAAATATCATAGTTACCTCCAGGCCAGTCATTTTATCCAAAGTCCAAAGATTTGTGGTCGATATATGGTTGCACAAACAAAACTCTTTTTCTCAAATATCCAAAACCAAGATCCTAGGAGTGACCTCAAAGTACATGTTTGCAGACCAAACCAAAAGCAAAGAACATTGATTTTTTTTTTGGAAACAAACAGTATTTCATTCTTATGTACATTAAAATTTTGCAGATACTTGTACTCTTGATTCTGACAAAGCAACATCCAACCTTAATGTAATCATATTACCATTACATGTTCTGCTTTTTCATACTTTGCAAACATGTTTCAATGTTGTAGATTGACAAACCGCTACAATGTGTAGTTCTCCTGTTATTTCAATTTTTTGGAGTCCAACAGACGAGTTAGCATATGGTTTGGACAAATATGTGTAGTGTTGAGTAATGTAATGCAATAAATTTTCAGTTCATCTGAGTTGTATATGAAGTATAAATTTGATCAATTTTCAGCATGCTTAATGATTTTGTTTTTGAATTGATGGGCTCATGGTAAACACAATCTTTGCACTTTGTAGATGCTCTTCTACCATATCTTGGGGGGTACATACCAGCCAACATGATATCTTGCTGGTCCTTGGGTACTGGATTATTCTGTGTTGCCTTCAAGCATTATATGACATTGTGTTGATGTACTTCTATAGCATCCCGTGAACTATAAAGCAAATTGGTTAAAAATAGCTTAAGCTTGTTATGGCATTCCATATATATGTGTGTGTGGTGTATGTCAAGGAAAATTACCCTAATACTTTTCAATACCCTTAATCCACCCTCTGGGAAACCACTGTTTGCGAAAAACCATCCTTTGAGCGCCAAACAATTCACCCTTTAAAACCCCCTTGCATGTTGCAAACAATCAATTCATTCAGGGATCAAGTCAAATAAAGAGGTTACTATATTAGTTACAACGAGAGGTTACTATATTAGTTGCAACGATTAATTCATTTTCTGAAATACAGTTGTAAAAAAAATCTTTACAACAAATTTTAACACTTCCATTCTTTGACTTTATAATTGCTCTAAGCACCAACTCAAAAAAGTACTTACCCTTACAGGGATCAAGTCAAATAAATGGGGATTTACAGGGATCCTGATTGTAGCAATATATGAATAGTGGGGAATTAATGATCTATCCGTAAAGTCTTTACCTTTTGATGATTAGTAGAATGAATTTATATTTTTTTATCATGAACAGAATGTAATGAAGGAAAACAAATACTCTTGACTTTTATGGGATATGCCCATAGAACAGAATCTATGAAGAGATCCTAAAATGCCTTTTCTTTCTTTTCTTTAATACAAAGAAAATGCTATAAGGAAAACAAATACTCTTGACTTATTATGGGATATGCCCATAGAACAGAATCTATGAAGAGGTCCTAAAATGTTTTTTCTTTCTTTTCTTTAATACAAAGGAAATGCTATATTTTTTCTGGAAAAAAAACCAAGTCTAACAAAAGAAATAATTGCAAAGCAGTTGGTCCCTACCTTAAGATTATGTTTATAGTTATGATATGGTTTATATGTTTATATTTTTTTTTAATATATATGATATTATTTTTGTTATTTTTTAATTATTAAAAATACCACTCAATAAAAGCTAATTCAAATCTTTATTTTTAAAGGAGTTAGCCACTTTTTTTGCATTGTTAAAATTCTGTGTATTATTATAAATTTGAAGGTGTATATAATATTGCTCAGTTATATCTCACATGTCGATAAAATTAATATATATATATTGTATTAATTAAAAATAAATGTCGATAAAAAATAAAAAAACAACATATTATATATATATATATATTATTTGTGTAACAACAAAAACTTATATATACTAGTGTTAAGTTTAAAGAAAAAAATTATATTAAAGAAATTTATATTTATATATTATTATTAATTAAAAATATTATATATATTGTTTGTGTAACAACAAAAAATTGTATATATTAGTGAAGTTTAGAGAAAAAATTGTATATTAAAGAAATTTATATTTATATTATTATTAATTAAAAATATATATACCAATAAAAAAACAAGCATATGTTTATGCTTTGTTTATATAGTATAAAAATTTAAATATATTAATGTTAAGTTTAAAGGAAAAAAAGTTTACGATTAATTCATAAAAATGTTTTAAACATTTACATGTCATTACTTTCAATAATACATTTTAATTTTAAATTACAAGATAGTAAAATGAAATGGCATTTAAGGTTACATTGTAACTTTAAATTACAAGATAGTAAAATGGAATGACATTTAGAGTTATTGATAGAACAATTTAGATTAAAACACTATAAAAATAATCATAATTTTATTCTATATATAGAGAGAAAGTGTTAATTTTAAAATATATATTATATAATTTTTTTTTTGAAAACCAATAAACTAAATGCCTATTATTATAAATTTTAAAATATATATAATATTTAAAAAACATATTTTATATTTTTATTTAAAAAATAAAAAATAATAACAATATTTCTATATATTATATTAACTCAAAATACTTAATAAAAATAAAATGATACATATAAATACATATATATTATTTGTGTAATTTTAAAAGTTTGTAAAAAAATATATATATTAAGAAAATTTATATTCAAATATTTTTATTAATTAAATATATATTTACTAATAAAAAACAAATATATATTTATACATTAATATATATATATATATATTAATTATTTCATAAAAATATTTAAACATTTATATGTTACTGTTTTTAATAATTATTGTAGTTTTGAATTACTAAATAGGATTTAAGATTAACAATAAATAATATGGAGCAAAATGTTGTTTCATAATCTAATAATTCAAATAAAAAGTTAGCAACACAATGGATAATCTCTTTCATTGTTAACATACATACATGCTACTAACTAGCTTTGTATATATAGAAATAAGTTCTGGATTTTTAAAATTGTTTGCTAAAAAAAGTATGGTGTTTTCACATGACTACACGTTTAATGTTATGTGTATTTTCATTCAATGACTATGTAACCTTGGTATCAATAAAAAAATGTTAGTACGTAATTTGCAATTTTGTGTTAGTTTCAAAATATTAAATTTAGTTAGTAAGTATTTATTTAGAACTTACTCAGCAAAATAAATTGTCGTCAAGGAACCAAGTTTCATTCAATTTCCCAAGGACACTTCTTATAGCTATCAAAATGTTAAAATATCAAGGCAAGGTGGGTACCACTAGAAGCAGGGAGGGTCCCGCTTAGACCACTGGCACCATCTTTGGAACCTTTGATCCGCTTACACTGTTTTTCCTATTGAAAACCTTATAAAATTGAATCCCCACTCCACAAAATATCGACACAGTGTTCATGTCGAATGGCTATTAGCACTGGGATGTTTTTGTGGACAACGTGTTAGTAAATATTTTATAAATATTTTTTTTATAAAAATAATAACTGACACTAACGTGACATAGGGTAAATATGGAGATAATGGTTACTTTAATGATCTCTTGGTTATGCTTACGCTAGCCATTTTATCCTCTATGTTGAGAGTTCTAGTTACAAATATTTTAGTTTATATTTATCATAAGTAATGATTTTTGTTTATATTTAGGTAAAAAGAATTAATGATTTTTGTTTATATTTAGGTAAAAAGAATTAATGAAATTGTGTACTTATGATAAAGACATAATGTACAAAAATAATAGTATTTATTATTATTAATAAAACTTTTAGTACAAATACAAGATGTTAAATTTAGAAAAAAAATGAATTTTTAAAATTTAAATTATTATTATTTTAAAACAATTTCACTTTTCAATAGGGGTAATTTGTCACTTCATGGCTTTTAACCAAATCACTAAATAGAATAACAAATTTTAAATATTCAACAAAATAATTTATATTTTCAAAATATTAAATTTAATATATAAATATTACAAAACATTAAGAAACATTAAGAATTTATTTTATGATTAATATAAAGTCAAAATTTATGGATGACCAACTGATTGCTATATTCCCATGGATTAATAAAAAAAATACTATATTAGTTACAATAATTCATTCATTTTCTGAAATATAATTGTATAAAAAGACCTTCACAACAACTCTTGATACTATTTTAGTCATTGACTTTATAATTATTCCAAACACAAGTAAAAAATTACTATTCACACTAAAGCTAAACTGGCAGTCTTTTTAGTAGAAGATTGTTGAATTTGGCAACACCTACATGTTGTTTCTCCATTTTTTGGAACCACAAAAATCAACGTCCACTTATTGCGCACCCAATTTAAGGCATTATTTTATGCTTCACACACTTGTGTTTATTTGGGTTGTTTGTTTTTACACAACCTATTCTCTTCCAATGCAAACACACATCACCACACTAAAGATCCCAACCAACGTTGTCCACGGTTGCATCCCAACATTCTGAGCTTTCAAACACCATCAAGCTCGCTTAATGGACTTTAGGTTCTTATACACTAGCGCCCTTTGAACAGATCTATTGCATTGGAATGGTTGTCTTCCAGGTCTTCATTAGGAGCACAAGGTGGGTTTTTTTTCACAAAAATACACCTATCTCTTCTTGACACAGGTTCTTTAATATAGCTTCAACCTCTTTAATTCCAATAAAATTTATGTGGCACACACCACAGATACATCGTTTCACAAGAGGTAGAAGCATTCACACAGCATAACAATCCCTTGTGGGAAAAACAATCACGAAACACATGCACTTGCTTACAAAATGAAACATGTATACAAAACTCATCTAGTATATGGTGGAAGTATATCTCCTCTCACGCGCCTTCTACTGTGGCTCTAATATTGTGATAGAGCTTATACAACTATCAACAACTAACTATCAAGGATTAAGATTGAAAATAATTGAATCTAGATGGATGGACCATTGTTAGTGGCAGTGAGAGAGCAGGAATACAAGATCCAATTATCTTAAGTGCAAAGTTATGAGGACACTTTGTCGAAGGAGGGTACTATGATATGATTCAAGGGGGCATATATAAGATTATAGGTATGTATAATGAGAAAGGGTTGTATATGTGCGATTAGTGAGAATATGTATAAAATAGAGGGCAATATTGTCATCGTGAGAGGAACATGAAATTTGGATATTTGCATGTATTGGAGTTATTTTGAGGGGTTTCTTTTATTTTACAAGGAGTTATTATGTAATTAATCTCTATTATATCTTTGGGACTTGTGCTTCATTTTCAAATCTTGTGTACATTGTGTACTTTGGTTTATTATGACATCTTAAATATTTGGTACAAACACACACCAAAAAACCATAATGTTTGTGATAAAGATAATGCAAAGCATTGTGATTGTATTACATTAATTTGGTGTATGGACATTAAAATCCATCAAAACTATGAGCCCGTTACCATGTTTACTAAATGCCACAGGCCAAAAAAGTTTGATCAGGCCATACATCTACTAAATCGTGACTAAATCATGAATCCACAAACAAATGACCATTAATATATCAATAGCTATTGTATTAATATATCCTTCTACTATATGCATTGTTTTTTTTGGATCTAGACAATTTGTATTTGTCTCCGATAATATTCATTCCTATCTTTCAAGATCGTTTGATGCAATTCTAGTAGGTAGAAACTATAACCTTATATGAAGGTTACGATTTAAATTCATACCCATTAAAAATTGTTTTGTAGGAGTAATTTGGCACGCATGCCTAGTTTGCTTGGAACACAAGTGTTTCAATTACCATGCATTTTCTTCAAATATAATTCCTTCCTTCACAAAATATGGTTATAATGTGGTTCTATGAAATTTGAACTTTTGTATTTTTAGATAGACAATTTCTTTACCATTGGAATAATCTTCATCTTTGTATAAAATGAATGATAGAGATTAATATGTTGTGGCACTTTAATATCTAGATAAAATTGTTAAAGGAGCCGACCTAAGCAAGCTACATGATCAATGTGGCATAACACTAAGGTATGCATGGGCATCAATGCTCCTAAAATTTATAGGGGGGTCCTCTAGATAGTATCACCAACAACCAAAGTGCAAAGCTATAACTTTGCATGATTTTTTATCAAACCTAGTGACCCAAGGTTCCCTATCTAATTTGGGGTTCTAGGGAATATGGAATGAGAGGATATGATTGTGGAAACACTCTCATTCTTGCTCATGAAGGTTGTCTCCCAAAATAATAGAGTCATCCCTTGAACATTGTCTACCACCCAAAATATTAATGTTCTATCTATGGGGAGGATAAGGTTTTTTTTTAGATCTTTCTCTTGCACAAACTATTGCAAATTGGAAACTTGACCTCACTCAAAGACTTGCTACATTTTATTGAATTTGGACAACATTGTTTTGTGGTTTGCTAGTCCTATTTATGATTCCAACATGATTGACCATGGTGGATATTGGTGATGGATGGTTGATGAGTTGCATGAAACACATTTGGGTTATCCATGATGACTTCAATATGGTAGAATTTGTCGAGGATCAAGAAGGAAAGTTTCCCATGCACTAGTGCATTAGTGAAAGATAAGCCTCGTCTAACACAAGATGTAGGTTTTGATTATACAATTCCAATACTGACATAAATAATGATTTGTCAAAGTTGTGGTATACTTGGCCCAATTTTAGAAGAGGCAATGAGGTAGATCATTTGGATAGAGCCATGCTAATAGAGTAGAACATTGTTTCCTTTGAAATCCTGCACATAAAAACAAGGCAAGTGGTCATTGAGGCAACTCTCTTGGATCATCAATCAATCAATTATTATTATTATTGTTTTATGTTTTCAAGGAGAAATTAAGCGACATACCTAGATCACATTTTCTATCAAGTGGCGTGACATTTGGAACGATCACAATGTCTCCAAAATATTAAAAGGATATGGAACTTGATTCCAAAGTTGTGGGGAGAGTCTATATCGATTCAATAATGAAACACAATAACTACTCAAACAATCTTCTTTCTCAAGGGCCATGGAAAACTAATTACGAGCATAAGGAGGCATGCTAACAAAGTGGTGCCTGAGGAAATTAAGAAAATCAAAAAATTAATTAGGAATTGACCTTTTGATAAATATTGCAAGATGCATCACCCAAGCTTAGTGATTGAGCTAGAGTTACTGGAATGAGTAAAGCTATTGAAACTAAAGTGTGTACTCGCCATTGTTAGCTCAAAATAATGCATTGGCCACCAAGCAATTTTTTAGTACATTGGCCTCAAAACAATCTTGAGAAAAATTAGGTGTAGGTTGTGTCACTTAGTGAGGTGAGCTAGAAAATAATTTTTTCTTATTACAAGTTTGTATTTTAGTAGCAAAGAATGAAAAAATAACCTAGGGTGCCCTTGTAAACTTGCATCAATGTGGTCTCCTCAAAAGTTACATAGGCACATAAACATGCATTAGGGTAAATTTGGGGTCTGTTATCGTTCAAACGAGCAGGCTAAACTTGCTAGTGAATGGCAAGCATATGAGAAGGTTGGACTACTGTCACCTTTGTCCAATCTCTTAACTTCTTCGAGATCTAGAGTTGTCCCAATGGGAGAGCCCTTTGATGTACCTGCTAATACAGTCATGCAAACACTTCCAACCACCTCATAGCATAGATCAGTGCCTTCAATGGATTCAAGTAGAATAAAGATAGGCAAATATCCAGTTATTGCAGCAGTACATAAGTCATTGTGAGTTAGTTTTATGTGCACAATAACCGATAATTGTAATAAGTCAAGTCATTTTTAAGAGCATTGGGCACATTCAATTGTTGCTAAACTACCTACATATGGTAGTTGAGGTATGAAAAAGGTCGATTAAGTATACAACAATAACCTCTATTAATAAATCATTAACACTTCAACATATATCAACACTTGTATCAATAATCTTTGACTGTAAGGGAGCATGAATATCACGACTAACCTATATGAATGTGTATTATCAATCACTTCACATCAACAATTCCTCAACAATAAATACCAACTTTAGATATAGTAAATACCAACATGAAATTAGGCTTCAAAGCAATATCAATTGGAAGCAGTATTAGTATACATCGACATGGAATGATTATTATCTAAAACACCACCATCAGTACTTAACATCAAAGGTTATCATTTGCAAATATACAAATCATCACACAAATTTTCAATAATCGATAATGATTACCCTTTCAACAATGATTATCATTCATTGAGAAAACATTAAATGTTAATATTCTCTATATTGATCACTTGTAGCAGTAAAGTGTGTACTAACACTGTATCCTGATATACAAACAAAAACTAGAAATTACCATGGATAGCAAAGATAGAGGCAGGCAGTGCATGGTTACTAAGGTGACTAAATAGTGTCTGAAACTATCAGTATTCAGTAGTAATTTCAACATTCAAATAATGGTATGAGTCAGCTACATAATTATTTTAGGAACAACAGTAAGTAATAAGGTTCACTTGATATCAAAACAACCATTTTGAAGGCATGTCATAGCACATGATTTAATCCAAATAAAATTTGCAATTTTCGTAGTGATAACAGTCCACAACGTTTTGGCAAATTAGGCTTCCTTAACTATCACGATTGGCAGTTGTGATGCAGGGAGATAAACATCCCACGTAATTGACTTAGATACCCAAAAGGACCTTGAGTAAGTTGAGAGGTGACCCCTCAAAGGGGGCTGAACCTGCTTAGGGGTTTTTGGAAGTGTGAGGGGCTATGCCCTAATTGATGCAACAACAGTTACAGGGTTCAACCATGCTTCAATAATGATGCCTTTAGGGTTGTGAGCTGGAGAGTGGAGGCCACAAATTTTGGGCTCGAGATTCTAGGATGCTCGAAATTTTAGGGCCTAGAATTTTCATTGAAGTCGGATCCCTCGACTTGGGAATACCCTTTCGCTACCAGTTGAGCTTTGTACTTCTCGACTTGACCTACTGCATTCAATTTTTTCTTGAACACCCACTTACTGCCAATGGGTTTCCTTACATTTGGTATTGCGACTAGATCCCATGTTTCATTCTTCTTCAAGGACTCCATTTCTTCTTCCATGGCTCTTTTCTAGATTTTACTCTTTATTGAGTCAATCGCTTCCTTTATTGACCTGGGATCATCTTATATGGAAGATGATGCAAAATCATAGTGAAATTAGGGTGGACTATACCTCTCTAGTTGTTTCCTTGCTCAACCAAACCTCCTGACATATGAATTCTATTGTTCCAACTCTTCGTCGGATTTAGTTGAATCACCTAAATCAAGATATTCGTTGTTCATTTCAAACTCTTTCTTTTTTTGTTCTTCTCTTTTATCCTCTTCATCCCTAGAAGCTCCTCTGACTTCTCTTAAGATCATATCTTGATTATAAACTTCCTTCCTCGTCACCGTGTTCCACATATTATACCCTTTCATTCCATCCTTGTACCTGATGAAGATTCATTTCTTTGACTTGTTGTCGAGTTTGGTTATTTTATCCTTTGGGATACGTGCAAAGGATTCACACCCAAACACTCTCAAATGTGTAAAGAGGGCCTTTTACCAGCCCATGCCCCATATGGAGTCTTGTCAACGAGATCCGTTGACGTCGACCTATTCACTAGGTAACATGCTATGTTGACTTCCTCTCCCCAGAATTCTTGTGTGATTCTTGCACCACTAAGCATGCTCCTTGCATTCACCATCAACATTTTGTTCATTCTTTCAACAATTTCATTATGTTGAGACTTGTATGGAGTTGTGTTTTGATGAGATATACCCCATTGTCTGCAGAACCGGTCGAATGCCTTTCCATAGAATTCTCCTCCATTATCAATTCTCACACCTTGATATTTTTACCAATCTAATTCTCCGCAAGATCTTTGACTCATGAAAATTCTCAAAAACCTCAAATATCTTCCTCAAAAAATACAACCATGTCATTATGGAGAAATCATCTATGAAGAAATGTAATACCTAGATCCTCCTAGTGAAGGGATTGACATAGGTCCAATCACATCACTATGCATTAACTCCAATATTTATTTAGACCTACTAGCACCAGATGAGAACCTTACATGACTCTGTTTACTATAAATATAATGTTCTAAAAAGTCAACTTATTCAGAGCAATCAGGGAGACCTTCGAACATAACTTTATTGTGCATAGCACAAAGACCTTTCTCACCTATATGTCCCATTCATTGATGCCACAACATTTGTTGAGTCAACTACATAAGAAGATATGCTATTAGGCTTTAGAAAGAACACATTAGCACTTTTGTCGGTGTCTTTTCTTCCTAATAGCTTATACAAGGTTCCATTATGAACTTCCCTCATTAGTAGCATCACTCCTCACACAATTTTGCATGTATTTTTCTCAGATACAAACTGCACACCCGCATTCCTTGTCTTACTGACTAAGATTAGATTTTGGGCCAAACTTGGGATATGCAGTACTTCTAGAAGTGTTCCTATTCTTACATCTTTCAGTTTTAGTTGAAATTTACCTCATTTGAATATCCTAGTTGGTGAATCGCCTCTAGTGGAACATCACCACCATCAATCTTCTCATACTTGCAAAACCACTCTCTACGAGGTGTCATATGATATAATGCACCAGAGTCCATCATCTAAGAGTCACGATCCGACTGTATACTTGTGGAGGCCATATACACATCTCCTTTATCTTCTTGTGAAGACTTACCGTCATTCGAATAACCTTCTTCAAACCCTTTTCCTTTCTCAACTTCCTTCAACTTACAGTTTCGTCTATAATGCTTGACTTTGTCGCATCACTAGCATGTTTTTGTTGTTGGACCAGATGATCTGGTGTTATATCTACCTCTTGACTTCGACTTTCTATGGAGGTTTTTCCTTTTCCTCTATCTACCTGTCAGCCTCTAAGGGCATCGTAGGTTGAACCTTCCATGTTCTTTCATCTCATATCTTCTGACAACAGAGGTGCGACCACATCGTCAATATTTAATGTGGTATTGTTGCTTCCAATAGCCATGACCAAGCCATCCTAGGAATCTGACGAAGAACACAATAGGTTGATGCATTTCTCCTCCTTAGTGATTTTAATATCCATAGACAACAACTGACTGATAACAATTTTGAACGCATTCAGGTGCTCTATAACCGAGTCACCTTCACCCATCCTCATAAGATATAACTTCTTCTGAAGAAACAACTTGTTAACTAGATATTTTGACTGGTACAAGTTCCCCAACTTTTCCCATAGATTCTTTGCAGTGTCTTCTTCTAAGACATTTAGCAATACATAATTTGCTAAAAAGAGTCGGATTGTACTCCTTTCCTTTATGTCGATCCTTTTCCAGTCTTTCTTCGACATACTGGTTGGATTCATTCCTGGTTCAATTGCAATCCATTGTTCTCAATCTACAAGGAGATACTCCATTTTAAGCTTCTGAAACTCAAAATTTGTCCCATTAAACTTTTCAATTTCTATCCTCGATGTGCTAGCCATTCTAACTATAAATCAAGGTTTCCAGAAATCTCACACTATAATAGGTATTCACCAGATCCGGGACCAAGCCAAAACATCAACAACAAAGGCATCCCCTTGTAGCCAAATATACCTCTGATACCAACTATTGGTTCTTAATACCGACTAAAATAGGTTTGCAAATTGATTCATATAGTTAAACACATCAAACACAAGACAATGGAAGACAACAACATCAACACATTCACAAAAATTACCCTAAAAATATTTCTCATAGAGAAAAACCAATAAACCAGTAATCTTTCACTCATATATTAATCAAACACTAAAAAACAAGTGTTTACAACTGTGACTTGCTAGACCAAAAATCACACTTCATTACATCACACCATGATCTTACTTCATAGCCATTGCATCTTATTTATAGATGCAATACCACCAGCTGCTCATTAATGACAATCCATAACTTCCTAAGTGGTTTCATTTATTTTATTACAATCGACTTGACTAGGTCAACTTTGGTTGATTTCCCATTGAGCTTTGGTCATTCCATTGACTTCTCATCGGCTAGCCGTTTTCCTCAGACCAAATAATTATTTCGGTTGGTAGGTCAACCATACTTCCACTATCTATCGCCTCCGATTCTAGTTGACTTGTACCAATTGACTATCGACTTTTCCTGTTGATTTACATGCAAATAATATAACATTCCCAACAATGTTGTTGCTACTCAAAGGATTCCACATTTGAGACCAATTATGAGTAGGGAAATTGTACACCATATAACATATTTATTTAGATTAATTGTATGTTAATTTACATATGATCTATTATTTCCCTAATAGGTGAATAATGTGAAGTTGTGAAACCCAAATGCATGATCACAAATATAAACCTTACTAGCATCCCAACAAAACTTTACCACTATGGATATGGATTTTTTTATGGAGGAAATGTTTTTAAGAAACATAACTATATCACCATTCCATGAGTATGCATGCCACTAGTTTGTGCCAAATACCACGCGTTTGGGCCAATTTTCATCGACAACATATACAATATGTCCAACATGTACAATATGTTGTGGGTGAAATCTGCAAAATCATTTAGGAAACTAATGGTATGTTACAAATTCAATGCCCAATAAGGAATAGATCTATAGAATTCATTTTTACCACTTTCTAACTACGATGAGCAACAAATTAATATCTAGTCAAAGATACATAACTAGTATAAAATGTTAGGTTTGGGATCTACTCTTCCTGCTTTGAACCCTTGTATGTTGTCTACTTGATTAATTAAAAAATAATGTTTTTTTTAAACTAAATTATTAATATGGAAAAAGGTTTAGCTAGTTGTCAAATGGGTGTGTTTGAGTGGTTGTGAGAAAATGTTGTTATCCTCCCCACTCAAGTTCAAATCCCACTTCTTGAAATGTTTATTCTTAATGAGTTGATTGTTGATGACCTCTATATGATCTATTTATGAGTTGTTGACCTGAGATTTTGCACTTAATAATCTAAGGTTTACTTAGAGTACCATCCTCAAAATGAGGAGAAGTGCCTAGGCAATTTTCTCAAGGGTATGATACCTAGAAAAAAAAGGGTCCTACCTAGGAGATGAGTTGTAAAAAAATATGTGTGACTTTTCATAGTATGAAAATGGTGCTATGCAAATTTTATAGTGTGTAGACATTACACAATTAAAATAATACTTCGTTTATATTAAGTAAATTATTTGTCAATTGGGTGTAGCTTGGGTGATTGGGAGGAATAATTGTTACGCTTCCCAAACATGATCAATTCCCGCAATTGACATATTGAGATCTTAATGAGTATATTGTTGTATTAGCCTTGAACTGTGAAGAATATGGTTTACCTTAGGTACTATCCTTGAAATGAGAGAAAGTACCTGGAAAATTTCCCCATAATATGTACTCCAAGATAATATTTTTTTTCTATAAATATCTTCATTGTGTGAACTCAATATATATTTTATAATATCTATATGTTTAATTAATAATTGTTAATTATATCTAACTATATAATATGAAAAATATCACTTAATTAATATTAATCCTATTAATTAAAACTTTATCATGTAAAAATTTAAATAATTCAACAAGTGATGTTAACACTAAAAGAAGTGAAACCTTAATATTTTGGTTAATTAAAAACTATATGCTTCATTTGTACTGTTCATGGAGACCCATGCCTAATTTGAAGAGGATTGCACCAATAGATTGGTAGAATCTTTAAAAAAAATTATAATTGCATCACAAAGAAGATCACAAATTCATACTATTGGGTTATGACAAGTTTAGAATCACATTTTTAAAATCCATGAACGTGTAATGTAAAACTTAAAAAAATTACAAATTTTATCATAAAACTTGAATAAGTTAACATTTTAGATTAATTTGAAAATTTACATGTTTTTATTATGAAACATCAATAAATTGCAACATTTAGATCATGCAATAATGAATTTATTATAATGAAGACATTTCATCACAACCTTTGAACGACTCAACTCATTGTCTTGAGAGACCAACTCATTGTCTTGAGAGACCATTAGACAAGGTCTTTACATTGTAATATTACTCTTTGCATTGTAATATTTGTTCAAAACTCTTGCACATTCTAACTTGGTGACTTGTGCATAAGATTTTACTTGGATAACCCTTTCTGAAGATCTAAGATCCGTGGGATCTTTGCTCTTGCAACTTCAAGTAAGGGACTTTGTCATCATCGGGCTTCTTAAAACTTGAAACACATATCATGTTTTATCTTATAATCTAACATTCTCAAGGCTTGAAACGCATATTGTGTTTTTAAACTTTCCTTCAAACCTGGAACATAGATTACTTTTGTTTAGTTTTAATAATTTATTCTGATACTTAGTATATTTATTTCCACTCTATGTGACATTGTAATATACGTATGTACATTTGGTATACTATTGTTGTATGTTTTATTAAATGTGCCATTCTACTCATTAGCTATACTTTGTTTTACTTTATTAATATGTTAATTAGTACACAATTTATTTAATATATGAGTGTTGCAAATTTGGTATTCATAATCATAGTTTATATATTTGGTTATCATTTGAAATTACGATTTAAGGTATTCAAATTGGTGTTGTTGTTCATATACATATGAGCATAATGACTAATAGTTATTTTTTTTACAATTTTAAGATTTTATGAATTTTCCCATTAGCTTACTTGTATCACAAAAATATGTCTTCCTACTAATACTTAACGAGAATGAAAGATATCCTAATTGGAAAAAATAAGGGGGAATCCTTTGTTTTATTAAAGTTTATTTATCAATGTGCAATAAAAAGATCAACTTAGTTCAAGAGTCACGATTTCTAAGAAAAATATTCCTCAATTTCGATAATTGTTCATGGTAAATATAAAGTAGTTTTTCTTGCTAACATAATGTTCTTTTTGCAACTCTTGCTCGAGATTTTTTTTTGGTAATTGTAAGAACTTTTTGGCTGTGGGAACTATGAACCCTATGTGACATTAACATGGTACATATTAATTACATTTTTCTTGACCCTATTGCCGAAACATGTCCACCACCAAGGTTTGAACATGGGTCTCCACTAAGTGAATCTATGACTTTCATTGATTCACCTTGCCCATGTTGAAAACCCTTGTCACGATTTATCGATTCATTCCTTAATAGTTGGTTTAACTAGTGTTATCAGAATCAAATTGGAACTGATTGAATGGATTGATTTTGGGGGGTTTTTGGTTGAATAAACCATTCAAATTAGAAAAGACCAATTCCATACAACTCTATATGAACACTCCAGCCAACTAAGTTCACCCAACAATCAAACCAAAAAACCCTAAACCTAATCTAAAACCCTAGTTTTTGCATATTTGTGTCTAATGGTTTAGATTCACATGGATATACATGAATATATAGGTTGATTGGTATTTATGATCCATTTTTTACTGGTTCCCATCTGATTCCAGTTTTAGGTCGACCAGTTCAGTAATTAGTCCAGTTATGATAATATTAGATTTAATAAAGGGCTAATGACGAATGAATACAAGTTGGGTCTTTAACTTCAAGTTTAAACCTCAAATCCAAGGGTCTTATAATTGACTAAAATTGTTATGCAAGTGCCACAATTCTCAAAACAATCAGTTTGTAAAAATTTTAGATAATGCTTCACCTTTGTTTTACCTTTGTACTCTCTAGTATTTTAAAGGTTGCTATGTCTACTGAAGGGATGGAACCAATTTGAAAGAACAATAGGGGGGAAATAGACAAAATGACCTAGCAAGAAACAAATTTGCTAGAATGAAATAACTGCAACTCCCTATCCTATTTTTCTTACTTGTTGAGCTTCTTCACTAAGAAGGGGGATGTTGTCACTCCAAACAATATTAAATTTTAATCCATTATGTATTAATTCATATGGTCTAAGAAATAAGAAAGATGAAAAACAATTGATAATCTAAATCTGTAAAATTATAGTTCATGGAAATTGTGGGTGTCACGGTACTAAGAGATTTGACCCAGAACCAAAGTTATGTTCCCTTCTCCAGTGCATATGAATCTGCCTAGGAACCACTCCCGATGGTGAGACCAACCCGGGACAAAACTTGGTAGACTACACCTCCCGTCTCACACTTATGTTTTTCTTAATTCAACCATGTCTGATTTAACCTATGAACAAGTAAACACAATGGTAATCACAACGAAGAACACAAGTATGCCAACGAAATCTCAATGGGGTGTGCCCAAATATCATATAATGAACTTGGTTACAACAAGCAGATGATGCCACAACCTAGAAACTCTCCGAGAGCATACCCTCAACGACATTAGCTCAACATATAATCCAAATTGAAGTTTTGATCAAAATCTGTCGCATATGCAAGTCTAACTCAATGCAACACTCGTGCAAAGTCTCTTGGAAAGGAGTGCTTCACCGATACCTTGTCGAATCTACTTGTGCCCAACTCTCTTAGAAAACTACGCATAAGAGAGTGCACCCAACAAACCTTTGTCCAACATAGACTTTACCTACTTGCATCCCACACAATCCTCCTGCCTAGTCTCAAAGTGCCTGCCGCATTAATCTTCTCGACAAAACATCCTATCGCACCAAAATTCCTCACAAAGTGTCTTCACCTAAGTCTCCTTCCAAGCCTCTTTAAGAAGTGTTGCTCACTAGGGCTTTCAGAATGTTTCTCTCCCGACTTCTTTAGAAGTCCATCACTCCTACCTCAGACCTACGACCACCTCCTTGCCAAGACTTCATGTGCCCTCCTTCCTAGGAACCTCCCTGAAGAGGTATGCTCCTCTCTGTGAAGTCCAGTGGATTCATGTTACTTATTACTTATGCCAAGACAAGTGTGCCCATCAATTTGGGCCTCTCTCAAAGGGAGTGCACTCCCCTTACGATTGTAGACCACTCTTGCTTTTCTAATTATCCCTTTAGAGCTCCACACCTCCCATATATATATATATATGCATCCAAGGTATGCCAAAGGTTGCGCCCACATCTAAGGTGAGCCGACTCACAAGTCATGCGAGATTCTCTTATTGAATGTAATATCCCCAATCAGATTACTTGGATATATTAGCTCAAACACAAAGATTAGATCAAGAAAATTGTGAAATTAGTAACTAGTTTTGAAATTGAATTTGACACAGCTAGTTACTGTCACTATTAAACCCTCCCAAGTCTTGAATAGGTGGACTTGAGACTCGGATGTGTTTGATTCTATGTGTGCAGAAACATAATAATAGGTCCTAAGCTAGCATCAAGAATCCTTTGTACAACGTACTGGGACTTTTAATGTTTTGACTCAGTTGCTGCTGAAGTCTACTCCAAGGCTTCTTGGGTACACAAGCATATGAAAACTAGATCTTTCCCACAAGCTTCAGGAACAAATTGAAGGTAGATGACCTATGTCTACCCTCTAATATACTGATAAACCAAATATCCAGAGGTTTTGGGGAAATTAGATTGGGTTTGGGTGACTTGGGAGAAATTAGGCAATTCAGGACCGTTGGGGAGCACGTCCTTCAGGATGAACCAAACACTGTATGACATGCACTAAACTTAGTTCTGAGACTTAGAATGAGCATAGGTAAGGAAAATGAAGAAATAGATAAATAGAATGGACATATATGAATGTGATTTTATTATATTAAATAATAGAGGACTTAAGTTACATTCTAGGCTACAAATACCTCATCCATCACCCGTGGAATCATTATATTCCATCCACACAATGAGCAAAACAATGGTTGGAATATGCACCTCTCCTTGACTGGAAGGTCACTATGCACTTGAATGGAGTTGATTTGAATGGATACGTACTGAGCCCTCTTGGTTGGCTTAGCAGCTGTGAATCACCAGAAATATGAATAGGATAGGAACCTCAGAACACTGGAAGGATTAAGAGAAGAGAAGAGAAAAATGTTACTCCAGAGATGATGTCTTCTACTCAATTCTTGAACTCTCCTGTAGCAATTCAACCCAGGCTTGGTTCAAATCTGAAAGTGAAATTAATGACCTGCAATAAACACAATAAGGGAGGATGAATTCCTTCCTCCTCAACCTCTAGATAATACCTCAACTAGAACAGAGAATAGTAGAGGCACATCTCTCTACTAGTGACAAGGGGCACACCACCCAAGTATTTGGAAAGCTCAAGGCTTCTCCAAATCGAATACACACATTGCCAAAAGATGTGAAATGGAGCTCTCATACTCCTTTTATTAACCTCAGTTGGCTTGTTGTTTCCTTCTTTCATACTTTGCTTTCTAGGAATTTGAACCAATCATGCTTGAGAAGTCTTTTGGTAAGTGTTAGCTCATGTAGACCCTCCTTATCTCAACTAATGCGCCCTCCTTAGCTAAATTTCAACCTTGTAGATTTACTTGGTTGTTGCTAATTCTCATTGAGTTACAAAAATCAACAAGTTTTTGTCTTTTCTGCTTTTGAACTACTTTCCTACTTTTGAACTGCTTAGATTTTCTCCCTTTTGGAAACTGTGCCCTCCCTTGCTTTCCTAATGTTTCATGCTTTTCGCCACTGACTACTTTTCTGCACTTTCCTGCTTTGTGCACTAGCCTGCTTTATGCACTTGCTTGCTTTTCCATGCTTTCTGCTTTACTTTCTCTTTGTCAGTTTCCTCTTTTGTGTGACAATTCATAGGGATAGCCTTCTTTCCTTATGTGCCATTATGGTCCTTTTTATCTTGTCCAGGCCATATTTAATTTAATAACAAATTAAATATTCCAAAATATTAAATAGCATCATTAATTTAATTTATCTTAAAACAACTATAGCCCACATTTATTCCTAGTTAATTAATTTAATTGCCTATAGTACTTGGCCAATGTTATCCCCCTTGTTAATTAATTCATTGATTCTGTGACGTCCCCTTCCATCAATCCGATGCAAGGAAGGAAACTTTAACCAAACTTACTAGGCTTAATTGGTAAACTCAGCCCCATACATGACTCAAAATTTCAAAGATAAATAAGAACTTCATGTGTGCAGGCTCATACTTCAAATAAACACATCGGAAATAAACATACTAGCAAGCACACAAAAAGTAATGCCTCCTCATATCTAACACAGGCATATGATGAGTCAACACCCAGGGATTTCAATTCCATTCCCAGGCTAAGCACAGACTTCATACAATTCCATTAACATGAATAACTACCATTCCGAATTAACACATTACATAACACAAAATGCACAAAATTTTATAACACAGATAACACTTATCTTGAAGATGAAGCTGTCCAAACAACTGGCTATGTGAGAACAACGTTCCACCCATCCATAGATCTCTGTCCAGCTTGTATTCTTTCAGCTGAGAGATCACCCCTGAGCTGGGTTGTGTATCCACTAAGGAGGAACTAGCTGGGCTCACTCACAACCATGGTTTCACTCAACAACTATGCTAAGCCAACACACAGTTGGGTTTGTCAAGCATATGAAAGACAAAGGAGGGAAATGCTAAGCCAGTGAGCTCACCCACAGAGCTAAAAGCATTTCAAATGAATTCAATAGTCAAGACACCCACATTACCTACCACACCCAACACAAGGAAAGTCCCCTTCTTTGCTGCACAGTCCCTCAGGCGTCCCTTCCCTCCAGTGCTCTTCAGGGTGGGCATAGAAAGGTCCAGCTACTAATCCTTGAGATTCTAGCCTTTATTGGGTTTATCAAGCAAACCCAACCTCTGCTCAGTCATTCACAATTGGATTTCTCACAATTCTGTTCATCAAATAACTCAATCCCGTCACTGGTTTTCTGGGCTATAAAAACTGGGTTTTTCAATGGATTTCGGGGTATCTAATCCTCTTAAATTAGCCCCAAGGTTCATATCTATGGATCCCCCATTGGATTTTACTGTTAAATACCAAATCTGGGCGTTTTTGGCTCTTCAAAACGTGGGTTCTTTCAAAGTTGCGATTTCTGGTTTTTCTCACTGCTGGCAATTCGTTTTTGGATGAAAACTAATGCTGGTAACATCCACAATGGAATGGAAATGAGGAAGAAGCAACTCCCATGAGGTAGAGTGACTTGTGGTACAAGAAAACAGAGCCCATACATGCAAATACGAATTTTTGGGCTGCCTATGCTCCATTGAAGCCATGGACTGAAATCTTCAACTAGTTCCTTACAACAGAAATAAATGTCATCAAGGAAAGTCAAATGGGTTCTCACAATGACATTTGGAAGCATATGGTTCATCCCCACAACCTCCTCACCACTCCCTAGTGGATACACATGGCCCCTTCTCATTCGTTGCTTCCATAGCCAGTTTTTGGTATTTTATTGCAATATTAAATATTTACATCAATTTACAATATTCCATGGCTTAATAGCACATGGGCAACAAAATGTCAAATGCTTGTCCATTTAAAATAAAATACAAACATATATTAGCGGGGCCTTGGACTTGAGCTCCACGCTAGGGAAACATACATCGCATGTATACAATATTTACATTAGAAGCCAATATTTCATAAGGGTCAAAATTGGGGTATTATAGATCCCCACTAGGATCCATGGGGTTTGATGGGTCATTGGTTATGCCTTGGTGCTGACAACATGGGAACATGACATTGAAGCCCCAAAACGCCCCAAGTGTGGCCTCATGCCTCATCATCCAAGCTTCCAGCCCGAGCTGGCTGCCAACTGTTCCAATGCATGGGATTTTTTCTTGATCCGCACAACACACTTGTGCCTAATGTGCTCAAGTCCGTGGGAACACTTTGCCACTACCATGCAAGGATCCCACCCAACCACACTGCCCAACCTCATGATGGTTCTACCGACGGGTAAAGTACCGAACCATGCATCCCTCTCCAATCGCATCGCCAACTGACGAGCTTTGTAAGTGGTCAGGAAGGAACCCCAAGTGTAATACCCCATTTTGTGAAACCCCCATAAATGATTTTGTTAATTATTAACATTTGAATATTTGATAAATGGATATGCATTAGCATTAATATTATCTTATGATAATTAATTGGACAAGCCTGAATAATGAGGGGGTCATGGTTCCTATAGGACTAGGAAAACTTATAAACTTAAGTGATGACATACTTAAAACTTTGGAAAACTTGAAAGAAAATTTGAAGAGCTCAAACCCTATCTAAACGTTGTTGTAATTGTAACTTCGGAAGATATTCCCTTGTATTTTATATTGTTATTATTATTGTATTTTATTTATACATCCGACGGAGATATTTTTCCCTCCGGTCGGAGATGTCATTATTACATTTGGTCATGCAAAGTCATTGAGGTAGATCCTCCCTTGTAAGTCGGGGCAATAGATCCACTAGAGTCAAATGTAATAGGGTTATTGGGTCTTCCTAGAGAAGTCGACCCAGTCAGATTTAGTTGAGGCCAACCTAGTAAGTGAAAAGGTCAAGTGGAAAGTCATGTATAAATAGAGAGTTGGGCTCTCTCATTTGAAAACACATTCGCTCACTCAAGTTCGCATTAGTGAGAGAAATAAGACAAGTTCGCATATGAGGAAAGAGAGAGAGCTGCAGAAGACCATCTTGTTTTGGGGTTTTACTTTTTGTGATATTGTATTGGTGACGATTCTATCTTTGAGAAAGTTGCAAGGTTTTATCCTTTATGGTTTCCCTGAGGAAAATCTTTGAGTCTATTGTGTTATGATGTGCTTGTCATTCTTTCAGATAAGATCCTAGATAATATTGATTAAAAGTTGAAAAACTAACATGGTATCAAAGCTAAACTAAAAAGAAGACATTGTGCAGCTGCGGGAAGCTAGGGTTTCCAAGTTTGAGATATTCTCTCCACGGATCATCAAGAAAAGGGGGTTAGGTTAACTCACCCTAGGAGGGCGCATCTTTTGGAGGTAGCAGAATCAAATTTCGAGAATTTTCATTTTTTGGCCTGTCACTACTATCGGGAGGAAAACTAGGGCTTCCAGTTCTGGGCACTTTCCTCCACAAATTAGCTTGAAAAGAGGGTCAATTCAATTCTCCCTAGGAGTGCGCATCTTCTCATGAAAGAAGAATTCAAATCCGAGGATTTTCATTTTTTGGCCCGTCACTACTACCGGAGGAAAACTAGGGCATCAACTATCTTGGGATTTTGTTCACAGATTTGGGGAAGTGAGTACATTGGAAAACTTGCCTTGAGGAGGCGCATCTTTCTATCCAATCAGAAGTTCCAAATTCCAAGTTTGGGAAATTAGGGTTTCTCTAACAACCCAAGGCCAGCCAGCTCCAGAACCAGTTTTGGGCATCTCAAAGTGGTAAGACCTAAAATATTTGCTATTTCCATTTGAAGTACTCATTCAATATGTCTCACCACACCAAGCTTGAGGATAAGCTTGAAGGAGTTGATAACTTCTGAGCATGGAAGTATAGGATTGCTCTTATCCTTGAAGAAAATGATTTGGACAAGTATGTGAATGAAGAGGTTCCAGCGCCAGAGGGAGATGAAGCTAAAGCTATCCATAAGAAGAACTTGGTTAAGGCCAAGAGAATCATTGCAGACTCCATCAAGGATCATCTCATCCCACATGTGTCATCCTTTAAGACACCTAAGGAGATGTTCGATGCTTTGGCAAAGCTTTTTGAAGGGAAGAACATCAATCGAAAGATGACCTTGAGGAACTGGCTTAAGAATGTGAAGATCCAGAATACCGAGACCATGCAATCTTACTTCACAAGGATCTCGCAGATCAAGGAACAACTTGAAGCAGTTGAAGAAAAGGTAGAAGAAGGAGAGACCGTGACGACCACCTTGAATGGTCTCCCAAGATCATGGGACTCATTCATTGAAGGGATATGTGCCAGAAAGAAGTTGATTACATTCAGTAGATTATGGGAAGAATGTACACAAGAAGAAGCTCGACTTGTGGCACGAGACGAGAATATGGGAGCAAATTATGATCAAGCTCTCACATCACACGCCAGAAGGAATAATAACAAGAGGGAGCACCATCATCACAGTAAGAGGGAGAAACATCATCAAAATCAGAGGGAGAACTATGATAGAAGATCCAGAAGAGATTGATCCAACATTAGATGCTATTCATGTGATGAGAAGGGACACTACTCCAGAGATTGTCCCAGAAACAGAAGTGTCTCCAACAACAAGAAGACCAACAAGAAAAGACACCTTCTCATACCGCGGAAGATGATGAACCTGCAAGGAAAAGAACCAGAAAAGAAGAAAGGGATGATTCTTCAAGTGATGAAGAATATGTATTATGATGAATAAAGAATAAGGGACACATAGAGTCTACTCCAGTACAAAGAACAAATGATCCACAATACTTGCTCAACATTTCTGATCATAAGCAAGAAAGGCACAGGTTCTCAGAATCAGAAGATGAAGTAGAGCTCACTGTCAGAGACTCCAGTTGTTCCTGCAATGAAGCAAAGATCAAGAGAGAGCACACTATCAGAGACTCCAGTAGTTCTTGCAAGGAAGCAAAGATTAAGATGGAGTCCACCCAACAACCAAACAAATATAAGTATTTAAATTGTCATTTCTTATTATTTAAATGATATTGTTCAATCATGTACATATTTATGTTCATAAGATTTAGGATGTGTATTATGCATGTTAGAAAAGTTGCATTAATGAACATAATACTACTAATATGCAAGTAATGGGTAAGTGGCCTATGGTACTGTACAACATTCCATTGCTACTTATCTAGAATGAAACCTCTTTGCTGACATGTTGGGAGTAGTGCACACTCTTAATAATGTTCTGGTAGAGATGGAAGGCATCTACCGTATGAATACGGGATATGGATGAATGTTGTGTTGAAGCATTGGCTAAGATAGTTGCATGAATGTGTGACCTATGCATAAGAATTTGTTTTGAAAATTATGAAATGTTTCTAACCACGCAACTAAATTGACTTGTAGGAAAGATCGTGAGAAATTTGTGACGTTGACTCGGCTATAACATTCAAGAATATTTATGAAGTCAAGATAAAGAAACCACAAGAACCCATAGATCCACCCCGTGATAAGAACTCCCACAAGAGAAGACCAACATGGGCACGAGAAGCAATACAAGATACATAGTAATATGGCGATCCAAAGGGGATGCACAAAGAAAGGAAGAGACCCGGACCATACTCCAACTATGTGGCCCTGCTGTGTGACATCATTGATAAAGAACCTTCCAACTATGAGGAAACAACATAAAAGAAAGAATGGAAGGATGCCATGATCAAGGAGTACCGGTCGATTATGAAGAATGATGTTTGGGAGGTAGTTCCAAGACCAAAAGGGAAGTCTGTTGTGACTTCGAAGTGGATCTACAAGATCAAGCATGTTGCAGATGGTAGCATTGAGAAACACAAGTCAAGTTTTGTAGCAGGTGGCTTCTCCCAGAAGGAAGGCATGGACTATGAGGAGACATTCGCACCTTTGGTGAGATACACTTCCATCATATCTGTTCTAGCACTGGATGAAGTGATGATATGGAAGGTACATCAGATGGACGTCAAGACAACATTCTTGAATGGTGTAGTAGAAGAGGAAGTGTATGTGGAGCAACCACTGGGATTTGAGACACATGATAGACATAATCATGTGTGCAAGTTGAAGAAATCCTTGTACAGATTGAAATAGGCACCTAGGAAGTGGTACAACAGGATGGATAGCTTCCTGATGAGCTTGGGATTTACCAAGGGAAAAGCATATTTCAACCTTTACTACAAGGTTGAAGTGGGAAATCCAGTGATACTTATACTCTATGTAGATGACCTATTTGTAACAGGAGAGAACGAGCTCATTGCAGATATGAAGAGGAAGCTTGTCACAGAGTTCGAGATGAAGGACCTGGGTATGATGCATTATTTCTTAGGTATGGAGGGGTGGCAGAGTAAGGGGAATATTCCTTAGACAAGGGAAGTATGCAGTAGATATTCTGAAGATGTTCATAATGATGGACTGCTAGGAAATGGTGTTACACCTAAATCTCGTCATCATGACACCCTTGTCAACTCAGTGCCCTGATCCCTGAAGTTTCCTTGACCAAGCAAGTCAGTTAGAGCAAGTTGATTCCCTTTGTCCAGATGTTTAGTTGGGCCAACGCATGTTGTCTCTGAGCAAGAAGCGCCCAACTAGGGCCAACGCAGAATGTATTCTGCCAGCCTGCATCGGCGACGCAGAGTGTCTTTGTACAACCTGCGTTTTCTCTCACAGGCGCAGGTTTCCCTCATGCAGCTTGTGTCCTCAGGCGGAGTTGGTTAAATGGGATAAAGGTAGCTTTCGAGCGATTTCCAAAATTTGGATGAGGTGGATCCTTATCCCTAACTCCTAGGTGAGTTGTCCTACAGTTCCCTAACCTTAAGGGAGGATCCCTTAGCCCTCTCACCATGATCTTCAACCTACTCTATCCACTTGGTCCTATAAATACAAGACCCCTCTCCATTCCAAAGGGAGGAAGTCTATGGCACTTACATGTTGGTGGAATTAGCTTAGTATATTTCTATCCATCTCTTGGGAGGATTACATTTCATTTGGAGGCATTGGCTTGGCTTGTTGGAGGAGGATTGCAGCGTTAAGGCTTGGGTTGTAATCATCTCTCTACTTTGTTTTTCCCTCTTTTATACAGTAATATAAACTCTTTCCACAAATGTTATTGTGTTGATGATGTTTGTAGTTTACTTCCTTAACTATTTACTTAGATCAGTTATTGTTTAGGTATGTTTTATCTCTTGTATTGTTTCCACATGTTTTGATAGGTCTTGTAGCTAAAGATCTCACGATCGCGGAGCTCGGAACAACAAGAAGGAGAAAGATCTACAATTTGAAGGTAAGATGTCTACTTACTCAATATCTAACTAGATCTAGGAAAGTAGTTTTATGTTTTGTCTTATTTGTTCTAGATTCATATTGAACTAGGGAGATTTGGCTCGCGTCCACTCGAGTAGATTGTCCGATAACAATTTTGGTGACCGTACTGGGGATATTTCATAGATTCAATTTAATTTGTCCTTGATTGCATGTCCCTTTATCAATCCTTTTTCTAGCCTCTTGAGACCCTCCTACCCTTAGATTTTGTCTTTAAAGAGTTTCTTGGGTCCCCCTGATTCTCTTTGGGATCAATATTAGGCCTCTTGCCCCTTTTACCTTAGGAGATCTAGCTTTTCTGTTACTTGTTATTCGTTCGGCGCACCTGGGTTGTGCATATAGAGCGCCCCTGTGTGGCCGACACTCTTTGCCTTAAGACAAAGTGCGTCATCAACGCTCTTTGCCTTAAGACAAAGTGCGTCATCAACGCTCTTTGCTAGTGTACAAAGTGCGCCAGCCCCTCTCTGGCACTCCTTGCATGTGTACAGGGTGTGCCAGTCCTTTTTCAGGCGCTCTAGTTTGGGGTCCCAAGGTGAGCCGACCCCTTCAAGCCTAGTTTTTAGCTGGGATTTCCTTCTTTTTGGCTTTTGGTCTGATTGATTGTGATCTGTAGGCTGCATATTCAGTCATAGAACCCCTAGATACAACATATTGTCATTTTCCTCCATTTTTTGGGTCTTATGAGATTTGGATCCATGTTTGGCCCTTTGAGTCAAAACTAGTGTTTTGCTTGCATTTTTAAGCGAAATGGATTCTATTTTTGAAAAAAAATTGCCCCATGAATCTTGTATCCTACAGTCGTTTTGACCCATATTAATGTTTTAAGATATTTTTTTGGTTTGGTGTGATTGGCTTGTTTTAAAGACTTGAAAAGTGTGGGATATCTATGTCTTTTTTAGTCTATTTTCCTTGGGTTGTGCATCTTGTTTCCTTTGCATGTTGAGCTATCTAATGATTGTTCGGAAATATTGATTCCTAGTCTCCACTTTAGTTCAAAGAGAAGCTTGATTTTGTCCCTCTTTTGATAGATTCAGAAATTGGAAAACATAAACATTCTTCTTATTTTAATTTGATCATTTGATATCCTTGGTCTCACACTCATAAGAAGAAGAAAGGCTTGTTCTAGATTTGTGTGCATTTGAGATTATTAAGTGCTTTTCTTTGTCTTGTATTTGATTGGAAACGTTTTTGGAATCCTTCTTGCCCTAGATTAGATGTGTCTTTTTAGAGTGTAAAAAGACGGGAAATGGATTAGAATTTTAGCATTTGGTGTTCATAAAAAGTTCTCTTTTTGTCACTTTAGGATAGTTTGGGCATCGTTTTACATGATTGATTATCATTCATTACAAAAGCTAAAATCACATTTGCATTGGGTTGTGCATTTGGGAACGGAAAAGAACTCTCTCTCCGATAGCTAGAAATTCATTGAAAGAAAAAGTTGCATTGATTCATTCTACATGCATGGTTTGGGTAAGGTGTTCACACCATCGAGTTGCACCTCCATCACCTTTTTGAGTAAAACAACAAGCCCTAAAATTTACATACCCTAACTCAACACACACTTAACCTCACTTAGGGTAAAACAATCTTGTAGTTAGGTAGGACACCGGGGATAGGAATCCAAATAATTCCCCCTTGTCATTTTACATTTGAGACATAGTTGTTTTCTCTCAGGGTGCTAAAATCCTCTTGTACTTATTGACATGGTCATCGACCAGTTTGTTGGGAGGGCCTCCCATTTCACAGGGGTAAGTAGCGAGCATAGATTCCAGATGGACTTTGTGGAATGCCGCACTCCACTTAGCACCTAAGGACATCTATCCATTGTCTTCCTTGTATTTTTCGTAAGGTGATACGAGGGCTCAAAGGCATAAGCTCCGATATCCTTCTCGGATGTGTCATGAATGAGGTATGATAGTGACCATCCTTCTAAGGCTCTTATACCCGGGATCCATTTCGATAGAGGGATATCCTTTCAGACATATTGGTCTCTCACTTTGTATTGTCCGACTTGGATTTCATCACCTTGTGGAGGATACGATCTGTTGAGGTCTCCGGATCTTACATAGGATGATTGCTTGCTATTATACCTTGTAGAGGGTATTTTATTTTATTAGTGTTGCTTGTTAGATTTCTGGCCTCTTTGTTATAGCTCGCTTGTTGTGGCATTGGATATAGTAAATTTTTTTGAGCTTGTTTTTTTGGCATGTGTGCCTCTTTTTCTTCTAGCTCCCATTTTGCACGCTCGGTTTCCTGAGGGTTTTTGAGTTCTTTTTAGCAAGAATTTGTCCACATCACTTAGTCTTGTTCCATGGAGAATCCATCTCCATGCACCCAAGCTCCTTTTGGGACTACCAATCAAGAGACCCTTTTTCCAGGGGTACATTTTGTCTTTCCTCTAGTTGGAGATATTGGTCCTCCCTTCATTGCCACTTTAAATCTTCCTGGATTAACCATAGGATTACTGGTATGGTTATTCAATTTGGTGATTCCGGTTGTACCCAATGTTTCAAATGTTAACTCTCCACCACGAGAGTGTCAATCCCAAACTGATCCTTCCTCTTCTTTGTCAGATGTATCTTCTTCCATTCCTTCTTCCCCGCCTGATCAAAGCAATGGTGTTAGTAATTAGGAGGATAAGAAGAAGAAGAAAAGGAAGATGAAGAATAATAAGGAAAAGAAAGAGACCAAGCATCAACCATCTGCCTCTGATGGCACTCATTCCAGTCGAACACCTCGTAGACCCAAGTTCCCTTGCAAGCTTTGCAAGGGTGATCACCTTCTCAAGGATTGTCCCGGTATTTCCAAAGTGTTAGAAGAGTGGTTTAAAGCCTCCAAACCAACTATATCATCAACCTCTGGACATCATACTGATGATACCCCATCAACCAGTGACTCTATGGTTAAGGGTTGGAAAGCTAAAGTCAAGAATCCTTGTTTTTTATGCAAGGGCATGCACCTTACTTACCTTTTTCCACGCATGGATGAAGCTTCACGATTGTTGGAAGAGATTACTGTATCTCGTAAGTTTTCCCTTGACCTCCCATTGATTGATGAAGTGGTCGATCCAACCAAAATCCCTTAAAAAATAATGGTCATTGGTGTATTAAATGTGAAATATGAGCATCGATGCATTGCAAATGAATTATAAGCACTAGTGTGTTAATAGTAAATTAGGTGCACTAGTGTGTTAATAGTAAATTAGGTGCACTAGTTACTGAAAAATACCTTTTAAAATTGTATTTGAGGTTAGAATGTTATCTAAATGTTCAGGGTAGAGAGGATAGACTGTCAGAAATTTAGGTCTATATGCCACTATAAGGGTCATCCGTGAGATTGTGTAAGGTGATGATGATGAACGAGAGGGGAAATGTGCATGATCATCTAAGGTTATGATAATGGATGGGAGTTGCATGAGATCATGTAAGGTTATGATGACTAATGGGCAATGTGGAGAGTACAACAATAGGAAAATGTTTTCGGTGTAATTTGACATCAACTCAAATTGTAATCATGATGATGCACAATTTGGTGAACTTGCCACTAATATAGATTAAAATTTTAAGAAACCGTGTATACTTTAGACTAAAGTCTTTACAGAAAAAATCCCTATGGGAAAAATTTACACAAATGCTTAGTACATGCATAACATGCATTTAAAATTGCATTACACCATTTCACACATAGGTTATGTTTTTGTATAATAATGATTTTTCTACTGTGTTTTGTTTGTTTTATAAAGTGGTTGGTTGCAAGTGTACTTCGACATTTGCAGGTAAGGTAAGGTAAGGTAAGAATTATGCTTACCCCTATAAATCTAGCCCCTTGAATCCTAATGCATATACACTGCAACTATCCCTACACTGCTAACCACTATAATTTAGAATCAATATGAAACCTAACCCCCATGACGATTAGTCCCTTAATTTTAAATCGTTTTACTTTTAATCAATGTTACTACTATAATCCCCTACTCTTATCTCTTATCACCTCTAACCATTAACCCATATAACCTCAAAACCTTATAACCCCTTACTCATTGCCCCTATAACCCATGATTCTTAAGTACAATACTTGTAATTGATATTCCACTAATGCCTACATCCATTTTTACAACTAACTCTTCATCCCTATAACACATAACACCCATAACCCTAAAATCCTAAACATTAACCATTATAAGCCCTAATGCCTTTAATCCATACTAGTATCATAACTAAGTTCTAATCTTTAACACATCAAATCAAATCCCTATTTAATTTATTGCTTGTGTACTTTGTATTAAGAATGTTATATGGTATATGAACTTACACGTATTATGTTTTTATAAGTGGGTTAATGTCAAGTGATTCATATGTATTATTTATTTCAAACATGCTATTAGTTTGTGTGGAGTATTATGGCTATTTTGACTTATGGGAGATGAGTTTTTTAATTTTTATTTTTTTGATAGGAAATAGCATGTATTCTATCTCTTCCAAGTAGGTTGGGAGCATTCAATACATGGTCCACCAAGGCCACTCTAGCACATGATTTGGAAACCTCAAGGAAAGGTTCTACTGATTATGCAGTGATGAGCCATCTGTCAAGGACGGGACATGGGGAGTATTTAAACCGTGTGGAGCACATGGAATCAATCAATGTTATTAATGTTCTAGCACCCCAACATGCTTAAGCCTGCCCCAAGACATCAAAACATATTAGACAGTGTGAGGCAAAACGCTTACTAGTACACCACCATGACGACCTTTGAGTTCACATGTACAATGAAGGATGGGGCAATCATGACAATTATCAAGGCCATTATTCTTAGGCGTGATTTGGACATTAATCTCATCTTTCTAAGTGCACTCAAATACAAATACATCGATGACCAACAACAAAGCACAATGAAGATAGATCTCATGGCGCAATGAAGAGGAACAAATTAGGTAGGAGTAGGCACTCAGAAACCCACCACCAGCCAGCTACAAACATATCAACAACAAAATTTTCCAAGGATTCAATCCTTCTAGTTCACAAAATAAAAATTTGAAAGGATAGGAAAAAAATATGGATGGAAACCATCACCTTCCAAGAAATTAATGAATCCTAGGCTCTGGCTAATTGGATAGAAGACCCAGGGGGTTCTCAGTCTAGGAAATCCCTCTATTAGTGCTCCCTCATCACCTTTTGGATAGAGAAGGTGTTGATGGGTCACATCCTGGAGGACCAAAAGAAAGAGTGAGGAATTAAGGACTCTTAGTAAATTGGATATTGACATTAAAGTTATAAATTCCAACCTAAATCAGCTCAGTAGATGCCTGGGAGTCAAATTTATCCCCTGGTCCCCAGGTCCTACTATTTCTTCCAATGAAGGAGACCAAGAAGAGAGGGGTGAGAATAGAGGAATTTTCAACCTGATGCAAAGCCACCTGATCTTCCATGCAAAATCACCCCCAAATCCGGTGGTTGAATGGATCCATAATCTAGGGGACACCAGAGGCAAAGTAGTGTTGTATGAACATTCAATTATTCTTCATTGGGTAACAAAAAATCTAATGAGTCAGGTTTGGATAGAGCACAACATAGAGGTCGTCAACATTAAGTAGAAGTTGGTCACTCTAAGCGAACATCGGAGGATGAACAAAATCGTGGCAGGAATGTACATAATTAGGAAGCACTTGGATGCAAAGTTGGCTCTGGATTCCACCATAGAAGGGAGTTTATGTGATGCTCCTATTGTTATAGAACACAACCTGATTCAACCATCCATGTAGCATAGCTTCCTTCAGTTTATCTAGTAGGTTTTTTGCTATTACACCATCACTAGCGTTTTCGTAATAATTGTAGTTAGTTCTCGAAAATCAGGCACTCTAGGCATAGGCAAAATGAACTTCATAGATATGCAGCTAGCCCAGTTTTTTGGTATCAACTTCAAGGCCTATACAGACATTCACATCTCTCATACTATCTTCTACAGCTTGATCACACCTAGAGGCAGGTGGAAGATTATATTTTTAAGAACTATTATAGTTTTTGACTCTGTTGTTTTATTGAAGGCTTCTAATATTACTTACAAAAAAATAACATGTATTTTATCTAAAGAAACATTCAAATATATTTTTAGATCTAAATGTTTGTTAAATTAACATAGTATGTACAACATTTGCAATAGTGGTTTTTAAACAAAATTGCATATCATAAGAGTCCCACAGCAATAGGCTTCTGAAAGTAATGATATTATATGAAATCCTTATAAAATAGAAGTTACATTTGCATTGTTATATCATGTTCCCATATAGGAGCTTGTAGATATATGTTTATAAATCCAAACCAATCCAAACCACTATCATAACCAAGTTCTAATCTTTAACACACAAAATCACATCCATATTTACTTTACTACTTGTATACCTTGTATCAAGGATGTTTCTTGGTTAATGAACATACACATATTATGTTTTTATGAGTGGAGAATAGTTGTGCATATTTTTGTTATAAATACAATTGAAGAATGAGAGGGCACATATTTTTCAATTTTGTATATAATATAATTACCTATACATGTGATCAAATTCTAACGGCCATGGATCTATAATCATGGTTTTGGTTTCTCTATAATTAAGTCAATCTATTCACTTCTTGCCAAGTCTATTAATCACTTCCACATGTTGTAATTTATGATGATATGATTACACAATTTACAATTTCTTTGTTTTATTAAAACTTGATCATGCATAGAGATTCTACAAACTAGAAAAGAATGTGGACTTCTACCAACTAGAAAATAATCTGCACTATAATAGGGATTTAACATGTAAAGTTATTTGCTAATAGTGTTCTAAGTAAATTAAACCAGAATTGATTTTTGTAATATAGTGTAAGAGTGCATAAATGTATCGTTTATATATTTTGTATCAACCAGAGTTCATGGCATACGAGCATACACATATTTTGTTCTTAAAGTATGTCATAATCCAAACGTTCTTGATCTCATGATAGCCTTTTTCTGGTTTAACATCATAACATAAATTTATTTATATGATTATCCACAAAAAGTTTAAAAAAATATTGAGCATTTAAAAATAGATCAGTAAAGTTTATAGCTACATTTATATGATTATCTATAAAAGTATTTAATCATATATTAGATATCCAAAAATAGATTAAATTAAGTTTATAATTAAAAGCGGTGTCATTTTATTTGAAGTCACACATAGATTAAGTTAAGTTTAAAGTTACATAGATTTAAGTTTATAACTAAGAGGATTGTTATTTTATTGAAGTCACGCATAAATAATGTTAAGTTCAATGCTAAGTAAATTTACCTTTATAAACATAGAGGAAAGTCAAGTTCATTATCAATCTCAAACACATAATTTTAATGTATTGCAATTAAAAGTTATCATAATTTTAATCAATACATTGTTAAACTATTAAATTGTTTAAACATTGTATAATGACATTAAATGATTTTAACTAAAGTTAAACATTATATTGTATCTTTAATTTAGATCACCGACACACAATACATTGTATAAATCAAACAACTTCAACATGCCATGAAGAAACATATAAATATAGATAAACGATATCAACATGGTATGAAAAATGCATAACATATAGGAACAAAATATATATGGAAGAGGTACTAGTGGTAGAGCCTCTAGCTTTGGTGGTGGACCAACTAGCTGATAGCAGCTATTGATTACACACACACACACAAATATATATATTATATATATATATACTAGTGGTAGAGCCTCTAGCTTTGGTGGTGGACCAACTAGCTGATAGCAGCTATTGATTACACACACACACACAAATATATATATTATATATATATATATATATATATATATATATAATATATATATTTGTGTGTGTGTGTGTAATCAATAGCTGCTATCAGCTAGTTGGTCCACCACCAAAGCTAGAGGCTCTACCACTAGTACCTCTTCCATCAAAGCCAAAGGAATTAGTACTTCCACTAGATAAAAATGCAAAATACAGAAGCTCGTATATCTTTGTAACAAAATATATATGACCCTATTAGAACATCACATCTATAGCCCTAGCAAATGGATCAATGGTAATCACAGTTGGTCAGTCGGCTCAATTAGGAAAAGAGGGTGGTTAATCGACTAGCGGAGGAGAGGGTAGTCAATCTACTCAATGAGGAGGAGAGTGTGTTTGATGGACCTATGCAGGAGGAGAAGATGGTCGATTGGACTGATGAGGTGGAGAGGGTGGTCAATCCACCAATGCATCAAGAGAGGGTGGTCGGTTGACCTGTGGATCAAGAGAGGGTGGTCCATCAGCTTGGTGAGGGGGAGAGTGTGGTCACTCAACCTATGCAAGAGAGGGTGGTCACTCGACATGTGGAGGATAGGGTGGAGGAGGAGGTGGAGAACCTCTCCTCTTGAGTAGCCTAGCCACATTGACAATATGATGCATCAATAATGTCATATCATGGGAAAGTGTCACCCATATAGTTGTGAGATTAAGGACCTCTAATATTAGGTTAAATCATACAAAGTTCCCTCCATGATGAGCCAACGATCTAGATAACTCATCAACCACCTACTCACAGAATCTACAATCTAGCCTGCATCGCAAGCTGGGACTCTATAATTGAGGAATATCCTCAACCTCATCCATCTACAATTTGGCTTGCATTGCAAGCTGGGTCTCTATAGCTAAGGAATCTCCATGTTGGGTATGAAGTTCCCCATAATGTGTGTCGATATCTACAAAGAAATAAGCAACGATAATTAGAGAATTTAAAGAAAATGTTACATTGAATTGCATATGCATCAAAAAGAATAAAAAAATGAAACTAAATATTTAATCAAAACATACCACTAATATCACCTCTATCATTTGGTGGATCATCCTGGGTTAAAAGGGCATTCGTACATCTTCATCGGTCCATCCCTATGTTTGCAAAATATCCATGGTATAATCATCCTCGTTGGCAAACATCTACCTGTGGACTAATCCTAGCAAGGAACTCTGTCTAGACCCTCTTGGGCATCACCTACCCCCACATGTGCATATGTGTCTCGATCATCAACCAAGGAGGGTGGCGATTGAATGACAGTTTAGCTATCGAGCACATCTATGAGACTTGGGATCCCTCCCTTAGGCCTCATTGTTGAAGGTGATGGCACCATCTATCCTACTTGCAACAATTGCATGGCCTACCCTTACTGCCATGTAAAAGATCCACCCAACTCCCCTACTCCCAACCACATCACTAGATCCTCATCCTCATTGTGGGCCCTAAGTTCTGGCACCTCCATAGCCACAATCCATGGACCCTCCCAACTCCACCAGCATGATCCCTAAGCCCAAGGACCCCTTACCCTTTCCCCCCACTATTGCACGGCACTGGAACACATTCCCAATCACTACACACCCTACCCTTAGCCCTCATTGCCATAAGATATGGGATTTCTCACATCCAATCCCCACCACCACCAACATTGAGCCCTCCACACAAGCCATTGGATACCTTTTCCAACCACTACCACTCCCTCACCCCTAGACCATATTGTCACAGACCTTGGGATCCACCAACCCTATCCCCAAATGTGGAAAGCCTTGGGCTCATCAAATCCCTAATGTTGTAGGACCTCACCCCCCACCACCCATGGGCTACCCTACTCCGCACCCCCACCACCCCTTCACCTCCCATCCTTGGGAATCGCCACCCCACTACCCCTAATCCCCATCACCCCCCACTACAAGGGGCCCGGGACACCCAACACAAATCCTAGGTCATGGAAAGCTCTGAGACCCCCACCCCTCATCACAATCACAACAGGCCTTGCTCCCATTATCACCGTAGGCTCTTCACCCTCCAGGGTCCCAACATGTAGTCCTCGTTTCCATAGAATCTACACCTTGCTACCCTACAACCCCCTAGGACCCCATGCCCCACCCCTATTAGAGTGGGCCCTAAGCCCCCTTACCACTTGCACCCACCACCATAGGCTCTGGGCCCCACAACCACTAGCCCTAATTATTCCAACCCTTTGGACCCCCCACCCCCATCCTTGATTGTTACAATACCTAGGGCCTCCCACCCCTTATTTTCATGGGACCCTAAGCTCCCCATGCCCCCCCACCACCAATGAAAGCCTTGGGTTCCCCTACCCCTCACCCCCGCCGCCACAAGAACAGGACCTCCCATCCCTAGTCACCACCACCCCCCTTCCCTTGGATCCCCATCCCCTGCCCTCTTTCTCATGGGCCTTTGCCACCCCAACCCACAATTTCGATCACAACAAACCTTATGCCTCAAAACACCCTTTCCCTTATCGTCATGGGCCTTAATGCCTCCCATACCTCCCACCCCCACCACTACTACCCTAATACCTAAACCTACAACACCATAAGACCTAGTATTCCCACCATAGGCCCACAACACCACAAACCCTCAGCCCCACTACCTTGAACCACCACAACTGCAGGCCCTCGAGGCTCCACTATGGGCCCTTGGCCCCTAGCCCATAGCATCGCAAGCCCTCAGCAACCTAAGGGAAAAACCTTGCCACTACAAGCCTTGCACTCCCAAGTCCCATCATCGCGATATTTTCACCCCCCAACACCAACCCTCACCACCCAAATCCTAGCCACTACCACTCCACTTACCCTCACCCTGGTCCCTAGGCCAATCCCACTTGCCCTCACCATAATCCCCTGCCATCACAGCCTTGGGCCCCATACCTCCCACCCCCACCACTACATCCCTAAGCCCTCCTTCCCTAGGCCCTCCTACTTACTATCCCCACCACTATGCCCTTGGCCCCCCATCATAGCTCCAGTCACCACCCCTCGACACTAGGCTATCCTATCCTCTTGCTTAGCGTAAACTACCTACTTTATCTTACCCAACCATACTCTACCATTCCAACCACCCTACTCTAACATCTAGCTTATTCTACCTCAACTAGCTATATTGCACCCTATCCCACCATACATCAAGAGCGTGGCTTACCCTAAGCCTACCCTACCCTATCCTATCCCCTTGCCTAATATAGTCTAATCTACCCTTTCCCAACATAGCATATTATATCCGAAGCCTAGCCTACTTTACCTTACCTAACCCTACCCTACCATCTAGCTTATTCTATTTCAACTTACTCTATCATACATTATCCCAACCTTTCCTAGCCTACATTAGGAGCATGGCTCATCCTAAGACAACCCTACTCTATTTTACGCTAGCATAGCCCAACTCTACCCTAGCCTACCTTACCCTACACTAACCCACCCTCTCCCTCCTTTAGCCTAGTCAGATCTAACTTAACAAAGTTGGCCTATCTTATAGCCCAACTTAGCCTATATTACTCTAAATCCTATCTACTTTCCCACTTTACCCTACCCCAGAATCTTAAATATGGACAAGTGAGCTCATACTATTCAAATCTATAGCAATCCCCAATTACAGTTTGAGAAATTTCAGCAATAAATGAAATCATGAAACATAAACTTGCAAGCAGGAAAAAGGAATGGGGAGGACTTGCCATTCATATCAAAACCAAATCCAAAACAACAAAAATACTAACAAGTGAGCTAAAAAAATACCTATTTGAGAAATATATGTAGCAAGCCCCAATTCATGTTTGAGAAATTTCAACCATAAATCAAAGCATGAAACATAAACTTGCAAGCAGGGAAAAAAAATGGGGAGGACTTGCCATTAATATAAAAACCAAATCCAAATAAAAAAAAATACTAACAAGTGAGCTACATTCAGAACCTCAAACATAGACACATGAGCTCATATTATCCAAATCTATAGCATTTCTTAGATCCTTGACTAAAAGCCCCAAACCCTATTTGATCAGTTTCAAGCATAAATGAAAGTGCAAGACATAAACTTGCAAGCAAAAATAAATGGAGAGGAATTGACTATTCATATCAACCAATTCTAAATAACAAAAAAATTGACAAGTCACTCTAAAAGCATGATAGGATAGTAATTCTTTTGAAGAAGTTAACTCAAACCAACTACATTAACAAACTCATATTGGGGGAGATGTGATAAGAAAAACCTTTGGTTCTGTATTAGATCTATGATTCTATCATGAAATAGAAAAATACAGACAATTGTAGTAAAAGGGATGAATATAATGCATCATTCCCCGAGGATTTTAAGTTAAGCTTACATTTTAGTCAATATGAATTCACCAAGATCCACAAACTCGGATTGGGGAAATCAATATCTGGTTTTGTACTCAATATATGATTCTATCATGGGAATTGGAATATCAAAATATAAACGACTGCACTGTTATCATTGGTGGAGCCAGAGTAAAAGGGATGAATATAATACATCATTCCGCTGAGGCTGTTTGTTTGGTAAGGATGTTAAGTTGACCTTCATTTGAGTGGATATGCACTGAAAGTTCTTGTTATGAAGTTCGTAAAGTTGGGTTAGGAAAACAGATTTCAAATATCTCAAACAAGTGTTGAGGTCCTATTTGGATTGAAGATTCCACCAATATATGGTGGCTAAGTTTTTGGCATTAATCTATTTAGATTTTGTATTCAGGTTTTGAATGTAATTTCAATTTGGTGTCAAAAACTGACTAAACTGTTTTGGTCTGTCTGTTTTTGCTAATACTTGAATTTTTGTGAGAACTAACATGCACAAAGATAATTATGTACTATTTTCTTCTGTGAGCAGATCTTGAAGCATGCCTATTCAGAACCTTAAATGTTTCACAAACAAGAGGTAGATAAATTCACATTAACATCTATGTTAATTGCTACATCATAGAATAAGGTCATGGACAATACTATCTATTTAAGCATCAAGATATTTATTCAATTGAACCTGTGTCTAGCTTTATATTTGAACCAAAAGTGGCGCATAGAAGGGTAGACCAAGGGATTTGAACTATATATGAGGGATAATCAAACTCAGGTTGGGGGTGATATGAATAAGAAAATTGACATCTAGTATTGCATTAGATCTATAATTCAAATATGGAATAGCAAAATATAGACAACTATAGTATTATCCTTGATAGAGCCAGAGTAAAAGGGGCAAATATAATGCGTCATTTCTGCTGAGGATTTCAAGTTAAATCTTCATTCCAGTCAATATGAATTAACTGGATTCGTCTATGCACAACTTCTACATACATCATAACAATACACATCGATTTTTTGGTCTTTGGCCTTCTCATCATTGCACAATTTATAGTTTCTTCTGTTTCACGTGAGATTTTGAATGCAGTGCAAGTGGCTGTGATGTAGAGCATATGTATCTGTTTGGTAATGATCATTATGCTCTCCTAGCTGATCTCTTTGTTAAATTACAATAGCTAAATTAGATTTTAGTTGATTTCCGTCTCTGTAATTTGTTCTTCATGAATTAGATTATCTCCACACTATGTTTACATTGCATTATATTAGGATATGAAACATTTAATTGGACAATTAGAAATGCCCCCTGTGAAGTCCATCCACTTATTTTCCCATCTTCAGAGCTGGATTAAGTATTTTGATCTGTGACTCCCCTACTGTGATGCTACCTACAACAAGGTTGCAGTTGAGAGTGCAGAGGCCACGTTGAAGCCTATATTTCTCCCTGCCCCTCCCAAGATTTTGATTAGTGAGTAAATATAATTTAGTTTTTCATAGTGAACCTCGACCTTTAAAGATCTGGGATTTTAAATCTGACAGGGACAAGGTTACAGCTGAGAGTGCAGAGGCCACATTGAAGTAAGCCTACATTTCTCCCTGCCTCTGCCAAGATTTTGAGTAGTGAGCAAATATAACTTAGTTTTTCATAGTGAAACTGAACCACTAAATTCAGAAATCCTGGGATTTCAAATCTAACAAGGACGTTATTATTAAAAGTTTAACTATTTTTTGGGATAGAAAAGATGTGTACTCACACTAATTGGGCCTATTTTTCCAAATGTGAATAATTAAATGCATTAGGATGTTTGGGGATGGTATGACAAGGGTCTTTGCTACATTGCTTAACAAGGACACTGAAATGATTCAACTAGTAGGTTGTGTACAAGGGTCTTTGCTACATCTTAATGATTCAATAACACATCCCATTCCTAGTCCAATGACAATTGGCTGCTAAATAACCCTCATTGTAAGCCACTTATCACATAAAAATGAGAACCCCAAAGGAAGCACGTCCATTCAGAACCGTAAGTTTTTACAAATGGGTTGTAGATAAAAAAAATCACATAAAGATGAGCATAAGAAGGGCCATGAGATAACAATCATTTACAAAAAGAGAGGGCAACATAATTTCCAGAAGAAATTAGAAAGAAACACCTACCTTGAATTAGGAGCCCAAAGTTTGCATGAATCGATTTCACATTGCTTGCTTGCTATCCTTAAATGAGCAGGGGCATCCTCCATGTGGCGAGTTAATGAGCAGAGGCATCCTCCATGTGGTGAGTTAATGAGCAAGGGCTGCTCATCCAGCTCCTACTGCTCTTCTAGCAGAGATACACATAATAAAGAGACATACCCACAGGGCCACATACAACACAGAGACACAGAGATATACCCATATAAAGAACACAACTTCACACAGTACAGAGACATAGATATAGAGACATAGCCACTTACAGCACCCAACTTCTACAGTGTAGAGACACACCCATAGCATAGAGATACAGAGGATCATACAGAGAATTAGTGAAGTACACAGGGATATAGAGAAGCATACAACTGACTAATACAGAGGAGGAAGAGGAGAAAAAGGTGAACGGAAATAATAGAGATACAAAGATGGAGAGAAGCATGCATACCCACATACAGTACATAGTATAAAGAGATACAAAGAATAATACAGACATGCAGAAAAGCATACAAAATTAGTATTCTTCTTACTATGACCCTAGACCCTTAAAGTCGATGGAAAAGCAAATAGAAATCTCAACTTCTATGATCACTCAAAAGCTATGGCGCTTGTGACATCATAAGCCGTTATGTACTGCTTCCCAAAATTCTTCTTACAGTTCGATCTAGACAGCACAGTAATTTAAAGAAATTCGACCTAGCAGAGGAAGAGGTGAACATCAGTAAAAGGAACAAATATTTAAAGAAAAACTGCGGGAGCTTAATTTGAAAGAGCAAATAGAACAGAAAAGCATGAGAAAAAAACCGCAATACAAAAACTTGAGAATATATATATCATGTCGGTAAGGGTGGAAAAGAGATATGCACGCTGGTAGTCACTTCTTTGAGATGGGCTTGTCTTCATCTATTAGAGTCCGCGGTCCCATTGTCGCTTCAGGATTTTTTGATCAATTTCTTTAATGTCTTGCTCTGCATTTCCTTCTGAGTGAAGCCGAGTAATCCGAACTGGGCACTCATCCGATTAGCAATATCATCAATCTTAATTTCAATATGATCCAGCTGGGCACTTAATCCGAAAAAGAACTTCTCTTGGTACTACTGCAACTCATAATTGAAATCTCAAATGAAACAAACTGTAGATGAGGAAAATAAGGGAAATTGTGTAGGAATATGATATCACTCAAAGGCTATGACTCAACCGATCAACCTGCTTGTGACAGAGGCTACAACTCCCGTGCCAGCCATAAGCCGTTATTTACAATAACCCAGATCCTCCGCTCCATAATGTCCTTCATATGTATATATATGCGTTTGCGATGGATATATGCTTTCTCTAGGATTTTAGTGATCCCGGTTGTTCTCTATGGTTGTGAAGTATGGGCCAGCAGTACCTCAGACTTACAGTGGAGGCAAATAGAGAAGATTCAAAAACACATGATTACAAGCAAGTTCAAAATTAAGAGTTCAATACCATACGAGATCATGCTTAGTGAAATGGGGGTTGCTTCTATTGAAGCAATTGCTATGGTGCGGCTAATAAGATATCTAAAAAGAGTTGAGCAAATGGAAGAAGGTAGGTGGCCCAAGGCCGTCCTCAAAGACATATTGTGCAAAAGAAAGAAGACTTGGATGCGGAAAAATATTAAATGGTTTAGTAAATGGGATATATGATTGAACATGTGCCCCACAAATAGTAAAGAGATAAAGGCTTTTGTTATCAATAAGTTCCACAAACGAACTTGGGATAAAGAGTTAGGGAGAAAGAAAAAGTACTATATTGAAGAGTTTAACCCTACATACAGTCAGCATCAAAAGGCGTACATAGGGGCCAATATACCTTGGAAAGCCAAAATTCTAATTGCTCAATTAAGAACTAATTCCCATCAACTCCGTTGCGAGACCGGGCGCTGGAAAAATTATTGGGAGCGCTCATCATCAGGTTGAACAGGCAAAGGATTGAGTTGCAGAAAACGACTTGTGAAATGGTCTGTCCCATAGACTATTTTTAGCCTCGCGGATGTTAAAATATTTACTTCCTTCCTTCCTATACGATGGATATATGTTATTGTAACTGATATTTTCCTGATATTTTCAAATTATTTCTAAATTTAAACTAACTTTCCTGCTTTTTCCAGATAAATGCGATGGATTTATGCTTTTGTAACTGATATTTTCCTGCATTTCGAATTATTTCTAAATTTAAACCAACTTTCCTGCTTTTTGTGAAGATCACGTGGATTCACAATGCCATGGAAAGCTTTTCCGATAGATGATTCATTATTGTGGCAACAGTGACCGTGAATTATCCCACATCAATTATAAGTGGCAATCTGGGAAATCATTCAGTTGTGAGGAGCTTAAGATTTTAATACACAAATTCGATAACATAAACAAACATTTTTTAATTTTAAGTGTAATTTACTTTAATATAACTTTTATTTAATACAAATCATTTTAAAAATAATTTATTTTAATTTTAGTTTACTTTAATATCATTTTTGTGTTTTTATTTATTTTAATTTTAGTTTACTTTAATATTTTTTTGTGTGTTTTTTGCGTTGTATAATTTATTTTTATTTCTTTAATACAATACTTTTAGTATAGGTTTGAAGCCTGAAAATGTTAGCGACGCAATCATTGAAGAATAGATCAAAACAGAAAGAGAACCATTTAAATGAGCTTCAATAATTTGGAAAGGTTTAGTCAAGGTCTTCACAATCATAGGCAAATTGGTAGCCTGGAAAATTGGCTCTACATGCTTGTATTGCTTGAGGAACTACATGCTCAAGGACTTACATATCTCTCCAATGTTGATATACAAGAGATGCATGGTAGATTGATTTAGGGTTAGAGAACAACTGAAGACCTAAACTTGCAAGTAGATATCGTAGGACAATGGTCACTCTACACTAATCTTCTCAACATAATGTTATTGCATTACAAGATTGCAATGGAGTTAAAATGGTGCAAGAACAAAGCTAATGGTGTCCAAATAGCAAAGCTTGGGTATAAAGCCTTGATTGAATGGACCACACTAGAAACAAGTTTTCCAGTGTACTGGTCACCACTGGTTATCAATTATGAAATAGATGAGACTCCAGTGGAATTTTGGAAAAAGAGTGATGAGATCAAAGTAGATCTATTCTTCTGAGAGGCATCTAGTAACAATGTAACAGAAGTTGTAGTCGCGGACATTAATAATAGAGTTAATCATGTAATGCATGGTTAGCAAGGAGATCAAAATGGTGCACCAAAACAATGATTGAAGAGGGAATTTATAGTAGGGCGAGGTATCCCTACAACATCCTTATGAAGTGAAGTTCAAGATTTGGAAACCCTTGATTTAATTGTTTTTGTATTTCTACAGAAATGTCCCAATCTCGTCTCTTCATTACTCAAGTGGAATATCTTTTAAATTGTTTTCTGTAATTGTGAGGGTTTGTTTTGACAAGGTAACAACCATTCCTTGGGATTGTCCAATTTGTCCCTACTCTTTCCATCTCTACCCTAAATAACAATGTTATAAACCTTGTGTGATAAACCCCTAAGGATTGAGTACATATTTGAAAGGATTTTTCCATCTTAATCAAGTCTTTCAGAAGAAAGAAAGGAAAATTCATTGGATTCTCATTTTTGAGATGCAATAGAATCCTACCGTGATAGACAATTAAAACCATATTACTCCATGGTTTATTCAGTAATTCTCTTTGAATTCCCTTCTTCTGGACTTCAGACATTTGGAAAGGAGTACTTACAAATTCAAACTAGTTTTCCTCTGGTAATTTGGAGTGTTTTGACCATTTTTCTCCCTCCAACTTTAATCTTGTAGCACAAATGATAGTCTCATTAAATTTAGACCCCATGTTTCTAGCTCATTCCTTTGTTTCTGTGTTGCATGTGGTGGTTCAGGGCTCAAGATCTTGGCTGCAGATGGTATGCGATATCTCTATACACTTCTCATGCAATGAACCTGTCACGTCCCCTCCCGTCAATCCAACGCAAGGAAGGGAACATGAAACCGAAATCTGGGGCTCTTACAAAAACTCAGCCCATTTCAGCAAATTCATGTAAATAAAACACATGTGCAAGTGTATAATTCAAATAAACACAACAAAAGCAAGATCCACTACATGCATCTCTAGCATTCATTGATCTTCATAACATAATAGTCAATAATTAAATGACATTGCAGAGTTTAACACACATAAAGAATAATACTTATCTTCGTTGTGAAACAGTCCCAAGCAACTAGCTATGTCACTGCAACATTCCACCCAACCATAGGTCTCTACCAGCCTATATTCTTTCAGCACTCAGAGACCACCCCCAAGTTGGGCATGATATCTACAAGGAAAAGGGGACACTCAAGCTCATGCACAGCAAATAAACATTGCATCTAAGCCAAGCTAGTCCAACATTGTGTTTATCAGGATAAATCTGAACCCTCTTCATTTTTGGATGCTTGCACTCAAGCTCAAGCCAAAACAATGGATACCCATAACCCATACCCCAACATACTCTATCTACACACACAAAAAGCACAATCATTGGGCATGGATACACATTTTTAACAATGGGATTTACAAACAAGATGGCCATGGGCTTCCCCCAAATTGTGGGCACACCAAAAACGGACTGTGGAAAGGGCAATTCGACCACAGGGAGAAAACCGATTTCTCCCACAAGTTATGAGAATTCCAATGGATAAAACGACCTCAATGAAACCCCCAAATCGAGCTCTCTTCCTCCCAGCGGCTCTGCAACACAAAAACGCCCTCTTCCCAGCTAGAAAACCATGAAAAACCATAAAAATGTGGAGGGAAAATGCCCAGGTAGCTCCCAAAAACGTGAGAGAGACAAACTCCTGGGTGAAGAATGGCTTAGGGAGAAATTTCGTGGCTCTTTTCTTACCAAGGAATCCCAAAAACGAATTTCCGTGAAGGGTGGCTTTCCCATACCCGAATTTGGACAGCCATACCTCTCCATTCCCCAAGGCATTAACTATTTCAACCAACTCTTGGGAGAAATGAATGATTGGATACAAAAGTCATCATGGGCAGTTGAAAGTTTATGGGTACTCTCATTGAAACTTGGCTTGACTTGATTGGTTCAAGGGTTTGAATATCCTCCCTCCCAATTCCTTGTAGAATCATGCCCCCATCTCTTGTTGCATTGCATAGCTAGTTGTGCGTATTTCATTAAAATGCATATTTACATGATATTTGCAATTCCATTGTCCTTGGTTAGCACACAAAACATATGCATCACTAAATTGATGGTGGGGCCTTGGCCTTGAGTTCCTCACCATGATTTTATAACAATATCACCTCATTTACATTTGAATGCAATAGGGTCAAAATTGGGGTATTACAGAACCTCTTTTCTTCGACCATCAATATTGTTTCGTTTGTCACGTTTTGTGTATCCTCCTATGTGCGGGCTTTAAAATTTTCATTTCATTTTTTTCTTTGTATAAAAGCATATGAAAGGGGCTTCCATTTTTGAAAAGGGGAGTGAGCTCTCTTTTGAAAAAAATAACTTTATTATTTTATATTTTATTTTGGGTGGCACATTTATTTTTGGAAGAAAGGGAATAATTAAGATGATGTCTTAAACATAAAGAGGGGGGAGTTTATAAAAGGTTGGATGAGGTAATGAAAAGAGGGAAATTTGGATAGGAAATATTTTTTATATTTTATATTTTATTTTATGCAAAAAGAAGGTAATATGGCAAGGAATGGATTTACAAAAAGGGGAGGGGGATTTTTTAAATTTGTCTAAAATGGAGGTTATTAGCATTTTCTTACAAAGTGGAACCTAGGAAAATATTTTTGACATTTCGGACACAGAAGTGATTAGAATGACGACCAATGGGTAATTGACAATTTATCAAAGGATGTGAACTTGGCATTTTTATTAGCTAACATGATACAAAATACATGCTCTTGCCGGAAATTTGACCAACTATCGAGAGGGTCAAATGGTGACGATTTCATCAAACTAAATATGGACGTGACCAGGGTGATGAGCTCAACATGATGATACAAGAATCATGCATGGATAAAAATGACCAATCTCCAAGACTAGCATAGCCTATTACCTAATAGCTGGTGAACGCCGATAGGAATCGACAAGGGAAAAATGGATCTAAATGTTAACACAAGTTATAGGTTAAATTAATCTTCTGGTTTTCCTTTTCAATTTTTTTAAACATTATTGTAAAAATGAAACCAATGGTTGCATTGAAGAGTAAGACCATCATTTTGAAAGAAAGCTTGTCTTTTTCCTTGTGGAGGAGCTTCACCAACCGCTTCACTGTGTACACTGTTAGATGGCCTTACTTCACACATCGTCGGGATGTACTCGGACGTCTTAAGTTGTTGGCCATAAATTCTTGATGACCATGGCCATAAATTCTCCATGACCATGGCCATAAATTCTCCATGACCATGGCCATAAATTATCCACGATCATAAATTCTCCACCACCAATACTAGTAGTCTTAAGCTGCTGGCCATAAATTCTCCGCGACCATAAACTCTCTACAACAATAAATTCTTTTGGAAATCTCCATATCGCACACCCTGCTCAATTTCAAACAGAAGGCACTACCATCCATAGCCATGTTGGGAATAAGAACCCGTGGAATATAAAGTGCATGGATATACATGGAGAAAGGGCTAAGTCGATAAAAAATAGAATATAAACCATTGGTGAGACATGGACAAGAACATGCAATCAATTAACATCGCTTTAGCCATTAACACCTTAAGCACGTTGTGGAAGTAACACAGAGATTATAAATTGCCTGGATGTTATGTACTATAGCGGGTTAAATGGAGCAACAACTGGAAAGGATTATTAATAAGATTACTCAATGTAACACTTAGTAACACATGTTGTAATGGTCATTAATACATTAACAAGTGGAGGGATGTTAACGGGACAAATCTATTCCATTGATATGTGTAGACGATGAAGGATATTCGCAAAACAATAAATCATGCTCGTTCATCCCATGATGCTAATTAACAGACTACACTTCCCATCCTACTCCCATGTTGAAATAGGAAACCTATCGGTGTAACAAGACATCAACTAGACTAAGATGACACACATGATGCAACTTGGTAAGTCTATTGAAGGGGTCATATGACAACGAAAATGGTGAAATAAGATATGGACATAAAAAGCACATTGAACTAGACGTGACGGTATAGATGAAATGATCTTGTGGAAATTTTTAATTCGTTCGCCTTTGGCGCCATGTTCTGACACTTATGCTTATGACCATTTGTTTTAGTGAATCCACAAAGATCATGACACCAAATCCATTCACCTATTAGAGTTCAACATTGCCTCTATTTAGAGCTCCATTTGTCTAACATGGCCAATATTGTTGCCCCCCCCATCCGAGATCCATTAAAATTACCCAAGGAAGACGTTATTAGTTTACTTCAATATTAAAAATCATAATCATGATCATCAACATGTTTAAGAACACTAAAATGACTATACCAATAAAACTTAGTTACTTATAGGTAAGAAATACTACCAATTCATACTCATGTAGTTGATATCTAGTCATATTTCTTATCCCATGGCTAAATTAGTCCTTTATTTTAGTCATTTTTAGTTTTGATCAATTAAAATTGCTCAACTTTTGTAGTATTTCACTTAAAAACATTATGGTGACTAATGCTTTTGGTGGTTTAGTTGTTAATTACCCTTGGTGACCAGCTTTTTTGGTCGCTTGGTAACTAATTACCCATTTTTCTACTAGTGAAATATAGTCTTCGACATTACGTAAAGATAGCCTTGAAATATAAATTAATAAATAATATATTTTATATACTGGAACCCTCCAAACCTCACATTTAAAATCCCCTTTTCATACAATTGTTATAATTAAAAGGTGTTATATTTTTATCATTTGAATTTCATTTTCATTCTCTATTCATGACAATTAAGTATGTTGTGGTTTTGGGGGGCTCCTCCTTAATCATTAACTTGGTTAGGAAGAGGAAAATTGTCCAAGAGTCTTCTCTATCTTGCATGTTACCAAGAACCCACAATCTCCTAACCTCCTTTGACACTATTTATTTCTTTCATGTTTGAAGGGAAAAAAAATTGCATTGTGGATTTCTTAACAAAGATAACAACAAGATTATGCAAAGAAATGCTTGCAAAAAATGGGGGACCCCTTGAACAAGTTTGGATAGAATGGAATATTGTTACATTTATCAATCATGAACCACACCATATCTTGGAGAAACCCCAAATTAATGCGCACAAGTGGTGATGGAATTGGAACCTAGGGTGAGGACTAAGGGAGGAGCCTTAACAATCTTTCATGTCCCTAGTGCTCTACCACATTTCAAATTACATTGGTATGATTTGAAATTTATGTTAGAAGTTATGGTGAAACAAAGCAAAGGTTGGATATTTTGGTTTGTTTAAGAGATGAAGGTTGGTACTTTGACCCCCCCTCTAGTCATTGGTTTCTTCATCAAGTGTGAGTATGGTTGTGGTGTTTTCTTTCACAATTAAAAGGATTTAGCTTGGCCAGATAGAAACATTAGTTGCACAAGGAGGGCATGTTAATTGGAAGAGGTAAGGGGGCTTCATCCCCGCTCTTTGGTTTTATCATTTTTTATGTTGAGTCTTTGTTATTTCCCGTGATAGAACTTTGTGTTTGGTTTTGGTGGGTTGCATTTTCATTGGCTTTGTGGAGAGGATGAGGACAATGGTTTTCTCAAGTTGTCATTTTGAAATGTCTAACATCTTTGGTTTTGGAGGCAACTCTAGTGATGGATTGAGTGACATTATAAAAATATTAAGGCATCTCTCCAACCTATTGGAGAGCATGCACCAGGGAATTGGATGTCTTAAGATACATATGGAGAATTAGGTGGCAAAGAAGGAGGAATCAAAACTTCAACTTGAGCAATAGAGGACAAAAGATGAGAAAATGGAAAATGATCTTGATATGCATTACAATATAATCTTAGGATTTACATAGAGTTGATACTCACATGTTGCTCCTCCCTCGTTATCAATTGGTTTAGTTAAGGAGCCAGGTGTAGATGAAGACATAGTACAATAGTTGGAAGTAGCTTATAAAGGGAAAAAAACCCCTCATGACCATGGATCTGGGATGGAGGATATTTCTATGAAAGAGACTCATGGTGAGAACTTTTTTGCTTGAATTAGCATAGTTGTCAATGTTTATTTGTTATCTAGTACTTTTGTCAAGCTATAACACCCAATACTGATGTAATCTAATAAAATTTAAAAATAATATGTTGAATTCCATAATGGTGATAGTAAATTGGGCATAAGAAAAATGATGTGTATTTCTAATTAAAAGATGAACTTATAGTTGTACATCTTGGATGGTGTAGAAATGGTAGACCACTGCAAGAATGAAATAGAAAAAACATATTTGGGGGACTACTCTCGTCCCAACCAACCTCCCAATCATATACAAAGAGATTCTGATCCCTCACTCAACATTGGCAAGCCAAAAAACACTTTAATCATCGGAATCCTTCCTTAACCTCCAAACCTCCATCTCCCCCAGCACCTAAGAACAAGAGAGGAGAAGGGAGAAGGAAAAAAACCCTTTCACCCTCTTAGTTACCCCATTTTAAGCTCTCCCTTAATCGATTACATGACCTATGCAAAAATCCCTTATTTAGAGAAATAACCCATATTTACTTATTTTATTCTATTTCCCCAATAAACCCTTCTTTGATTTAAGTAGATTAAATCAAACTAACTTTGAATTATACAACTTATTTTTTCATGAATCCCCATGCCGTTATTCTAAATAATATTATATGCTTATGAACCTACATAATCTAATATTATTGTGCAGGGGTAGGACCCACTCATGTGGCCATCATGAGTGTGTACCGCACCTACACTATATCTCAGGTATGTCCCCCTAAACTAATGCAAATATGTGATGGAGGGATATTACATACTCCACCTTTTCAAGAAAATTCATCCTAAATTTATCATTACATGTTTCCTTATCTCGGTATTTCTACTTTGTCCCTTACACACCCTCACCCTGAGAATTCATATCATCTTCCACCTCCACAATCCTTCATGGCAATGCTCCAAGTGATCCCACTCACCATGGCATAGGCCCACTACTATTGACCCTGCGCCAATTACATTTGATCCATACCCATTCATAGGACATAGTTATTTCGTGTACTAAGCGAATAATCTGCTCTTCGCGCCAATGTAGCTAGTAAAATTTAGCGCCACTGTTCTAACGATGAGCTACCACTGTAACCATCCCAACCGTGGTCCCTTACCTTGGCCAGAGATCTTGCTTGAGTGTAAACAATTTTTGGTAAGGAGTGTCTAGGTTCCACCTACCGGTCAGTACTTACAATAAATCCATTCTTATATGATTAATTTACACTGATCAAGCTAAAGAGCCGTCGTTGAGTGCACATAGAAGTGTTCAAAGAAACCATTCACCTAAGCTGTTCACCCACATAATCCATTCAAAGAAGTAACTAACAACACATAATCATCGTTTCTATATACTTTTTATTCCTCTTTGCACCACAAAAAATGCCCCGTGAGCCTCAATCACACACAGAGCTCTTAGAGGTCATCCCTTATCTAAACTACGCAAGGGTAAGTAAAAAATCCATTCATTAGGGAAAAACAACGATGGGTTTCTTCTAGGCACATTCCTTCTCTTAGTGATAAATCTAAGAGCTGTCAGTGCCAACCACGCAGTCTCTATAGCAGTCATCTGAGTGCCTCCATCTAGCTGCACTTCCTCTTCTTCTACATCCTCTACTGTACCTCTGAGGGTCGATCTCACTATCCTATTCCAAAATTTCATTGTCTTCTATCCCTCGCCTCTTTGGGGTTCTTTCACCTATTGTGCACTCTTCCTGCATAGGTACTGCGCACCCTTTTGGTGCATCCAACCCTCCTGCACACCCTCTTGGTTCAAGCTCTTCTCTGGAATTCTTCCTTCCTTTCCTACTATAAATAGTCTCCCCCTTCGGTTTTATTTCTCTTCTCTCTCTTTTGATTGATTGCCTTATATTAGCTCTTCGTTCATACCTTTCCTCCCTTTGGATTTTATCTTCTTCTAGATCCATCACTATGCTACCTACTCTCCCACTTCTTCATTCCCTACCCCCTCAATTTGGGGTTCATACTACCATAGTGTCAGGTTCCATGGTCATTAGACCCTTCTTAGTAAAAACATCTTGATCCACACTGGTACTTCCTCCATAAACCTTTTTCTCGGACCGAATTCAAACATCTTGAATCCAACTGTAATATTCACTGCATTCTATGGAAAACTCTACATTGTACCCCTCCTTCACTCATTGGAACGAGAATTCCACTACCCTAGACCATTTATTGTCTAGATTCTTCAACTTTTCTACCCTCTCCTAAGCCTATACTATGGGCTTAGGTCTCCTCTAGGTACTATTGATCTCAGTTTTCCTTTTTACCCACTCAAAGGATATTCACCAAAGTAAATTTCATGAATATTGGAGTATATGTACCTTTATTTTGAATGCATAGGATTGATCAACATGCATTATGTCTCCTTCAGTGTGAACTTGTCCTCCTTGATCTCCAACTATTCCGCACTCTCACCCTTGGTGGGTTTCCACATCATTTTGATGTCCCTCTTCCACGATCCCAGTGCTCGTCCTAGCAATGGAGCTAAATGTTGGCTAGTGTCAAACAAACCCATTTTTCAAGTGGCTTCACCAACAAACACTCTACATGCATCAACATATTCAATACCCTGCAAGCAAGATAAGGTCTCACACAAGATATGTGTAGGAATCACAAGGACCCTCATAGGGGGTGCGAAGGGAAGGATGATAGGTTACTCTCCATTTCTCTAATCATTCATTCACGTATTCATGCATACAAGATAGTAAACAACTTAACATTCATATTTTAGTATAGTTCAAACATTCATTATAACTCATAGCCATAAATAGAATGTGTAGAACGAAAGGGAATATAATTCTATTATTCTTTAAGCAATACTGGGTACATTCTACAACCACAATTAGACATATTAGGAAACTTCATACTCATCTCCATAGCTTAATTATTTCTCATGAATACATCAAAATCTCATTACATCAAAACATATCAAAGCTTAATAGAATCGACATAGGTTGAAAAATCGAACCTAACCCATTACAAAATATGCCTATAAGTAGGCTCATATTCCCTTCTAGCCGCTAGTCCACGTGTGATCTTGGTAGCATGAAAAATTGGTACGCGTTGGTTACTATTGATGTGTGTCATGATATTCCTGCACGTTGGTCTCCTTGGTGCATCCATTGTTTCCAATTGTACTATTTGATGCCCGACCGCTTGCCTCAAAACTTGCGTGCCAATAGTATTTTGATTTTTTTTTCATCTTGATTTCTCTGCATTCCACACAACACAATGAAATAAAATAAAACCTATATTACACTAAAATCAAACTCATATTACATTAAAATAAATTTAATATTAAAATAATTACAAGAAAAAAATGTTTTTTTTCTACATAAAATAAAATGGTTTCTACTAAATAATTACAGTAGATAAATAAAATAAAATTATAAACTCTACATTCCATAAATGCAATAAAACCTATACTATTCTACACCAAAATTAAACTTTTACTACATTAAACTAATTTATATTATAAAATAAAATAAAAATAATGAGTAAAGTGAAGAGCATGATAACTTTGATTTTCAACATATTAAGTCCTTTTGTGTGAAGTTTTCTTTAGGGATGCCCTAGTTGTAATTTTTGGACAGTATTTTCACCTAAGGATTAGAGATCTCAAGCCTAGGGTACGAATATGATGGACTCTTAAATAGAGCGAGTTGACTATGGTGAGGAGAGTTTTTTAGTCTTTCATTAATATTCAAGTCACAGAGAGAATATGTGGAGATTTGGAACATAGAAAGAGCATTGAACAAAAACATACTGAGACCATTAGGTTCCATGAATTCAATAGTTTGTATTCCAGATGTAGGGGTCAGAATGGAGGAAGGATATCATTAAGAAAACCTATGTAGTATGTTAACTCCATTGATCAAGAGAATTTAAATGGGTAGGAAAGGAAAGAAACACCATCCAAATGGGTTGTCTTGTGGTATAGAAAGGCTCATTTTGATGTGAAATATTTGCCCTCAATCCATTATCTTCTTCACCTACTACAACAGATATCAAGAGCGTTTAACAAAATCTTATTGATTCCATTAGGTTTCACAAAGTCAAGAGTTCGTATGCCAAATGGAGGGCTTAGAATGGAGGAAGGATCTCATCAAGCAAACCTCTGAAGGATGTTGACTCCATTGATTAAGAGCATTTAAATGGGTACGAAAGGAAAGAAACACCATCCAAATGGGCGTTCTTGTGGTCTAGGAAGGCTCATTTTGACGATGAAAACTCCTCCCTTGATCCATTAGCTTCTTTACGTACTACACATAGTTGGATATTTTGATTAACTAGGGCGGGGGAAACTCTGATATAAAGTGTTGGAAGAAAAAATGTATCAAGGAAAATATTCAAAAGGTGAAATGGTAGTTGGATGAGATATTGGAATGGATAAAGTAGAGGGTTTAATGAATATGTCACTCGTCGATCATTTCATGGGAAAAAAAGTGAAATGCAAGACTTGTAAGCCTTGGTTGGAAGTTTCGTGGGGTAATATCCCGAGTTACATTCCTATATTCAACATGTTGGTTAGAGGATGGAATTGGTTCAAATTGAGAAATGAAATGGAATTCTAGTTTTAAACTGGTGGAGGCCAAGTTTTGATTCCCATACAAAGCCTTTATATGTTCAACACATTTGGGTCATCCCACCTAGGCTACACATTGAATATTAGATTGATGATATTTTGATTCAAATTCGCAATTCGATAAGGAGATTAACTTCATTGGAGGAAGACTACTGGTGCAATTATGATAAGAGGATGGTGAAGGTGTTAGACGAATTAGACACTAGAAAAGGTCTATGAGTATATATCTCTATTTATTGGGAAGACCATTTTTTTAGCAATGTCTTGACTATTGGGAGCTTCCTTTTCATTTCTCAACTTTCCATGATTTTGTTAATTTTACACTCTTATCACGAGAGCTGAGCTTAAATATGATATACTACTTTCAATAGATTCCCGGATACATACACATAAAATTTCAGATATCATCTATAAGCAGCAATATAATAAACCCAATTAACTCGTCTCTAAATGCACAATGAAACTGGAAATCAATCACACATAAACACAATGATATACCCTGGAAACCCCAAATGGGAAAAAACAACAACTACTGGCTTTCTTTAATCTCAATCTAGAGTAAAATATAGAGAGTTATACAATAAACAATTTATACAAGTAGAGAAACTTGGTGGGACAAGCCCTAGATCTGAATGCAGTTGCAACTGCTACTTTGAGGAATGTGCCCTCTGCTTTACTTTGTTTAAATCTCCAATAACTGCCTCTACCAATCTCTAGAAGAAGTAACTTCCTTTATCTCTCTGAAGAAGTGCTCCCTCTTCTCTGCTCTGCTCAACTGATGAATAATTGCACCCTCAATCTCTGAAGTGCACCCCCAACTATAGAAGTGTTCCCTCTCTGCTCAAAAGTGAGCCCTCTAATCAGCAAGTGTGCCCTCTCTCTCAAAAGTGCGCCTCACTGACTTTGTCTCTCAATATCTTAAGAGATCCAGTGTAATGATCTCTCGCACTACTGGAATGATGGCCCCCTCTCAGTCTCAAAAGAATGTGCCCTCACTTAGCCTAGAATGTGCTCCCTTTCTATAATTTATGAGCAATGGAGTACTTATCTTTTATAATAGTTGAATACCAAGCAACCGATTAAGACACAACAATTTTCCACCCAACTGTAGGTAGTCCGCTATAGATCCCACCCCCTAGCTAGGCTATGATACCACCGTGGTAAAGACGACATTGCATAATTATCAGGTCAGTCTCTCGATCTCAAAAGTAAAGAAAATTTAACCAAGTATCTCATTGTTGAGTTCTTTAACCAGACCTGCTATTTCACACTCACAATACCTCACTAAGTTTTTTTGACCCAAAATCCGACGGTGAAAAAGTCGAATTTGCTACAACCTATGGTCGACTATTTGAAAATTCCAGTCTTTTTTTTATCGTCAGTGGGATATCAGCTAAAATCCGACATAGTTCAAGACGTCAGATATTCGTCTACCATACCTTGTCGGTTAACCGACTTCCTCCAGCTTCACAGGTAGTCGGATAAGCGACAACGTCAACTTCCAATATTTTTTGGATGCCATCCTTTCGCCATCGATTATGCGTTGGTTCAGTCATCGGTTAAGCGACGTGTTTGCCATAAAAAAAAAGTCAGTTCCAACGTTTCGAGCCGTCAGAAGTATAGCACAAGCGTAGGATATCGCCCTGCAATCGTCGGATAGGTCGTCGGTTAAGCGACGTGGATAACATAGCAAAAAAGAATGGATCCGACGTTCCGAGCCGTCGGAAGTATTGCAAAACCATCGGATATTACCCTACGGTCATCGTGATTAGGTCATCGGTTAAGTGACTACCCAATACATTTAAAAAAAATAGCATTTTTCAAATAAAATTTTTCATACTACAGGAAATCAATATATTCTATCTCTATTGTGGAAATATGTAGAATAACTACATATATATATAACTGAGAACCCCATTATGCTCTTCCCATTGTATTAGCAGCGGAGTAGCCTAAGGGAATAGAGCCGTTGTAATAAAGCCATTGTATTAGAGTCATTGTATTAAGCGACGGAGTCAATCATTATTCAAGTAGACCTACAAGCTAGTGAGTGCCTATTAAGGTGGCACAAAATACTGTACTCTAAGTATCAAGTGCTAGTGTCTATGGAACTTAGTTTATGGACTACAGGCTTTCCACCTAGCAGAATAAAAGGACTGGGAAGTTATGTAACATTGTGGCATATTCATCACAAAGAGATGGTAGTGTGCTTCCATTGTGTTAAGGTACTCTTACCTAACTTCTCTAATTTGGTATACTGAGGAGTTTGTATATTCATGTATGAGATCATATTCTTTGAATAAGGCTAATTAGATAGTTAATGGGTAGTTACTTAATGTAAAAGACTCATTTTTATTAAATAAGAACCAGTAGGTGGTTGGTAGTCATTAATTTTGAGATTGCATGTAGTTAGGGTTTTGGTAGTTATTAAGAAACTATTTATAGCGCTAGAAGGATGTATATTGTGTTAGACTTTCTGAATTTACTTCAATCTGATCTAGGATCTTAACTGAGAGAACAACATGTACAGCATATCTACAGCATATCAATCATGGAGACAATAATGCAAGCACACAAGAGACACACAGATTTACTTAGGGAAAACCATAAAGGTGAAAAACCCCAATAACTTCCTCAGAGATAGATAGAGCAATGATACAACCAACCATGAGAGATAGCCATAACCTAGCAGCAGATCCTCCTCCTCCATAAGTGCGCCACTCCTCCTTGAGTGCATGTGTGAGAAGTGAGTGAGTAAATAGAGTGCCTCCCTCACTCTATTTATACTTGACTTGACTTGCCTTTTTACCTAACTCATGTAGGCTCGAACTTAACCACATAACATAATGCTGAGTGGGCCGACCCCCAATAGGGTGGTCTAATAACCCTTTGACCCACATGACTTATACAGGGCCGACCCCAAATAAGGTGGTCTAATAACCCATCAAGTATAAGTTACGACACTTACAATATAAATGACGACACTTCCTTATAGAGGAATAATACCATCTCTATAGGAATACAATATACATATATGTGAAATACATTCCGAAGTTACATATACATCAACACTCCCTCTTAACTAGGAAGGTATTTCTCAGCACAGTTCTTCTAGCACAAGTCATCTTCTCTGGATCATCGTCACTGGATAATCGTCATCGAGTCATCATCATCATCGTCACTGCTGCTGCTATCTCAATCAATCTCTGAATCTACTGGTCATAGGAAGTTCTACAGAGCCAGTCCTTTTTCATACTGGATGTAGGCCCACCACCTGCAGGTCTTCATCATCACTGGCCATACTGTGGAATCCTCAGGACTTATTACGTGCGTCACAAAACCTGGCTACAGCATCCCAGGCTATTACGAGCACACAGCTCTACCTGTAGGATCTCCCAGGAGCACATTACATGTGACCCATCACAAAACCTGGCTGAAGCATCCCAGGCTATTACGAGCACACGGCTCTACCTGTCGGATATCCCAGGAGCACATTACATGTGATCTCACCACAAAACCTGGCTGAAGCATCCCAGGCTGTTACGAGCACACAGCTCTACCTGTCGGATCTCCCAGGAGCACATTACATGTGGTCCACCACAAAACCTGGATGAAGCATCTGAGGCCTTTTTAATCCTGTCCAGATCTCCCAGGAGCAAATTACATGTGGTCATGGCAAAACCTGGCTGAATCATCTGAGGCCTTTTTCATCCTGTCCAGATCTCCCAGGAGCAAATTACATGCCATAGGAAAAAACCTCGCAAGAGAATCTGCCAGATATCCCAGGGCACCGAATTACATGCCATAGGAAAAACCTCGAAAGACTATCTGCAGATCTCCCAGGGCACAAATTACATGTCCTCCCAAGCAAAACCTCGCAAGAGCATTTTCCAGATGTCCCAGGGCACCGAATTACATGCCATAGGCAAAACCTCGAAAGACCATCTGCAAATCTCCCAGGGCACAAATTACATGCTTTCCTGCACAACCTGATCCACGGCCACAAAGTATCATCTGATACTCATCATCATCACTGCAACATCCTGCTGCATGTCATCTGGAGAAGCTCATCATCCACGATCATCCTGATCATACAGTGCATCCATCTGATGCACACATAGATACATGATCCACACAATGTATCCATCAATCATACATGATCTACCTGATCATACAAAGATACATGATCCACACAATGTACCCATCAACATACATGATCTACCTGATCATACAAGGATACATGATCCACACAATGTACCCATCAACATACATGATCTACCTGATCATACAAAGATACATGATCCACACAATGTATCCATCAGCATCCATGATCTACCTGATCATACAAAGATACATGATCCAACCGATCATATCCAGCATCCAGCATGATGCATACATACATAAATGATCCAACTGATCATATCCAGCATCCAACATGATGCATACATACATAAATGATCCAACTGATCATATCCAGCATCCAACATGATGCGTACATACATAAATGATCCAACTGATCATATCCAGCATCCAACATGATGCGTACATACATAAATGATCCAACTGATCATATCCAAGCATAAACCAGAACATCATCCTTATGCCCATTATCCAGCGCTTACATCCACAGCCATGTGAAGGATCCTCCTTCCAACATGCTTGGAATGGCTTCAGCAAATGTGTCCATCACTTCTTCCTCGAAGTGTCCTCGATCTGAAGAGCGCCAAGCCTCTCTCTGAAGTACTCGAACTTCACTCTGGCTAGCGGCTTCGTCAACATATCTGTAATCTGCTCGTCTGTCGCAACATATAGGAGCTTCACAGGTCCTCTCTGCACCATATCCCTGATATAGTGATATTTGATCTCTATGTGTTTCGACCTGTCATGAAACACTGGGTTCTCGGACAGCTTCACACAACTCTGGTTATCATAGAAGATACCAGTAGCCTCCAATGGGAGATCAAATAACTCAGACAGTAGCTTCCGTAGCCATACTGTCTCACAACTAGCTGAAAAGGCTGCAACATACTCTGCCTCAGCTGTACTCAGTGCTACGCAGGACTGCTTCCTGCTAAACCAAGAGATCACACCTGATCCCATACTGAAGCAACACCCAGATGTGCTCTTCCTGTCTGCAGCACTGCCAGCCCAATCTGAATCAACATAACCCTACAGGTTAAACTTTTGATTCTCCTCATACCTGAGCCCATAATTCACTGTACCCTTCAGGTACCTCAGAACATGCTTTACATCAACCAGGTGAACACTGCTCGGATCCGTCAGGAACTGGCTCAATGTGTTCACAGCAAAGCAAATGTTTGGTCTCGTGTTCGTAAGGTACATCAAGGACCCAATCATCTGGCGATACATAGAGACATCAATCGGCTCAGATGAAGCATCACATAGAAGCTTCAGATTTGATGCCATAGGTGTGGCCATGGCTTTGCAATCCATCATCCCGAACCTCTTTGGGATATCTACTGCATACTTCCCTTGTCCAAGGAAGATTCTATTTGCACTCTGCCACACCTCCATGCCAAAAACAAATAGTGCATCATCCCCAAGTTCTTCATCTCGAACTCGGTAGTAAGCTTCCGCTGCATGTCGGCAATCAATCTATCTTCACCATACCAAGTTCTGCACATATATGATTTCCTATCATGAGTCTCAGAACCAAGTGGCTGCTCTACATACACTTCTTTTTCAACTACACCATTCAAGGAAGCTGTCTTGAATCCATCTGGTGTATCTTCTATTTCATCACTTTTATATTTCTCAATGCTGCCATCTGCAACATGCTTGATCTGATAGTTCCATTTGGAAGTCATAGCAAACTTCCCTTCATGTCTTGGGATAACATCCCAAACATCATTCTTCATGATCAACGGATCATGGCATTTCATTTCTTCATCCCAGATCCTGGGAACTTCAATATCTTCAATAGATATCTTTGTTGCTGGAACAAAATGTTGTAGTTCTTCTCTTGTAGGAGATGGCATACGATCTTTCCTACACAACAAGTTAAATTGCATGATTAGAAAAAATCTCATAGTTTTTAGAACAAATTCTTACACATAAAGAAATATGCCATACAGTCATGCAATTATCTTAGCCAATGCTTCAATACAACATTTATCCATATTCCGTAACTTTCTAGATGCCTTCCAATCTCTACCAGAACATTGTTAAGAGTGTGCACAACTCCCAACATGTCAGCAAAGAGGTTTCATTCTAGATAAGTAGCAATGGAATGTTGTACAGTGCCATAGGCCACTTACCCATGCATATTAGGAGTATACTGTTCATCAATGCAACTATTCTAATATGCACAATACATATCCTAAGTCTAGGAACATGAGCATATACATCATTGAACAATTTTATTTAAACAAACACATATGCAAGAAATGATAATTAAAATACTTATCTTTGTTTGTTTGTTGGGTGGACTCCCTCTGAGTCTTCGCTTTCTTGCAGGAGCTGCTGGAGTCCTAATATGAAGTAGCTTCTTCTACACCTTTCTGTTGTGGGATGTAGAGAGATGGTCAACTCCCTCTGAATATCTGCATCCTTGCATAAACCACTGGAGTGTACTCCCTCTTGATCTTTGCTTCCTGGATTACCTGTCCTTGAACTTACATTCATCCTTGGTTCCTATGCATGCTTATTAGTATCATGATTGTGTTATCCTTGTGATCTCATATAAAATCATACATTCATTAGTATACTATTAAAACACAATAATCTCAAGCATGTATAGTCATGATCATTTCAAACAGAAAATAATAAGCATTAGCATTCAAGGTTTATGTAGAATTCTTAAGGTTAGTCAAATCATAAGAAACATAACATGTCTAAACCTGTAATTACTCAAACCTATGACTCTTCAGGTTAGTTGAATCATCAATCAAGATAAGAGATATATTATGCATAAAACCTGTGATTATTCAAACCTATACCTTCATGATTCTTTTGGTTAGTCATATCATCAATTATGGTAAGAAATATAATATGCATACATCCATGACTTATTCAAACCTACGACTTCATGAATAATCATTATCAAACAACACAACAGTATAAGATCCTAACACAAGGTAGGATTCTATCTTGATATAGGAAAAACATACCTGGATTAGCATGCTAGCTATTTATGTCTAACATACTCACATGATGTCTTCTTGTTCTTCTTCAATGACTTGTGCTAGTAACCTGTATATCTCATAGGTTAACTATTACAAAATCAAGTTATACATACCTCATAAATGGCTCTTCTATGAGATCCATGACAATGGATGAATCTTTGTCCTCATGTTATCATGATCATATGTTCTTGAACTGGAACATGATTTGTCTTCCTTGGTTTACCTTTCATGTTAGTAGAGAACATAAACTTCATACAACACCATAATGCATTAGTACAATCATAAGTGTCAACACCTTAACCAATGAATATCTTCTATCATGCATTCATAATTTTGTTAAGGTGATATGACAAATCTAAAATCAAAATTGTACTAACCGTAATAACATGAACACAAACATACCATAAACTTAATCATGGACAAATATCGAAACATACCTCGATGAGTCATACTTGTCGAGATCGCTTGTAATCTTCTTATATAAGGCCTTATCCTCATCTCCCTCTGAGACAGGAACTTCTTCACTTATGCAGGTGATCGATCCATCTTCTTCTAGGATTAACCCAATCCACTTGATTTGCAAGAACTGGACCTTGAGCTGGATATGGGTTTGTCAGAGAAACCCCAAAAATTCAAACTTTGAATTTCAAACTTCTGACAGGATAGAAATATGTGCCTTGATGAGCTGATCAAGTTGGTATATTCAGAATTTGAAAACTGCAAAGTTTCACTCCTCAATTTTTCTTTTGAAACTTCTGGATTCACTGGACGTGACCCTGAACTGGGGTTTGATGAATCCCACTCTTCGTCCCAATCAAAATGTTTGATCCAAATCTCTAAGCTTCTATTTTTCTGAGGAGCTTCCAGCCGTGGTCACAGATTTCAAAAATTCCCATTTTTACAGAAGCCCTAATTTTCCACTTTTCTGATCAAAGTCCCGAACTAGGGTATAATCAAGCCCGGCCTTCTGCCCAACCAAAAATTCTGATCTTGGTCTCTAAATTTCTATTTTGATGAGTAGCATCCAACCGTGGTCTCCGATTACAAAAATTCCAACTTTCTCCAAAGCCCTAAATTCCGGAATCCATGAATGAAGGTACCAAAAAATAATTCTGTTTTGACAGAAATATGTACCTGATTGTTTCTGGTGTAACTCCAAAATTTTTGATCCACAGGGTCTGAAAAAGTTTCCTGAGATAGCCTGACCTGTTATCTTTCCATCCTGATAGGTCTGACCTCAATTGGATTCTCTGAGAGAGAGTTATGCCAAATGTCGCAACGTGACCTGTTTTGGGATAAAACAGGAGAGCAAACTTGTACGGCGTGCCACGTGTCACTATTTTAACTTCGGACTCTGAAAACATTTCTTGAGATAGCTCGGCCTGCTACCTTTCCATCCTGACAGGTCTGACCTCAATTGGACTCTCTGAGAGAGAGTTATGCCAAATGTCGCAACATGACTTGTTTATGGGATAATACAGGAGAGCGCACTTGTACGGAGTTCCATGTGTCACTGGTTCAACTTCGGCCTCTGAAAAAGTTTTTTGAGATAGTACAGTCTGTGTACTACCTGTCACTTTTCACGAAATTTCATTTGGAGATTCCTAGCCCAAGTTATGACCTTTTTCCCAAGGTCACCTGATTTTAACTCAGATCTGGAAGAGGCAGAAACCCTATATTGCACAGATCATAAATCACAAAGTAAAACGAAATAGAGGTTTTCCTTTGGACACAAGGTACCTAGAGATCTTAGCTTCGTCCTGTAATAATTTCAAATCCGAAAAATTCGCCAAAACGGATTTATAGCGAAAGTGCTACGATGACTGGTTTTTGCTATATCAAGCCCTAGCATCGTAAGTGCAACAAGTGTCATACATGCCATATCATGCCTTCTTTCAAGCTAGCTCTGATACCATGTTAGATTTTCTGAATTTAATTCAATTTGATCTAGGATCTTAACTGAGAGAACAACATGTACAGCATATCTACAGCATATCAATCATGGAGACAATAATGCAAGCACACAAGAGACACAAAGATTTACTTAGGGAAAACCATAAAGGTGAAAAACCCCAATAACTTCCTCAGAGATAGATAGAGCAATGATACAACCAACCATGAGAGATAGCCATAACCTAGCAGCATATTCTCCTCCTCCATAAGTGCGCCACTCCTCCTTGAGTGCATGTGTGAGAAGTGAGTGAGTAAATAGAGTGCCTCCCGCACTCTATTTATACTTGACTTGACTTGCCTTTTTACCTAACTCATGTAGGCTCGAACTTAACCACATAACATAATGCTGAGTGGGCCGACCGCCAATAGGGTGGTCTAATAACCCTTTGACCCACATGGCCGACCCCCAATAGGGTGGTCTAATAACCCTTTGACCCACATGACTTATACAGGGCCGACCCCAAATAAGGTGGTCTAATAACCCATCAAGTATAAGTTACGACACTTACAATATAAATGACGACACTTCCTTATAGAGGAATAATACCATCTCTATAGGAATACAATATACATATATGTGAAATACATTCCGAAGTTACATATACATCAACATATTGTTTTGTCAAAGATTGGTATTGTATTGAAGCTTTGCTCAAAGGAGCTCATCCTCTCCAAGAGGCCCATGAACATTACTCTCTATTTTTGAATTTATTAATACAAGTGTTATATTTTGCAAGTTTAATCTCTTTCTTGCATTTTCTTTTGTTCACTTATATTTATTTGAGGTTAAGTTGGATATTGATTCCAAGGAAATTAAAGAGAAGGTTAAGGATATTGATTCCGGTGCATCATTTACTCAACCTTTGAAGTTATGGAAACTCTAAATTGGTTATGAGGAGCAACCAAAAATCACAACAAGCTCCAAGAAATTGTCAAAATTTAAACAACACGCGTGTGGGTTGTAGAAAGCCATCATCATAGCCATTTATTGAGCTCCTCTATGTTTCGAGAATAATTTCATATTCTCTACTGAACAGGGCCAACCACGTGAAGGTGGAAGCTCTTATGGCCCCTCCCCCCCCTCACATCACTCTCAATTCCCCATACCCAATGCATGCACTCGAAAAAAACAAATATGTGCAAATTTATCCATATTTTATCATGAACTTTCATCCATTATTCATTCAATAAATGCTAACATTCACTAAACCATTCTTTCTGTCGATACACACATTCATTCAATAAATGCTAACATTCACTAAACCATTGTTTCTGTCGATACACACATTCATTCAATAAAAGATAACATTCAATAAACCATTCATTAATCATTCAGTCAACACATTCATTCAATAAAAGCTAAAATTCAATAAAGGTAACAGTTTACTACACTGAATTTCCACCATCCAACGAGTTTCCGCGGTCTTCAGTTTCAGCCTGGAAACGGTTGACGATTCATGGTATTACGTTTCCCTTCGACTGCAAATGAAAAACTCATAGTTCACTATTAAGGTTTGTCTGACAAAGCTGACGGTCAAAGAAATCTTGATAGTGAGCTATGAGTTTTCCATATTGAAGCTTAAGGGAAACATAAATATAGAATGAATTGTCACCATTGTCAGTCTAGAACTCAAGACCACGAAAACACTCCTCGGACGGCGGGCGTGGGTCATACCGAATTGATAAATTAATAGAGGGAAAACTCGATGAGAATCTGAGACGATTGCATAGTGAAATGCATACACAATGAATCAAGGTTGAATGTGGTAGCCTGCCATCTTCCATTGTGAAATGCATGCAGAATGAATCGAGCTTGAAGGTGGTCTCCCTTGCCAGCTGCACTTCAAGCTTGAAGGTGGTAGCCTTGGGACTAGACATAGGTCCCAGGTTTAGATCTCCTTAGTTCAGTTCGTACCCTGTTATTTTTTCGATGCAAACTATATGTTTTCTTTAATTTGTTGTTGACTTTAATTCCCTAGAGTAGGAGGAGCCATTATGGTCAAATTGCATTCCTAGAAAAAAGATGAACATTCACAACAAGCAGCATGTCTCTAATTGTTGTCGGTGTATGCTAGCTTAGTTGCAAATATCATGCTTCAGAAGAAGCCAGCCTTGAATGGTAAATATACCAATTTGGAAGGGTTTAATGTGAGGTTAAGGATATTGATTCCAAGGAAATTAAAGAGAAGGTTAAGGATATTGATTCCAGTGCATCATTTACTCAACCTTTGATGTTGTGGAAACTGTAAATGGTTATGAGGAGCAACCAAAAATCACAACAAGCTCCAATAAATTGTCAAAATTTAGACAACACGCAAGTGGGTTGTAGAAAGCCAACATCGTAGCCATTCATTGAGCTCCTCTCTGTTTCGAGAATAATTTCATATTCTCTACTGAACAGGGCCAACCACGTGAAGGTGGAAGCTCTTATGCCCCCCCCCCCTCACATCACTCTCAATTCCCCATACCCAATGCATGTACTTGAAAAAAACAAATATGTGCAAATTCATCCATATTTCATCATGAACTTTCATCCATTATTGATTCAATAAATGTTAACATTCACTAAACCATCGTTTCAGTCGATCAATACATTCATTCAATAAAATATAACATTCAATACACCATTCATTAATCATTCAGTCAACACATTCATTCAATAAAAGTTGAAATTCAATGAAGGTAACAGTTTACTACACTGAATCATTAAAACATTAGAACATTCATTAAACCATTCATTCATTCATTAGACCAAAAATAGTGGACGATATATTGTTATCAAAAATATTTAGACGCTGTTTTTCCCGTTGTTCTTTTTATAAGTTTTTCTTCTCTTCAGTGGTATATAATCTATGAGAGGACCATCTACATCATCTGGACTTTCTCTTCCAGTTCTTGGTTCTTTAGTAGGCGCTTATGGTGATGTTTGCAATATCCTAGCAAATTGTTGTTCTAGACCTGGATTTTGTGGCAAGGGGTTCGGATTTGCTGCAACAATGTGAAAATGTTACATCGTTATATTTTTCTATTGTAATGACACGTTTTTCATTTAAAAAAATTCATTACGAAGGTGTTTTTTTACTAGGTGTGACCAAATCATGTTGTTGATGTTCTTGTCCAGTCTCAACCTGTACAGTTTCACCCTCTACCTGCTCTGTAGTTGAAATACGGTGAACTACAATTAATGGTCACCATTTGCAATGCTATACATAAAATTGTAGCATATGAATAAATTCATTACCGGGATTTGAAGCTTGATCATCGATTTTTTGTTGTCCCTCCTCGACACTAACGGGATCATTACTTTCATGTTAAAAACAGAGTCAATATTTTACATCAAGTATTTGGAACGAAAATATTCCACAAGCGACAAATCTTCATTAAACTATATAGATTCTATATACATGTGCACCGGATGGATTGGTACCACAAGAATGCGTTTGCCCAAATAAGATTCTTCTACGTTCAACAACAGCTCCAAATCCTTCCTGGAAGCCAAGCTTCATGTCTTCCTCTGTGGGTACTTCATTGAATCGATCGGCCTGCATATTTGCTTATCGTCGTTAATTAACATTTTACGGTGCAATAAAACGAAAAATAATTTTCAATTTATTATTTGTATTCATTGTTGGTTTCTTGAAACTTACAAACTGTGCCGCCAAATTCGAATAACCACCAGGGCCACGCTTGTGATGACCTATTTTTTCTAGTCTTTCCTTTGTGGCCTTTGATGTGTCTGGTAGCCTATGCAAGTGTTGAAATACATTAGATGTTCCAAGTTCGATATAGAAATCAAGGATAATAAGGTTTAGAATTACATTGTGGAAAGTATTGCATACCTCCCCGTGCCTGGTGTTAGCTTGCCTTCTCTTCTCAGAGCCTTCTCCTTTCCATCTTCCACTAGAGCTCTCCACTCCATTGCTGGAATCATTGGTTGGCACTCATACCTATGGTTTCTTTCGAGGTGTGTCCTATATTGGTCTCGGACAACCTTCACATGTTGACAAACCTTTTTCAAGACATTGGCATGACTGAAGGTTTTCTCCTCGAACAGGCCAACCAACCGATTAGTGAGTTCATCTTTTAAATGTTTCGGTTGTCTATCCCACCTTGTTCGGATGGTGGGCCCGAAGATCTCCAAGCAAAAGTCATTCATATGTTTATAGAAAACGTTGTTTCCTGCACAATTATCATGCCATGATCATAATTAGTTGATAAAAAATGTTTTATCGGTATATTGCAATGAAATTATAAACACTAATTAACCTGATCAACTATGATTAATTACCTGGGATCGTCGGTATCTTTATTGGGACAAGATCTTCGTCCACCAAAAATGTTGTCTCCAGTGTTCCCGTGCTTTTGACACGGGAAGATCCTGGAAATGTAGCTTGTTCGACATCAAAATTGATAGGGGACTCGGTGTCGACCCCTTCTTGTGGACGATCCGTTGTGTGTTTGTCAGTAGCGGCTGTTGCGCTCATAGAGGGGGTCCATGGTGTTTCGGAACGTGTTGCCGACTGTTTGGTTGACAACAATGGCGAAGGATTCGAACTACGTGGAGTCGTTTGGTCGTGATGCAAAGTCTCTCCACGAGCCTCGCTAGGGCCAACACCACCTTGACCAATATTGTGTGGTCCTTTATAATTATGTAAATACACACCACATCTTATACGTTCAATACTATCATATAAAAGAGAACATTATAAAGATTTAAACGAATTATTCTATGATTCAAGATTCCTCAACATACTCGCAAGTTATTAGATTTATGTTCCAACAATGCAATCCTTTCTTTAATTGCGCTTGTCTGGGGAACCTGGATTACTAGAGAAAGGATTTCCGTAGTATATCTATTCAACAATTTCTCTGCCATCTTTAGTGGGTGTGCGACTTCACCAATTTTTTCGCAATCGTGAAGCACCTCTGCCACTTCAGGGTCTAACGGAAAATCTTGTGATGCTGATTCATACTGCGATTCACTAGTGGGCTGCAACAAACATATATAAAGCACTACTGAGTTCTCTATTGATAGATTCCAAATTTTATATTAACGTATATAACACATCTATCATGATAGATTCGTAAAATTACAACATGGTTTACATTATCATAACGAAACCAGTATATCACATGAAAAATACATAACAAAATTAACATGATGTTACGTATTATATTGGTATAATTGAAATGAATTATACCTGCGACCTCGAGGATCGCGATCCACTCATTGGATCAATGGTCATAGGCGACTTGCCCCGATCTACTAATATCTGGCTGCCCCTAATAACACCCTAATAAAAAAACATAGTGAAAGTCACCTAGACGATTCCAAAACTATTCATGAGAAAACACATCAAAAAAATTAGTATTCATATTATATTTTTAATATTACAAAGATGTATACCCATTGCGCGGACCCTGGTGTGGTCGACCTTACGAAACCGGATTGCATAAAAAACATAGATTAGAAAATTATGTAAACGAAACCAACCTCGTCATTGAAACATTAATATAATGTTAAAACATTTTGACATATTTTAATTGTACAATTCAAATCAGGTCTACCTGTTGCCCCGAGGGTGTTGTCGTTTGATCAACATTCGACGGGTGTATTTCCCGATCAACGTTCTGCATCAAATATAAATTTCATTATATAAAACAAACCAAGTTATTAATAATGCAAAAAGAAAGCAAATAAAAACTCTTTTTTCTTATTATATTTGTACTATTAGAAAGATGTATACCTGCTCCGTCGAGGAAGAAGTTCTCCTCCGACCATTTGTTGGTAGGGATTTATCCTGATCACTGGCTTGCGAAGTAAATATGGGAAATTTAAACGAAATAAACTAACAAAAAATCCTTATGATGTTTAATTTATTACTAAAAGGTTGGGTAAAATGTTATATAGTAACCTTGTTTGTATCTACTCAGTTGACAGGGTAATTAATAAGCAACTCGTCCCCTGCAGATATTGTTTTAATAACAACTACAAAAACATGGTTTCCTTCATGCCCCTCAAATTCGCAGTTTGGTTGCTTAATTGTAGACCCTGGTTGTGTACTGTTTATAAACCCCACAATATTCCCTGTGGCCTTTGACCTTCCGTCCATGTACAACATTCCTCCTTTATTTTGATTTTTGTCTTTCAATTGTAAATAGTTTGTTGACAATCCATAGCTACACATAATTTTTGTATATTGGACAAGGCGCATCCAATCGTTCTAGTTGTATATGGTTCCAACATACTCCATCAATTCTGTACATGTCCCGTAACCAACCAAGATGCAATCCATGGAAAACAACCCGAAACCATGTATCAACGATGGTGCAATTTGATATCTCCTCTCGTTCACACAAAAATCAGTGTTCGGTGGAGGAAGATCCTTCGGTACCCATTGTTTCACTAAATGTCTGTACCTCAAGGGCACCTCTTCGTCGTCTTTTGTCTCATCACCATAGGAACATGACCCCCCTTGACCGTGAAAAAATTCATTGCGTCTATGGAATCTTCTTTTGGTTTTTTTACATCTAGTTGATACAATTCTTCTAGACCTATTAGATGTCTCACTTTCCTCTAGCCTTCCTAAACTCCCCTCGCTCGAGGAAGACAGATCAGACAAATACCTGTTTGGTTCTACCTGCACCATTGGAAAAAAGTTTAGATTCGACTGCAAGGCATAGCGCCTCTGAAAAGTTGATGTGTATCGCCTTTTATAATTTTACTTGATCCTCATTCCCTTTGTCAACATGTAGGAATTCAAGTGATGATCGGAAGACGACCAATTTATCTTTCTTAAGAGTAGAAAGTCATGCAATATTTATCAGTTGTTTTTTACTATTTGATTTAACGCTACATCACACATGTAACACACATGTAGCACACATGAAACACTACACATGCACGTTACATGATCTCCTCTAATGCTACAAGTCCTGGCTACTTAATGAAAACTATTTATCACATATTTGATTACCTTAGTGTAAATGTTTCAGAAATGACTGTGCCTCTTAGAGGCCAGTCAACTCTAGGAACCAAGTGACCCTATGATAGGGCTAGTACAAACCAGAGAGAGAGAGATGACTGGGCTATGGTACGGCCAATCAAAGAAATTCAGTGACAGTAAAAAGGCTCAGTACAAAGACCAACCAGTAAGCTACAAGTAAAAAAAAAAGAATGGGTATAAAGACTCACAACCCTTGGGACTAAGGGGGTGTACACTACCTCAAACGTGGAAAGACTACCATAGTTATAACCACAAGACCAAAAACATAAAAGGCGGTACAAATCAATATATGCAATATCTCCTTGTAACTACCTCATATATGCAATATCTCCTTGTAACTACCTCTTGTAACTCAAATAGTACCACCAAAAGGTATGATAGCATGCAATATTCCAAACTAAGGTCAGGAGGGTGGTACGAAGTGGGTATAAAGACACATAACAATTTGGAGAAAGTGGGTGTACCTCAAATGTGGACAAACTACCATAGTACCCACAAGACCTAAAACATAAAAGGTGGTACAAATCACAAGATATCCCAATATCAGTAAAACACCCAAAAGGTAAAAGGCAAGGTACCACAAAAATATTATCGACAAAATGAAAGGACCATAAGACAATCGACCAAGGTGGGGTACAACCATTCATCTCTCTCTCAAATGTACCATTGTTCCATATAACTTGAAAGACCATCATCACAGTAAACGGAAAATTCCACACGGGTGATGTGATCACATGGTCCTCTAGACTACTCCTACAGTCAAGCATTAGTGGCTCCATGAAGGGGTGTTCAGTCCCTTCAGAAGACCATCTAACTCAACCATCTCGAAGACCTAGGAGAAGAGGACATCACACATCATCAAATAAGTATTGGTAACTACCGTGTATGAACTCAAAAACCCTAAAGAAACCGAGAGTGCAGAAGGGGAGCTATGAAAAGACAAGGCTCGTAGGCCAAAAAAACAAGCTCAAAAAACTATATTGGGACCGATGTCACAGTAAGCGAGCTGAAACAAAAGTGGCCAGAATGCCAACAAGTAGCACTAAAAAGAAAAAGACCCTCTAAAAAGGTGAAAATGCAAGCAATATTCCTAACTAGGAGCTGGAGACCTCGACAAATCGTATCCTTCGCAAGGTGATGAAATCCAAGTCGAACAATACGAAGTGAGAGACCGAATTTGAAGGATATCCCTCTACCGAAAGGGATCCTGGGTAAAAGAGCCCTAGTAGAAAATTCACTAAGCTACCTTGTTCATGACACGTTGGAAAAGGTTTTCAGCGCTTCTGCCTTATCACCCTTGTATCACCAGTATGGTGGCCGGAGAATACAAGGAAGACAATGATCGATGTTGCCTTAGGGCTAAGTGGAGTGCGACATTCCACATAGTCCGTCCGGTTCTCGATCTCGCGGCGGTTTAACCCCTGAAACAACAGGAGGCCCCTCCACAAACTGGTCATGACCGTGTCAACAAATACTAGAGGATTTTGGTTCCCTAAAGACAACGACTATGTCTCAGATGAAAAATGACAAGGAGGATTTATTTGGGTGCCTATGCCCGGTGTCCTACCTAACTACCAAATTCTTTTGATTTCCTCAAGTGAGGTTATGGTGTGTTTATTTAGGGGGTGTAAATTTTAGTGGTTGTATTACTCGATCGGGTGATGGAAGTGAAACTCGTGGTGTGATGACTGACTCAAACCATGCAAATGCATATGAATAAAATAATCCTTTCCTTTCAATGAATGCTAGCTAAGGTAAGGAGAGAGTTCTTTCAAACTATAACTACTCTTTCAAATTAAATGAATCCATTAACAATAAATTTCTTCTACTTCTAATGACTAAAATGCATGACAATGTTTAAACCTAATTAGCAAGCATAAGCATGACATTGTGATATTGTGAATAATCATGTATGGTAGGACACATTATTTCAATTTAAAACCCATTTAATGTACGCTAGGAGACTTAAATTACAGAATGATCTCATAAGTATAAGCCCAAGAATATTTGTCTCAGTTAAGTGATGGAAGTGCAACTTGTGGTGTGATGACTGACTCAAACCATGCAAATTCATATGAATAAAATAAGCCTTTCCTTTCAATGAATGCTAGCTAAGGTAAGGAGAGAGTTATTTCAAACTATAACTACTCTTTCAAATTAAATGAATGCAACAAGTGTTCAAGTTCATTCATGGGACCTCAAGGAGAGCTTCAGATATACTCAAGTCATGCAAATGAATTCATCACATAAAACAAAGTGATAATAAATATAAGGAATTGTACATATCCATGTTCATAATTCTCTAGGAACACTTATAACATTCTTCAATCATTCTTCACAAAAACACAGGGATATTAGAAACAATAAACTGCATATAAATCTTCATGAGCTTAATAAAAAAACAGTAACCACAACTGGGGAAGCTATACCACAACTTGTTTTTTTATGACTATAAATACAAGAGTTTCCTAATCATGAGCAATACTAATCATTTCCCCTTTAACTTGCATTGAGTACTTTGACATGAATTCCCCCAAGCTACTATATTCTAAGTGTTAAAGCTACTACAGTACTACCCTAGTCGAAGACTAAAATTGCCACAATCCAAGTCATGATGGTTTGATTGAAGTCTAAAGTATGATGATGCATGCTTACCTTTTATGAATTTACTAACCCTGATGAATGATACAATGAAAGCCAATTTTAAGAAGATGAAGACTTTAAAACAAACCATAATAGCCTGAAATACTTCCTAAACCAGAAAAAAAAATGGGTAAGCAAAATCGAAGTTCCGTTTTCCGTCGAGGTGGCTTACAAATTGATTTAAATTTGACCGCAATGGCACCAACCGCAATTTTAGGCCTATATAATTATGTTCCTTTTATATGTATATGTTTCCAATTCGTCAAATGTTTCGTTACTTTGTACCCTGGGGCCACTTTCTGGAAATTATCATCTTCAAGCAGCCTCGACTGAAAACGGAACTTCGATTTTGATTATATCATGATGCTAATGGTGTTATAGGATCTATCTCACATGGTTCTACTTCATAATGGGATGGGGCCAATTAATCTTACTTTCAAAACTCATATGGTGGCAATGATTGCTGCATTCTCATTCCTCACATTCTACACTGCCCATACTTTTCTAATTGTATGAAAATTGAAGCTTTCAATTTTATCCAAACCATGTAAGGAGAACTTGACCTAATTGCAATTTTTATAATCTACATGGAAGGGTATGTCAATTTATAGACAGGGCAATTTAATTTATAAACAAGGCAATTTTTAGTCGTAGTATAGTTATCAACCTAATCCTTCGCATATCAGGGCAATCTAATTTATAGAGACGGGGAAATTTAAAGAGGATGATGATTTGATTGACATCCATACCAGATTGATCTTTAATTTGTTGCTGAGTTATTTAACACGCAGATCGTATGACTTGAATCTGGGTGAGACCAAATTCTGCAACAAATTTCAAAAGATAGAAGAGCAAATTGAACTCACCCATATTGTTTTTCCTAGCCCCCAAGTAGGATTTATCTATGAAGAAATGGCTATCGGAGATATATAGAGAAAACCTGATCTTGCACTACTCTATGGAGCCTTGATAGGCCCCATGAAAAAAACTCCAAGTCATATCTGGATTCACTGCTACTTCACTAATAACACAGGGAACCTTCAAAACTACAATGTGGGTGGCCTTAAGTCTTGCTTTTTGCATTCACGGTTTGGTTGGTTAACTTAACATCCCTCCAATTCACAACAAATTTTTGTGGTATTCATTTAATTTGGTGGAGGCTGAGGCATTCATTTCAAAATCAGAGATGGAGGCTGCTTCCATGCCGAGACTTGAGGAAAGTTCAAAGTATGGTGATTTTAGTTTACAAAAATTACTACTTCGGGACTGTTTTGGGACTGAGGTTTGCTCAGGATGTTAAAATTCAATATGCTAAGACAGAAAATAGCAGCATTACATTCCATTTCACAATAATAGCATATACAGGATCACTGAAGAAACAACAAGCATAGCATAAACACAAGAGACAGATATTTATCCTGGGAAACCCTCATGGGGTAGAAAACCCAGCAAAGCTTCCTCAATATAGATGACCAGCAATATACAAAGATGAAACCCTGAGATATGATCTCCTCCTCCACAATAGCAGACCTCTCCTCCACAAGTGCGCTATCCTCAAGTGAGTGAGTGTGTCAAATGAGGAACACACCTCCTCTATTTATACACTACACTGACATATCTTTTACACAAGTACACGTAGGCTCATATTTAACCAATGGGTTAAATACCCCACTACAACTGACTGGGCCGACCCCCACATGGTGGGTCTAATAACCCTAGTTACCACAACCAACTTGGAGGAATAAACATCTCCGGATTTATAGTATAATCACATCGGAGGTATGGAACATCTCCGGAATAAATAATATACAAATATAATATTCTTTGAAGTTACAATATTTCAACACTCCCCCTTAACGAGAAGGATATTATAACAGTATCTGCACGAGCAAGGAGTCATCAACATCATACATGATACATCTATAAATCATTGGAAGCTTTCTTATCATCATCAGTAACTCAACCAGTTACTGGAACATCAACATCTTCAGTACTGAGTCTTTATCTTCTGCAGCACTCGAACAACTATAGAAACATCAACGTCTGGATCCTCACGATCATCAACATCGTCATCTAGACCATCACGATCAGCATCATCGTCATCATACGATCATCAGCATCGTCATTACACGATCATCAGCATCGTCATCTCACGATCATCAGCATCGTCATCACACGATCATCAGCATCATCATCTCATGATCATCAGCATCATCATCACACGATCAGCAGCATCGTCATCACATGATCATTAGCATAGTCATCACACGATCAGCAGCATCTTCGTCACACGATCATCGGCATAGTCATCACACGATCAGTAGCATCGTCATCACACGATCATCAGCATCGTCATCAAACGATCAGCAGCATCGTCATCACATGATCATCAGCATCGTCATCACACGATCAGCAGCATCGTCATCACACGATCAACATCATCGTCATCTATATACATGATCCTTCCTTTCGGAATTACTGGATCAATCTCATCACAATCATATTTAAGACTATCCTTCCTTTCGGAATTACTGGATTTACTGTCTAAGGATGATTAGTCCAACCACAATCATATTTTAAGACTATCCTTCCTTTCAGAATTACTGGACTTACTGTCTAAGGATGATCAATCCAACCACAATCGCATTTAAGACTATCCTTCCTGGATTTACTGTCTAAGGATGATTAATCCAACCACAATCGCATTTAAGACTATCCTTCCTGGATTTACTGTCTAAGGATGATTAATCCAACCACAATCGCATTTAAGACTATCCTTCCTGGATTTACTGTCTAAGGATGATTAATACAACCACAATCGCATTTAAGGCTATCCTTCCTGGATTTACTGTCTAAGGATGATTAATCCAACCACAATCGCATTTAAGGCTATCCTTCCTGGATTTACTGTCTAAGGATGATTAATCCAACCACAATCGCATTTAAGACTATCCTTCCTGGATTTACTGTCTAAGGATGATTAATCCAACCACAATCGCATTTAAGACTATCCTTCCTGGATTTACTGTCTAAGGATGATTAATCCAACCACAATCGCATTTAAGACTATCCTTCCTGGATTTACTGTCTAAGGATGATTAATCCAATCACAATCACATTTAAGACTATCCTTCCTGCATTTACTGTCTAAGGATGATTAATCCAATCACGTGCATTTTGAACCAAGGTCCAGGGACGATGCAGTCCTATCCTCTATTCTCGGAGACACCTGTCTACGGCTCACTTTAGAACTTGAGTTCAAGGATGATCTAATCCTCTCAAGTCCACCAAGGACTTCATTCTCGGAGACCTCACGTCTACGGCTCTCTTTAGGACTGAAAGTCCAGGGATGATCCAATCCCCTCAAGTCCACCAAGGACTTCATTCTCGGAGACCTCACGTCTACGGCTCTCTTTAGGACTGAAAGTCCAGGGATGATCCAATCCCCTCAAGTCCACCAAGGACTTCATTCTCGGAGACCTCACATCTACGACTCTCTTTAGGACTGAAAGTCCAGGGATGATCCAATCCCCTCAAGTCCACCAAGGACTTCATTCTCGGAGACCTCACGTCTACGGCTCTCTTTAGGACTGAAAGTCCAGGGATGATCCAATCCCTTCAAGTCCACCAAGGACTTCATTCTCGGAGACCTCACATCTACGGTTCTCTTTAGGACTGAAAGTCCAGGGATGATCCAATCCCCTCAAGTCCACCAAGGACTTCATTCTCGGAGACCTCACGTCTACGGCTCTCTTTAGGACTGAAAGTCCAGGGATGATCCAATCCCTTCAAGTCCACCAAGGACTTCATTCTCGGAGACCTCACGTCTACGGCTCTCTTTAGGACTGAAAGTCCAGGGATGATCCAATCCCCTCAAGTCCACCAAGGACTTCATTCTTGGAGACCTCACGTCTATGGCTCTCTTTAGGACTGAAAGTCCAGGGATGATCCAATCCCCTCAAGTCCACCAAGGACTTCATTCTCGGAGACCTCACGTCTACGGCTCTCTTTAGGACTGAAAGTCCAGGGATGATCCAATCCCCTCAACTATCCACTAAGGACTTCATTGTCGGAGACCTCACGTCTACGGCTCTCTTTAGGACTTAAAGTCCAAGGATGATCCAATCCCCTCAACTGTCCACTAAGGACTTCATTCTCGGAGACCTCATGTCTATGGCTCTCTTTAGGACTGAAAGTCCAGGGATGATCCAATCCCCTCAACTGTCCACTAAGGACTTCATTCTCGGAGATCTCACGTCTACGGCTCTCTTTAGGACTGAAAGTCCAGGGATGATCCAATCCCCTCAACTGTCCACTAAGGACTTCATTCTCGGAGACCTCACGTCTACGGCTCTCTTTAGGACTTAAAGTCCAAGGATGATCCAATCCCCTCAAGTCCACCAAGGACTTCATTCTCGGAGACCTCACGTCTACGGCTCTCTTTAGGACTGAAAGTCCAGGGATGATCCAATCCCCTCAACTGTCCACTAAGGACTTCATTCTCGGAGACCTCACGTCTACGGCTCTCTTTAGGACTGAAAGTCCAGGGATGATCCAATCCCCTCAACTGTATTCTCATCTATACAGGTACAAATATCCAAGAGCATGTATCACATCAAAACATGTATACATCACTAATCAAAACATGTATACATCACATCAAAAACATGTATACATCTAGCATGTATTCTCACTAATACATATAACATCAAAACATGTATACATCACTAATCAAAAACATGTATACATCTAGCATGTATTCTCACTAATACATCTAACATCAAAACATGTATACATCACTAATCAAAACATGTATACATCTAGCATGTATTCTCACTAATACATCTAACATCAAAACATGTATACATCTAGCATGTATTCTCACTAATACATCTAACATCAAAACATGTATACATCTCATCAAAAACATGTATACATCTAAAATAAAAGATATATAAGAGTTCTAAGTCTAAATAATTCTAAGTAGCTAAGTGCAGTAAATAGGTAACCTCATCATTGATGAGACAGACTTGTTATCAGATACTATGCTACTCCCCCTTTCGAGGAGGGTCCTTCTGGACTATACCAAGCTTGTCTCGGAAGTATTTAAACTTTACTCGAGACAGAGGTTTAGTCAAGATATTAGCAATCTGATCCTCAGTGCTTATATACTCGAGCTTGATAGCTCCTCTCTGCACCATATCTCGTATATAGAAGTATCGGATCTCTATGTGTGATTGACTTATCGTGGAATACAAGATTTTCTATCTTGATTCATTTCTAAGTCAAACACTCCATATAATAGCTTCTGAAGCCACACTGCTTCATAGCTGGCAGAGCAGACAGCTATATATATTCTGCTTCAGCAGTACTGAGAGCCACACTAGATTGTTCCTTGCTGAACCATGAGATCATGGCAGATTCAAGACTATAACATCCACCTGATGTACTCTTTCTGTCTGAGGCACTTCCTGCCCAATCAGAATCTGAGTAACCATGTAAACGAAGTTCATGACCTCCAAGATAATATAGACCAAAATCTATTGTACCTTTTAGGTACCTCACTTCATGCTTTGTAGTTATTAAGTGAACCTTTCTAGGTTCTACTAGATACTGACTTAGGGTATTTAAAACAAAGCATATATCTGGCCTAGTATTTGTTAAATACGTCAATGACCTAATGATTTGTCTATAAATAGGGTTAGGTCCACTAAATACGATGAGTCATTAACTAACAACTTCAAGTTGGAGTCCATGGGAGTGGCCATGGCTTTATACTCCAACACATGAAATCCTTTTTAGAAACTTCACAGCATACTTACCTTGAAATAAAAGATTCCTTTTGGATATTGCCATACTTCTAGACCTAAGAAGTAATGCATTAATCCGAGATCTTTCATTTTCATTTCTGCAGCCATTTTCATGACCTGTTTCTCATTCCTTGTCAGAAAGAGATCATCGTCATACAATAATGGTATGATAGGTTCATCATCCACAACCTTAAGGTAAAGGTTAGGAACACCTTTACTTCTGGTAAAGCCCAAGCTTTGTCATGAAGCTGTCAATTGTCCATTATTCACACTCAGCATTGAATGATCTTCTGCATATCTTTTGAACTTCTATTCATTCTGTACCACTGTGCATGCTCAAGAGTCATCCTCACAAACATATACTCATTAGTATATTCTAAATGCTATCAAAACATTATAGTACTAAATAATCTTGAAAATGTATAGTCATGATTATAGTTAATAAACATTAGTATTCAAGATTTCAGGGAAGTCTTCTTTTACTCATGCATATCATCAATCAAGATAAAAGATATAATATGCATAATCCCTTGATTACTAACTTTATGAATAAGCATAACCAATCATTCCAAGTATACTTATATAAGGGATCCTAACACAAGGTAAGATTCATGGGAAACATACCTGGATTAGTATACCTACTTGGTTATGTACAACATACCTAAACAATCTCTTCAATGATTTAGAGATCCCGAGCTAGAACCTGCATGTCTCATAGGTTAAGCATAATATAACAAAGTCATACATACCTCGTAAGTAGAACAAAGATTTTGGATGAGTCTTTGTATTCATGTTTTCATGGTCATGGAACCTGATTTATCTTTTGTGATGTACCTGTATCTTGTTAGCAGACAACATCAACCTCACACAACATCATATTAGTACAATCATAAGTGTCAACACCCTAACCAATGAATATCTTCTATCATGCATTCATAATTTTGTTAAGGTGATACAACAAATCTAAAATCAATATTGTACTAACCGTAATAACATGAAGACAAACATACCATAAACTTAATCATGAACAAATCTCAAAACATACCTCGATGAGTCATACCTGTCGAGATCGCTTGTAATCTCCTTATGTAAAGCCTTAGCCTCATCTCCCTCTGAAATAGGAACTCCTTCACTTATGCAGGTGACCAATCCATCTTCTTCTAGGATTAACCCTATCCACTTGATTTGCAAGAACTGGACCTGGAGCTGGATATGGGTTTGTCAGAGAAACCCCAAAAATTCAAACTTCTGAAAGGATAGAAATATGCGCCTTGATGAGCTGATCAAACTGATATATTCGGAATTTGAAAACTGCAAAGTTTCACTCCTCAATTTTGCCTTTGAAACTTCCGGATTCACTGGACGTGACCCTGATCTGGGGTTTGATGAATCCCACTCTTCTACTCAATCAAAATGTTTGATCCAAAGCTCTAAGCTTCTATTTTTCTGAGGAGCTTCTAGCCATGGTCACAGATTTCAAAAATTTCCATTTTTGCAGAAGCCCTAATTTTCCACTTTTCTGATCAAAGTCCCGAACTAGGGTTTGATCAAGCCCGGCCTTCTGCCCAACCAAAAAATCTGATCTTGGTCTCTAAATTTCTATTTTGATGAGTAGCATTCAGCCGTGGTCTCCGTTTACAAAAATTCCAACTTTCTTCAAAGCCCTAAATTTCGGAAGCCATGAAGGTACTAAAAAATAATTATGTTTTGACAGAAATATGTACCTGATTGTTTCTAGTGTAACTCCAAATTTTTCAATCCACAGGGTCTGAAAATTTTTTCTGAGATAGCCTGACCTGTTATATTTCCATCCTGACAGGTCTGACCTCAATTGGATTCTCTGAAAGAGAGTTATGTCAAATGTCGCAACGTGACCTGTTTTGGGATAAAACAGAAGAGCGAACTTGTACGGCGTGCCACGTGTCACTGTTTGAACTTCGGCCTCTGAAAACATTTCCTGAGGTAGATCGGCCTATTATCTTTCCATCGTAACAGGTCTGACCTCAATTGGACTCTCTGAGAGAGAGTTATGCCAAGTGTCGCAACATGACCGGTTTATAGGATAATACAGGAGAGCGAACTTGTACAGCGTGCCACGTGTCACTGGTTCAACTTCGGCCCCTGAAAAAGTTTTTTGAGATAGTACAGACTGTGTACTACCTGTCACTTTTTACAAAATTGCATTTGGAGCTACCTAGCCCAAGATATTACCTTTTTCCCAAGGTCACCTGATTTTGACTCAGATCTGGAAGAGGCAGAAACCCTATATTGTACAGATCATAAATGACAAAGTACAACGAATTAGAGGTTGTCCTTTGGACACAAGGTACCTGGAGATTTAATATTCGTCCTGTAACAATTTCAGATCCGAAAAATTCGCCAAAACGGATTTATAGTGAAAGTGCTACGATGACTGGTTTTTTCTATGTAAAACCCTAACCTTCAAATTGTCGTAAGTAAAGCAAGTGTCGTTAGTGCCATACCTTGTCTTCCTTCAGGTTAGCTATGATACCATGTTAAAATTCAATATGCTAAGACAAAAAATAGCAGCATTACATTCCATTTCACAATAATAGCATATACAGGATCACTGAAGAAACAACAAGCATAGCATAAACACAAGAGACATAGATTTATCCTGGGAAACCCTCATGGGGTAGAAAACCCAGCAAAGCTTCCTCAATATAGATGACCAGCAATATACAAAGATGTAACCCTGAGATATGATCTCCTCCTCCACAATAGCAGACCTCTCCTCCACAAGTGCGCTATCCTCAAGTGAGTGAGTGTGTCAAATGAGGAACACACCTCCTCTATTTATACACTACACTGACATATCTTTTACACAAGTACACATAGGCTCGTATTTAACCAATGGGTTAAATACCCCACTACAACTGACTGGGCCGACCCCCACATGGTGGGTCTAATAACCCTAGTTACCACAACCAACTTGGAGGAATAAACATCTCCGGATTTATAGTATAATCACATCGGAGGTATGGAACATCTCCGGAATAAATAATATACAAATATAATATTCTTTGAAGTTACAATATTTCAACACAGGAGAGGCTACAACTTGTTGTATGAGTTGAAAATTGGGTTAGGTTAGGGTTTGGAGTAGAAAATTAAAATATTTATACTTTAATGCATAAATAAATTCCTAAATCAATGCTAGAAAAAAAATAGTACAGTTCTGACAAGATAATATAAATTTAAACATAATTTTCATCTCTTTCAACTTTAACACTCCCAAAGGTCCCTGTGTTAAAGTTGAAGTAGACAAGGACAATAAATAACAACAACATTAATAAAGTCATGAACAAGTTAAACAGAACTAACAACTAGCATCAGTAATGCTGGTTTAGACCTTCCTTATAATTAGATATATTTTTCAATAAACCCTTTCTGCAGTAGCTGACAGCCACCAGGGATCAACAACGTATGCCCCAGCAAGGCCCATAGGCTCAGACTAGAGGCCAAAGATAGTTTGGATAGTCCTATTCCTATGGATACTGATTATGAAGATAAGCATAATGACGGGGTTGGAACTAGTGGATTGTCTCTTGAAAATATGAGTAATGAACGCTTTCTAAAATTAAGCATTTCACATGCCATGGTGTTTGTGCATCTAGCAATGGAAAATCCTGAAACTTGTAGAATATTTGTTGAGAAAAAGGGCATTGAAGCCCTTATGAGGTTCTTGACTCTTCCAAGTATTCCACTATCTTCAAAAGGGATGTCTGTAGCTGTGCACATGGTTGCAGTTTGCAAAGCATTCACAAAACAACACTCAATTGCCCATGCAAGGGTATTTTGTGCTCATCTGAAGGAACATCTCAAGACTACATTAAATGTTTTGGCTCATGTTGCAGGGACTAATTTATTAGCTGCAAAAGATGGACTGAATCAGAAAGTATTTTGGTGCTTGTTTGTGGTACAATTTTCTGTCTTTCTACCTGATGATACTAAAGAGAATCGATGGTTGGTAGCATTAACGACAGATTTTGGAAATGATAGAAAGGATGTGCTTCTTGATATTGGGATGATACATCAAGAAATACTATGGCAAGTTGCACTTATTGAGGATTCAAAGGCGCTGCTAAAGAAAGATGATGGCAATGTTTTCAACAGTGTCACAATTGATTTGGATGTGCATGCAAATCAAATTGATGATCACTTTCCAACTTCTGTTGGACACTATGTGGATCTTATTTTGAATCAACATAGGCAATCATCTGTTTGGAATGTTGCGCATTTTAAATATAATAATTTGACCCAATTGCTGCTTCATTTATAGGGTGTTAACACCTAAAAAGTGCTCACTAGCTCATTCCCTTACTCACATGACCCATTTGTCCACTTTTCCACCATCTGAGCCTCTGAAACCAACAAAAGGTCACCAAAAGACCTTAGTACACCCCTTTTTCCATTAAAAAAGATTATTTTTCCAAGAAAATCATAAAAAACCCTAAAAAAGGGTCCAAATTCCCAAAAATATTAAAAAGGGAATTAAAATATTATTTTTATTCAAAAAAGGAAAAAGGAGGGAAAAGTACCTAAACCATGTTGGTCAATACCATTTGGTTTCCACAAAACCACAAATGGTATTTCCCACCACCAAAACCTATAAAAAGGTGGTAGGGGCTCCTCATTTCACATCCATCCATTATCTCATCCTTATGCTGCTGAAATCTCCCTTGAGCATTTTAGCCATTGCAAACCACATTGGAGAAGAGACCATTGGAGATTGGAGTTGCTCATCCTTGGAGCCATTCAACATCATCATTAGAGGTATTGATTCCGCAAGCACTTGCTTGCCCCATTCTTTCAATACAAATTCATTATTTTACATTATCTTATTCTTGATTTTAGATTAGTTTTTGTTATTTGCTTAATATCTTTGCATAGATCCATGGTTAGTCTTGTTTAATTAATTTATTGTTATTTATTTCCATTGAAACTGCTGCTACTAGTTAGCAGGTGCCCATAGCACTAAGCCTGGTTGCAAAACCGGGCCAACAGTTTTTGGCGACTCCGCTGGGTTTTGAACAATAGATCTCTAGTTTTGCTTTTAATCTTAGTTTTTTTATGAGTTTTTAACCTTTAGATCCATAGATCTGCCATCTTAGACAACAAATCCATTGCTGCTCTGAGTTTTGGCCCCATTAACAGCCCGGAATTCTCAATTTTCGGGTTCATTTTTCGGTTTCCGTGCACGGCTTTCGCCTCGCGGCTTTTAGCCTGACAGTCGCGCGGTCCATCGCGGCTTTCGGCCTTTTTTCCGCGCGGTCCATCGCGGCTTTCGGCCTTTTTTTCCGCGCGGTCCATCGCGGCCTTTGACCTTTTTTCCGCGCGGTTCACCGCGGCTTCGCGGCCTATTTGCGCGCTGCACATCGCGGCTTCGCGGACTTTTTCCGCGCTGCACATCGTGACTGTGTGCCCAAATCCCGCGCGGTCCATCGCGACTGTGTGACAGAAACCCGCGCGGTCCATCGCGGCTTTTCTGTCAAAACCCGCGCGGCTGAATTTTTCATTCGGCCATCCCGATTTTGAAATTTTTTTTTACTGTACTTTCTACCCATAGCCGTTTTTTACAGTATTAAATTCTGCATATTTTACAGCTTTGAAAAAATTTCTACTATTTAAAAAAAGCATATCTAGAAGTCTTTTTAAAAAAATTTCAAGAAAGTGAAAGAAAGACTCATTTTGCATTTTTATCTAGATTAAAGTTTTTTCCTGTTTACTTCTTTAAAATCTTGCCCTAAGCAATTTACTTGAAAAAAGAAATCCATTTATTTCTTTTAAAGAAGTCTATTATTTGCTTTCAGAAATCCAAAGATTCTTTGTTTTTTGAGTTATTTTTTGAAAAGCATTTGAATTCCATTTAGTAAAAAAAAAAAAGTCATAAATATTTGCTTTTTATTTTCGAAAAATCCTTTATTTTTTGAAAAATTCCTGTAAAGCATTTAATTTTTTCAAGTTCAGTTTACAATACCTCACGTGCACTCACTCGATCACTTAATTGAGTTAAGCCTTAAAACGTACCCTAATTTCAACACACTTTTAACCCCACTTGGGGAACACTAAAAGAATTCTTGTAGCTAGGTAGTATTGGGGGGATAGGTGTTCCAATAACACCCCTCAGTTCTTACATCTGAGACATAGAAGTTGTCCAATTAGGGAGCTAAAATCTCTTAGTACTTTTTGGCGCGGTCACAACCGGTTTGTGGGAAGGCCTCTCCCTTAGGAGGGTTGAAGTCGCGAGGATGGTTCCGGAAGCCTGAGTGGAATACCGAAATCCATTCAGTAACCGAAGGGATACCATTCGCAGTTCTCGGGATATCCCTGTATTGGGATATTGCGATCAAAGGACCAAACGGCAGATTTACCTTTTCTCGACGCGTCATGAACGGAGTATCCTAGTAGCCTGTCTTTAGGATTGATTACCCGGTGTCCCTCCCGGTAGGGGGATATCTAGCCGTTGTCTCAACATTCATATTGTCTGACTTGGATTTCATCACCTTGCAGAGGATATCATGTGTGTGAGTCACAATACTTTTAGTTAGGTGTTTGCATGATTCAACCCACCCTTGGTCTAGTTACACCTATTTTTTATAGAAGCCGTTTGCATGTTGGTATTCTGACCAGTTGTTGCAGTACTCCACTTATTGTAGCACAGCTGCTAGAATAAGTGCCTTTTTTGAGGTTGATTTTTTTGGCCTGAGAGCCTTCTTTTTTCACTCCCCTTCTTGCACCCTTGGTTGCATTAGGGTTTTGAGTCTTTTATATATATATCACCACCTGATACTTAAACAATTGTTTTACAAAAACTTAATTCTCACCATTGAGAATTTTAGACGCTCCCGTCGTCTACAGGGCGAACTCCCAGAGTTTAGTCCACTTGGCTCTCCACGTCACGAACGCAGAGCCTTATCCCTTGATTCGACACATCGTCAATCAGCTGCACAGTCATCCGATTCTGACACACCTCACTTCACATTTGATTTGGAGGTAGAATCCGAAAACCCCATAGAGTTACCACCAACCACCATTATGGCTGGAACACCATTTGATCCACTCTTTACCAGCACCATAGGAGAGACGTCTACAGACCCTTCTACTATAGTGCCGTCCACGGCAGCAACCACCCCCCTGGGTATGCCCAATATGGGAAACACTCCACATTTAGGAATGCCCAACACAGGGCCATCTCCTGTTATAGGAATTCCCAATACAGGTCCACCACCTGTTATGGGCATGCCCAACATAGGGGTCACACCCCCTTTGGTTCCCACAAACCCTATCCCAGGAATCCCCACTGCTATTCCTACCCCAAGTGTAACCCATGTTGCACTTGGAGGCACTGGCACATACCAGACTACACCTATTGGAGGGCACATACCCTCCATACCTAGCATACCTTTAGGTGCTACTGGACCCCACACCACAATGACTAGGCATATCCCAGTTCCAGTCACCACATCTGCTAGCTTACCATACATGGCAAGTCTGAACCTGCCAGACTTAGCTAGGCTCACAAATGACCCCATCAGACATGATCCTGCGTGGCCTCACATGCCCACCAAACTCCCCTCTGACATCCCTAAGTTTGAGGGTAAGACGGGTGAAGACCCCCAGAACCATATCATGTCTTTCCATCTATGGTGTTCCTCCAACTCCATAGTGGACGACTCTGTCCGCCTCCGGCTCTTACAACGCACCTTCACTGGCTCTGCAGCCAAGTGGTATATCGAGCAGCCCCATGGGACGCATGCCACCTTTACCTCCCTGGCCTCGACCTTTCTACAGTTCTTTCAGTTACCTGTCCGCTATGATGCGGGCGTCGAGATCCTACTGTCTTGCAGACAGAATACGGCCACCCACATCACTGACCATATTCATGAGTGGCGTCGACGCCGGAGCCTCTGCAAAATTAAGTTAGATGACCGTATCTTTTTAGATTGGTTTCTAAAATCCCTCCTCCCACTCATTGCGAAGGATGTGGCATCTGAAAGACCCCAGTCTGAAGAAGAGGCCATCCTCAAATCCCAACAGTTTGATCTCATCTACGCCCAGTCAGGTTATCTATACACAATCATACCAGACGCCCCACGATGCGACTCTTCACGTAGCGACGCGCCGGGGGCATCTCATGCCACCGATGGCATTATTGGCCAAATCACACCCCAAGCTAAACCTTTCAGCATGGTGAGCACCATGCCTGCCCCAGACCTCTCTAGGGCTACATCCAGTTCCGGAGCGACAACTTCTTATGCTCCAACAAACCAGACCCATCACATTCATGGACCCTCTTGTCCACAACATTTCTATGGGCAAGCGCCATCAGCATATGTACCTCCTACATACTATGCTCAACCTACCACACATACCCCCATGCAGTTCCCACAACAGCAGATGCATTACCCACAACCAGCTGCACCAGCTAATCTCGCACCTCCAACAGCTCAGGGGTACCAACAACCCCAACAGGCAGCTGGACCACCTCCAGCTCCACCTGCATACTACCCACCGCAACCTGCTCCCGCACCTGCGGCTCCCCAAAATCCCCCCAATGCTCAAGGGCATGTGTACGCACAACAACATCAGCCCCAATACCAAAATAACCAACGCAACCAGGGTGGACAACCAAACCGCGGAAGAGGTCGTAACCGTGGAAACAACCAAAACCATAACCAAGCTCCACAACCTACCCATCCTCCGCAAAACAATAACTTGGCGCCTGCTCATCAGAATCCTGATCGGCCACCTAAGCAAGCCAAAAATGCTAATTTACGAACAAACCATCCTTGTTCCATTTGCGGTGTCTATGGCCACTATACCCACGCTTGCCCACATCTGGAGCGAGCTCGACAACTATGGACAGATGACGCCCATCATCAAGGGCAGGCGGCTCCTCAAACGCCACCCAACCCTCCACCACCACAACAACAGCCTTTGGTGCTACAAAACCCTTTTCCAACACAGGGGGTGGTGAACACTCAGCCGTTAGCCCCCCCACAGGGCAACGTGCAACCACAACAAATCACTTACGCCGCTCCTGATCAACCCATGTTTGATTTAGGGACTCACCATTTATTGATGATGTCCACTGCCGACGTCAATATCCAAACCCGCCGGAACCAGTATGGCCCTACCTCTGAATCCCCCCCCGCCGACAAGGATCCTAACGCTCATCCCACCGATTAGCCGTTACGGATACCACCTCTTCCACTTGATGGCGCATCTAAAGCACCTCGTTTCCCACTCCGCCGTATCAACAACAACCCCAATGCACGGGCTGCGTCAAATTACAAAATCGTAGATGACCTAGCTCAATCTCCCGCAGCCATGTCTGCGTTAGAAGTCTTAAAAAATTGTCCTACTCAGCGCAAGACTTTACTTTCCTCCATTGGGGCGATTGACCCAAATGATTCGAAATTGATGACCTTTGATTTAGACCAGTCTGAACCACGTCTGCCTTCCACCATAGCAGTCCAAGTTTCTGTTTCTATTCGGAATCTTGTCATCCATCGATGTATCATCGACGAGGGTGCCTCCACATGCGTCATGTCCACATTTGTTTGGCAGAAGTTGGGATCCCCTACTCTCCAGCAATCCACCACTGCATTGTGGGCCTACGACGGCCGATCAGCTCAACCTCAAGGTTTACTACCCAAGGTCCCCATCCAATTAGGTGGGAAAACTGTGCTCATTGATATAGAGGTCATTAATGCCCAACTCGATTATAACCTTTTACTTGGCCGCAGTTACATGTACGCCATGAAAGCGGTCGCCTCATCCGTTTTTCGCACCATGATGTTCCCCCACGAGGGACGCGTGGTCAAAATCGACCAACTCACATACTATGATCCCAATGCCCCCGCAGCACCCGAAAATGTTCTTCCCATGATTGAACAACCAACTTCTAGTGCAACTACCTCCTTTGTCTCTTCTTTGGGACCCGGAATTTATTCAGATACACCAATGACTTCTACATTCCAGGCCATTCCACCACCGTCACCGGAAACCCAAGTCGCAAACCTCTGTACTCTTTCACAGAATACACAAATATCCGGTAGTCAACCACCATTGATCCCCAGTCACATTGGTGTTACACCCATCCACACCATCCCCTTCCTATTTCCTCCTTCGGGTGTAGTAAGCGCCCCGGTTATGGCTACCCTTAGTCTACCCGGGTTAACATTGGGATTACCCGTGTGGTATATTCCGCCTCCCGTTCGACCGCCGACACCAAACGTCATCCTCCAACCGGTACAACCTATTGTTACCACAAATCAACCTCCTCCTGGTGTCGCAATCCCTTCGTCGTCAACGAAACCTCCTCCTAGCCTCAATATCCCTTCGTCGTCAACGAATCCTCCCCCTCCTATCAAGCCCACTGGGGGCAGAGGTCCACAACCATACACTGCTATACCACCTCCTAAGGCAGTTAAACCCCCACCGGTGTTTCGAGCTCCCCCTAAATGTTCGTTGTGCGATGAGATAGGCCATCCAACTCATCAATGCCCACACTTACCGGCACTCCAAGAGCATATGAATATGTTGGACGATGACATCAGCATCCCAGTAGTTAGATTAGAGCCACCTCTACAGCCTCGCGACAAATCACTGCGCACCAACCATCCTTGTGCTATATGCAGTGTTTACGGCCACTACTCTCACCATTGTCCTGATCTACCTGACTATAGAGCAGCGTTGTATGAGTTAAACAACGTCGACTTAGAGATATCTCCTCCCCTCATCGAGGAGATCCACCCCCCGCCATCATCCTCGTCGGAAGAAGTCAATACAATATATATGATTTCAATAACCTTCAAACCAGAACCCCTTGATTTATGGTCTGACTACTTCAATACTGATGAGCAAATTTTGGAGACACTCACTGCACCCGACTACCCTTGGGATGATATGCATCATCGCTCGTACTTCCTCCCGGAAGCATCTACACCCACCTCATCCAACCAGCTATCGGTCGAATCGAAAGATTTCATACCCACTAAGGTCGATTGGTTAAGGGACCCCATCCCAGCACCGGATGCCTTTGAAGAAGGGAACATGTCGAACATTTCCCCCACTATACAGATAAACATTTCCACAACACCAGGGAAACCTGAGCTCATCTCACTGGGCGCATCTTGCACTCAAGCAGAAACTCAGGCATACAAAAAGCTCTTTCAAGAGTTCCGTGATGTCTTTGCCTGGTCCTATACCGAGATGCCTGGTCCTCGACCCCGCCATCATTGAACACCACATTGATACATGGCCTGAGGTACCCCCTGTTCGTCAGAAACAACGACCCATTCACCCTTCCAAGCTCCCCGCTGTTAAAGCTGAGGTCGAAAAACTTCGCAAAGCAGGATTCATTTACCCTATTCCGTACACCACTTGGGTGTCGAACCCTGTTCCCGTCAACAAAAAGCAAGGCACCCTTAGAGTATGCACTGACTTCCGAGATTTAAACCACGCTTGTCCAAAAGACAATTTCCCCACGCCATTCATTGACCAACTCATTGATGAGTGTGCGGGGCCACGAAGTCCTATCCTTCATGGACGGGTTTTCCGGATATAACCAGATTCACATCCGCAAGGAGGATCAGTACAAGACTGCCTTCACCACCCCATGGGGCACCTTTTCCTATCGCGTCATGCCATTTGGCCTTAAAAATGCTGGTGCCACTTTCCAGCGAGCCATGACCTATTGCTTTCACGACTTGGTCCATATCCTGCGAGTCTATCTTGACGACCTCACAGCTCGTTCCCGAAAACGATCAGACCACCTTAACGACCTCCGGCAAGTTTTCCTGCATTATCGCAAATATAAAATCCGCTTGAACCCACACAAGTGTGTCTTTTGCGTCCCAGCAGGCCGCTTATTAGGTTTCATTGTTTCCCAAGATGGAATTACTATGGATCCCCTGAAAGTCAAAGCCATCTTAGAACTTCCGCCTCCTCGCACGCTTCGGCAACTCCAAAGTCTACAGGGGCGGTCCAATTTCCTTAGGCGCTTCGTTCCTGACTATGCAACCAAAGTTCACAGTTTCTTACGCTTACTCCGTACCCACATACCCTTTGTTTGGGATGAGCAAGCAGACACGGCATTCGAAGACCTCAAGAAAACTTTCACACAAGCCCCCTTGATATCCCCACCGGATTTCTCTCAAGACTTCACCCTTTATGTCTCGGCATCCGAACATGCTGTGTCCGGAGTTTTGGTCCAAGAAGATGCCTCACACCGAGAGCATGTAATTTATTACGTCAGCCAGACCTTGTCTGGCCCACCTCTGCATTACCCATATGAGGAAAGATTAGCCCTAGCTGTAGTCTTTTCCGTACAAAAATTGCGACACTATATCCTACTCAGTCATACCACGGTCGTGGCCGACTCCAACCCCATGGTCTATCTCCTCACCCGGCGGCTCCTACAAGGTCGTGTTGCTAAATGGGTCATTATCCTCCAGGAATATGACCTCACTTTCAGAACTCCCAAAAGCACTAAAGCCCTCGCACTCGCTCACCTCATCACGGACCTCCCATCCTCTTCAACATCACCCGTTATCCAAATGGACCTGATTGACGAGCATATCTTCATCATTTCGTCTGACGACCCTTGGTACGGAGACATTTTGACTTACCTTCGTACGCAAAAATTTCGACCACACATCGATCGTGATGGACGCCGTCGCATACGACACCACGCCCCCCGATACCTCCTGATAGGGGATGTACTTTACCGACGCAGCGTTGATACCATCCTACGCCGCTGTCTATCCCATAGTGAAGCAGAACAAGTCCTCAATGATTGTCACAGCAGTGCCTGCGGAGGCCATTTCTCCGGCATGGCAACCACCCAGAAAATCATTCGGGCAGGTTATTTATGGCCATCATTGTTTACTGATTGCATCACCGCAGTCAAGCATTGCCAGAACTGCCAACTATTTGCCCCCAAAGCAAGAACCCCCCCCACCCCCCTTCATCCAGTTATCACCGTTGGACCATTCTGCAAATGGGCCATCGACTTCCTCGACTGCAACCCCACGTCAGCCGGCGGTCACAAACACATCGTTGTGGCTGTAGATTATTTCACCAAGTGGGCAGAAGCCATGCCAACCTATAATTGCAAAGCCGACACTGCAGCACGGTTTTTCTTCAACCATGTTATCGCTCGTTTCGGAGTACCACAGCAGCTAGTCTCTGACCACGGCTCTCACTTTGAAGATGCCGTCTGGAAGGAATTATCAACCATGTTGAAATTTGAACACCATTTCTCCTCTGCTTACTATCCCCAAGGAAATGGCCAAGTCGAAGCGATCAATAAAATTTTGAAGACCATTCTCCAACGCACTGTAGACAAGCACAAATCCAATTGGCACCACATGCTTTTCCCGGCGCTATGGGCCTACCGCACCTCAACCAAAACCGCCACCGGTTTCACCCCTTTCCATTTAGTTCACGGTGTCGAATCCGTCCTCCCTATTGAGTGCCAGATCCCAGCCTTACATATCGCCGTTAAACTCCTACCGGACACTTCCCCGATCGAGCAACGTTTACTACTCCTAGAGCAGGCCGATGAAGATCGGCGCACAGCCATTCAAAACATGGAAGCAGCTAAACAACGATCGACACTAAGTTACGACAAACACGTCCACCCGAGAACCTTTTCTGAGGGAGACCTTGTCCTTGCTTACGATCAAGCTCATGATAAAACCGGGAAGGGAAAGTTCGTGTCTATGTGGCAAGGCCCCTATATCATACACACCTGCCTTGGGCAGGGGGCATACATTCTGACCGATTCAGAAGGCAATCCCCTACGCAACCCACGCAACGGGTTATACCTTAAAAGATTTTACCCATAGAAAATCTGATGGACACCATCGTCCATTTTAGTATAGGCATACTTTCTTTGTTCACAAAAAATTCAAAAAACCTAAATATTTGTTTTTCTCTGCATGACCACAGATGGAGCCTTTTTCACTCTGCCATGTCGGTTTCGCTGATGGTGCAAGCCGTTGGTCTCCCAATCTCGCCTCCGCAGCTTGGGTAATATACTCCCCGTCACATAAGTTAATTCACATTGACGGAGTATGTTTAGGAGCCGCTACTAATAATCAAGCTGAATACGATGCTGTGACCGGTCTCCTGGCCGCTGCTCTCCAAATGAGCATACGCCACCTCAACGTTTACTTGGACTCACAACTTCTAGTTTCCCAGCTCAACAATGATTACCAGGTACGCGATCCCTGTCTTTTCAGAAAATTCTTGTGCACTAAACAAATGGTTAGACAGTTTGAATCCATTTCATTCACACATGTCCCAAGACACCTCAATAGTGTAGCAGATAATATGGCCAACAATGTCCTCGACTGGCACACCAATCACATCATGTCATATCCATAAACAAAATGCATCCACGTGCATAACATGTACCTCCATGGGCATAAAACAAATAAACAAAATGCACCCATGTGCATCACATGTGCCTCCACGGGCATAAAACAAACAACCAAATACTGCATCCACGTGCATAACATGTGCCTCCACGGGCATATACAAAAGACAAAGGTGCATCCACGTGCATACACGACAATATATCCAAATATATATCCACATATATATATAAATCAAATAGTCAACATGTCATAAGTGCCCTCAGCACCCGATATACAAAAAATACATCTGTCATACAAAAAATGCTTCCCCATATGCTCATCAGCATTTGGGGGCAGATACAGTATCGTCTACTCAGCTGGATCCTGAGGATCCTCAGGCTCCTCCTCCGAATCCTCCTCCGCTGGCCCCGCCGGGCCATGACGAGCCCGAACTCTCCGCTCTGTCGGCCCCGCTGGATCGTCCCGCAGACGTATCCTCCCCTGAGCCGGCCCTGCTGGATCATCCCGTCTACCATCCCGGTGCCTCGCCACGAACACCGATGTCCTCAATAGGAGCGACTGCCACTCAGGCGGCGCACCGAAACAACCCTGCAAAATACCCCGATCCAGGTCTCTCCAACCATCCTCGGGAAGCCCAGCTAGGATCTCGGCAAAAGTCTGTCGGAAACCATCTATGGCATCATCACGAGGGCCAACCCCTCGCCCACGAGCTGCAAATCCTCCACCACGCGGAGGAGGTACAGGTACAGGTGGATGGGCGACCACCATCGCCCGCCCCTGCCGAGCCACGTAGTCAGGCGGTGGCACTGGACCCACATCTGCACAAAGCAAGTAATCCATCACATACTATAGAACAATAATCATCAATGATAAATCATACAGCATATGATATAATATCAAATAAAACACAAACATACCGTCTAAACTCCAGGCCTGTCCTGGGGTACGAGGCATCTCTGGGTCACCTCGGTAATCCATGCCGGCATAGGGATAGTCCTCAATCACCAGAGGCATCTGCTCCCACTGCTGATAAAAATCCTCCGTGAAGTAACCACGGACACCACCGCCGCCACGGGGCATCATCTGCCCCCACCTCATCATACGAGGCTCACTCGGAAGACCAGCACGAATGGGTACCCGTGACCGCAAGGTCGGCACCCGCTCGAAGAAAAAACAACATAAAAACGAGGCATAACAAAACTCGCCTCCCTCTCTAATGGCCTTGTCCAGATCTCTCCGGACACCAGCCAGGAACATCTGCGCCCAGGCATAATAAGTACCCTGAAGAACGGAATCCACCATCATCGTCTGCCCCCCAGACATACGATGTGGTGCAGCAGCACCCAATATCCGTAGAACGCAAGCCCCAACAGCTCGCATATCCCACTCACGCAGGGATCGCAGACTAATAGAGCTGTTTTGTAAAACAACATCATCAGAACAGAAAGTCTGTAAAAGGTCCTCCATATCTATACCTGGAGGCAACCTCGGCATGATATCACCCACCTCACCCAAGCAAGGCAACCCAGTCAAAAAATAAACATCCGTGAGAGTGATCTCTAACCTCTCACCACCAATGATGAATGCACCCTCCGCCGGCACCCACCACTGCACAAGCTTGTTCAGGAGCCGTCTCACTGAACGTATAGGCGGGATCTGAGCGAACTTTAAAAGTCCGCTCATAGCCAGAGTCTGTCTCACCCCTGCATCAGTCTCAATCCTCAACATAAGATCACCATCGATCTCCCTCTCCCGCCACGAGGACTGAGGTCTCCTCAACATCCTGCCAGGAAAACAGAAGAAATTTTTAGCCCCAGCATAAAAATTTTAGAAAAATCCCATCGCGGCTTTTACACAAAAAGCCGCGATGCCCATCGCGGCTTTTCCACAAAAAGCCGCGATGACCATCGCGGGATCCATGCAAAAACCCGCGATGAACATCGCGGGTTTTGGCCGGACAGTCGCGATGAACATCGCGACTATCCCCCATGAACTCGCGATGAACATCGCGGGTTTCGACCTCACAGTCGCGATGAACATCGCGACTGTGAGCCTAGAACCCGCGCGGTTCATCGCGGGTTCAGCCCCGAAACCTGCGCGGTTCCACGTTGGAGAGTCAACGTGGAATTTCACGGCCTTCGGGGGCACGCCGCCAAACAAAAAAGACATAATTGACAAGGCTAAGGGAAATAGAGTTACCTGCAACTCGCTGAATCGAAAACCAACGGTGAAATCTCCCGGAAATCGAGAAAAAGCTCTGACAGCTCTATCAAACTCGCACGTAACAATGACAAGTCATTTGGGCCCCACGCCCTATTTATAGAAATTCCACCAATTTTCCAACAACCATTGCGGTATCATACGAAGTCCATTTCTCAAACCGTTGGTACCGTTGGAATCAGCACCGCGAGAACTTCATGCAGGTTCCTTCCTTTTTCCATTTTCACGGGGTCCATTTTTTGACCTCTCTCGTGGCCTCGGTTTGCGTGCCACATCGGCCGTTTTCTGTTTTGGACGTGCCTTATATCACCGGATTCAGTTTTCCGCACTCGTGATGACGCTTGAGATCATTTCTCGCTGTCACGTCCCGATTTTCAGGGCATTTTTTCCATGCCCCCTCGTCACCTCGGTTTGCGTGCCACATCGGCCGTTCTCCGTTTTGGACGTGCCTTATATCACCGGATTCAGTTTTCCGTGCTCATGATGATGCTTGAGATCATTTCTCGCTGTCACGTCCCGATTTTCAGGGCATTTTTTCCATGCCCCCTCGTCACCTCGGTTTGCGTGCCACATCGGCCGTTCTCAGTTTGGGGCATGCCTTATATCATCGGATCCAGTTTTTCGCGCTCGTGATGATGCTTGAGATCATTTCTCGCTCTCACCTTTTGATTTTTCGGCCATTTCTTCCATGCTCCCTCATCACCTCGGTTTGCGTGCCACATCGGCCGTTCACCGTTTCCGACAATCTTTATGTCACCGGATCCAGTTTTCCGCACTGATGACGATGCTTGAGACCTTTTCTCGCCCTCATCAATCCATTTTTGTTCGGTATAATTTTATCCCTTTTTCGGGCCGAGCAACCCCTTTGACGAAAAAGGCACTTAGGGAGTTTCTGTTAAGCTCTTTTCTGACTCCGAAAACAATGAAAAGATCGCCGAGCAATCTTGCTTCCTTTCATGCTCGATAAAAGTATCTGAAAGGGCGTCTACCTGGTATAAGTTTACCCCTTTCCCGGACCTCGTAGACTAATTACGAAAAAGGTATACTCTAGTCACATCGGCTAGAAGAGTTCTCCATCCGCATCATTTTATGCTTTTTCGGGCCTTGGAGACTAAACTTACGAAAAAGAAAAACCAATAGAGTCCACTTACCGCTTTCAGACTCTCTAAACATGAAAGCAACTATGAGCATGAGTCGTCCTGGGCTCGCAAAATCCACAGGACCGTACCATTTCAGAGCACACTTTTATCCCTTCTTGGAGCTCATCAAAACTACGAAGAAGGAATCAATGGTGCCTCTTGGCGCCACAACAGATCATGTCTACTCACATAGCAGCTTCCCCATTCTGGTCGCCTTTGTTCAGAGTATTCTGCAGTATGTCACTCTAAAACTCCCTTGAAAGCTACCATCAGCTTCACCCCCCCCCGGAGTCAGTACATACCCTTCAGTCCCTAAAAAAGCTATGATCCCTACACCTACAAGTCAGTTCCATCCGCTGCCAGGTCAACCATGTCATCATGCTCTGAACAAAGGAAGTTTGAGTCTACCCATTTTTGACCCATTAATTTCCCATTCCCACAAGTATGTCAGTCCTACCATCAGTACTACAACACTTCAGTTTTACACCTCGTGCTCCTATCAAGGAAACATCATTGCCGTGTTAGTTGCTGGTCTCCCTCTGTCGATGACAACCACATTGATTCCAGAGGATAGACCTAGAGGTCCCTGTGTCTTGGACTCATTACCATTTATGATGAGTGCCTACGAATCATTTCGAGAGGAATCCTAAGTACCTCTCCGAATGGTTGTTTCTCACATGCTCGACATCAACACCTTAATCGCATCGTTGAGACTCGCATAGGGTATTGGTCCGTTCAGTTGTTAGTCGAAGACCCCGAATACCTCCTGACTCCTCCACATTTCAGAGTCTTCCCATGGATAACACCAGTTACACCTTTTCTATAGATATTCGGGTTGTGCATGGCGACAGTATTCAGATGTACCCCAGTTTGATACTCCCTCGAGTATACAAATACAAATACTTCCGAAAGATGGCTCACAATCATTGAGTCCATACAGATGTTGGACACATTCAATTTCAGCAGTTCAACAGTTATTCCAGTGTATCAGTTATTGAGATCAGCCATGATCATGAGTATATCCCACAATAATGTCCCCTCTGGACCATTATGATGTACCAGTATATTTCTTCATGTATTAGATCCCCCTTCTTGGGACTAATTGTTTTGTATATGTCTTGATACGAGCATGGGAATGCCCGCCTCGTCCTTTATCAAAGATTATACCTCATTCATATTGAGGCCATGTAATATTTTTTGTTTTTGCAGCTTCCAAGGGCCGTGGCTCCAGTCTCCAACCGGTCTCTTCTCTCCCCTAAACCCCAGAAAAAAGGACAAAAGAACTATGATGTCTATCGGCCATACGATGAGCTCCTGCCCTCACACATCAGGGGGCAATCTGTTAACACCTAAAAAGTGCTCACTAGCTCATTCCCTTACTCACATGACCCATTTGTCCACTTTTCCACCATCTGAGCCTCTGAAACCAACAAAAGGTCACCAAAAGACCTTAGTACACCCCTTTTTCCATTAAAAAAGATTATTTTTCCAAGAAAATCATAAAAAACCCTAAAAAAGGGTCCAAATTCCCAAAAATATTAAAAAGGGAATTAAAATATTATTTTTATTCAAAAAAGGAAAAAGGAGGGAAAAGTACCTAAACCATGTTGGTCAATACCATTTGGTTTCCACAAAACCACAAATGGTATTTCCCACCACCAAAACCTATAAAAAGGTGGTAGGGGCTCCTCATTTCACATCCATCCATTATCTCATCCTTATGCTGCTGAAATCTCCCTTGAGCATTTTAGCCATTGCAAACCACATTGGAGAAGAGACCATTGGAGATTGGAGTTGCTCATCCTTGGAGCCATTCAACCTCATCATTAGAGGTATTGATTCCGCAAGCACTTGCTTGCCCCATTCTTTCAATACAAATTCATTATTTTACATTATCTTATTCTTGATTTTAAATTAGTTTTTGTTATTTGCTTAATATCTTTGCATAGATCCATGGTTAGTCTTGTTTAATTAGTTTATTGTTATTTATTTCCATTGAAACTGCTGCTACTAGTTAGCAAGTGCCCATGGCACTAAGCCTGGTTGCAAAACCGGGCCAACATAGGGGGCCTTTAAAAAGCACGATATAGGTCTATGGGCAGCTTATTAAAATTAGTTATTTCCAGTCTATCTGTAGCTTCCTATGGAGGTTTAGATTCAGTCAATACAAATAGGTGTTCCCTCTCCTACCTGCCCCCCATGAAAAGAGGAATGAGTGCAAGTTTCTGCCCGACCTATTATTATTTGCTGTTAGCTCGGATTGGTGCTTTAATGCAATAATGGAAACCTTAACTCGAGCCTGTGTGAATACAAGTACTCAGTCACAGTGAGAGCTTGGTAACTCTGCTTTATTGGGGTCATTAGAAATAGCCCCCGCCCCCCCCCCCCAATCATGATAAAATAAGGGAGTCCATTGCAAGAACCTCATCTTTTTGATCTAATACATCTATTTCATGATATTGGTCACAGTGCTTGGATTCAACGAAGGTTGAACATTGATTCCTCTGCCCGAGGACAACAAGCCTATGTTCTTCAACCACAATATTCTCATTCTGATGAAGGCCCTTCCAGAATCAAAATGCAAGGCAATAAGCAAAAGTCACTACATTCTTTTTGCTATGAGATATTAAGGCCGTCATTTTCAGTTCACTACAAAGAGGTGAGGGTTCACCCATCAAACTAAAAAAAATAGTAGATGCAATAAGATAAAAATACCCCAATGTAGATTGAAAGGTTCTACCCCGATGTAGATTTAATTAGCAATGAAACCCTCTTAGAATATCGAATTAGCAATGAAACCACAGTGATTTGCTACCAAATTTTTAAATTTGTCAAATCAAAACAATTTAGGGCTTGGTACTCACGGACGTGGGAGGAATTTCCGGCTCCTCTTATAGTTTATTTGCTTGGACTCCAAACCGCCTCTTCCAATGCTTTCTCATTGGGTCATTCCCACTGCTTGGTCGTTGGCTCACTCCCTCTCCCCTGCCACAATCACAAACCGCCTCTCCCACAATCGAACAGTCCAATCCAAATCGATAGCAGGTCCAAATCGCATAGGCGCAAGTACAAATTGCAGAGGCGCGGGTCCAAATCGAGGGTCACTCCAAATCGCAGGTCACTCCAAATCGAGGTCACTTGAGGTCAGTCCAAATCGCAGGTTTATGAAATGCATATGGCCGGCTTTTCTATTTGTTCAATATATATGTTATATAATTCCAATATATATAATGTTATATATATATATATATATTTAATTAAAAATAAATTAAAAAAACCATTGTTATATATTTATGTTGTAATTTTATTTATTCATGTGTTAATTTTATTTATTATATATTCATTTTTTAATTTTAATTGGTTTTTTTTGTTATAGATAATGTTTTTTTTTAGTTGTTATATATAATGTTATATACATAACGTTTTTTTAATTATTATCTAATTGTTATGTATATAATTTTTTTTTTAATGTTTGTTACATAATCATTGCCATCATCATGATCTTGGTGTATGTTGAGCATTCTTAACTACCTTCTATAGACAATTGGCTACTAGGGAAGATAAGGAAAATATGCACCCTTCCTCCTCATACTTTCAAGAAGGGGCTTAAAAAATATGGTTCATGCCAGGCTTTGAAAAGTGGAAGGGTCATTGCAAAGGATAAAAGGAATCACCAAAAACTCATGTTGACCTTAATGAATGTGGAAAGATATTTAGGAATATTTTCTTCATTCATGTGAATTTGGCGATAACTAGAGTGAAGGTCACGATCAATGAAGAATTTATCTCCATGCATCATATAAGAGATAATTAATGACTGGAATGAGAAATTTATCTTTCACTATCAAGGAGTTAAGAGATAAAAAATTGGGACACATGTGCCAAGTGACTTGTTTTTTAAGGACCATGACAACCAAAGAAGAGTACGGGTTGGTACTAGGATGAATGATACCAATAGCTAAGAACAACGATACAATATTTTTAATTTCATATATTATTTTGTTCAAAAGTATGACAATATGATCACACATTGGATGGGAGGATACGATGAAGCAATGAGATGCTATGATCATGCTCTCTCATTTGTAATTCCAATAAATCCATGATGATATGACATAATCTTATTATCCATTCACACCAAGAACAATATCACGCCCACTCGTTTCAATGGAAAACATGTTAGTTTTCCGGGAGTAATCACCCATTTGAAGCATCACATTTTCACAACTCCCACCATATTTCATAGATCTCCCATCAATAATCATTATCTAAAATTTCTTAGTAACAATGATTTCAATTGGTTTCTTGGGAAACTCAATGATGAATGAAATATAAGTGGTTCTGCCATTAATCAAGATAATGAATTTTCTCTTCTTGATATAGCCAACCATGTTTAACATTAATGAGGAAAATAAATACTAGTCAAATAATCAAGGGAGATATAGGGTTCTTCACAGGGTTAGGAAGAAAAAATTCCTCAATGATGGGAGGGGATTCCTTTTGAGTTCTTCCATCAAGTTCATCATCATAAATGTCCTCAAATATGTCCACAAATAATTGATGTTTTTTACATCTATGCTCAAGAGAATATTTTTCATTACAATTGTAGCATAGAACCTTAAGTTGATGTTCCTCCATTTTGTCCTATGCCAACTTATGGACCTTGAAAGGTGGAAGAGGTTGTTGAAGAGCCACCATAGTTGGGGAAAGGAAATGAAATAAAGTTGGGGATTTTGGACTGAGCATAGGATATAACACAGGCATGACAATAAATATTATTGTCCTCCAACCAAGTAGTAGGGTGGTTCATCTCTAAGTGGGATTTAATTTCCTCTTTAAGACCACTAATAAGGAATTGCTTACAAAATAGTCAATTAATTTTTATGAAAAAACAAATGAACTTTGATGACTCCTATTATTGAATTTCATTAGGTAATACAATATTACATTAAGGGAAAGTTAGTGCTTCAATTGATCGATCAAACCAACCAATCGGATTTGACCCGCCAAACTTGTTTAGAATTACTTCAAAAAAATGAGGCATCATACTATTGGAAGGGTCGGAAAATGAGAAGTGATTCTTGGTTTCCATTTTTCTAACTAATTGGGTGAGAGAATCAACCATTTTTTGTATGTCCTCTATAGTTTACATGTTATGAGTACTGTTTATCATGGGACCATTAGGTCCATCAAACAAGTTAGTGATGATTTATCCCAACACAATCAATGACCTAAGAGGATTTCCTTGTCCGGGTCCATAAGCAATGGTACTAGCGAGTCCACGAATTTTTTTTATTTTTTATTTCAGAGTGAAACCATGATGATCAAATTACTCTTTGTTGAGTATCATTACATGGTTTTTAATGATCCATTAATGGTTGGTGTCAGTCATTTTTGAGTCTAGAAACCCTCCCACACTGTAAATGCATGCATCTAGTCTAACCATGCCAAATTTCAGTCCAAGCCAACACATATTTAAAAAATTTCAACGTTGGCCCCATGTATCACATTATTTAATTTATAGGTATGGTTTCTAATGCTGCAATGGTGAGTGTCATTCATTCGAGTCTTGAAACCCTCCCACACTGTCAATGCATGCATCTAATATTAGACTTTTGACTTCAAAAGAATCCGACGAGATCGCTAAACCACCGACGACAAACACCGTTGGTTTTTCTAGGTAATAGCTGCGTCAGATATCATATAACGATGATGATCATGATGATGATGACGATGATGATGAAGACGATCAATGATGACGATGATGATGACGATGATGATGAAGACGATCGATGATGACGACGATGATGACGATGATGATGAAGATGATTGATGATGACGATGATGATGACGATGATCGATGATGATGACGATGACGATGAAGATGATCGATGATGACGATGATGATGAAGATATTGCTGCTGATGATGAGGAAGATGATGATGATGATGATGGTGAGGATGATGACGATGATGCTGATCAAAATGATGATGATGATGATGGTGGCCGTGACGACGACGATAAACATGATGCTGATGATGATGATGATGATGAGAATTATGAAGATGATGATCGAGAAGAAAAATATGATGATGATGAAGATGATCACGATGACGACGACGACGATGATGATGATGATGATGTTTGAGTCTTGATAATTGTGCATTTCCTTACTAAGCTTCTCTCTGTTTCAAGAATAATTTAATATTCTCTACTAAATAGGGCCAACCACGTGAAGGTGGAAGCTCTTATGGCCCCTCCCCCCCCCACATCACTCTCAATTCCCCATAACCCGACAAAAATATCTATGTACACTAGAAACTTTAAATGTGTTTTTTGACATACTCTAAAACAAGCAATGTTTCTAATTATATCGTATAGGAAAATGGAAACTCACTACAAAACAATTAATTTATTATTAAGGTAGATGCTTCTGCATTTCACACATGAGACGAGGAATTTCTCTCCTCCAATACTTTATGTCTTCTTTATGGAATTCTTTAGATGACAACCATCTACAAGTGACATGACAACCGGCCAATCAAGAGATTAAAGAAAAAAGTCATTATATTACGTAACATGAAGTAGAGAATGAAAATCAAATTAAGAATAAGTTCTATGTTGAATTAAACAAATAGTAAGCACATGGAAAAATCACCACTTACCTCATGTATTTCCCGAGACTATATATTATTTGCTTGACATTGTTGTCAAAGTTTTCCGGGATAAAGAGAGGTAGAACATACTGTAACAATAATATACAAATAGTTTCAGTATATCGAAAAAGAGTACTAGAAGAAGAAAAAAAAAAATTATTAAATGCATACCATATTAATTATTACCTTCATGAAGACATGCCAATCGTGCGTTTTCACCCCCGTGAAATCACCTTTCTTTGTTATGATATTCTTCATGTTCGCACAAAATCCGGTGGGAAATTTAATTTTTCGAATGACTTCTTTTACAACATTACTTTGCTGGTCTGTTAACATCCATGGAAGTGATTTTATATTAATTTTCTCTCCGTTGCTATGAAATTGAATGACATCTTTCATTGCATGGTTGTTATCTTGAATGTCTTTGCAAATTTTGACAATTTTTTCTTTGTCACTCCTTCCATCCAATATTTGCCATAATGTTTCAGTCACATTCTTTCCGATATGCATTGTATCAAATAGATGAGCAATTTGTAGGTACTCATAATAGGGCAACCTACTAAATTTTCTAGGATAGCTTTTCATTCCTCATGGAATCCCATTAATTCCTTCATGATGATCACATGAACGACATAGATAAAATTAAATATTAAATCAATGTAAATTACACTAAACAACACACAATATAATAAAATACAATATGATCATATACAATGATTGATTATACGTACCTTGACTATTTCTATGATATTGCAACTTCCATAGCTGAGGTGTCATTCTCTTTGGTTGTAATGCAGTCTCTTGCTTGCCATTGAAAAGATGTTTTTCGGTAGTTCGATACCTGTGATTCTTGGAGAGGAAGTGCCTATACTCATCAAACACCTCCTTTCCTAAGCTTTTTGAATGACGAGATTTGATCTTAGGACCACAAACTGGACATGCAAATTTCCCCTTTGTCTGAAGACCTAAATAAAAGATGGAATATCAATATTAATGTCTATTATAATTATATAAAAAACGACTGGATTATTTAGGAAAACATGCATGCGTATTATATTAACTAGTAGTTCGTAAAATTAAATGCAACTAAAGTGGAACTTATAATTACATACCACAGAAATGGGTTAACCCTGGGGCATCATGTATTGTCCATACAAGCATTGCATGGAATTGGAATTTCCTTTGTCGTATTGGTCTATATAAGTCATACATAGTGATGCCATTCCATAACTTCAGTAGCTCGTCAATAAGAGGTTCGATATATACATTCATATCTTTGACTTGGTACTTACCTGATTGATTTGAACATATAAAATAAATATTCTGATTATGAGACGTACCGTTTAGATATATAAACCATATTTCACAATAGAAAAACTTTAAATATATATATAACATTATGAGACAAAAAACGACAAATGAGAATATACCACTGCAATAAAAAAAAACTGTAGTGTTCATACCTGGAATAATCATCGACAACATTATGTGCTCCCTCTTTATTGTCAACCATGGAGGAATGTTGTTGTTGATAACAAAAATAGGCCACACCAAGTAAACAGATCTCATCTCTGCAAAAGGATTGACACCATATGCTGCCAAAGAAATCCTAAGATTACGAGGTTTGTCTTTAAAGTGAGGCCATTTTTCCTCCATATCTATAAATGCAGACCCATCTGCAGGCATCCGAATAATGTCATCTTGACTTCTGTTCCGTGCATGGTAATCCATAAACTGCGCTATGTTTTTGCACCTGAACAGTCATTGCAAACGGGGAATAATGGGAATATAACGTAGAACCTTGCGAGGCACCTTTTTAGTTACTTGATCTGTGCAATATCTACTGATATGACATTCGGAACATTCTGTTGCAAATTCATGCTGGTTTTAATAAAGAACATGATAATCAGGGTATGCATGAATTGCTTCATACTGCATTCCAATTTCTTTCATGATGGCTGAGAAATCTCGATATGTGCGAGGTAAAATATTTGAAGGTGGTAACAAATATTCACCTATCATGCTACAACAAATTAAAACAAAAATCTAGTTAATATAATATAGAAATAATATTAATGAAACAAATTTCATCCGTAGTAATTTGACTTATATATGAATTAACAATAAAATACATGACAATCATATATATTTTGTGATGGAATATATTACATACCTTAACATCCGTGTGACTGATATGTTTGAAAGACCATTCATAACCTTCAAGTTCATTACCAACAATATAGTAGAGAGAAGATTTGTCTTGAAGCCGTCATAAAGGGGTTCGTATGCCTTGTCAAGAAGAGGTATATCATGAATATCATCAAAATGTTCATCATGATCATCCATTCCAACATTAAATGAATCATGGATCAAAGTATTTGTAACATCATCTTCAACTATGTTATCATTATGATCATCTTCTTCAATGTGTTCATTAACTTGTTCTTCATTAATATTCATAGCTCCATGTTCCTCCTGTACTTGTTCTGGAAGCACTTGCTGATCCGGACAATATGCCGTAGGATGTCTTTCCTTTATAATTACATGAAACAATCAATAGATAAAAGTTAATATAAGAAATTCAAACGCAAAATGTAAAAATTTCAAATGCAAAATGTAAAAATTTATGTGATACATTAAAAATTTAACAAATTTTGTACTGTTGGGATGAAAAGAACAACGACCAATTGTACTATTGGTAAAAAATAAGAAATATTATAATAATACATAAATTTACAAAAGCAATCAAAATAAAAACATATATAATGCAAACTTACAAATGGATGGTATTCATGTCCCCCCTCGGCGTGCCCATGCTCCCTACAATGTTTTGTGGCGGTTGCGATCAAAATTATTCTCCTCTTAAAGCCTCTACATTGATTACATGGACAATAGCATTTACCATCACCCCTTCTTTCAACTCCTTCCCACAATCTAGCAAGCAATTGTCGATTTTGTTCGTCTGGATCAGGAATATTCGTAGTTGACATTTTCTCGTAAAGAGCTTAAATGAAGATGATCGATCTTAGAAAATGAAGCTCCAGAGTACTTTGCTCACTTGAATAACAAAAACAACGAAAAACAGTCCGCCGAACAAAAAAAAATCCGCAAACCGTCGCTGGTATGGCAAACATGTCGGAATGGTTTGATATCTATAAATTGTAAAAGTCAAAAAGTCAAACCTACGTCGGATATCCGATGACACTAATCTAGTGACCGTTGGGAAAAAATCCATCGGATATCCGACCTCTTCGGGTTCAAAATGAAGTCGGTTATCCGACATCCAAAGAGTTGGATATTTGAATAGGTGTCGGATATTAGTAGAGCCGTCGGATAGCATGCCAGCCTCGTCGGATATTCAAAAGTACGTCGGATATCCGACGGACACCTCTCGAAATTTAAAAAAAAACAAAAAAAGTAATTTTCAAAGAAAAATCCAACGACACAGTCCATTTCGTCGGAGGTCATCGGATTTGCTCGTCGGATTTTGGGTTCAAATCTACTAGTGCCTGCCCCACATAACACAAGGAGAATTCTTCCTTCTTTATTCAACAGTCCTTCTCTCAGTTCAAGGGTTGTTCACAAGGTTATAATGGCCTATTTCCATGGTTTTTTATCCCCCTATTATTATAACAACCTCTTTTTCCAAGGTAAAAACTCCCCTCTTCTCTTATCTATTCCCCTCAAAATTAGCTCTCCTCCTCCTATTCAAATTTCCTCTCTTGTCATGAGTGAAAGGTGGCAATATATTCCTAATCCAACTTCTTTTAGTTCCAATAATGTGAGGGATAAATTTCCCATAATGTAGGAGGTAGTTTCCTAAATCTAGGAGATGGTTACATCCCATTCTCATGTATCCAAGTAGACTATAGGCTAGGTTGAATATTGGAGTGAAGATTAATGTAACGACAAGTTGTTTAACAAAAGTAGGCACAAGAGACATTCCCTTGGACCCCCTTACCTTTCCCCTCTCCTAGTATCATAACGCCTTTAGGTGTTGATTCTCAGTCAATCTTGGTTTCTTTATTAACTTCAAAATAACAGTGTTTACAAGTATTCAAAATCAACATGGCATGCCTACCTCATGGTGTAAATAGGGCATAATGAAGATATTTATGCAAAACATTTAAACACGTACAAGGTTAAGTTCAAACACTCCAAAGGGTCTAAAATAGGACATAAATTCTTTTGGACAAAGGAGTAAAGAAATGATCACATTCTTATAATAATGTGCATGTACTTATGTTCCCAAGTTTCCAGATAATGTACTTGAATGAGTAGACAAGTTGCATTTGAACTCCATCCCATCCCAGGAAAAAGGATTAGTTGCATGTATGATGTCCATAAACTAAGACAACATATATAATTCCACACATGTATTGGGTGTGGGGTACTTGTCCCTTGCCATTGGATTAGTCACTGTATGTGATAGAATAACAACCCAATTAAAATCAACCCTTCCTTTATGCTATAGAATAAAGGAACACAAGCTTCCCTTAAATCTATAACACTCTTTTCTTTGTACAACCTACTTACCATGGTGATAACATGTTTGTATGGTTTTGCTAGGTCAGAAGTGGGGTATATCCATCTATCTTAAGAATTGATTTTCTTTCCTTTATTCCACCACTTACTAGTGATTTTTCCATAGTCTTTTGTACAGGAAATTCAGCCACCCATGCATTAGTCATGTATATTTCCAACATGGGAAATTATAGTATGTATCTAGAGTGTTTCCTTCAAATGAATCTATGCAATTGTGTTCCTCATTCACGATTATTTGGTTTTCATGTTGGTGTATTCAATGATTGATTTGATTATCTTGACACAAGGAAATATGGTGGACCTATCAACAAGTATGCATATGAGATGATCTTTGAATATTTGGGTGTGTGAAGGCATCTTTCTCTTTCTCTTCCTCTTTTATTGCATTATCATGTGTGGAGGGACATGTTTCTTGTCTAAACTTTCAAAAACAATTCCCATTATGTGGAGTAAATTGCTGACCTCTATTGCTAGAAGTACTTGAGTATATGAGCCTCATGGGATCCTTGGGATAAACCTCCATGGAAATACTTCACGTCTTAGTCTTCTTTTGTTTCTTAACCTTGATTTTATTTGGAGCCATGTAAATAGTTGTAGAATTTACCCATTTCAACATCAAAGCACATTATGGAGTTAGAAAGCAAAATACTTTGAAAAGTCAAATGAAATTAGAATAGCTTCAATCTCTCTAGGTAAAAAAGATTCAATATTGGGAGCTCTATCCTTGCTTAGGGTTCATGACATATATTAGATAGTAAAAAATACCAACAAATATCAATATACGAGTAGCATTTCCTTGAAATCATTAACCAAAACAACAAGCAATATCAATATGTATGATCTATTAAAGGTAAAATTGAACTAGAATTTCTCACTCAAACTAAAAAATAAATTAAGCCTGAGTTCACGCTCAAAGTAGTGGACCTAAAAATGGAATGTTGTTTCTACTAATCAAGGGTATAACCATTCGAAGCAACAAAAGGGAATGCACATGTGAGGAGGAAATAATAACTCAAATATAAAACCTATAAATAATTCACATTTGAATGCTAACAAATGATATGATAAGGCCTATCTAATATTCAAAACTACTAGGTAAATGAGAAAATTCAAATTATAACTTTGAGTTATCAGAAATCCATATTCAACTAATACATGCATGTGAGATTAAGTAACAACCTTGAATAGAAGGCCTACCTAACAATATAACGAAGAAGTTAGATGCCCAATGAGAGAGAGACTAATGACCACTAGGGCCTCTGCAACTTTGAATGTTGGAAACTTGCCACCTCCTTGATTGTGGGTGCTCTTGTTGATTGAAACTCGTTACCTCTTTCAAAACTACCCTTTGAATACTAAGGCATTGATGGCGTAGCCCAAAATCTAGTGAGCCTTGAAATAGGCATTGGGAGATCCATGTGATGTTTTAAATTTGAGTGTGGGAGCTTGGATCCTCATTAAATCGAATAGATATCCCATGCAATAACACTTTAAATTTGAAGGATGAAAATTATATCACCTTTTAATCATAGTGATTGCTTGACAAAGGGAAGTTAAGTCCAAGGTTTGAATGCTTGTGTGGAATTGATGAACTATTTGAATATTTTGAAAGTGATAACTATTCAAATGGAGCATGGAGGCCCAATGAACCATCATGTTTATTCTAAATATTGACGATTATGTTTGAAAGCAACTTGATGAATGATTAGGCTACTTTGAAATATGTTTCATTTGAACGTTAAAAATGGTTTGATACACAACTTGGCTAGTTTGAAATATGTTCTTTCACAAATGAAGACTATCCAATGTAGCTCATTAGAATTTTTTTGAAAGTTGAGTCATTAGAAAATCAAAAGTGGCCCAATGCATGATATTAGGCTTCTTGACTTGCCCCATTGAAAAACTATTTGAGCAAAAAACATTATCATGATTACTACAATGTCTCGTGGTACTATTATTAATGAGAGAAAATAATGCTAAATTGTTTGAGTAAGGGATATTGTTGATTGAAAATGTTATTATTCCATTGGTGCTTTCACACGTGGCTATTTTAATAGCTTTTTGGGAACCCTATGTAGTAATCTTTATGCTCAATGTTATGGGATAAGTAGCGCAATACATCTCTGGGAGGAGATACTCATCAGTTCTCTCATGAGTATCTCCTCCTAAAGATGGGTTGTGGTATTTAACCCGAAATACTCATGAGAGAACTGATGAGTATCTCCTCCTAAACATGGATCGCGCTACTTATCCCGGAATTTTGAGCATGAAGAAAACTTTATAGGGTTTCCAAACAACTATTAAAATTTTATTATTATCATTATGTGGATTGTCATTATTATTACAACGTCTTGTCAATGCATCATCAATGTCTCGTCAATGTAACGCAAAATCCATTTGTTCTAAATCAAAATCCTAAAGTAATTAAATTAAAATTTACATCAACCTAAACTAAGATTGAAATTGACATCAACTTAAACTAATTAAGTAAACATCTATAGAAGTCCAACTTAAATCCATCTAAAATCACACAAGCTCTAACTTATAATAAAATGAAACATCCACCTATACAAAATTAAAATCCTTAATTAATCAAATTGAAATTGACATCAACCTACACTAAATTAAATATGAAATTGACATCTACCTAAGTTCAACTTAAATCCAACTAAAATCATAAGCCTTGTCTCATTAAATGAAACATGTATCTATAATAAATCAAAATCCCTCACTAATTAAACTGAAATTGATATCAACCTAAACAAAATGTAAATTGAAATTCACATCAACTTAAACTAAACTAGAATTTTCTGATTAACATCGACCTAAACTAAAACAAAATTGACTTCTACCTAAGTCTGACTTAAATCCAACTAAAACCACAAACTCTAACTAATTAAGCGAAACTCTATACAAAATAAAATCCCTGACTAAGCGAAGCTCAACATGAAATCAATTCAATCTAAACATAACTAACTAAAACAAATTGAAAATGAAATTCAAATGATAAAAATACATTAGTACAAAATGAGAAAATTGTGACTACGCAACCAAAAAAGCTAGTCACTTCATTTTTTATAAGCTACATACTACCAAACTTGAGCAATTTTAAGTGACGTAGCCATAAATGACCAATCTAAACTACTAATACAACTAGATAACTACTATGCGGTTATAAATTAGTGATATTTCGTACTTATGTGTATTTTAGTTTTGGTAGTGTAGTTATTTTAGTTTGCTTAATTTATCATGTTCATGATGATTAGGAAATTTCATGTTGAATTCATTTTTGCAGTATCCACAGATGTGTTGCCTATGCTTTGCAACTCCACACCCAATAACATGTACTATGTGTTGTTTTGTTTTGTACTAGTGATTATACTATAAATATATGCAATTATAGGTTAGATACTAAAGTTAAAGAATCAAATCGTTGTTGCGGGAGGCTGAATTTTTTTAGTGTACGTAATTGAGATTGAAAGTTATGACATTGTTTTCCAATCTCTACATTATCAACAAAGATATTGTAGTGCATCTATATCTAAAAGAAGTATTGGAAATCTAAGCTCCAACAAGTGGATCTCTACATGATCAAGAAAGATGTGTAGCCGTGGATCTATATTTAACAGGAGTACTGGAAATCTAATTAGCTCTAACAAGTGGGGATTTGACTAATATAGCTTTTACTAATTAGAAATATGCTAGAGTTACTCTTCATGTATATTGCCACTATATATTGCATATATATTATAATATATATAAAAAACATAATATTTAACATTAGACACTCTATATTTTAGTATATAATTAAGACAATATATAACATTTTATATTCTTTATTATAATATATTAATAAAACTATATATATATATATATATATATATATATATATATATATATATATATATGAATTACCCCATTGCCTTTTGGAAAAAAATGGGCACAAAATCCATTGCCTTTCTTGGTTGATCACACACACACACACACATGAAGAACATATAAAACAAACATAAAATAATATATGAATTACGCCACTACCTTATTGGAAAATAAACTAGACACAAAACACACTGCCTTTTTTGGTCGATCATACACACAATACACAAAAAATACACTTAACAAATCAGACCTGCACCACAACAACCAGACCAAACCGACCTTCATGAAGTGGTGAAACCTCATGATAGGAGGTGTATTTGATGCAATTTTTGGATTTGGTGGGAATGGGATCTAATGGGTCTTTTGAGAGGAAATTAGGCATACTTTTTAAAGAAGTTTTGTCTTTTGGGGGGCTCTGAGAGGATATTAGGGAATAATTATATGTTTCCTATGTGATTTGGTTGATGATAGGGGTTTTTGGGTCATTTAGGAAACTCTACATGTTTTCGGTTTGAGGGAAGGGATTCGAAAAAATTGAGTATTTACTCTAGTTGACATGGAGAGAAATGCCATGAAGAGAACGTCGAGGCTTCTAAAAAGGAAGACAATGATTAGTTCGGAGTTGGCTGAGAGGAATTTTGAAACAAATTTTGAGTCAAAACCCACTTCTGCTACATAATTGTGAGTTAGTAAAATCTATTTTGGTTTTGGGCTTTGAAGCTGGTTTGGAAAGCACTTGTGATGTGTTTGGGATAATTTTCCTCTGCTTATGTACATTGGATACGACTAACTTTGCAATTATCATTTTTATTTGTTATTGTTTTGATCGATTGATTGTGTCTCAGCCCTTTGTGTTGTCATGGGATTAGTTTGATTGGCCATATTCCATCATTCTATTTGTTGAGCTACGTTTTAATCCATTCCTTTTAGTTTTGAAAGTGAAGGGCTAGCGTTTGCTCCCGTATGAGGAATTTTGTACTTAATTTTAGACCACCCAAGGTACTAGCTCTCTTGGATTATGAGATTTATCTACTTAGACCTTTTGGATGAAAGACCCTATATGGAACCACAGTTGATCGATGAAATCCCCTATATGGAACCATGGTCGAAGTGGGTAGATGCCTATAGGTTTGGCTTATCTTGACTTAAACAAAATCAAGGAAGACATTGTTGATAGACATAAATCTAGTGCACTCCAACCCACATGCACCAGAGCTTAAATTTCCTCAGTGCACCCCCCATACCCTAATTCGAGACTCCCATGCTCAAGAAAGTGAAAGTATTTAATGGTTAAGTGTTAAGTTCCCACAATCATGAAGGGGTTTTTATGTTTTGAGGTACCTCCAAGGGAGTGTGGAAGTTTAATGAGTCTAGCTTTGCTCATATTTTGCATGTAGTTAAGTAATAGCCTCACTAGTTTCCCAAGATATTTTTGATGGACCCATTTAAGGTGCAGGCATAGATACTTAATGCACTCTTGATTCCTATAAAGATGACTTAAACTAGAGCCAGTCCATGGGGTCTTTAACTTTCTTCCCACATGACTAGTCAAGTTCCTTGAGTTAGCCTTTGGATTCCTCTTTGCCTTTGGAATCCAAGAAGGCTCCATAGAGTAGTTAAAAATAGAAGTGCGGGATAAAGTTAAAAAAGAGGAATATAGTCAAAAGGAAGCAAAGGCAATGGATGAGAGGCACATATTTGAAATAGAGGTAATGATCTGGCCCGCACACTTCGATGTTTTGTAAATCAAAATTTATGTTAGGATACCTATTGAATCGTGTCAATATTTTTAGAGAAATATTGGTTCTTATGTTTATTTTTTGAGGATTCCCACTAATACCATTAACTTATCTAAGTTATTATGTTTTGTAAACCAAATTCTATGTTAGGATAGTTTATTAAAGACTATAGTAGTTGGGATAATAATTTTTTCAAGATGATTGTAAGAGAAATGTTGGTTGATGATAACCTCGTTGCATATTTTGGACATCTTGAAGTTTCATAATTAGAATCTCTACATGGATTGTATTAATTTGTTGTATGGTGTGGCTACAACTTTCCTGTAATATAACCTCTATCCAATTTAGTTTAAAATAATAATAATAAAAATATATATTTACTTCTACTATTGCTCTTGATTTCTTTATACTCATCATTGTAACTTGGACATCCGATATCATTGGAGGTATGCAGAATGTAGAAGGTTGTTGTGTTTACTTTGAACAACAAAGTATATTATCCACCACTATAACCTCTCAAGTTACTTGATCAAATTGAACATGAGTTTGGGCTTGCTACCAATCCGGTTAATTAGCCTATATGATCTAGTGATAGGTAATTGCAACCTTTTGAATCAAGATGTGAATTATAACCTATTGAAATGTAGAATACATTGGCCATGTTACTTCTTATAGCACCATGATCCGCATTTATGTGAGAGTGAAATGAAAGAGTTTATATATAACAAAATACACATATATATTGCAAGGAACACAATGATACAACAAACTCAAATTCTATTAATCGAATGAAACATAATAGGTTGTAAAATAAAAACAACTAGATGGTGGTAGCTTTATCTCTGAGAAGAGATGTGGTGGATACCACTACAAGGAAAAGGTCTTGTAGCGGAGGTCATAGCGGAGGTTTTTAGTGTTACAAGATTGGAAAAAATTGTCAAAAAAACCTCCGTTACGACCTCTGCCAATGGTAGCGAATGTTTTATGGAGGTCATTATGGATATATTTTATAACTAAAAAAACCTCAACGGCCAGAGGTTTTAGCGAATGGTTTTTTCATCGGTGCGCTTAGATGAAATTACATGCACCGATGTGTGTATTAATAAGATGCACCGGTGATGTATGATTAAAATAGCTAGACCAATGCACTCAAACAGAACAAGCACCGAAAAGAATCAAATTTCAATGTTGCACCAGTGCTTGCGTATATATTATACACACCAGTGCTTATTTACAACATAAACGCACCGGTGCAATATTTTACATCATATGCACCGTACATTTTTTAATATTTTTAACTTTACTGGTGTTATCCATTTATCAGAGCGCACTAGTGCATTGTGAGCGCATTTCATCGTCAAATGCCCTGGTGCTTACAAACAGTCAAAATGACCCAATGCATTTTAACACCTGAAATGCATTGTCACGCTTAAACACAAAAAAACTAGTGGGAATAAGCTTTGATCGTTCTCGGTGCGCATAAGCCATTGACATGCACCGGTGTGATATAGAGAAGAAAGCGCACTAGACAATCCTTTTGGCACGTGGATATTCTTATTTTTAAAATTTAACGGTGCATTTGATTTACATTGGAGTGTCGGGCATGTCGTTTACATAAACGCACCATTGCTTATTGTTCGTATATACACACCGGTGCGTAATGTTCATAAGGTGCACCAGTGCGACATATATTATTAAAAGTAAGACATATTATTCTTTGAACAATGGCTACTAACATTTCAATCAAATATATATATATTATATTTTTTTTATTTTTTTTATTACATTATTCATCTAAAATTGAAAGTTCTGTTTATAGTACTATTCATTTCAATTTTAATTATTGTGTTTGTTTGGATTAATTTCTTATATCATAGATGTAAGCATCTATTGTAATATTTAATCATACATACATTTAATTACCAATGTACCATTTCACATGTAACATTTGACAATAACACTGAAGAATGCAATAGAATAAATTTTTTCATTTTATTATATATCAATAAGAGTGCCTTTGTCATATAAAATGCGACAACATAGAGACAACAATAATCAAAATGTCAACATGCATGTAATTATTGTTACACTTATAGGTAACCTGTTGTTTTTCAATTCGAACATTATGTCCAATACATTATTATACAAAATGTCTTATTTTCACAGACAATTATTTCAAAATATACAACAAGCTACAACAGCTTGCATTAACATAAAAATTAAATATGGATCATCATTCTTCGTTGGAACGGTTATCAGTGCTCAAGCCACTTGCAACAATGGGGTTATTTGGATGAATTTTTTGTTGAGTGGCTTGATTGTTTTCATCTTTTTTAGCTTCCATCGGTAAACATAAAAATAAAGTGAACTGAGTGTATCTACATTACCGGTGGGAATAATAAAAAAAAAAAATAGTATACATGAATGTAAATTTAAAAGCGATGTACCATAGAAATAATTGACTCATGAATGATACACATTCTCTCAAACTAAATCTCATGCCTTCTATCAACAATTCTTCTATTAGCTCCACTCCATACTTTGTTTCTTGCAAGTTTTATGCCCTGTCACAAATCATAGATTTAATATAAAGGATTTTTGTTGTTTTATTAATTATGAAATGAGAGAAGTAAAAAAACATAGATACTTACAAAATCCACAATTAATTTTTGAAACACCAACATATACTCACAACCTTTTCTTAACCCAATGTCAATCAATTCTTCTGGTGGCTTATCTTTGTATGTTAACACATGTTTCAAGACATCCAAGGATTTCCATCGAAAAAAAAAAATACAAATCACAACCACTACGAAATCTTAATTTCTTATAAGGAAATCACAAATACTCATAAACTTTGCTATCAACCCCTTTTTTCCTTGTCATCGTGTCTTGTGTGTTGACTGGATTCCATTTTGTTTTGTTTTATGCAAAAAAGCAATTGAAAATTAATATTTAATGTTGAATTAATCAATGAGATATATAACATAATCCTAAATATCAATGATTTCATACATTTGAAGCACGTTGTTGTTGAGATGGCTCCTCCTACGATGCAATTATGTCCATTTCATTGACTATCTCCTTGTACACTTTTTTGGACATCCCTATTGGCACATTTCACATATCACCTCATTCATCCTTTGAGATTTTCATAATCTTCCTGAAAAAAGTAAAATGACATTAAACTATTTTTCTGTTGATATGAAAAATAAATATAGCAGAATAAAAATCATTGAATGAATGATGCTTTGTAATAGTTATAGATACATATTCTACATAAACATGTTTATGAATATTACTTTTTGAAGGATCCTTTTTTGTTTTTGTATGTTTTTGCTATTGCAAGCGTGACAGGTCTCATTGACTATTTCTCTGGAAATGCCTCTTGTAGTTTACATATGACCTGATTCTTTGAATCATTTGATTGGTTTCTGTATTGTAAGTGAAAAGTACGTCTATACATTCTTTCCACTATATCTCTCATAGTATTATAAAATTATTTCCCCTTTCTATTAACTTCCAACGACACTCTAGATGAGCTAAGGACCATTTGATCATCATTTGCATCTTCCATAAAAAAATTCTTATGATGGTATTGACTTTTGTTGCTATTAGTCCCTACATAACATTCAACATAAGTAAATTACATTATTTGAAACATATTAGTGAATATTCTTAAGCACATTATTACTCAAATTTGAAGAAATAATTCATATTGAATTATTTTTTATTTACCTGATTCATCCCTCTGCAAATTTTCCATCAACGTTTTACGCTCTTCTGGACTTTGTTTGGTAAGAATCTTGTCGAACTTCCTCATTTTTTGGCTCTTCATGTCACACATTAACCAATACATATTAGTTAACTTTACAAATAATTCAAACATATTAATTTAATTACAGAAATTAATTAAAAGCACGTGCCTTCTTCGTAATTTTGGATGTGCTCCCATCATGTTGACTAAAGTTGTTCATTGAACTCATACCATGCATTTTCTATCAATAAACAACTTGGACCATTAAATACAGAAGCTATCAATATATTATACAAATAAATTAGAGACCTTCAAAATATGAAAATAAATAAATAAATATGATATTGACGTGTTTAAATATGTGAAACGCCTTGGTGCGTTAATAACAACAATGCATATGTGCATTAAAATAAAATAGACGCACTTCCAACAGAGAACCAAGAAACGAAAATCGATTTTTGCATTTTTATAAAATAAAATATGACATGTCACATGCCATATCCAGGGCACTATGTTTATGACCGCACTAGTGCATTCCTGTAATACAAATGCACCAATATTGATGCATGTGTTTTTTATTCAATTTAAAAAAAAAAAAAATTAAGAGGACTAACATGGTTACGTATTCGACCAAAAAAGTGGCCCCATCTCACCCTATTCTTTCTATATATAATCAGAAGCTCAACAAATCCAAAATCCCTAAAAGGTGAAATCATAATTCTGTATAACAATTAAGAGGGATTTAAAACCCAATGTAAAATTTTGCAGCCACATAAAACGAAAAGAATCAGCGAGAAAATAAGGGTTGCAACATTGAAGGTAAGTATGAGGTTTTTTTTACTAAATCTAGTTAAACTCTAAATAAGATAATAAGGTCAACAATAATATTTACATACTTGAAATTTATATTATGTAGGGTTTTGTTTGATTCACCGTACCTAACAAATTTCAACCCTCGTAACTCCTTCCAGTTGCTCCAAATTCCTTCCACATAAGTCACTCTTCCAAAAATATCCCCTAAAATTTTCGGCAAAAGAATGAATTAATGTTTAGGTTTTTTTGCTTTTAAACACTATTTAGAATTACTTTTCAAACTTAAAATTGCCACCCTTTTTTCAGTTTAGAGCAAAAATAACTTGTGCATTTTTTTTAATTTTTTTTTCGGCATTTTAGTGCGCTTGTTGTCATGCCGCACCTGTGCATACATATGTACAACACACTAGCCAAACAACAATTTAAAAAACTTGTGTCTTGGTGCATGTATAATTCAAATGCCACAGTGCGCTTATGTGTAGGAAATGCACCAAAATGAATTATGTTGTAAAAATGCATGTAGAAATATCTGCTACCAAATGTAACAGATATTTTCCACCGTGGGGGCTTTTGCAGATGTTATTTCATAGTGTGTTTATAGTTGTTGCAAACCGGTGCATTTTGTATATGTGAGCGCACCAATGCATGTATGTATGATTATACACATTAGTTTAATTTGAAAATCCTCTGGTTTTATGTGTCCACTTAAAATTATATATTCATCCCAAATATTCTTTTAGTATTTAACCACACCAATTACAATATTTCATAGTATATATATGTTGCTTAAACTCACCTTATTCTTACAAAATGGTTTTCAAACTATATTGGAAGTTAGATTGTGATATAGTTCTTGAAAATAGTTTAGGATTGTAGAGACGTATATTGATTATTGATTTGGCTCAAATGTAGGGAGAAACGTTTGTAGTTTCAAATGACCAATTCTTTAGATTCCAACTCATTCCATCTTGTTCAAAGTTCGATGAGTTCTCCCTTTCCATCCCTAGTAATTTTAGGTTTTATTTATATTTTGACTATTTATTTGAATTTATGTTACTTATCCATGTGAATCTAAATATCGATTTATTCTTTATTGTAGGATCCCAATTCAAGTTCCTTTTCAGATGCACAAGAAATTCCACTAGTTTCAAAACGTCGTAAGCTCTTATGAGGAGCAAGATACTACAAGTAGTTCATGGATGAAAATGAGAGCTGCTTTACCCCGCTAATTGTAACATGCCATATTCAAGCCACCATCTTGGTTCATCGACGGTAATTCATCATGAGTTGGAACTCTTTTATGACACCCCAATAGTTTGTGGTTGTTCAAAATGTCAAGGGTTGAAGGAGAACCCTCGGCGTGTCACACTCATCCATTACACCAATGATAGATTACCCAATGTTGATGGTCCAATGCCCCCTACTGCAGTAAAAAATCCAATAGGTGATATAGAAAATACATGTAGGAACACTTCTCTATCCTCATTTTTGAAAAATTTGGAAGCCAAAACAACTATGTCTCATCCTAAATTGATGAACCCCTATGATTATGTTCAATGAACTAAAAGTTTTAGTGATCCAAAGTATGATATGAATTCCACCCAACCCATCTCCACTAGAAGATCCAAAAAATTGCATGAGTTGAGAGCAAAATTGTCCAAGTACACACCGAGGCCGTCCAATTGTTGGAGGGTAGCGATGATTTCTCCCTTCCTATGATTTTTCTAAGTAAATATCAAACTTCTTACAACCACACTTTGTATGGAACTTGTCCGTCTTCTCTACCTGTGCTTGATTTTGGAACCAAAATCTCATTTTTTGGTAATCATTTTATGATTTCTAAGTCTAATATAGATGTTACAAATCTTGGTTCGTTTATCCTTTCACATGTACTCGTTCCTCCCAAACAATCAGTAGCACTTATGTCGTTTTGCGGTCCTATCTATTGTCGATTCGATTACTTGAATATTGTTAAATACAAGCACAACATTTCCATGTATAGTATGTGTGTGAATGGTTATGTTTATGGGAACTTTAACAGGAAGAACCTATTATATATAGATGGTCGTCCACGCACTCAAGGGAACATTGTTGGGTTCATAAATAGTTCTAGGTGCTCTTTATTTTCTCCAAATTGTTCATTTGAGGAACACTTCATAGACCAGGAGTTATTTATGAAAATGAAAGCATCCATATTTGTTGTTGTACATGCAATATGTAGTTTGTCCCCTAGTGATGAGTTGTTAATAAAATATAACTTGCGTAGAACACCAACCGCTCGTTAGAGATGCCTTGCATTGGGATTACCTTTAGATGTTCCCTTGGGGCGTAAGACAAAAAAAATTAATTAATTGTATTTGTTAATTTTCAATGGGATTCATGTTAATGTATTGCTCAGTTTGAAATTATGTTTTATAAATAGTTAATTTAATTTATAAATTCAATTTGAAAATGTGTTGCTCAATTTTAAATTTTTATATTTAATGTGGAATTGATGTTAATTTATCGCTCAATCTGAACGTTTGCTTTATACATTGTTTTCAGCTTAACATTTTCTATTGGAAATGATTCTTGTGCTTCTATAATAATTCTTTTCTATAATGTTAGATCAAACCAATTCCATTGTGCTTACTAATATCATTGATGTAATGTTCAATATTCTTGAAATCAGGATTCTAATGATGAGCAACCCAGGGATGATTTTAAGGACCCATACTTATTTAAAAGTGTATAAACCTTGGCGAATCTTACCAATTCTTAAAATGTAAACTATAAAATATTTGGTGATATTTTTCTAAAATTATTTCAGTTTCTAAGGATTTTATATAGATTATATAACAATTTGGCGATTTTCAGAGTGAAAAAATTTTACCCCATCAAAATTGGGCGAAACGGGTCTTCAAAAAATGCAAATTGGCGAATCTTTTTTTGGAAAAAAACATCGAAAATTAGCCCATGGGCTAAATTTCTCCCCTAAAATTATCCTTGGAGAAACCTTCCTACCATCTTCCGTTGCACCCTAGTACAACGTCAAATCGAGAGAATGATGAAAAAAGAGTGCAACTTGGAGAGGAAGCATACCAAGCATGGTTGAATCAACCACCTATTCAATTTCCATTGTGTCCATCCTCACCAATTAGGAATGACTACAGTAATAATAGTTCTTCACATGTTGGAAATGGAGGAAATGAAGTAGAGGTTGGTATGGATGAGTTATTACGACAAACGAGTGCCATGGATGCAATGTTGTTACATAAATTCCAGGACAATGAGCTAAGGGATGACACTCATGTTACTAAAGCCTTATTCGAAATCCTTAAATCGAATTCCACCACACCTCTCTTTGGACCTGGCCGGTCAAATTCTACACAGTTTGGGACAACAATGTTAATGTACAACTTGAAAGCAAAGTATGGCATGTCAAACGCATGTTTCTCAACAATGTTGAGGTAACTGACCATCAACTACATTATATTTTGAGGAATCTTGTGACACAATAATCATTGAAAACGGTCGATTTTATGAACGCTAAATGACATTGTACATTTGTATTGCTCACTAACTGCATGTTATTCAAAGATAAGGTACTACCGAATGATAATGTCTTTCCCGACAGTTGTGAGAGGAAAATAAAATGTTGAAAATATTGGGTGTAGAGTACATATCATATCATGTGTGTCCCAACGATTGTATTCTATATAGATTCGAATATCAAGACAAAGAGATATGTCCAAAATGTGGGCATGACAGGTACAAAGAATCGAAAAAGAAGGCTAAAGAACATGGTCCTCCTCATAAGATATTGAGGCACATGCCTATAATTCCAAGGATTCAAAGGCTCTTTTGTTGCAAAGAATTAGCTATGTTACATGAATGGCATGCATTGCACTGAAGTGAGGAAGGAATTCCGTGAATCCCAATAGATTCAATATCCATGAAGAAAATAGAGGATATGTGGCCTAATAAATTCAAGGATCGATGCAGTACGCAGCCTCCGATTGAGCATAGCCATTGATGGCGTCAACCCATATTCCCCACCAATCAATGTCTATATTGTTTGGCTTGTAGTAGTGATCAATAACAATATCCTCCCATGGTTGTGCAAGAAGAATGAACATCTTATGTTGTCTCATGTAGAGGTTAGAATACAAGTGAAGAATATGGATGTTGCCTACAACCATTGATCGATGAATTCAAGGAATTATGGGAAGGGATACATGTATATGATGTGTCGAGACTCGTCCCATCAGAGAGGAGTTTTACTTTGTATGGAATATGTGCGTACACCACACATGATTATTCGAGGTTAGGAGTTTTCTTAGGTAAATATGTTGTTTGATTTGTTTATATTCAAAGCACTAGTTTTTAGCGTATTTAATTTAGTGCGATTGTCTTAGTATTCAACACTAATGTGCTCTCTTTACTATAACAAATTGCAGGTCTTGTAACAAAAGGTTATTATGGATGTAAATGTTGTGGACCTTCTATGAAGGCTAGGTGGTCCAAAGACCTATGAAAGATAGTGTACGGCTTCTCTAGGGTATTCCTCCTAGAAAACCACCCTTATAGAAGATCAAGATCTGCTTTCAATGGTAAATGGGAGAGAACATAAAGGCCTGAAATAATGACATCGATTGACTAGCTTAAGGCATATGACAGAGAGAAGGAGAAGGAATACGCAGAGATTATTGATTCAAATGTGAAACTTGTGATCGATGATCCTGAATTCTTCAACACCTATGTTGAGAAAATTCCCAAAGGGATGAAAAGGAAATCGATATTTTATGAGCTCCCATATTGGGAGCATCTTAAGATTGTCCACTTACTAGATCCCATGCATATATTTAAAAATGTTTCATGTTCTTTGTGGCATCACATATCATCCAAAAAAAATGACAAGTTGGCTGTCAGAAAATATATTATTTCTTCAAATACTAAAAAGAAGCATTGGCCAAGGAAAGAAAATAGAGGAGAGGCTGGCCCCTATTTCTCATTTAAACAAAAAGACGATGTCCCATGGATTTTGAAGAAAGATGATATTAATTTGGAAAATGAAGTTATATTGGGTGTGAAGGCACCTTCTTTTTATGGGTCTACTCTACGACGCTGCTTCACTTCAGACGAAGAGTTCTCGGGTTTGAAATCTCATGGCCATCTCAACCTACTAAGGGTATGTATAATGTCAAAAATTTGTTTTTACTTTTTATTTATATCTTTTACTACACATGTTAAGATGAAATTAACTTTTTGTGTTTACTTGGTAGTGTCAATATCTGTTGTTCGTGCGTGGGTGTGTGAACCATGACTTGCCTGATGACCTGCAGTGTGCCATATCCAAACTATTTGCATTTGTACGGTGGATCACATCAAAGGATATTTACATCGTCAGCATTCCACAGTGGCATCGAGAGATAGCTGAAATTGTTTGTATGTTTGATAAGGAACTTTCGTCGAGTTTCATGGACTTGCAGGTTCATCTTCTAATTCATCTAGTCGATGAGGTTGAATTAGTTAGGGTGGTCTCATGTCACTAGATGTTCTTATTGGAGAGGTTCATGAAAAAAGTGAAGGGATTTGTTCAACAAAGGGAAAAACCCAAGGGGTCTATGGCAAAGGGGTACATAGTATATGCGTTATTCTATTATGCCAATGAGTACATCAAGAAAATAAACCACACACCAGGAACAATGATTTGGGATGCTTAATGTGATGAGGACAAAAAGGAAGGGGAGGTACTGGGAACGAATGGAAAAAGGTGCATGATAAAGAGTAAGTCACTTATCTTTCGATCTTCAAATTTCCACATAGTAACTATTCACAACAAACTTCAAAATCTATATTTGATCCCATATGTACTGAATGTGGTTTCGTTTCTATGAATACAACAACAAATTCAGAAACTGATGCAATTAATAAATTCATTCTTTACAACGTGGAGGAAACAAAGCTGTGGGTTGCATTGTATGAAGAGAAGAGGAGGAAATGGGACATTTGCATAAGATAATTTAGGCGGTTGCACAGTAGAAGCATGCCTTTTCCAAATCATTTAAAATACTAATATGCCAATGATTTGTCCCAATAGTTGGGTTGCAGACCAAGTCAGAGAGAAATATGGTGCATCCGGTTGTTACCCTCCTTAAGAGGAGGATGCGCTAAACATTGGGATCAAGTGCAACAACTCGGTAATAAAAACTTTCTGTACATTTCTAACTTTATAATGCAACTTTGAATTAAACATCTATGTTTAATATATTAATGGTTGGGTTATTAGACATATGGCACCATCATTTGTTAACTTTTCTTATAGGTGCAATCATTCCCATTTATGTGGGCTTATGGACATCATTTTCACACCGAGGATTCTAATGATGGGCGTGTTCTACAAGACTATGGAGTGGAAGTCAAGTTCGGCCAATCTAGTCATGATAGTCAGCGAGATCAAAATATGATAGGATGGATGTTGGGTTATGTTAGAAAGATACAAGATATCATCCAAGTGGACTTCTCGTCTTTCTAATGTGTTATTTTTAGGTGTAGGTGGTGGGACACATTCGATAGGAATAATGTAAAGGAAGATCGTGATTGTGTGTTGATATATATCAACTCTAGAAAGATGTGGGATGAAAGTAAGGAGCCTTATGTTTTCCCAAAACAATGCAACCAAGTGTTCTTTTACCCAGATGTGTTGGATAGAGATTGGTGGTTCATATTAAGACACAACCCTAGATCTAAACATGTTTTTGAGAACAATAACGCTATCATGCCAACCGAGGAAGATAATGAGCGTGATGGCAATGAAGAGTGATATGTACATGTTTTATTTCATCATTTACATATTGATTATATCATTATGTTACTGATATCTTTGATTTTTTAATTATATTGTTTATTTTTTTATGTTATGACAGTGGAAATGAAAAGTTGATTATTGGATGTAGTGTTTAAACAATTTCAGTTGGTTAACAACCAATATGATGTGAAATATGGTTTATGTCTATGACGTAATTTATGATTGTATAAAATTTTTATGTGTCATTGTCCAAATTACTCATATTCTATTTTGCATATACATATAAATACACCATGAAAACAACTTACATGATTCAATTTTATTTTTGTGAACATAAAGGCTAAAATATTCTTCCTGACTTGAAGGTGGTCTCAAATTTCTATATTAATATTTCAATGCTTGTATTTTATGATGTTTTTTTTATAAATAATGTTAAGAATTATAATTGCATTAATTTATGACATTTTCTGTTATAATGTAATGTTTTTTTATTTATTATATGATTCGATTAAATTGAATTTTTGTTATAATGTAATGTTTTTCAATATTTTTTATTGTATTTATAATGTTGACTCCAACATAGAAAATGACACATTTGTAACCTTGATGGAGATTGAAAATTCAACATTTTTTTACCAGTGTTGAGCTCTACAATGACTTAATTTATGGCCTTGATAACAATGAAATTTACAACAAAACTTTAGGTGCTCTCTAATTTCTCCATCAATATTTGAATGTTTGTATTTCATGATGTTTTTGTTATAAATAATGCTAAGAATTATAATTGCATTAATTTATGATACTTTTGTTATAATGTTTGCAAATGTTTTAAGAGAGAGAAAATTGCTTTAAGAGAGAATATTATTTTCCCTTTGTAATAAAAGAATTAAATATATTATATTAATTATGTTGGATTGAATTTCTTCATCTCTCTTTTTCTAGGAGGTTAAAATCCATCTTAGAATTGATTGAGACAGTAGGGATTTAGATGAAACATTTAACAAAGATGTATGCTTAATATTTATTCACCTTATTTTATGGTTTGTAAATATGTATGTATTTTTTATTTGTAAATTAAAACCATGGTTGTATTATTGACTAAAAATATTTCATATGTGTATCAATATATAATCATTGATTTAGATTTTATTAATGTAAATTTATAATAACATAATCCTATGTTAATCTAATTTATATAACTAATATGAATCTATACTATTTTATAAATTAGATATATTCATTTACAAACTCAAACATGAATATTTGATATCTTAAATCTTGAATAGTTTTGAAATTGTTATTCAATACAAAAATATTTTAATGTTATTAAATGAAAAAATAAAAACAAATAATATTAGCAAAGTAATAAAACAATCATTTAAAAATATTGACATTAGCAAAGTAATAAAACATCAATAATTAATTGAATTAATATAAATTTACAATCATCCATAATTAATTAATTTGATTAATATATATTAATAGTTAATCCAATTTATATAAATTTACTCTTCAATATAAAAATTGATTTTGACGACTTAAATGTTAATATGATAAATAAACAATTGGAAATGTAACATGTGTATTCCCCTTCATTAATCAATTAGTTATAATATATATTTTACAATAGAAAATAGCTCAAATATTTCATTACATTTAAAAAATGCAAAGGGGCAATGTGCATGATAATTTTAAACACCATCATTATCATTATCACCATCGAACATAAACATAACATCTAACATAAACATGCCATCATTATCATTGTCACCATCTAACAAACATAAAAATAAACACCATCATACCATCATTAACATAAAACTAATAAAAATAAGCATGAACGTACCATCATAAACATTATGTTACATGTTCATATAACATATATATTTTAGAGATTTAAACATCATCTAACACACATATGATCTACTAATAACATGTAACAAAACACAAGTTCCATTTTCTAACATAACCATCAAAAACATCTAATGAACCTCAACGAACCTAACCTAACATACACAACATGACCATCAACATATAAATAAACAACAACATAATTATCAACATCAACATTTGCAAAATGGAAAACACAAACATCTAATGAACATCATCAAACTTGACCTAACATACACATCATGACCATCGACATATAAATAAACATCAACATAATCATCAACATCAGCAAAATGGAAAATGACGTGTGTGTATATATATATATATATATATATATAACATCAAATTGATGATAAATGACAAATATACATGTCTAGTCCACCCCAAGAACCATATCATCATCACTATATGTCGACCCACCAAATGTATCAGCACCTCCAATAGTAGAGCCAGAGGCATGATTAGTACCTCTGCTAGGAAATAAACTAGCATGTAGATCAGTAGCAAAGACATCTCTAGGAATCCATATCATCTCACCCGATATGAGCATCCTCTCCAAAGCTAAGGGGACTAGTGGATTAGGATCATGGAGAGAAGATGGATCTATAGAGCCTGGTATGTCAGATAGGTATAACGGATCATAAGTTGAATCAGTCGAAGGAGGGGGAGGTGGACGAGATGTCTGAGATGATAAAGGAGGATCAGGAGAAGGTGGATGAGATGTCGGAGGTGGAGGTCGAGTAGGAGGTACATGGGATGTGGAACATATGTCGGCATTCGGAGGAGTAGGTGGAGTAGTAGATGTCGAAGTTGATGGAGGAGGGTGTGTAGGTGGAGGAGGAGGCTGATGGTCATCCCTCCTAACAGCCATCTGAATGCGTGCACCATTGACATGCTGCATCAACAACCTCATATGATGAGGAAGAATCCTCCATATCTCCACAAGCTGAGGCTGTCGAAGAATGTCATGCACCCGCATAAGATGAACACCCACATATGCCAACAATGTGGCCAACATGTCTACCACATCCTGATAATACCTATCCTTGGGCATACGTGGACGGTGGCCATGATGTCTACCAGCCAACTATGGCATGACCTAATCGTGCTCCTCCATTTCCTCATCCTCATGAGCGGGAGGAGGCGGCCCGACCTCAGCATCAAATGTGCCAATGTCTGCAAAATATATAGTACACAATAATAATTATACAATTTCATTAAAATTTTTAATATTTATAAGATATTTTATTTGCATTAAGTATAAAGAGAATAACATGAAACTAGAGTAATTTAAACATAACGATAATATCACCTCTCTCATCAATTGGCTCATCCAGTGTGAAGAATCTCTCAAGGCACCCTCTCCAGCCCAAGCCAGCATATGGATATGGCACCATGTCTAGTGCATGGTCCTCCTCACTGCCCAACATATCCAACACATCTGAGCTGATCCTAGCCGGGAACTCAGGATGCCCCGTTTTGGGCATCATCTCCCCCACATGTGCATAAGCACCTTGGTCATCGTCCTAGAAGGTAGGTACTCAAATGATGTCCTGATGGCCGGAAAACTCTAAAAAAATATACAAAAAATATATGAACTGAAAGGGAAGTTGGACCTCCCATAAATGACTATATGAAATCTATCCAAATCATAACAAAACTACCGCAAAAATATGGAAGACCACCTAATGCATGTAGGTCTTTGCACTAAAGAGTCAACATAATATAGTAGAGGGAAGCTAATGTGTTTCCCATCACTAGTGGAGTGTGCTAGCATCATAAGAAAAAGAGAGAGGAACCTAACCTCCTCTCGACCGAACTCAGAGATCCTAAGCTGCCCATTGCTCACTTGAAAATCAGAGGGATGGATGACCACATCTCTGATATATCTCAAAGAGTAAGCTAGTTGAATTTTTGTTGCAGCACCAACGGGGACATCAGGGAACTAGGGTAAATCCTCCCTTGTCCTAGATAGCCCAGTGATGAAATAAATATCCTCCTCAGTGGGATGGAACCATTGACCGACACCAACACGAAATTCCTACCTATGATGATCCCAACGTCGGATGAACTAACACAATAATGAAGAGTTACCCTTAAGGGATGTAGCCTCCTGATAGAACTTCAGGAGGTCAACAGTCCTCAAGAGATCTCGATTTTGAGCAGTAATAAGGCGAGGGTACAAATCCCTCTCCCTCTCCCTAGCCTCCCATTGTTTAACCATGTTGTATTGTTCCAACTGTGCATGCTCCTGCTGAGTAGCTTGTCGCCGCTCACGTCTCTGTTTCACATATTTCATACAATTAAAATCCTATTTAATAACATCAATAATAATTTTTTTTTTTCTGTATTTTTTGTTTTCTACTATCGATGCACCTAAATAAATGATGTGCACCACTTACGGTGCTTAAGTTAACCAACTGCACCACCAACGGTGTGCTGCAATAAGAATCCCGCACCGGTACTATATTTTAATATATTTAAAATTTATTTAAACAGTGTGCCAAAGATCTGATGCCCTGGAACATTTTATAAAATGTGGTGCAAAATGCACCTAAATCATGTTAGTGCACTAGTGCATCTGATTATGTAAATGCACCGCCATTTATTACATTTAACGATTTTATAAAAATCCATTCACGATGCGCCCATGTCACTTCAGGGCACCGATGATCGGTGCATTGACGTCACCAGGGTGCATCGTCATTAGATTTTTATAAAATCGTCAAATCTAATAAAGTGGCCAACAGTCCTCAAGAGCTCTCTAGTTTGAGCAGTAATAGGGCGAGGGTACAAATCCCTCTCCCTCTCCTTAGCCTCCCATTGTTTAACCATGTTGTACTGTTCCAACTGCGCACGCTCCTGCTGAGTAGCTTGTCGCCGCTCACATCTCTGTTTCACATATTTCATACAATTAAAATCCTATTTAATAACATCAATAGTTTTTTTATTTTTTATTTTATTTTATTTTATTTTTCTGTATTTTTTGTCTTTACTATCAATGCGCCTAAATAACTGATGTGCACCACTTACGGTGCTTAAGTTAACCAACTGCACCCACCAACGGTGTGCTGCAATAAGAATCCCACATTGGTACTATATTTTAATATATTTAAAATTGATTTAAACAGTGTGCCAAATATCTGATGCACTGGAACATTTTATAAAATGTGGTGCACAATGCACCTAAATCATGTTAGCGCACTAGTGCATATGATTATGTAAATGCACCGCCATTTATTACATTTAACAATTTTATAAAAATCTATTCACGATGCGCCCATGTCACTTCAGGGCACCGATGATCGGTGCATTGACATGACCAGTGCGCACCGTCATTAGATTTTTATAAAATTGTCAAATCTAATAAAAGTTGGTGCGTTTAGAAATTTACTTTCTGGTGTGTTTCATCCAAAACTGTGCACTTGACACGGTGTGCTTGAAACGCACCGCAATTTATTAAATTTTAAAATTTTATATTAAATTGTTGACTATGTGTTTATGGCATGTCAAAGAATCGGTACGGTGCAATGATGTGACCAAGGAGCACCGTAAAATTATGTATTTGGCACTACAATTTATACTATTCATTTGTTGGCGTGTTTAGTTCATGTGCAATGTTAACGGTGCGTTGACTTAAACCAAATGCACCATCATTTAACAATTGTTAATATAGAATTAGAATATATTCACAGTGCGCCCATGGCATGTCATAGCACTGACACCGGTGCAGTAACATGCCTTAGGCACATCATATATTGTTTTTTTTCATTTTTAAGGTATTGTTAATCAGTGTGTTTGATATATTTAAGTGCATCGGATAACCGGTGCTCTCAAATATTGAATGCACTGATTACCATTTTACGTTTTATATAATTTTTATGGTGTGGTGGTGCATTCGATCCATTCGACTCAAATCGTCTGCGGTACTGCCTATAAAAATTTAGATGGTGCACCACTATCCGGTGTGAAATGAATGGCTTGAACACACCATGCAAATTTTTAATATTTTTTAAAAAAATAGTACAAATTTAATCTCAATTTTAAAAAGTAATCAGCTAAAAAATTAAATTATGAAGTAAGAATCAATTTACCTGTTGAATGCCCCAGATGCGGGTGAGAATACAGACTAGGGCCACATGCAAAGCTAAACATGGCACGGGAAGGACAAGGGAGGGTGTCTTGGGAGGACACTCCACCTGGCAACAAGATGGGTGATTAATGTCCCATGCATGTGAGGAGGGTGGAAGAAGGTGAAGAAGGGAAATGAAGGAAGTAGGCATTTAAAAAGACGTGACAATATGGAAACAGACCGCACAGAGGAGAAGAGCTAGAGGCTACGTGAAATTATGGTGAGGATCACTGAGTATAACAATGGAGTGATAACCAACAAAGATGAGCACGAGATGGGACAAGAGATTAAGAGTACCATTAAATGCTACCTTAATTACAATAGAGAAGCTATGATGATGGCCATGAATGACATCAATGCAGGTGAGCGAGCAGGAAATTGTATAAAGCACTTGGCCAAGAAGGCCAAAGCATTGAAGCCAATTTAAGGGTTGTATGTGCAAAGAAGGTTGGACAAGGTCACAATGGCTCCTTGCCAATGTATGAGAGTTCATCAAGGGGGGAGAGTCCGCAATGAGCGGAGGGAGGAGGACATTGAAATTATGAAGAACCAATTGAAGGGATCCTCTACCATATAGACAGAACCATCACAATTATAGAGGAAGAAGAGAGATAGAGGCGGGTAGAAGAGAATGGGATGGAAGCAAGGTTGAATCCATATTGGATAATGAGGAAGATGTTGGCGCGAACCATGATGGAAAGAGAAATTTTTGGCTACCTGGTTACACAAGTCCTCTACAACCTCAAAGAAGGCCTGATGCGAAACCTGGTTGATATGGAAGGAGTTCTTGAACTTGTCAAAGCGCCCTTCAGTACAAGAAATGTGAAGACATAGACGTCTCCATCCGACCCAGCGACGTCGCCAGAACCTAAGGAGAACCCTGTGGAGGGAGGACTGTCGTTTGCAGCGGGAGAAGGGTAAGAGTATGGTTGTGTTGGTCTGTTTCTTGTGTTTTTTTTTGGTTTGGGATAGCTCGGGGAGGTATGTTTTGGGGGAATATTTTGTAATGGCCGTGTGCTGGTTCTTTGGGCTACCATGTTTAGGATGGGTGTCCAGTCTGGGAAAGGGCATGTTTTGGATGGGTGTCTAGTCTGGGAAAGGGAATGTTTTGGGAGGATAGTAAGTCCATGCAATGTATTATGGGGAAACGATATGAAGCCAATTTTGGCACTCTCTTATGAATGATTGTACATGAGGTCATGGGAGTGGGGATAAAAACATCAACAAAGAGGTGGGAAACCTGGGGAAATAGAAGGACCTCGATCTAAGAAGACCATTTTTGTAATACTATGTATAGTTACTATTTCTGAATTTTAATAGAATGATACTATACTTACTCACACAAAAAATAAAATACACGTTGAACGGCCTGTCGGGGAGGCATCCCGGTGATGTATGGAAAATTTGAATTTTTTCCCACCGTTTGGAAAAATTAAAACTAGAAGCAACAACCAATAGGGGTGAATAATTTGTCCACATGGACCACGGATGTCAGGCATCCAAGTGGGTGAAGTAAAGCATCGGTATAGTTTGGCTCAAAATGCACTGAGAAGGGTAAAAATGAGTTTTACCCCATGGTTTGTTTTTTTATTAAACACTGTCACTACTACATATGGCTCAAAAGTCCCACGAAAGTTTGCCACGAAACAGTTAAAATCTATGTTTTCATGGAAAAACATTTTAATTTTTTGTGAAAACATGAAAATTCCCCCGATGTTTGTCGCTATAGCGATGTTATGCCCATTTAGTCGCTATAGAGACAACAGTTCGTTGCTATAGCAACAAATTGTCCATACCGTCGCTAGAGCGATGAAAGTAAACAAGAAAAGCTTGTTTCTATTTTTCTTTTTTAACGGTCATTGACTTCTTTTTTTTTTTTTTAAATTTGACCGTTGTGCATTTTTGCCGGAACCGCGACCCTCATTGATCTATAAATACATGTTCTTAAGTCATATTTCCAAAATCATTTGCTAGAGTTGCAGCGATCTTTCTATTGGTTATTCGTTTTGCGATTTCAAGAGTCCAGTACTGGTTTGACACATTGAATTTTTTTATCTCATTCCTTTTCCAGGTTAGTTTGAATGCAATGCACTAGTCTTTTTTTGTTGTTGCTCCCTTTATGTTCCAATTAGTTCCTCTTCTTCTAGGAGATATTATTTGTTTTTTATTTTCCCTTCAAGGAAAAATGAAAATATTATTCATGAAAAATCTGTTCCATTCTTGAGGTAGGCATACCCACATAGCATCGTGGTTCTTTATCTAGGTGTTTGTGAACTTTATATTCTAATATCCCTAGGTATGTGAGGCTTGGAAGCTAAAATAGTTTTTACAATTTAGGAAGTCGGTTAGGATCTTGGATGGATAGAGACCTAAGGACTAACTATAACTCCCGGATGGATTTTCCTAAAGGGTGGGTGTATGTAATGTCTACACTTTTATTTACTAACTAAAATAAGTTTCAAAATGGTAGTATATATTCTATCAATTCAATCACAAATGCCAAGGGGTTAACTAGAGAAACTAATCAAACATATGAAATCATTTGATGATGTGATGTTTATGGAAATGTGCTAATTGAAAAAGAGGTTATGTCTATGTAAATACGTTTTTATGTCATTATGAATGATGTTGTTATAATATTTTCCATGGGATCATGATTGATGCTATGTATGTTTTATTGGATTATTTGACACATGGAGACATGTGTAGTGAGAGAGTTGATTCTCCACAATTTCAACAATTGGTTAGGAGCTGTGTATGCAATTTTAGAGAGGTTTGTGATGATATTGTATATAAATGTATTTTAAACTAATTTGTAGATTGATATTTTGTGATAATATTGAGATAATAACACCATGCTCTAATTTAATATCGAGGAGGATATTAGGACTCTGCATTGTTTCATAATTTTAAATGCTTATATGCTTGATGTTTTGGCAAGTTTGTGTATCATGCAAGACATATGAGACTTTCCAAAATTACTTATTATATGGACATGGACCGATGTAAGAGAAATGGGTAAGGGAAATAGGTCCTTTGGGAGAGAAGGTTGGGTTAGTAAATATAGACTGGTATGAGCATAATCTACAACATGATGCAATACCCAAAGTTGGTTACTCAAATACTTGAAACTATTTAGAGCATGAATTAATAAAAGAATAAGAATGAAATGGGATAAATTAAAATATAAGAAGATATAAAAAGGAAATCAAATCGGATTTTATTGAAAAAAAGTCCATGTGAGGATAAGGAGATATGGTTAGGTGACATCTTAGTTAAAAATATAATTATCATGCAAGTAGGGTCCAATATCTACAAGGAGGAGGAAGTATAAGTAGGGTACAAGACCTACAAGGAGGAGGAAGGAGAAGAGTAGAAGATGAATGAGAAGACGAGGAAGGAAGAGGAAAATGTAATCCTTTTATCTACTTTTTTTTCACTTTTTAATATTATATGCAAAATCCCATCTCCCATATCCAAAAACCATCATCTTTATTGACTCAAGTTCCACATTCAAAAAATCAAACTCCATATCCAAAACCCAATTCACATATTGATTTATATGTAGAAATTAAAAAAAACAGGAGTTGCATGGTTAAAAAGTTACTTGGAAGCCAATATTTTTGAGGATGCTCCATAGATATCCCTTCCCTTATCTTGTTGAGTGCCCCCACAAATTCCTTTCTCCTCCAAGAAGCTACACCCAACAACTTGAAGTTAAAATTAAATGGTTCATTTTTTAGAAATACATAGAGTTTGATGCAATATATCATTTAGTGTCGTATGTTTTTATTTAGCATCATGGTTGAGTTCCCAATCATAGGTTCTTATAAGTTGGATTCCATGAGATTGGGTAGGAACCTGAGATAGATAGTTTTTCGTTTTCCAAGAGTTGGCCCTAGTGGCCATGGCAATATATACTCTACCATACCTATACCCTCTCCTCTGGTGGACTTCATCCCCATTTTTTGGAGTGACTAGAAGGCCAAATTACTATACATGATTTAAAAGGATGTTTATTAATTAGGATCTTAGAATAATGCCTTTCTTTTTTCTTAAATCATAGTACAAAAGCTTTTACACTTGATATTTACATTGTTGTGCTTTATTGCAACACGATTATAAAACATTTGTTTCACCACTTGAGAACATAGTTTTGATTTAGGTGCATTTTGCTTGGAATTATTTTGTTTTCACTTTAAGGAAAATGCCTTCTAGTAGATGTTTTTGTGGAACCTTCCCAATTTTTTTATCCAATGTTAATTTATATCATAGAGTATTAGCATAGGTGGGTGACTAAAGGTTTTTATGGAGGTTTTTCTTCATTGCACTTAAATCATATGAAGTGCATTGGTGCATTCACATTCACTTGGCCAAAACACAACATTATAGAGTCTACAAAGCTTCCAAAAATAAATACTTAACTACTTGTGCAGATTGTTCAAAATTGGAGGAAATATTAATCTAGATTCACTTAAATCATCTAAAGTGCCTTGGTGTGTTGATATTCACTTGGCCAAAAGGATTTTTTATAGATTTTACAATGGTTCCACATAAATACTTAACTAATTGCACATAGTTGAAAACTAGAATAAATATTAGACAAGTTGCATCCAACTCGAAGATTGAAAGAAATTGTAAACAATGCAAATGCATGAAGCTCAAGGGATGAAAGTATGCAACTAGATATCAATTATTGCAGCTTGAGATCTAGGAATGTACCCTCAAAGGGGGGTGTTTCCAGTGATGCTCCCTTATTGGCATGTAATCCCTCGTAGTCTATATCATTTCCTCCTTATCACCTATTTTCCAAGAAAAAACTATACGATCATACTTAGAAAAGAAATTCCCATGAAATAAGATCATAGGTATCCCATGGCATCATTTTAGCCTAACAGTTAGACCCAAAGACACTACTTTGTTGGATTAAACTCAATCATCACATTCAATTAGTGAAAAAATAAGTCACAACACATCCATTGTTGTCAAACCCATCTCAATGGATGACAATAAAATAACTAGTTTAGATATTGAAGATTACGAGGCTTGATTTGGAATACAAAGAGTATTCAATTGGATGCACTTATGGGGAAGATGATTGTATATGATTAAATTATTATATTTAGGAATAGAATAAAATTAATTATTATTATGATTAAATGATTATGAGTTTATATTTATGTCAATCCGGAATTTGTCAGACTTAGAGGCATATCCCAAATATAGAGATTCAGACCTATACTTAGTTGAGAATTCAGTTTGCTATGAAATAAATCTAATGGATACTAGAATGTTGTAAATAAGAAACAAAAAACTTTCCTTACAGAAGTACCTTCATTTGATTTCTTAATATAATCAACAATTCATTTATGGAATACTCTGAAACTATTTCTAAAAATGAATCTAAAACTACTTAAGATATGGAAATGAACCTAAAGCTACTTAAATATTGTAAACTTAAGGAATTCAAAAACTCCCTTACAGAAGTGTACTCATTTGAATCCTTCAATCTTTCAGCACTTAAATATTTGCAATAACATAATCATGAAATTAAATTAGAACAATAAAAACTCTACAAAAACTGAAAAACACATACCAATACGTATCAGTAAGGAAATTAGGTGTGCAGGATCGGCAGAGGGGGCCCTCCACTGCTTCACTTACACATGCATAAGTAATCACGAAGTTCTCAACACTAGAATCGCATTCACAGCATAAGAATGAACAAACACAAAGATATTTGGAATTCGAAGTCTTTATTTCTTTAGCATAAGTTCACCATTCGAGGTTGGTTACATCTCAAATTCAAATACTTATACAAATTGTTTTTAAAACTGAAAACGCTACAGGCACTTCGACTATCCTCGAGATTGTCCATCATATATAAAATCGAAACTGTCATGTTTGTGCTAAGTGGTAGCGCTGGAGGCTCGCTTTGACTGGCATTGACTCGACACTTGTAGAACCTGTTTCATGAATTTGTTGGAAATGTATCCATCCTTGGACATCGAGGATCCTATTCCATATTTCAGTTCGTGCCCAGCTGGCCTGCAAGTATCCAATCTAGGAGCAATTACGGGAAGTCAATTAATCCTGTAATTTATTTAAAATCTCAATTTAAATGCTTTAAAAACTGCATAATTCAATTTATTTAAAAACAACAACAATTTATACCTTAGACAATCGAATTTCAAGGTTCTATGGATGAGAATGAGGATTTATGGAAAAATATGAAGGATAATGGGGATAGCTTGAAGGATTTATAAGGCAAAATAGGTATCAAAATAGTGACCAACATCTCCCCCAAGAGGAAGCTATTGCATGTCCTCATGCACAAAACTGTCTCCAAAACTGACTTTGCATATTCCTATGCACAAAATTGTTTTTGTACTGCTACCACTAATCCTTTGACATATCCCTTGTCTGTGAAGATGCATCTGTACTAGCTCAAGCTGCAAAAAGGACCTTCAAATTTTGATATTTTGTCTTGAACACTTTCTTCTGCTAATACCATCTGTATGAATGTTTAGAGATTTTCGTCTTTTGAACTTGAAGTTTTCTATTTTTCTTCTTTAATTTCTCATTCTCAAGCTCTAATTCCTTCACCTTCAATTTTAACCTCTTAATCTTTTTTCTATTCTTGGAAGATTTTTTCTTTTCTTTTATCTCTATTGAAGGCTGCTTAGAGACAGTTTCCCCTCCAACTTCCTCTTCTTCATTCTCCTGCCCTGGATACTCTTTTCCTTATTTTTCTGTAACTTGTTGTTCAAAGACTGGAGAAATGATGTCTGCATCCTCATCTTTCTTTGTGACTTGCTGCTCAAAGACTGGAGAAATGATGGTTGCATCCTCATTATCTTGCTCTTCTCTGTCAGTTGGATTCTTTTCAATTGTTTGAACATCTTTCTCCATAATTTCTTCTATAGTTTGTTGTTCAGAGATGATATTTACCTCTTCATCATGTTTTCCAATCTCACCTACTGGAGTTTCTTCTTGACCTTCCAAAGATTGAATGTATTCAAAATGTTTTTGTTGTGCTTCACAATCATTTTCCAGTGTTTGCTTCTTCTTAGCTTGTTGGTGTTTTCTTGATTTCTTCTCATAAGTGCTGAAGATTTTATCTTTCTCTTGGAATTTCTTCTCTTCTTTCACCATGCTCCTTGTTCTCATTCTTTTCTCAGGTTGTTTTGGGCTTGTTGCCTTAGAGTCATCTTCATTATCTGTTATAATCAACACTTCATCTTCTCCCTTTCCTCCCTTAGGCAGTTTTGAGCTTGTTTCCTTAGGGTTATCCTCTTCAACTTCAATGCCTACTATCATTAGCAATTCATCCTCTTCCATTCCTCCCTTAGGCGGTTTTGAGCTTGTTTCCTTAGGGTTATCTTCTTCAACTTCAGTTCCATCTATTATGAGTGCTCATTCTTCAGGTATTTCTTCTGGTTCTTCAAACTCATTATAAATGATAAATTGTTGCCATGTCAAGGATTGTTTCTATAACTCATGTATGATGATTATCTTAATGATCCCACAATGAAAAATGCTTGTTAACTTGTCTTCATCACGTTTTTGAACAGCTTTAGCCATCTTAGAAAGGCTCTGCAATAGAAAATGAGGCATGTTCATCTCACGATCATCCCTCAAATGCTGAAATAACCTGATATGATAGATATATATAATGCTAAATATTCCCTCACAAGTGATGAATCTTTGAATGATGTATGCTATTTCATCCCAAGGATGAATCAACCAACTCATTGGGATTCCATTCTTCCATTTTACTGAACCTGCTCTTGACTTGCATAAGGGTGTCCATGTCTTCTCATCAAGTTGTTTTGTTTTAAAGAACCTCTCTCCTTGCTGAGGTAAGCCAGTGATTTGAGCCATAATATCTTCAGATAGTCTAAAAGTTAAATTTCCTACTTTAGCCCTCTCTCCATCAAATGAACCAGCAAAATCTAGGCTAACATTGTCATCCTATCCATCAAACTTTTCAAAGAAGGGAACCCACTGTTTCTTCTCAAAAATTTCCATACATCTTTCATGAATGAAAGTGGGATCAAATTTCTCTGGTTCTAATCTAGACACCATCTTGTAATTTGTACAGGAAGAATCCTTTTATGCAAACAAAACGTACAAGCAGAACTCGAGCCTAGCTTTGAAATTCTAAACTTCTGAAGAAAAAAATCTATTCTTAATGGTTTCTTTGTCTAGCAAAACCTGGAAGTCGAAATTCAAATTTACCTTGCTTCTGGTGACTCCATCCTGCACCGGTTTGAGATAAACACTTCAATGGCTGCGTGCAACTGGGGTTTTACTTCATCGAACCACGTGGAAGACTCTTGCTGAAGATGATGGAGAAAAATTCCCGAGTTAACCAGTTAACAGGCTGCGTTCACTCCTTCAACCATCGTGGAAGTGAAGCCTGGGATTTGAACAAAGGCGGTTGGAAGAAATGAAAACACTCTGAATTTTAAATTAGAAGAGTGAGCCTCCCTATGTATAGGAAGAATTCGTGGAGTGAGTTTCAATGATTTCCCTCTTCCTGGTGTAATCATTTTTTAAACTGGCCCTGAGTTCTTTCACATACCTTTAGTCCACCTTCATACTCTTTTATCATTTTTCTTCATTTGTTGTATAAAATGCAAACTTGCCTACAGGATGCACTTTTTAGGCATAGTTTTAACAATATGAAACTGTCCTGTTTTTGTGCTAAGTGGCAACGCTAGAGGTTCGCTTTGATTGGCATTGACTCGACACTTGTAGAACCTGTTTCATGAATATGTTAGAAATTTATCCATCCTTGGACATCGAGGATCCTATTCCATCTTTCAGTTCGTGCCCAACTGGCCTACAAGTATCCAATCTAGGAGCAATTACGGGAAGTCAATTAATCCTGTAATTTATTTAAAATATCAATTTAAATGTTTTAAAAACTGCATAATTCAATTTTTTTTAAAACAACAACAATTTATACCTTAGAAAATCGAATTTCAAGGTTCTATGGATGAGAATGAGGATTTACGGCAAAATATGAAGGATAATGGGGATAGCTTGAAGGGTTTATAAGGAAAAATAGGTATCAAAATAGTGACCAACAACAGTGTGTTCATTAAAATTTATAAGTTCATGGATTGATTTATTTTGAGTTACTTTAACACCAAATCTAGTAGTGTCAATAAAGCATTAGTATATTTCAGTAGGAGATTAGACCCTATGAGTATTTCACTAGGAATATCTTTAGTGTAATGTGTAGTATCACATATATACTCTCTCAACCAAGTGGATTTATATGCCATGCTCAACTAAATGGAACATATGTCAACATCATCTATCACTAAAGAGAACACACATGTCACATCATTAATGTATGTACAATTATATAAAGAATCACAACTCATCTCAACTAAATCATGCATATAAAATATTCTAAATACAAGGGTGTAAGAGATCAAGTGATAATAATTCATACACAATAGTCCCTGAACTATGAAAAATGAACCAAATTAAATGTAAAACTAATGTGCTAATAGGTTTCCACTAATGGTTGAATCCTCGATTTAATTCCAAGGGGGACACACAAAATATAAATGTCATTTCCATTGCTTAAATATATTTTTGAGGTGTGGCACATATGATTCATATAAGGAGATTCAATGGATGCACAAACATCCTTCTTATTAAGGATAACATCTCAATGGGGGACAATGTATATAATTTTCTATAGTAGCCATAAACATGTGTGTATTTATTTTTTAAGCCACAATCAAGCTCATCTTTATCGTTAAATATTTTTTAGTCAATAGTTAATTGATAATTCATTATGGGGTTTTGATCACATGGGTTTTCGGTCTGCTTTAATATATATATATATATATATATATATATATATATATAATCTATTCAATCTAGATGTACGTTATATATTGATTAATGAGTTTTTTGTTGTTGTTGTATCTTATCAGAATTTCAAATAAATATACTTGTGAAGAAAACAATAGGAGGTATGTTGAGGCTAAGGCAGCATTGGAGGCGAAGGGTGATGGAAAGTGTTATTTCCCTTGCAATGATTGCAGAGGTTTGCAAACTAGAAGAATTTTAAGAACATCAGCTCAAAAACATTGTAAGAAGAAGGGGCATGCTGAAGGGGGGTATGAATATCATCCGTCGGTAAGACGTTATTCATTACATATTGTACTTCTTGTAATAGTATTGATAATGTATTCACATTTTTTTATCTATTTAAATATATGTGTTGTATATTATACACTAATGTTATTGCATTGTTTGTAAATATAAAGACAATGCCTCCAAGATGTCGACTGCTAGAGAGCCATTTGCCACATAATAGTAGAAATACTACTTTACAAGATGACGAGCATGGAGATCATGCTATTGAAGATCGAGTTATTAATGATCCTATGGACGAAGATGACGTTATTGATACTAATGGTGAAGATGAGATAAATAGATTGCTGCAAGACACATTTGCTCCATTGGATGAGGACAACCTCCATGATTTTCATGATGTTCCTCTTCTTGAAAAGTCCCAAGAACCTCTTTATGAAGGCTCAACAACCAATATTCTATTTGCTATATTGTTGTTGGCGAACTTGAAGGTTTTGAATGGTTTATCAAACACTTGTTTCACATAGCTCCTAAGGTATGCGAAGTTGATTATTTTCATATTTTTTTAGTGTTAATCAATTCGTAAATTAGGCATATGAAATATTTATGACGTATATTGTTTACATTTCGCTTTTTTTCAACGTTGCAGATTGTTGGGTGAATTTCTATTACCACCATCAAACAATTTACCACGCACAAGTCGAGAGGTATTCTTGATTATGAAAGAAATTGGAGTGGAGTATCAATCTATTGATGCATGTCCTAATGATCATATTATATATTATGGGAAGTATGCATCAAAAACCAAATGTCCACAATGTGAAATTAGTAGATATCGAACTGATCAATTAACAAAAGAGGTCCCTCGCAAAGTTCTTTGTTATATTCCCATAATTCCACATTTCCAACAACTATTCAGGTGCCAAAGTATAGCACAGTTTACGGATTACCATGCGAAGAACAGAAGTGAAGATGGTGTACTTCGAATGCCTGCAGATGGTTTTGCATTGAAGAACATCGAAGAAAAATGGCCAATTTTTAAAGATGAACCTCATAATGTTATACTTTCATTGGCATCTGATGGTTCAATCCATTTGGTGAGATTCATTCTACTTACTCAGTGTGGCCTATTTTCGTCATAAACAATAACCTATCTCCTTGGATAACAATTAAGAGAGAGCACAAAATGTTGGCAATGATTATTCCAGGTATTTTTTTGAAATATGTAATTATATTATTCCATAAAGTTATTTGTTTAATTGTTGCATGAGAACACCTTTTATATATTTGGACGGATAACTAAATAGCAATATTGTATGTTTATTGATCAATTAGGTAAGCACCAAGTTAAAGATATGAATGTATATATTGAGCCTCTTATCGATGAGCTATTGAAGTTATGGGATGGAATCACTATGTATGACATCTCTAGAACAATAGGGGAGAAACAATTTCAGTTCCATGGAATTCTTGCATGGACAATTCATGACGCTCCCGGGTTAACACATTTTTGTGGTATGTAACTTTATGTTGCAGTTCGACATTAAAATTATATGTTTTTAAGGTAAAAAACATGCATTTTTTGTTTGAATTAATAATCTTTTGATGATATAACATTGATACATATATCTCGCAGGTCTTCAAACAAAGGGAAAATTTGCATGTCCAGTATGTGGTCCTAGGATAAAATCTCGTCGTTCAAAAAGTTTAGCAAAGGAGGTGTTCGATGAGTACAGGAACTTCCTCCCTAAGAACCATAGGTATCGAACTATCGAAAAAACAAAATTCAATGGTAAAGAAGAGAATGCAAAGAAACCACGAAGAATGACACCTCACCTATGGAAGTTGGAATATAACAGAAATCGTTGAGGTCTGCAAATTGTATATGCAACATACAATATCATATTCACGTAATATTATGATTTTTATATTTTCACTGAATTTTCTCTACCATGGGTGTCATGAATTATTGTTAATGTGTTTTTGTTTAGGTTTAGTGACTGTATTTAAGGCATGAATGGGCTTCCATGAGGAATGAAGAGTTATCCCATACAATTCAGTAGGTTGCCTTACTAAGAGCACCTACAAATAGCTCATTTGTTTGATACAATGCATATAGGGAAGAATGTAACATAAATGGTATGGTGGACATTAGATGGAAGGTTAGACAAAGATAAAATTGGAAAAAATTGTAGTGACATTGCAGAAGCCAATCACGCATTGCAAAGTGTAATTATTTCCAATGTCGGAAATGGGAACCGGAATATTAGTCTTCCATGGTTATTGACGGAGCAACAAAGCAATGCTATAAAAGATAGGGTTTGCATCGAACATACAAAATATCTTAACCAAAAAAGGTGATTTTGGTGGTGTTAAAACTCATGACTGGCATACATTCATTAAGGTAATTATTTACGTATATAATATCCATTAAGTAAATCTTTTTAGTAATAGTTCTCTCCTATTTGGAAACATTAGATAATGATTTGCTTTTTGCTACAGTATGTTTTGCCTCTGGCTCTCCCAGATAGCTTTGACAAAAACATAAAACAAGTTATATATGATCTTGGTAAATACACGAGGTAAGTAACAATTTTATATGCATGAAAAATGTTCATTCTTTTGGTTGCATTGCTTATTGGCATATTGTGTTTTATAGCTTGGAAATTTATTATATATTATATGCCTCATTAATCCGGTTGATCAATATTCATGTTATTTTCTTGCATATTTTGTAGGTGGCTTTAATCTAAAGAAATCCATAAAGAAGATATTAGGTATTGGAATAGAGAAATTCCTCGTCTAATGTGTGAAATGTAGAAGTATTTACCTCCAACATTTTTCAATGCATAAGAACACTATCTCATACACCAAGTTGCGGAGATTGAATTGTGTGGACCTGTAAACTCAAGGTCAATGTGGATGGTGGAAAGGCATTTGAAGGCATTGAAGGCTTTTGTTAGACAAAGAGAACGCCCTGAGGGTTCTATGGTGCAGGGCTATATGCTATATCAATCCATGGTGCACATTAGTCAGTATCTTCCAAATTTATCAAAAAATATCAATCTACCTCGCATTTGGCATGTTGACTCCATCAACAAATTTGAAGGGGAGGTCCTGTTGGGGAAAGGTAGAAAGAGGAAAGTGAAAGGTAATTGAATGGTGTACATTTTATTTATTATACAATTAAGTTTTCAATTTATGTAATTTTTATTATTCAAGCAGTATTTTAATTAAAGGTAAACTTAATTGCCTTTAATGATAGCTAACTTACATTAATTCTTAATTGTTATTTTTTCATATAGTTGGCCACGTGTGGGATGCAATACATTTATACATTGCAAACAATCATGATTGGATGGAGGAATGGATTGAACGATGTAGAGAATACTATGGGACCTTGTCATGGGAAGGGGTTAGTAAAATGATTAAAACAGTACATCGTCATCGAGAAGAATATCCCGATCTTACACAATGTGAAATTGATTTAGCATGCTGTTTAAAAGATAAAAAGGCAAGTATATTTACCCTACTCATTTTTTCGTTGTTTTGCATTGTATCAAAATAGTTATCTCGTTTATGTCTTCTTATATATTTACTTACCAAGTCATGAATGATGTAGCTGATACATCGCAATGCTATGTGGTGCAATGGTCGTAAATTTCGCATCAAAAAGTTGGATGACAAGAGGAAAACATTTGATTGTGGGATAACAGTTTTTGAAGTCACTAATGTTTCCTCTAGAAGTGATAGGCATCCAGAAGTATCTGAAAATAGGTACTATGGTTGTTTGGAAGATATACTTGAGTGTGACTTTAATTCCTTTAAAGTAGTCCTGTTTGAGGTCAAATGGTACAGGCTACGAATGAATGAACGTGATCTCGAAATAACTGTTATTGAGCATGCCAATGGATTTACCATGGTTAATACAAGGTCACTCAAACCAGGTACAGAGCCTTATGTTCTTCCAATTCAATGTGAGCAGGTATTTTACTCAGAGGTTCCAGGTAAAACAGGTTGGTCATACGTTGTTAGATACGATCCAAGAGGAAGACTGGTCAAGTATAATGCAGTAGAGGAAGAAGGCAATGTTGAAGAAGAAGGTGATGCAGATCAGGAGCATTTGGTCATCGACGTAGATGTGTTAGATGGAGAATTCGATCAAGAAGTTGATCATCCAAATGATGTAGCAGACAATGAAATTGACATTGATGATGAATATCTAACCGAAAATGACATTGATCATGATCCTGATATGAGCGATCTTTTGAACGATAGCGATTCAGAACTAGATGATGATACAGATGTTGCATTAGATGAAGAAGAATCCGAATGACATTGTAGCAATGTTGGAATCTAGGAGGTATGTTTTTATTGCTATCTACATTTTCCTATATGTTTAGATGGATGCTTTTTTAGATAGATTTTTTTGGGTTATGGGGAATTGAGAGTGATGTGAGGGGGGGGAGGGGCCATAAGAGCTTCCACCTTCACATGGTTGGCCCTGTTTAGTAGAGAATATTAAATTATTCTTGAAACAGAGAGAAGCTTAGTAAGGAAATGCACATTTATCATGCTAACCCAAATGGCATGCTCAATCATGATGATCATCTTCATCATGATCATCATCGTTGTATGATATTTGATGCATCATCATCGTCATAGTCATCACCACCATCATCATCATCATTGTCATCATCATCGTCATCATCCTCATCCTCATCCTCATCATCATCTTCATCATCATCCTCATCATCATCCTCATCATTATCATCTGATACCCGATGCCTCTTGTCGTCGGTGGTATGGAAAGGTCGTCAGATTCATCATCATGATCATCATCGTTGTTGTCCTCATCACCCTTTGTCTCCAAATGCCCAATATTGTCTAAGTGTTTCATAGGAATCCACATCTTATCAAGGGGCACCTTACAACTATAATCCATTTTCTTCATCCAATGTTAACTTGGTTCAACTTCCTCCTTCTCAATTTACTCAGAATTTGGCTCAACAAACCCAAAAAATTAACCAACAATCTAATGGAAGAATAATAAGAATATGAACTAAAGGTTAGATGGTAATGAAACTAATGTTGGGGTTAATGATAGTGCCATTTGGGTCAAATGCGACCTACATAGGGGTGTAAGTTTCTATTCAAATCAAAGCGGTGTTTTATTGCACAAAATAAGACATTTAAATGTGCACATGTTTCCTCTATGAAACATATAAAATCTTTCCTCTATGTGTAAAGAAACTCCATGGTTTTCCCCTCTACAAGATATAAATGCAAAATAACAACCTCATCTCCATTCAATAAAAACATTTTTTCATAATTTGATGAACAACATTTTAAGCTTTTTAATTGAAAATGGAATTGCATCAATTAAAGACTAAACTGGTTCTTGCGCTACAGGTCATATCTCCAATGGTTAGTCATAACCCATCAATCCATTAGTAGAACTATACTATATCATGATTTGCAATATAACATAAATGCCAATATTATGTAATTACCTACCAATTATCCCCCTAAACAGTTTTCCACATAAATTTACCTACCAATATGAGTTAATTCCCATAGTACTTGCTATAGTATTAAAAAAAGGGTAAAGGATTATTTGAGTTCATTCCCATTCTCCAATGTGCACTAAGACCTTATGATATTACACAAAACTTGATAGCAGATAAAAAGGGAAAGTCAAATCCTATCCATGAATTAAAGAAATCGTGAGGGTGTTTGTTGACATTGTGGGAGATAGCTAGAGCCGCATTGTAAGAGATAGCTCAGAGCAAGTCATAGCCACCAATACCACTATGAGAAGTAGATCCATCGTCATGTGAAGCCACCATTCATTGTGACCCTCTGAGCAGTAGATTGCGAGGAGTAGACCCACATTCTCTTTCGGCTGAGGACCGCGAGGAGTAGAACCACATCCACTTTCGGATTTGGTATACAGAGAGAATAGTGCCGCGACGAGTAGACTTGGAGGTATTTCCAGAGCACCCACATTCTCTGGTATACCAAAAGCATAGTGCCACGAGGAGCAAAGACGTTGCGAGGAGCATAGGGATTTGACAGAGTTGGTCGCGAAGAGAACACTGCGAGGAGCAAAGACCATAAGGGATTTATAGAGAAGATTGTGTGGATACTAACAGATACATAAAAGGGACACGATGTCTTCGGTAAGCCATACCCTCGTCCTCTATTTGGAATTCTTTTCAATAAAAACATGATTTGGTTTTCTTCTATGAATTGGAAACCTAGGTTTGAATTCATCTTGGTTTTCTTCTGTGAATTGGAAACCTAGGTTATTATGCTTAGTGGCGTGAAGGGAAGGAAGATAATACTTCCCCATTAACCTCATCCTAGTAGAGAAATGTTGGATCATCTAGCTCCCAAGTTTTCCCATTCATTGTGCTAAATCAAGGTAACTAGGTCATATCCATAATCACTATAGTAGATAGGAAATAGCAATTCAACCACCAAATCATTGCTATAATGGATAGGTACATATTATTTATGCATCCTTATGTCATAGGCCAACTATTTGGCCACCTCATGGATGTCCTTTTACATCTCTACATCATGTCAAGAGATTTTCATGAGTTGAACTTTTGGTTGAAGTCCCATATAAATCTAGTATGCACCTCTTCCTTGGTAAATACATCCTCTGGTCCATATGGCCATCTGAGTCCATCTGGAAAATGGCCTTGATACCAACAATTTGTTTGTCACAATTTTTTTTCCGCTTCATATGTATTTTTGGGGATAGTCATACAAAAGATGGTAACCCAACTTAGTATACAAATGTTCATATGTATTTTTGGGGATTGTCATGCAGAAAGATGGTAACCCAACTTAGTACACAAATGTTCTTTCCAAGGAGCTAAAGAAGACCCAAAATGAGCATAGAGTGATTAATTTTATTTTTATTTTTTATTTTTTATTTTCTATCTTGATAAGGGTCCTCTCTTTTTTTTTATATCTCGAGTTCATCTAGTGTAGCATTCCCTCTCAACCCTATTCATGCTAGGGTTAGGGATCTTGCATTTTATGTTATTTTTTTCTAAGGTTTTGTTGGCAACATTATAAATGTAGTTTCAATGTCTTTTTATGGGGAATATGTGAATGAGCATAGCTGCAACATCTTTTCTTAGAGATGAGATACCATCTTTCTAGCCATAGTGTGTTGCTATGGATATTTAGTGTTATTCACCATTTCATTAATATAAATTGACTTTCAAAGACTAAATCAGATCTATATAACTATATTGTTGTTTGAGGGCACACAATACACCCAGACTGTCCTAAACAACATGCAACTGAGAATTCAAGAATCTTACCACTGCTGCCTATTCCCAGAAATGAAATTTAACATTCAAATTTGGCCCAGAACTCACGAAAGCTAATTTTCAAGTGAAACAATGACACTAGAAAATTCAATAGATGTATAGTGCAAAACACTTCATCTAGTGCTAGCATCACTACTATTTTCATGCATGGTACATCTCATCTAGTTAAATTTCATCCAATTGCAACACCCAAGGTGCTATACATACATGTCCAAAAAACACAAAAAAGTCAAATAACTGACATACCTCAACTTGGTGATTGTCCATCCCAAACTACCTTCCTTGTCAACTTGATATGGTCCATCTCAATGTTGCACTGAGCTTAGGTGACCAAGGCATTCCCAACCATATTTTTTAACTACAAAATCATTAGTTCATTCCAAGATAAAGGAAATGGCAACAACAAAAAATCCCTCATGGTTAGAGAAAGAACTACCCTTAGTTGTCTCCATACTACTCCACATTGTCCCTATAAGTACCTAACTTTGGGATCCCTAGTCAACATGTCCTACCTAAATTAATTGCATGAGGTTATTATGATTAGTGGAGTGAAGGGAAGGAAGATAATACTTCCCCACTAACCTCATCCTAGTAGAGAAATGTTGGATCATCTAGATCCCAAGTTTGTCCATTCGTTGCGCTAAATCAAGGTAACTAGGTCATATCCATAATCACTATAGTAGATAGGAAATAGCAATTCAACCACCAAATCATTGCTATAATGGATAGGTACATATGATTTATGCATCCTTATGTCATAGGAAAACTATTTGGCCACCTCATGGATGTCTTTGTACATCTCTACATCATGTCAAGAGATTTTCATGAGTTGAACTTTTGGTTGAAGTCCCATATGAATCTAGCATGCACCTCTCCCTTGGTAAATACATCCTCTGGTCCATATGGCCATCTGAGTCCATCTGGAAAATGGCCTTGATACCAACAATTTCTTTGTCACAATTTTTTTTCCGCTTCATATGTATTTTTGGGGATAGTCATGCAGAAAGATGGTAACCCAACTTAGTATACAAATGTTCTTTCCAACGAGGTAAAGAAGACCCAAGATGAGCATAGAGTGATTATTTTTATTTTTATTTTTTATCTTGATAAGGGTCCTCTCTTTTTTTATATATATCTTGAGTTCATCTAGTGTACCATTCCCTCTCAACCTTATTCATGCTAGGGTTAGGGATATTGCATTTTATGTTATTTTTTTCTAAGGTTTTGCTAGCAACCTTATAAATGTAGTTTCAATGTCTTTTTATGGGGAATATGCGAATGAGCATAGCTGCAACATCTTTTCTTAGAGATGAGATACCATATTTCTAGCCATAGTGTGTTGCTATGGATATTTAGTGTTATTCACCATTTCATTAATATAAATTGACTTTCAAAGACTAAATCAGATCTGTATAACTATATTGTTGTTTGAGGGCACACAATACACCCACACTGTCGTAAACAACATGCAATTGAGAATTCAAGAATCTTACCACTGCTGGCCTCCTTTGAGGACATGATGTTTCTCAAAAAATTCCTAGAGTGATAGATGAACGATATGACACATTATTTCACCGAGATCCTTTACAAACTCCCAAAAATGATGAAGGCACATTTGAGAAGAATTCACTTCGGAGGAATGGTAGCCTTTAAGGTAGAACTTAATTTTGATGTTTCTTTATTTTGAGGAATCAAACATAAACGGATTTTCTATCCCTCTTCATTGGGAGTTAGTTATTGTTATGTCGTCAAGTTTGAGCAGATTTTTTGATAGAATGGTAAGAGGAGTTTGGGGCTGGAGATTATTGGTAGCACAAGAAGGGGAAAAGATTCTCTAACTCTTAGAGCAAAGAACAAAGTAAATATAACCTCTAACTCTTATAACAAAGAGAAAAGTAAATATAACCAACTCAAGGAAACTTAAGGCCCAATTAAACTCTTCTCTTTTTCGGATACAAAACTTCTCCAGTATGTTGACCTGATTGCTAAAAGATAAATGATTTTAAATTACAAATATCCAAATCCTAAATGCAACCATAATTCTAACAATAAAATGTGGACCTATACTAATCACTTAGCTAGGGTTTAAGAATCACTTTGGCTCCCCTTCTTAATTGTTCATATGACCCACTTGACTTTTTGATTCCCCTTCTTGGTTGTTTTCTTCATTAGCTTGCCTCATCAATGCTTCTCTTTTCTCTTTTCTATAATTCTCAATAATTGTCCTCCAAGGTTCAAAAACTCCACTATGCACGCCATTCTGGGGTAAACTAATTTTGATAGATCTTGGTTCCAAAGGACCACTAAGCACATTTGATAGATATTGGTTCCAAAGGATCACTTATGAATCAAGACTAATTTTATTGCACTTGTATTTTTTTATTACTTGTTTCCTTTCATTAACAAATGTCAATGATTATCCTCGAGGGTTAGCACAAGCAGCCATGAACCAACAATCCACTCTTGCTATAATGTGTTTATGTTTTTCATGTGTTGACTAGCTACATAATCAACAATCCACTCCTGATACCTCATTGGCCCCATTCCAAAATTGTATGACCTAGTTATATCCATCTGAAAGATCTATATACATTACCAGGGAAAGAAAGTTGCATGATTGCATTCCAAGTATTGAAACCATGCTTGCTAGAAACCATGAGCCATGAATGATGTTTTCGGTATTGAAAATTCAATTACAACACGTTGTATCATTTCAATGATTGTAGGTACCACCAAATAGGTACTTGTCAGATCTATCTTCATTAAGTGAGGAAGATAGACTAGAAGAGGTTGAAAGCGAGATGTCTAATACAATATCTAACAGGTCAAGATCAACTAGAGGTGAAAAGGTAAGGAGAAAATTTCGTAGATGCATGGAACTTTTTGTTTCTGAAGGAGGATCATGTGGTTATGATAACGAGTGCATAGGTGATATTGAGTTGCCCCTGAGGTATATACATCTTGTCAAACGATGCCTACCCAAGGAGCTACCCCAAGTGGACACTGATTTCTTCCTCAATGGGAGGACTTATCACATTGCTCCATCCTCTATACATGGACTGGGGCTATTTTCCATGGATGGCATAAAGGTGTCATATGGCAGTGAAACTGAATTGATGGAGTATGTCGGTCCATGCTACCAATACAATGACTGGTTTTTTTTTGGTCCGATATACAAGAAGTATGCGGACATATGGAGTGGCAGCCAATTATTGTCAACTACTGGACAACAGTTTGCACAAAGGAGCAACTGTGTATATTGATGGAAGGCCAAAAGCTTCAGGGAATATCGCAGGGTTTATAAATAGCACACAACCAGGGTCAACACATAAGCTACCCAATTGCTTATTTGAGGGGCGTGAAGGAAATCATGTATTCGTATGTGCAACAAAATCAATAGTTGCAGGTGAAGAGTTGTTGATCAATTACGGTTTGAATCGAACAGATGTGGGGGTTGCTATTATGGGGGTAAGTTTCTGATACAACATTTAACTCAACCTTTGATTGATGACTTGTTATTTTTCTCTTGCATCAAGTTTATTTATGTCATGCTTTTTATAATATACACATGGTTAATTATATGTAATGCTTTTTATAATATACATATGGTTAATTATATGTCATGCTTTTCATTAATCATGTTTAACAGAGATTGTTATATATGTAATTTTCATTTTTAATATGTCTTAATTCTTATATTGTGGCAGGGTGATCGTGGCCATATGCCACAAGCTGGCTGTGGAAAGTCACCAATGGTGACAGATGAGGTAAATGTTAGTTTAATAGTACCTAATAGCATCAATGTAATAGTAACCACAACTCATGATTATATTACATTTGTTAACATTTGACATTTTTTTTTATATTGAGCTCAAAATTTCAATATGATATCATTCTTATTGTATTGTGGCAGGTGGTCGGTACTATGTGCACACCCAGAGCTTCAGGACAGGTAAAGTTGACTCTCATAGTAACAATAAAGTTTTTTTATATTAAAAAAGTTTATTATACATGGTTCAATTTTTAGTTATCGATATTAATATGTCTTGCTTATTGTATTGTGGCAGGGTGACCGTGGGAAGGAACCAATGTCGTCACATCAGGTAAATGATAGCGTAATAGTACCTAAACATGATTACAGTACTTTTTTTTGTTATTATATGCATTATATATTTTTTATGTGATTTTTTGATTGATGTTCGTAGAGCACACCACGCCAAGGTGATGAAGTAGGGATACATTATTCAATCGGCCCAATGCTTACTGTGAAAATGGCTTTGAATAAGTGCAATGACGAACTTCTTGAACTGATATTAATCGATCCAATGACTGAAGAAATACAAGCACAAATTGATGAATTGGAGAAAAAGATAAAAAAAAAAAAATACGCGGTAAGTGGCATCTTTGAAAGTTTTTACGAACTACATATATTCATTTATGATATTTTAGTTCTCTTTTTTTTATATGTTCTAATCAATTGAAGTTGGATTCCTTAGAGTGATTTGGAGCCAAAAAAAGTGTGTGAATAACATACTGCAGAGGGAGGTATAGTTAGTAGCGATGCTTCAACACTTCGTAGATCTACCATACCAACGAGGCTGTTTTCCACTCCTACAGAAGAGCGCACTTTAGATGCCACGCCCTCAACGGATGTTGGAGGTGAAGATGGCCCTTCAAACACCGCTACTCCACATGATGATAGAGAGGATCGTAGCACCGATTGTGATAGTTGCTATCCTGGCTCAATGCGTATGGTTAGCAAGGGATCATTGCTCGTTCGCTTCTTGGTGGATGGCGAATGTATTCCAATCAAGATACCGAAGATTGCAAGTATTATTTAATTTATTATGTGTTTTTTATCCATGTAATTCTAAGCCAAATTACTCAACCTAATTTTAATTAATGATCATATGTTTTTTGCAAGAAATAATGTCTTTTATAAGAACCTGCATGAAAAGGCCTTTGAGATTTTTGGACCCACCATTCATACACAGTGGAATGCCCAAAATGACAAATTGAAATATGATTTGCTGAACCACATGGTCAGCTTGTTTGGTGAAACCTTCAACAAAAAAGGTGTCACCGTAGCAACTGGCTTAAATTTGAAATATGTCAAGGCAGATTATAGGGACAATCTACAAACTAACCACAAGTATGAGTGTCATCCGATGGTTCCAGAAAAGGAGTGGAAGGCGCTCATGGAGGATGCAAAGGAGCAGGCAGCGAGAAAACAAGGAAAGACTAAGCCAATCGGTTCAAGAAGGTATGGCACATATCATATTTTTTTAAAACTTCCAAATATATTTAAGTTGCAATATCTAACGTATTTGCAACCTTTCATAGGCTCCCCGACACATCTAAAGAAACAAAGGCAAGAATGGAAAAACATGGGCAGCACAAATTGGGCCAGGGTGGATATCAAAAGCTAAGGGCACGAATTGTAAGAATCATTTGATCATTATCTGTAGCCAACAATTAATTGAACAATTAATTGATTTTTCTAACAAGAACTTTACTTGGTGTTATGCATTGCAGGGAAATGATTTCTTAAGCCACTGAGGAAGACTTGAAGCTCGGCTTCAAGTACGGTTATCACCATGTGCTGGAACGTCAAAAAAGCATGGGGCAAAGCCCAATTTCCCCATCGATTGACTCTGAGGTAAATAAAATCAATAAGGACATCATTAAAATGAACTTGCGTAATCTATCCATGAATGATTACATCGAAAAATGAGTGTCTTTTTTTGTTTTCAGTGTGAGACCAACAAAAGCAGCGAGGCTAGCGATACCAAACCGCTACCACAATATGGTGGTGAGCTGCCTAGCCATTTAGGTATGTATGCTATAAAACAGATGTATTCAATATGATGCCATTTACTAATTAAAATTTTTCTATGAATGGAAGAGCATGTACCTTCTCATGATCAGTTAGGAGAGGAAAAAATGGCAAAGGCAACGAACACTCCAATTGACTCGGCTAGTTAGCCAGCAGGTAAAGATAATTGTAATGAAATTGAAAATAATGAAAAATGTATATCAATAATAACTACGCACTTATATCTATATAACTGTAATGGTTTTTGCAGATGATGCCCCTGTCCATCCACCTCCACCCCCTACTAATCAACATACCGAAAGTATGGTGCGGGAGTGCTTATCCACACAATCAATGGAAAAAGAGGGCACAACAACTACAACGAGTTAAGACCCAGAATATGAAGCCACCCTCTTACAATTTATGAGAGAAAAAAACAAAACAAAAAAAATGTAGTTGTAAACTTTTAAGATTTTTATTTAACTGAGTGAAGCCATGAACTCTTTTTAGTTTTGTCACAAGTTTTTTGATCTAGTCAAGGACACTCAGTTTTCGATCAGTTTTGTACCTTCTGAAGAGCGAATTCGTGTATATAGAGAATGAGACCTCTCCAAATTCAGCACTGGTTTTGTTATAAGGCCAATAGATTTGGCTATTTGAATTTTAATAAATATGGCCCTAAATTTCCTCCTGGTTCTCTGCAGTTTGCTTTCTACTGTTTGTGTCCGCTGTGTGCTTTATTTGCGAGCCATTACTTTGCATTGAAAATTACCACTCGACATACAAAAGAGAAAATAAAATAAGGTCTAGCTTTCCAACACATAGAACAAGAGACACAAAACATCAAGATCCATAAATCATGTCACTAATGAAATGAGCCCTATATTAGTGGGGTGTCGTGATGATCATTGGGTGTGGGTGATGGTATGCTTCTTCCAAATGTTCATTGAGAGAAGGTACTTAGACTTCTTAGTGTGGCCTGTAGCATAGACTATGTTCAGGAAACCAAACTTGATGAGAAACTAAAGCATTGATAATTTGTTTTTTTCGTATCAGAATATTGATTGCTAATAATTGGCAGCAATTGTTGTCTAGGATCTATTGATTGACGTCATTTTTTGTCAACCTTCAATTTGACATAGGAAAAACAGTAGTCCTCAGTCTTTATAAGTATACGAACTTCCCAAAGCCTGGAAATTGTTTGAATGCTTTGTTATGGCAGGAAATTGTTTGAATGCTTTGCATTTGCTTGAAGTCCAATATATATTTCCTTGTAGTATCACTCATTTTTAATTGAGTTTCTTTCGGTAAACCTTTTGCAATATCCATTTTTTGCATATGCTTGCAAAGGCTGTGAATGATGTGTTCTTTAGTTTTTTCCAGAATCAGATTTCATGATGAAAAAAATGAAGCACAAGGAAGGATGCTATGTCACATGGTTTGTGTGTTTTCTGAATTTGACGACCATGGAAGACAGAAATTTGGTAAGAGTAGAACCATGATAAATTTCCTTGCAAGTTTGTCCATGTAGATATTTCAAGTTTGACCAAATACAGTTTTCCTACAGGGATATACATACTGAAATTGTAAATAGAAACAACGAACACAATATAATAACAAAATACATTGTTTTGTCTCCTTAAATCGGAAAAGGAAAACAAAAACTAGGTTTTCATCACGCATACCATTCTTCAGACGTCTGCTACAATCAATATTATGCATATAGTGAATATTGTTCGCAACCGAACTTTAATAGATTATTCTCTATTTGTTACAAAATATTGTTACTTTTTTTGTGTGTGGGTGTGTTTAGTTTAGGTGCTTCTTAATGTTTTGCATCCCCATTCGATGTTGAATTTCTTCTATTTTTTAGAAATTAAACTATAAGAAATGGTTGGTATTGAATTAATATGTACTGAAATAGAATTGAATTGCTTCAACTAACTTTTTCCATTGTCTATGACAACATGCACATGTGGAGGATATGGAATATCTTCCTGGATTTGTTCATATACTGGATGTTGCTCCATGATTAGGGCATAGTTTCTAATGATTAGGTAGTTGCTACAGGAATCCAAAACAAGCTAGAAAATCCTCCTCCTGATGTCGATATCACTTCCCGATACTCCTAGGGCTGAGAATAGGTGCACCCTATCTCTAAGGATGAAACAAACCTGTAGGTTAGGGTGGCTCCTCTGAAATTTTTCATGAGACAAGGAATATTTCAGATTGAGGAAGAGTGTGTCCCTAAAGTTATGAGACTCTTATGAGGAATAACCAAATGCAAGTGAGTAGTAAACTTCTTAGCATATCTGAGGTGGCTTACAAACTATGCCATGGACTATTTCTGACAACACAGGCATTCCATAGCATAGTTTGTAAGGGGAACAAACATAATGATGGTGTAAGGGGAACAATAACAGAGTGGTCACACAAATATATAGATTCATTCTAATCTAAATAGCCAAACTAGCAATGGAAAGCTCATGCAGCTTTAGTTTAGTGAGAAAGATCAGTTTTAGTAATGTGTTTGCAAAAAGAATAAGTTAGCCTCTGCCATATAATTTTCAATCTGGTACTCTAATTGCATAAGTTCTTGAAGCCCTTAGAGCAAATTTTTATCATTGTTTTCTTCAGTGGAACTGAGTAGCTTCTGATGACTCAATTTTGAAAGAAATCCTTCTGATTTTAAGTTAGGCGACCATAATTTGTCTTAAAGGGCATGTGTGGCAATTGGCACGTTTCCGGGTGAGTTTGGCAAGTTTTGACCAATTGGTGAGTCTTGGGTGAGTATCCGTCCTTGGAAGGAGTTGTCAAAAGTTGTGAAGACTGGTGAGTCTTACATGAGTCTCACAACTATGCTGTGAATGATATTCACCTCCTAACAAATATTGTTCTCTCTTGTGCAAAATTTTTCCCATAATAGAAGTGGGCAAAGTTTTCATATAAGCTAGGTTTGTTAGGAAGACAACATGAACTTACCTTCCAAAAGCAACATTCTGCTTCTCCTCATCCTTCTCCTTTATGAGGCTGCATTCCTCAAACATTTTTTTTGGGTATTAAAATGTGTTTAATTATCTAGACCCAAACTTGACTTCCAATATACAATATTGCCTTTGCCAATGTACAATATTGCTTTTGATAACTCAAATCCTCCTCTTATTATGTTTTTCCCAAGAAAAATCTTGTAGGAGTCCCCCCACTTTAGTATAGTTTTTTTAAGGAAAACCTTGTAGAATTCCCCCCTCTTAAGTGTAGTTTTTTTTCCAAGGTAAACCTTGTAGGATTCCCCCCTCTTAAGTGTACTTTTTTTCCAAGGTAAACCTTGTAGGATTCCCCCCCTTCTTCCATCGAATATTTGGATGAAGGGCAGATCAAGTGTCGATCATGATAGTAGTTGGAAACCTAATGAGACTTAACAAGACTCAAACCTTAGTTGGACTAGAACCAAAGACCTTACGATGAACTCTGTCTTGAAACAATATGTTCTAACTGGTTGAGCTAATCCATTGGGCTCTCCCCATACTGCATATTACAAAGGTAGAAAAGATAATTTTATTAATGTCCAACAAATGACCACAAAAGTAGGTCACTGGGACTAAAAGGTACATCTTGAGTAAATACAATGTTGGAATGCAAAAGCAAGTTTTATATGAATATTGAAAACAGAAAGATAAAGAAGTATGTCTAGCCAAGAGTGAAATATTTAGACAAAAGAAGATACAAAAGAAGGGTATAAGTACAACCAAGCCTCAAAGCTAAACAAATGAGAGGATGTCGAGGTTTGTTAGCACTGGAATTGCCTATTGAGGATGAGTGAGGGGGTCGCAATACATGGTCCTCATTAGAATTATCGATAGTTGTAGAGGGGGGCAATGTCCCTTGGGGTAGTGGTTGTGAAAGAGAGGGCCTAACTGTCTGATCTTAGGAGGAGCACAAGAATGAGGTAAATCAACTCTCCTAACATCCAAGGTTGTGGGAATGAACTTGTTGATAGAAGGTTGGATGCTTGAGCAAACTTGAGGAGTGGATGCTGCTCCATGATTAGGGCATAGTTACTAATGATAGAGGCAGCTGCTACAGGAATCCAAAACAAGCTAGAAAATCCTCATCCTGATGTCGATATCACTTCCCGGATCTCCTAGGGATGAGAATAGGTGCACCCTATCTCCAATGATGAAACAAACCTGTAGGTTAGGGTGTCTCCTCTAAAATTTTGAGTAATTTCCATAATTTTACAGAATTTAACTGGGGTTTGCAATTATATAAAAGGGCTTGACTAGTGAAGCTACAGCACATGTTGATTAATTTAATAAAATTCTCTTCTTAAATTAATTGGTAATGAGTACAAAATCATTGCCACACTTACTACTTCTGTAAGTGGTGACTACAATCTTTCCAAAATACCCAGGAAACTTGTAATTTTTCTGCTTCACTGACAGTTAACCTTTCCACTTGGGCTGATGCATAAAATCAGAGTTTTAAATTGTTACAAAGCTTTTGTTTCAAGAAAATGATACCAGCCCCATGATTCAAATGTGGAATGAGGAACTCAGGGGCATGTGGGTGTCAAATTTTGTAGATGGTGCATAATGATGAGTAATATTGTTGGAGGGTATTCAACTATGTAGTCTCAAGTTTTTTTTCTTTTTCTTTTATTTTATTTTGTTCTGGGAAATACTTCAAATAGAATCCCTTTTGCTAAGATGTTGCACTATGAGGAGTGTATCTATGCTACCTAAAACACCCAGGACTGAAGACATCCACCCCGCTGAACAAAGAGAGTTAGGGTTTTGGTAATGGTGCAAGGTGTCAGATCTGTTGCTTGTTCCCTGCATTAACTTTTGTCTTTTTGACTTATTATTTACCTAGATGGCCTTGAGAGGCCGTGACCCATGTTTTACAACAACAAGGAAGTCCTTAATGGTTGGCCTAATGCTAGAAACTGCTATTGTCATTGTGGAAATCACTAGGACAGAGGAAGGGATTTGCAGTGGCTCTACTAAAGGCACCTCAGAAGTTTGTATAAATTCTTGTTGATTAGTATGGTATTCTTTGTTGAGGATGTCGAGGTTTGTTAGCACTGGAATTTTCTATTGAGGATGAGTGAGGGGGTCACAATACATGGTCCTCATTAGAATTGTCGATAGTTGTAGAGGGGGGCAATGTCCCTTGGGGTAGTGGTTGTGAAAGAGAGGACCTAACTATCTGATCTTAAGGGGAGCACAAGAATGAGGTAAATCAACTCTCCTAACATCCAAGGCTGTGGGAATGAACTTCTTGATAGAAGGCTGGTTGCTTGAGCAAACTTGAGGAGTGGATGTTGCTCCATGATTAGGGCATAGTTACTAATGATAGAGGCAGTTGCTACACCAAGAGACACAATGTATAACTTATTTTATTCTAAAGGAGTTGGATCTTGACCTTAGATCAAGTAACCAACCTCCTAGGGATCATCACAATGTAACTTCTCATGTAACAACCCTATAAAAAGCCCTAGATCTCATCTAGAAGGAAAATCAACCTTCCTAGGCTATATAAAGGAAGTCAATTTTTCCTCTAGGGTCGAAATTTTGGCAATGCAATAAAGAACTCTTGCTCTTGCTCTTACTATGGGTACTTGGGCTCTTCTTGTTGAAGTTTTATGGATCAATATTGATGTGATGGTGGATCTTATCTTCACTAATTTTAGGTAATCTTGCATTGGGGCTACTTAGGTCTAGTAAGGTATTGCAAAATTGTTGCAACCTTCTCCTTTATGTTTGAGGTTTAAATTTGTTTCAATTGATTGCTGCAACCTCCTTTGTTCAATTTTAAGCTTCATTCACTAGGGTTTTAACCAATGATTTGTCGTGCATGTGTATTAGATGGACTTTTTACTTCTTGATAATCACAGGTTTTCTAAGAGTTACTTGGAGTAGAGTATTTGCTTGGTTACTTCAACTAGAAAAGGAGAGGGACTATGTTATCCTCCACTCTCCCTTGAATATTACATCCATTACTCATCTCATTCTTGACCCCATTGGCCCAACTTGTTGTTTCCCTCAAGGCACTAGTCTAGGGTTTGATAGTGTTATTTTTATTGTGTTTCCAAATTCTTCCATTTATCAAATTTTCTTACCTCAACTTTGTTTTGTAGGTACTTGAAAGAAATCAAAAGAAGAGATCTCTAAGGGAATTGATATCCCTTCCTTTCCATTTCAAGTGATTGATCCTAAACCCTAAGGAGTTTAATTAAAACACCATAATCAATACATTATAAAACCAACACTTTGTGATTTATCTATGGTGTAAGTATATCTCTTGCTAATTCATTAAATCCAAGTACCATTTCACAGGATGATTATACATGAATATATACCGATTTCTATTTACTTATATTGTTGGTTTTAGATCTGAGTTACATGGTCATGTTAGTGCTGAATCATCATTCAAAAATAATACTGACCTTGTGTGTTAGATCTAGCTTTTGAGGTTAATTCTTTTACATGCTTACTATGGTTGGTAAAACACCTAATACTCAGCACTAAATCAACTTCAATCTGCACTAAATCTCTAAGTTATGCTTACATATTTATGTGTTAAGAGCTAGGTCTTGTTTCTCTCTTAATCTATGGCTATGTGTATTGATTTGTATTGATCGTTAATCATCTTTGTTGTTGGGGCTGCTAATATACTCTGCTACAAGGAATTTTCGCCATAAACATATACACTGTTATATTGCTGCAAATACCACACTCTGTTGGTCATCTTCATCACTATTTTGTCCCCTCATACTGCTCATACATTCATTGATGTTCTATTGAGATCAAATCGGTAATGAGGGTAGTTCGTTTTGTGGACTAAGTGATCAATGTTATCATTGTTCTATTGGTTGTCATAAGACCTCCTTTACACAACCCTAAATCACTATCTTATTGGCATAATATATGACAGTTCATCAATCAACTTCACATTACAATCGTTGAACAATTTGCAGGATCAAATAAGTATTTAGCACACTTGTTTGTGGATTAATTGATCATTGTATTCATTATCTTGTTGGTTGTCCTATACCACTTGATGTTACATAATCCTACAGACCCTAAATTACATAACTAAGACCAAATTACTTTTGTTACTAGGACTGTTATATACTTCAAATGTGATACATAGTAAGAGGGTTTGAGTAGGATCTTATTGCTAGTCACTGTTATCATCATTTAATTCCATAAACATTGTAATTTGTTGATCATACATTGGTTATCATAATCATAAACTGGTGGGATCATTGCTCACTTTTGTTCATTGTTATAGATCTTTTAGATTACTAGCCTGATGGTACATTTGTGACATTAAAACTAGTAAAACATCCAAAGTGTCTTTAAGGTAATTTATGGTGATATTAACTACAAACTAAATCACTTTTATTCAATCTTCAAAGTTGGATCATTTTCTAGCACTTGGATTTCATTGCTTGTAGCCTAATAATTCAGTTAATTAGCACTTATAGGGGCTCAAATTAATTGATCAATTCACATTTGTGGGATGGATTTTACTGTCATATGAATTACTCAGGAATAAGGGATTTGATTTGCAATTTTGCAGTATTTGACTATCTAGGTATGGCTCTTTACCTTGACGAATTGATATAGACCTAATGCTATTGTGAAGTTTCCTCATAAGTATTGATTGGATGCCTTGAAATGTTATTGATAATAAAAATCAAAGCTAAATGCTATAAGCTACAAGTAACACTAGATGGGAAGATTTGATGGGTAATATTTCTTTTACTATACGTGAATGCAGTAAGGATTTATGATGGCAAATGTGTTGATTATGTTAAGAGCCATACAAGTGTGATACCTCTAATCACTAAAGTTTGAGTTATGTCATTAAATATATCCATGCTATGAATGACTTTCGTCTTAAGCATAAGCAATATCTCTTGGTACTAAGACATAGTGTCATTATGATAATAGGATTTGCTACAAGTATTGGCATCTTATAGTTCATTGGATTGATCTTATACAATTACTTATCATGTGATTTAATAAAGATCTAATGCTTCGCTCATTTCATTGTTGATCTATTGAGAAATTATTATAAGTGATTGTTTTTTTAGAAACACTTAAAAAAGTGGCTTCCAAAAGTATTACCAAGCATTAATTTGAGTTAACTAGTATGGGGTATCCACGTTTTGCTTGCATCTATGATGTGCTATCTTGAAGCTGTCATTGATGGTATCCAAGTTTTATACCAGTCAACCACCATTTTCATTTGACTATTATTTTTTTTAAATAGAGATGCTATATCTGTGTCCGGATATACTCAGTTGATTATTCAAGCGAATAATCCTCCAATGGAAAATAACTCCATTTGATATAATAATAATAGATAATTGATAATGGATGATTAATAATTACAATGAGGCTCGCTTTTATAGGCTTGAGCGTGTAAAGTGAAGGGTTACACCCTTTCACTTAATAATTAATAACTTTAATTAACATACATATAATATTCATAGCATTGCCACTCTCTTAGAAAGGCTTTGTCCTCAAAGCCTTATAATTTTGTCGCATTGTTCTTTGCGTGTCGTGGCCGCCGAAACATGTCGATACGAACTGCTAAGTGTAGAGCATAACTTCCGATACGTCGACGGATCAATCCATCCCAAATTGATTTGTTGTGGACTGATGGGATTCCCTACTGATGTGTCGTCAGGAGATTTGATCACATTATTACCATTATCTTTCGACATTTCCCACTTTTTCAAATATCGGTTTTTATGGTTGGGGTGTCGATAAGGAACTTTCACGATGTCATTTTCATTTACGAATGTCGCCTTTAGAGCATTGATCTGAGTTGAAAGTTGAATTTTCGTCTCTTGAGGATTTAAGTTTTTGTTCTGTATCTTTTCCAACTTGTTTTCTAACTGTCTATTATCATCTTGAAACTTCTTAATCAATTCGACTTGCGATTTTCTGTCATCTTCAAATGTCTTAAGTTGTTCCTTAAGATCTTCATTATGACTTCTGATACAACTATTTTCTTCCTATTTGTCTAGAAGTTTCCCTTCAATGTCGTTTATAGATTGTTCTATCTTCTGACTATTTTTCAACTTCTTAATTTTTGTGACTAGTATCTTGTTATGATTTCTTAGTCTAAAAATTTCTTCAATGTTGTTAGATAATGCTTTATTATTCTTCGCGATCTCTGACTTATGTGTTTTTTTAGAGTCGTCATTTTGTTGTTGAAGAACTTTTATCTGTTGTCGACACTGGCCGACCTCTGATTCTTGACTTTCTAATTCATGTCGTAACTGCATTAGTTCTTCATCTTTGTCGCTAACAATTTTGTTCAAGCGTATTATTTCTGCTTCGTAATTATTTATTTCCTTCTTTATATCTTGATTTTTCAATCTCTGATTGAAATCACTTTCATCTTTTAATTCCTTGATTTGCGCACATAATTTTTCTATGTGATTTTTCTGGTTGGACAGTATTTGTTCATTGAAACGTTCTTGTATCTTATGTAGTTCAATCTTTATTTCTGATTGTCTATTAATGTCTCGTAATTCTGCATTGTCTTTTTGATAGCGTTTTAACTTGGCTTCTAATTTCTCTTGCAAATCGGCTTCCATGGTTTCTGTCTTCTTCGACGGTGGAATGATCTTTTTTTATTTCTTTGATGAGCCTTTCTTAAACTTGGTCATCCTTGTCGTTAACGTGTCTCGACTTCTTGATGAGCCTTCTTTTACTTTGACTTCTTCAACGATAAATGATTGTCCTTGTCTTGATTTCTTCGATGATAAGTGTTCTTCGACTTCTTTGATAATAAGGAGTCTTGCTTGGACTTTGTCTTTATTTTTCTTGACTTTGTCTTAATGTCTTCTTGATGATGACAACTGGTCCTTGGATTCCTTCAATGATAATTGATCTTTTCTTTTTTTTTTCCAAAATAATAATAATTATTTCTTTTTTTCTTTTTCTTTTTTTAATAATAATAATTAATTAATTAATATTATTGTTATTATTATTATTAATATTTGATAAACTATATATTTAATATATAGTTTTTTTTTTTCTTTCAAAAATTAAAAATATTTAAACAGTTATAATAATAGTATTATAATGTTAATATATATAGATATATATATATTTAAAGGATTAGGGTTTGATGGCAGGGCAGAGCGGGGATGGCGGTAGAGGACGAAGCAGAGGTTGCAGGTTGAAGTGGAGGGGATTGCAGGACGTGATCGAGAGGAGGGAGAGGGTGTCGTGGTGACGTGGAAGCCGCAACAAGTGGGGAGGGAAACAACGGGGGGGAAGGTGTGCTGGCGAAGGTGGCAGGGAGGTAGACGTAGGCAGGAGCGTGGGGCGTAGCAGAGGGGGAGGCTATGCGTGGAGGTGGTGGGTAGATAGAACGCTAGCGCAGGACGCAAGCGGATGTGGAAGAGAGAAGGGGTAGCAGGAGCGAAAATGACGCGGGGGTGATTGGGAGGTCGGGGGTGATGGGAGATGGAGGGAGGGAGAAGACGCGGGGGTGTGGAGTGGGTGGAGAAGTGTGGTGGAAGAGGGATGGCAGAGGGACGTCGGGAGAGGGTCAGCGCAGAGGGGTTAGCGTGGGGGATGCTGGGGCGTAAGCAGAGGTTGATGTGGGAGGGAGTGGCCAGAGAGGAGGGTCGAGGTGCTGGGGAGGTGCGTGGAGGAGTGTGGATGGAGCATAGGTGGGCGACAGAGGGAGGGAGTGCGGTATAAGAGGAGGATGGTTTGGCGTGAAGGGAGGAGTGGTGATGGAAGAGCCTGGAAGGTAGGTGCATGAGGGTGTATTGGGAGAAGGTGCATGTGTTTGGAGTGAGGACGAAGGGAGGCGGAAGGATGTGCGAGGATGTGGGAAGGTCGTGGCGGGGGAGGGAGGATTTGAAGGTGGGCGATGGGCGCCCCGTGTGCAGGAGGCATGTTCGAGAGGATGGAGAGCTGAAAGGAGGTGGGCGTGGGTGGAGAGGGAGCAGGGGGTGGTGGATGCAGGCGGAAGTGGAGCAGCGGAAAGATAGAGTGTGTGAAGGTGAGTGGAAGGAAATTTGTAGCAGAGAATTTCTTCAGAAAATCTGAGTATGGATGGCTAAAAGCCGGTGTCAGATCACAGATCCGAGTTCAAGGAATCCTTGAGTGTTTGGCGAAAAACCTGAAATCAGTAGAAGCCTGAGGAAAGGCTGGCTCTGATACCAATGCTATATCCGTGTCCGAATATACTCGGTTGATTATTCAAGCGAATAATCCTCCAATGGAAAATAACTCCATTTGATAAAATAATAATATATAATTGATAATGGATGATTAATAATTACAATGAGGCTCGCTTTTATAGGCTTGAGCGTGTAAAGTGAAGGGTTACACCCTTTCACTTAATAATTAATAACTTTAATTAACATACATATAATATTCATAGCAAGAGATGGTCGTCTCTATAGTGACATATGGCCTAGCAAATGGAGACGAATTTGCTATACTAGCGACGGAGATGTCATAGAGAATTTCATCACTAGTATAGCAAATTCGTCGCCATTTGCTAGGCCAACTATCGCTATAGCGACGCCACATTGTTAGGTTGTGTCGCTAGAGAGACCCTTTCTTAGCAACAAAACGAAACAAGCAAATATATTTGTGTGGCTATAGTGACACACATGCGTAATTCCATCGCTAGTTTAGAAAATTCGTCGCCATTTGCTAGGCCAACTATCGCTATAGCGACACCACATTGTTAGGTTGTGTCTCTAGAGAGACCCTTTCTTAGCAACAAAATGAAACAAGCAAATATATTTGCGTGGCTATAGCGACACACATGCGTCTCTATAGCGATGCCTCCTTAGCAAAAATAGGGAAAAAGCAGAAGTATGTGCATCTCTATAGCGACGTTTGTGTGTCTCTATAGCGACGGTTGTGTGTCGCTATAGCGACTCTTCCTTAGCAACAGCACGAAAAAAGCTCAAGTATGGGCGTCGCTATAGCCACCACAAAGTGTCGCTAGAGCGACAACTTCGAGTCTTCTGAAAGTACATCTGCAGCCAACACATGTCCATATCCCGTGGCTATAGCGACGGTTGTTTTGACGTGTCGCTATAGCCACAAAATTAGTCCGACAAAAAATGAGAATCTTGTTCGTTGCTATAGCCACAAAAATGTGTTGCAATAGCAATGAAGTTGCATGGAAAAAATGGTCAAATGTATTAGTGTGTTCCGGTGTGACCATCAATAGCATGCACTAGTGTGTACAGTAATCCAGACACACCGAAGAGTAGGGTTTTTTTTTAATTAACGGGTTTTGTAATAAAATTATTTTTTTATTTTTTTTATAATAACAAGTGATGCATTTGTTTATTTGACATGCACTAGGGTGTTTCAGATTAACTAGCGCATCGGTTACCGGGTTTAAAATTTTTGTTAGATTTTCCAATAAAAATATATTGATAGAGCGGTGTGTTATTGTCTATGTAATGCACCAAGGCGTTTATTGTCAAACGCATCGGTGCATGTAGTATCTATTAACGCACAATTCTAGGGGTATTAAAATAATATGAGTGTTTTAATTTTGTTGTTATTGATAGTTTTTTCTAGCATGGTGTGATAGAATTTTTGGTTGCCCGGATGCGTTATGTTTGGAAATGCACCGGTTCATTTTGTTAGAAAACGCATCGAAAAAAACATCCGCTAAAACCTCCACCCACTCGCCTCCTCTAGAAAACTCCGCTATAAACTGATTTTAAGGTTCTTTTTTAGGGGTTTCCGCTATAACCTCCGCTAGAGGGCCTTTTCCTTGTAGTGTACGCTCATTCGTCACAAGATGATTACAAAAGGAGGACAAAGGGCCTTTTTATCATAAGCATGAGGAAGAAAACCTAGCATCTAAAAACCTAAACCTATGACTAGACTGTGGCATCACCAAAAAACGTCGTTTAGGGCCTCAAAACGACCACAGAAGTTTTGGACATGAAATTTCGTAAAAGCTACCGAATTGGAAAGATTTCCTTGAGCTCGTAGAATAGGTGGGTGGCCACTAATATCTATCTAGAGTAGTCCTCCGACTCGAAAAACTACCAAACTGGAAAGTTATTTTGAGTCAGTGGAATAAGTGGGTGGCCACTGATACCCATCTAGATCATACCACTTTATCAAGCAACAAATTTATAAAATCTCGCATGTCATATGTCAAATTGAACCTTTTGGGCATTATGTGGTTCAAACTTATTTTCGAGGAACAAAGGTCTATTTTATGATTTTGTAGTTATATTCTTCTTATGATTTTGTAGTTATATTCTTCTTATGATTTTGTAATTATCTTCTTCCATATATGCCTGGCATTGATTTTTTATTTAAGATATAGAATGTTAATTTTAATGACTATTGTGAAAACTAAATCTTCAAATATCATAGTCATTTCCTGGTACCGGGCTCTTTATTGCTCCTCCTTAGTTTCATTGCTTCTATATATCATCATTGTCTCAACATATTTATTCCTAGATCTATTTGCTAACAAACTTGTCCATTTAGTTTGCTATTGCTAGGAAATGTTGTTTGACTGGTATATCTAGAAGTACATATGTACTAATACACAAAATCATCACATAGAAATCATTATCTTGCTATAGTGACCAAATGTTTATTAATTTCATATTTAAACTAGAGGCTTCAAGTTTTATTTTGAGGATCCCCACTGAGACCAAGGTTTGCTTAATTATGTGAGTATTGTTAGGTTTGTTGTAAATTTATTTTATTTACAAAATTTCGTGTGTGTATTTATTGTTAATCTCAAGGATACCCTAATCAGTTGGTGCACTAAGGATACATCACCTCTTCAAATTTGGATAACATCCTAGAAATGATGAGCAATGCCTTGTATACACTATAACGTCCTTGAAATGACTAATTAGCTCTTCAAAGTAGTTAGAAGGAAACCTATATTTATATGGTTATGTTGGCACTTATTTACTTGCCATCATGGTTTTTTGGCCCTTGTCTCTGTTGGGTTGAAGGTGCAATCAGTGTATATTGCACAATTATATCTAGCATCCCATGAGTTAAAACTATATGGCAAACAATGCCCCCTACTTTGTAGTCAAATGTCCTGTGATTTTTAGTGGTTGGTGAAGGTGAATATGAAGGATTAATAAGATCCTATATGATTGTATGATGATCATATGGACCGGATAGTATCAGATGGTATGTGAAAATGGTAGGTATGTTCCCTGCTTGAGTGACTAGATGGGGTGACCCTCAGCATGCCTTTGCTTTTTTTATCTCCATTTACCATGTCTCCCATTCCTTTCTTATATAGCATTGGGAAATGGGCTTTAAGCCTTTCTTCTCCATGTGGGATTGTTAATTTTCTTTATTTTCAAGTGAAAACCCACTTTTCAATAGTTTTTAGGCTTTTTTCTCCACTTAGAATGTTTTAAGCACAATTAATGCATTTTAATGCATTTCTCAAAGAGGATTCATCTTTGAATGAACTTGTGTCATGAATTCCTGGTGCGAGTACATGGTAAACATATGTTTCTCCTATCACATGATTAGGGGTGTCAATTTGATTGTTAACAAATGCCCCCTAATGTATGAGGTCCGAAGCAGAGCTAAGGGCCGAAATACATTACTGAAATTTATACTCGGTATACTGATACTCTTTATACTGATACTCTTTGTAATGATACTCTTTATCGTTCAAAGCAAGGATAAGGGAAGGAAAACTCATGGGCGCAGGATTGAGGATCACACCTTCAAAACATAGCGATTTCTCAAATATATAATATCTTCCTTAGGCGGGCATACCCATGATCAGTAGTAAACAAGCATGGCCACGAACAATACACAGTGGATCCATGTCAAAAACAAATTTTTTCTGAAATGTAAGCATGCACTTTGATGAGTGCGAGAACAAAGTCTTTATTGAACTTCTGACATGGCAGTCTAATCTTGCACAGCTCAGGAAGTGCATCGATGAGTGATACAACTGTTTTTCCCAAGGTCTTCAATACAAATCGACCATAGTACGAGTTTATATCATGTGAATAAATGATCTAATGTCGAGCATAATAAAACACCATCTGATTATCGGTCATTGATGTATACCATTAACAGATGCGAAGAGACCCACCGATAATGATGATGGACTCTAAGGTACTGAGTACAAACTAGCATGTGTGAATAGATGTTCTGAAGTCAAACACTTGTAGAATGAAATAATTAGGGGTCATTGATGTATACCCACTATCATTTGCGATTAAACCTGCCACTAATGACTGCAAGATCCAAGGTACTCTCGGGTTTCTAGATCCATGTCCTAGATGATGATTTGATGTTGATAGGAATAGATCCATCGAAAGGAGGGCATTGATGTATCCCACATCAACCGATACGAAACAAAGATCAATAGTATGATATAATTTGGTAGAACTGCAAGATCCAGCACTGTATACTGACATAAGGAAGGCCGACATGATTGGTCGGGAATATTTGAGGAATGGCCGACTCGGTTTGGACTTCCCTTGAACACATAACACGACGCAGAATGGACACTTGGCAACATAGGACTTTGAGTAACCGACCTTAATGAAATCTGCTAATGCCAGATGCATTAACAAAAGCTCCATTGGTGACGGGAAGGATAACCCATCGGTGGAGATCTGTTCAAAATATTGGTACAGTTTCCTAAGGCAAATGCAGAGGGTGTACTGACCTCAGATACAATATTATGTGCCGTGTTCAATGGCGACAAGGACTGACTGTTGTTGTTTTCTTCGAAGTTTATAATATGAAGTGATTCAAGTCTATCCCTTTTTGGATTTTTGTGTTTTCCAAATTTTTTTTTAACCTTTTTTCATTTATTAGCTTGAAAAAAGAATAAAGCATGCTATGGTACATTAGAGGAAACGAGTGTCTCAAGGGCATGCGCCTAAATGTCAAGGGCATGGGTCAGGCCAAGGAAAAGATCCAGATTGCAAACAAGGGCTGAGCTAGTTATGTACACTCTTACAGATGTTTCCTCCATGGGTATGGGTCAAATATACATAAGCAATGGTTTATAGGTATCTTGTAATAGAAAGTTACTATACAGGCAAATAAGCAACATAAGCAATAAGCAACAAAGCAGTTTGCATGTATGTTCAAGTGGATATTTTAACACAAGCTTATGTAAAATGACAAAAAATTGGGAGCCCATCAGGATATGGTCAGAAATGAATGAAAGAGAAATAGTGGTCTCAAACTCCAAGTCGTGATGGGACTAATAGGGCTCCCTGGCCTATGAGAATAATTCAACATGGGCACCAAAATGGAAATGGGGTGCTGACTAGGGTGTCCCATGTTTAGTAGGCTCTTCTGTCAGAATGGTCGAAAATACAGATATGAAGGGATTACCCACCAATTTCCAATAGGTTCATCCTATGGTAAGTTTGGGTTGAAAAAGGTTCAAATGCATCTTCACAGAGGGATGGCCTAAACCTATATGCAAGTTTCCAAATATACCAGATAAGATCGAGGAACATGCAGATCATGCTCCTATACTTGGGTAGATTTATATCAAGTATGCTCCCATTGGCCCCACAAAAGATGATCTTAGGTGGGTACAACCAAATGTTTACAACTTCAGGGATATATTCATTTGATGATAAAATGTAATCCAAGAAGTCATGTGAGTTGGGAGATCTCACAGCCCAAATGGGCCAAGTAACCAAATCATATTCCTCCATCAGGGGAAGATTTTGATCTGAATCTGCCGAAGTTATTTGAGTAGCTGGGTTTGAAACTTCTACGACAAATAGAGGTGATCGAAATGCTTGCCAACATGGAAATGACTTTACACAAGCTGAGGTCATTTCATCCACTATGGTTAGACAAATGTTCCTACCATGAGTCATTACTTTAATCTGAAAAGAAACTTCGAGAAGGATCCTACATATTGAATGGTTTATGTCTGATGTGATCAAAGTCTCATCGAATGGATCAATAGCACTAATGGTAGATAATAGTTCCTTTATTTGCACAGAATGACATTGCAATCCCTCCAAGGCCGACATGGCACATGGTACTTGAGCTAGGTCCTAAAGAACATTACCATTAAGAGCAGCTCGTGTGTTAGGATTATGCATTGTTCTCCGTAGAACACCTTTGGGGGGGTGTGATACTAAGTCTATGATTGGTTTCTCAATGTAGAGAGAACCACTTGGCTGTGATACCGATTGATACGATGTACTAGAAGAGACATCATAAGAATCAAGTATTTTTTGAATGTTCATATCAGGATCACACATGAAGACATTGGCATAAGGATCATTGCCCCCTTGCGGGGGGGTTGGCTAGTTGCCCCCTGGCGGGGGTATCGGTGTCAAAATAGTGGGTTGTTGTTTCCCACCGCATTGAAGCATAGTTGGTGCATCTTCGTTCCCAAATTTAGCATCTCGCTTACTCTTGTACTTATTCTTATTTCCTTTAAGGTCTATGTATGAGACTATGAGGATGTTAGAATTGTTGGAAGGATTGGCAGGTTCCTGCATTGCCTGGCCAGCTGTGGGTTGCAAATTCTGAATAGAAACTTGTCCCGGATGTGGGGTAATCTGTTAAAGATGGTTGACGAAATCCGCCATACCATTGACATGAGGTTCATGTGGCGGCTTAGCTAGATCAAATGCAGATCTTGCAGGTTGGTTCCAAAAAGATTGGTTATTTTCTAGAACCTGACCACTCCATGGAAAAATGGGGCTAATGGTTGGATTTCCCCCTTGCGGGGTTAGGCCTAAAAAGGATTGGTTGCTTTCTAGAACCTGACCACTCCAGTGATGTGGTCCTTGGGTGTGGTAAGAATTCCAAGGTGGGTTTCCCCTTTGCGAGGGATGAACCCAAGAAGTTTGGCTACTTCTTGAAACATGACCATTGGGTGGATTGCCTCCTTACGGAGGTGGGGTCCAAGAAGATTGGTTATTTCCTAGATCCCAACCATACCATGGCTATTGAACTTGGTATTGAAAATCATTCCAAGGTTGACTTCCTCCTTGTGGAGGTGGAATCCAAAAAGATTGGTTACTTCCTGATTGTTGCCCAGTCCATTGTGAACTAGGTTGCGTGTATGGATTGCCCCCTTGCGGAGGTATGTTCCATTGATATTGGTTACTTGGTGGAACACTACCATTTCATTGCGGGATATGATTAAAGGGTGGATTTCCCCCTTGAGGGGGTATGTTCCATTGAGATTGGTTACTTGGTGGAACATTACCACTCCATTGATTGTTTCCTTGATTTGGATAAGAATTCCAAGGTGGGTTTTCTCCTTGCAAAGGTGGGCCCCAGGAAGATTGGATACTTCCTAAAACCTCCCCACTCCATGGCGGAATGGGGTTGATAGGTGGATTGCCACTAGGCATTATGCTAGGATAAGTTGGAGGATAACCCCCCGGGGCATTTCCACTAATCTGAGGAGCATATCTCCAATTGGCATAAATGTTCCATGGTTCATTGCTTCTGCCAAGAATATTACCATTCCATGGTGAAGGGTTGCCCTCGGAAGTAGAATTTGGACAAGTGTTTTGTATACCATGAGGACTCTGATTTACTCCTTGTGTGTGTTGACCCTGATTAGCCGATCTATATGGAAAACCAATGTTTGAGAAATCCATGGGGTCCCTTGTTGATTTGTGCATGTCATTCAAACTTTCAGAAAGAGGATTGATATCACCCAGTGACTCACGGATAGTAAGTGCAACTAGTTCTGAAAGACTCATCAAAGGAGGAATTTCATGAGCATGTGTGTGATGTTTCAATGTTTCAATTTAAACTAGAGTAAGGTTATCAGCTATGTCTGTATTCAGTTCATGATGTGACGACGAATTCTCAGTGTTGATTTGATGTTGTTCTTCTCGAGTAACGTTAATGGAGTTGAAAATCAGTTATGTTTCCAAGTCATTAGAATGTGGTTTTTGTGTCTGTCTATGCAATGTAGTAGGGCCTTCAATTTCTGGTGACTCACCTCACTGCCACCGTGACTGGCAAATCGGGAGAGTAGCCACTTCTAAGAAGTTGATAAAAGGATGTGTTTAAAATGATAGTTTGAATCAAACAATCCTAAGGCAGTCTAGACTCAAAAAATGAAAAGTGTCCACATAGTAAAAATTTCCTAGAGATTTCAAGCAAGCAAACTTACTCTTCCAAAGAACCGAAGCTCAGTGAAAAGTTGGATTGGAGGGCCTTCCGAAACTAGTAGCTGTTGAGGGATGCTAGGCCTCAGACAATTGCTAGCAGTGAAGGTATGAGAAACAGATACAATAAACTTTAATCGCTAGGGGTGCAAGCGTTGGTTCCTAACCAATCACCTTCCCAAGGAGTAAAAGTTCCAAGTTTGTGTCAGGTATTGCAAGTGTGTCCCACTCACAACAACCTATGTGATATCCTAAGAATAACCACTAAAGTTACCACTTCACAATCGACGGTCGGGTAAAACAGTTGTAAGTCGAGGACAACTCTCATTACCAGAAACTCTAGAAACAGTGATGTCACCTCGAGGACTTGTCATTGAATATAGAATCCCTTCTATAATCTCATGTCCCACTAAATAAACAAAATGGGGGAACCACCCTTTACTTATCCATATTGACCTCGTGCTTGACGCATGTTTCAGAAGTGATTTCCCGACAAGCTTTTTTTGCTACTAATGGATTTACTCTCAGTAATCAATGCTAGTTTCAAAATTTTTGTAGCCCAGGAGTGTTAACTATCCAAACCTAATCCAGGGCACTAACCTAAACTTGTTGATGATATGAAAATCAAAAGTTTGTCAATTTTAGATTAAGCGTCGATTTTTAGTGGAAGTTTGCTTAGTCTCAGGAGTGGAAGTGAAACTGATGGTGTTTCGACTCGAAAACAAAATGAACCATACAATGCAAGATGCTCACTATGCTATCTGTTAGTTCGATGAATATCCTAATTGAAGGAAGAGTTAGAGGTTCATGAGCTTATTTCAGACATGCAAAGTTTCTGGTAGATTTCTTATGTCCATGCACAATTTTTCAGAAATATGGATAATAATTGATGTTTAATGATCAATGGAACCCAAACAGATATCTCAAGTAAAAGTGAATCTAATTCTATTACATAGGGGATCTCTGTTTCTCATTCACAAGATCGCCTGAAATTCCAAGTGAAGAGGATACACAGAGCCCTTTGGAATTCTCATGAATTAAATTCTAGACTGTTACACTTGAGATCCACTTTCTCATTCACAAGATCGCCTGAAAGCCCAAGTGAAGAGGATACGGTGGTTCGAAAAACTATATGAAAAATTAAATCTACTCTGTCACACGTGAGATCCACTTTCTCATTCACAAGATCGCCATAAGGTGCGAGTGAAGAGGATAAGGTGGCTCGATATGAGGTGCTTTGAAAAAATCAACTCCTAAACTATCTCAATATGTGATGTTCACAGTGGGTTCTTGAAATGCAAATGTGCATGAATGGCGCCTTCAAAGTCATACAACTCCAAGCATAACTCAATGTTAATCCAAACTTTTCAAGCTTTGTAAAAAAATTTGCAATTTTTTTTCTTTTTAATCCAAAACTAAAAAATTGAATTCTACTATGCAAAATTTCAAACTATGTAAAAAAATTTGCAAATTTTTTCTTTTTAATTCAAAACTAAAGATTTGAATCCAAGTATAAACAAAGCTTTTTAGAGTTTGTTCAAAGATATGTGATTCTACACATCTCCCTTCTTAAGTAAAACCTCTCAGACTTGGTCAAAGTTGCTCCAAACACATTGTCAACTTAATCGAAAATGTTTTAATTTGTTCAAATGAATATGTAACATCCCCACCCATCTATCAAATTCCTGGAAGGGAACATCATGCCAATCTGGGGCTTTTACATAAACTCAGTCCATTAAATTCACAGCAATTAAAATCAAATGTGTGCAGATGCAATTTAAAACAAACATGCACAGCGGAATAACATCATCCACACACATTACATGATGCCATTCAATTTAACACAGTCAACAAATTAATAAATTTGCAGAAGTAATTGCATATAAGAAAATACTTATCTTGCTGTAATGTTGTCCCAAACAACTAGCTATGTCGCTGCAATGTTCCACTCAACCATAGACCAGTTGTTTTCATCAATTCTCTCAACACAACTGCCACCCCCGAGCTAGGCATGATTCTTACAAGGAAAAGGAAACATTCCAGCTCATGCACAGCCAAAGCAATAGAAACCCATCTCAACCCCAACCTTCTTTTACACACAGCAACTCAAACTAGGCATGGATACCCATTTTCAGCAATGGGATTTGCATATACGATGGCCATAGGTTTTCCCAAAAACGTGGGCACACCAAAAACGGATTGGGGGTGAGAAAATCATCCACAGGGAACCAATCCGATTTTCCATGGGTATTTTGGGCATCTAAATGGCCAAAACGGCCCCAATGAAACCCCAAATCAAATTCTCATGCTCCCAACCACTCTGCAACACAAAAATTCCCTCTTTTCCCACTGAAAACCAGGAAGACACAGGAAAAACATGGAGGAAAAATGCCCAGCCACTCCAAAAACGTGAGAGAGGCAAAACTGGTTGATGGGTAATGGCTGGGGGAGCAAATTCATGGCTCTTTTCTTGCCAAGGAAGCCAAACACATTTTTCCATGAAGGGTAGCTTGCCCATACTCGAATTCAGACAGCCATACCTCTCCATTCCCAAGGCATTAACTTCCTCCACCAATTCTTGGGAGAATGAATGATTGGGTACAAAAGTCAACATGGGTAGTTGAGTGTTTGATGGGTTATCTCAATGACACTTGGCTTGACTTGATTGGCTCAAGGGTTTGAATGTTTTCCCTCCCAATTCCTTGTAAAATCATGCCCCCATCTCTTGTTGCATTGCATAGCTAGTTGTGGATATTTTATTTAAAATGCATATTTACATAATGTTCGCAATTCCATTGCGCATGGCTAGCACGTGAACCATATGCATTGATAAATCGATGGCGGGGCCTTGGCCTTGAGCTCCTCACCACGATTTTATAACAATATTACATCATTTACTATTTAAATGCCATGGGGTCAAACTGGAGACATTACAGAATACCACTCCAACATATCTCAATTTAATTAAAATTGTGCAATCTTTATTAAAAAGGGTAGTATGGTGCTTGTATTCTTTTGAAAAGAAAGTTTTAAATCGAATTTAAACAATGCTTTTCAAACTTTAATCCAAAGGCATTCAAAACACATCTCAATTTAATCAAAACTTTTTAAAACTTTGGAAAAAAATTTGCAAATTTTTTTCCTTTTTGTTTTGATCCAAAACTAAGAATTTGAATCAAATCTTTAAACTATGGAAAAATTTTGCAAATTTTCTTTTCATTTTAATCCAAACTATACACAAAACTTCAAAAATGTTGCAAATTTTTGCTTTGTAATCCAAAATTAAAGATTTTGCATCTACTATGCAAAACTTCAAAACAATTTTCAAATTTTGTTCTTTGTAATTAAAGATTTTGAATTCAAAAAATGCAAAAATCTTCAAAAACTTTGGAAATGAGTTTTTTGACTAATTATGAAAAGGCTCCTTGGTGGTTTTGGCGCTCAAGGTTCATTCATTCGAATATCAATTTTAATATAATTTCAAAATTGCCAAAATGCTTTTAGCAAAATGCATTGACCAAAAAGCAAATTCAAAATTGGTTCAAGTTTTAAAAAGTTAATTTAAAAAATGAAAATGCCTAGATTTAAAGATTTGATGTATGCAGCATTTTTATGCAGGTTTAAAGCAATATATACAACACAGTAGTCAAATGCCAACACTTAATGAACCCCTTTTTCAGCATTCAATGAACCAGAAATCTTGGCTTCTCAACACCGTTTTATGCAGATTGAAACCAATATTTTAACGAAATGGAAACGAATCTAAAGCCAAACCCGTTCTAAATTGTTAAAATAAGAACATTCAACTTCAAATAAAATGCACAGGTAGGATGTAAACATGGTTTCGCCCGTAATGAGATTAGGTTTTAACTATTGCATTCTGTCGGTTTTGACATCAACACGCCTCTGATATCCTCCAAGAGAACAAGCAATCAAACATTGCAACGCTTTCTGATATGATGTTTGCTACAAGACCTAGCCTGTCAGAGGTATGTGCAAGTGTTGGAAAACAATCTTGAACAAGTTTCGACATCTATCACAGCAGCAAAACGTCACCTTTCTTCGAGAATTGACTGTGTTGATAATAGTTTTGATAAGTGTGCAGAGTTAAATGCTGCCACTAAAGCTGAGGTTTATCGGCTTAGTGGTATGATAGCACATGATTCAAAGGATGGCGATTCCGATGGGTTATAATCCATAACCGTTAGCAATCACTTGAACGATTTCACAGAGTTGATTAAAAATAACATTCGGAGCAGAGATCCAGATCCAAGATCGGCGTCATCATTATTCCACAGAGAACAACGATTTCATTTTGATGAATACAGAATATAGGACGATAGCTGCATTTAAAGTTTTAGGGAGGAGTTCACTGTTTTAGAAATATATGAGAACGATTGGTGGGAGACTGAAAGATTAGGAATCAGATCGAGTCAAGATTCAGAGTCCTGGTAGAGTTTTAAAGCGCGCAGAGGTCCTAGCAGAGTTTAAAATCGTGACAGGGTTTTAATTTAGCGAATGTCGATGTTGTGCAGAGCACGCAGGGGTTTACAATTTAAAGAACACAGAGCGTTGAAGAACAGCGCAGAGATGCGTTCAGGCAGATCTTTCAGAGTATTAAGAATGGCCTCACAAGAAAACACGCAATTACAGTTTCATTCAACAATTCAGAGCTTTAAATTTTCATTTAAACATTGATATCCTATTGATTAATGTTGAGATTTAATAGCTGAGAGATGCATTCACGCAGAGCCTACTCAGAGATTTGCAATCCTTCAAATCGTGGCAGAGTGCTAGTTTTTCAACGCAGAGATCTTTAAAACTTTAAACGCAAAGTTGAAGGAAATCTTAAATGCAGTGTCAAGAAATCTACAAGACTTATCTACAGAGGTTTGAACACTTCCGATTCACACAGAGTTTAAAGATCTCTACCATACAGAGTTTAAAGAAATCTGCAACGCAGAGCTGAAGAAACACGCAGTAGACTTTAAGATGCAAAGTTTAAAGAAAGCCTTAAAAACTTAACCATAACTTTAAGACCAAAACAGAGTTTAAACTCCAACATTCCAGGACACACTAATTAAAAAATCAAGAAGCTCAGATCTGACTGTAAATTGAGATAGCTTGATGAATTAAAAGTGTATTTAGGTTGATCTTGAGCTTCTCAAGCTGGATCTTAAGTTCTTTTAATGATCTTTAAGCTCAAAATGAGTAGATCTGAAGGAGGATTAGCACCAAAATATGCAGAAAAATCATAAAATATCAAGAAATTTCAAGCAACTGAGTAGCCATTCTGATAACAGCATTTAGTGCAGGGTTGTGTCTACACTAGTTCAACTATTTTTCTAAGAGGTGGTGAGTGTCTACGTTAGAAATGAACAGATTATCACAAGTTACCTTAAAATCTAGATTCATTCATCAATTAAGATGAGCAAATTTAAGATCTACAACCATTTAAAAGTTTAAATCACACAATACAAGCTACATCTAAACATTATAATGGCAGAAACTTGAATCAATTCATGCTAAAAAAATGGAGAAGGTACATAATTACCAGAAATCCTGGTGTGAATGCCTCCTCCCTTTCCATAAGTTCTTCTTCCTTCACCCTTGCTCTTGAAGAATTGGAGCTCTTTTCTTCCTTCAGAATCTCCTCAGCATGCCTTTGCTTTTTTTATCTCCATTTACCATGCCTCCCATGCTTTTCTTATATAGCATTGAGAAATGAGCTTTAAGCCTTTCTTCTCCATGTGGGATTGTTTATTTTCTTTATTTTCAACTGAAAACCCACTTTTCAATAGTTTTTAGGTTTTTTGCTCCACTTAGAATGTTTTAATCACAATTAATGCATTTCTCAGAGAGAATTCGTCTCTGAATGAACTTGTGTCATGACTTCTTGGTGCGGGTACATGGTAAACATATGTTGCTCCTGTCACATGATTAGGGGTGTCAATTTGATTATTAACACTCTCTAGGTCCCAAGTCTTCATTAGTATTTTTTTATGTTTCCTTGTGTCTAGTGTTTGCTTTTGGTATGCACTCAACTTAGCTTGGTAGGGAGGGTTATAGGAGCTAGCTACAGGGGACCTGGTATGTTGGAGGGGTCTAGTTGTATTTTGAAATATGATATCAATAAGAAACAAAGAAAAAAATTGTTCTAGAACTATCTTTGAGGTTTGTCCAAAAAATTGGATTGTTAAACACTCCCAACTATTAAGTAAACTAATATGCACCTTATACAATCTATCTTTTAGATCCAAATAGAACAAATATTTCTCTCGTTGTTTAGAATGGCTAAAGCACAATCTGACTAAATCTAAGATAATGACTGGTTTATGCGGCAAGGATCAACCTGTGTTCCTAATATCTCCCCTATTATGGGTTATTCCTATAGGTATTATGCATACTAATATGAAATTGTTATTTATCTACACGAAGAAAAAATTAAAATAGGAATAAAAACAAAAACAAAGCAAACGAACATTCAAGATTTTCCTCAACCACAGTTTATAACTTCTTATATGAATAATTAGATAAATAGGGAAGGATTTCTACTTATAAATTATTAATTATATGATTTCTGAAGCACATACAATACTTTTCACTATCTATGTTTCTAAACAAAATGACCCCTGATTTGGAGTTCATTAATTTATTTATATTGTATAAAATTTTCAATTAAAAATAACTTCCACTACTAATAGGTATCACAGTGATTTGTGTTTCTACAAGTTGATTTTTCTTCCTATAAGTTAGGTCATGTGGTCAATGTTGAGGTTGACTTGTTGATGTCAAAGATGATTGGTCAATGTAGACTTGATAAATGGGATAATTGGTTTGCTAATTAACATCCCAGCTTCATAATAAAATGCAGAAAATTTAATATGAGTCAATACCCAATTTTGGCAACCAATGGATACCATGCACATGATGATATAATATCCAATCAAAATAGCTTGGATAAATATGCATGCATGTCCATGTACCAACTGTTGTGGTGGGAAGATGAAAAAAGAGAAATGATTTATGAACATACACTAAAATTTGGTCATAGCGGTATAAGCCCTTCCCTCAAAAATATTATCCAAATAGGATACAAATATTGCATAACAAGAGATACAAAGAGGCACCAAACATAGATGAAGAGGGAACAAACATATATGAAGAGGCAAAAATCTTAGATGAAGGGATTGAAGATGATATAATGGTGAATGAGGGTCTCAACGGTGATTAGAACAAGTTGATAGAGGAGGCTTCAAAACCTATGTATGGTACTTGCAAGTTAAGTCATTTGACAACAATCCTTCTAATTCTTAACTTGCAAGTGGTGCATGGTTGGACAAATGAGAGTGTTGATGAGTTATTGCCATTGTTACATTGGCTATTACCACCCAAATCCACATTGCCAACAAAACAGAGTGCATGTAAAGCACAAATCACTAAGCTAGGCTTAGGGTATGAAAACATCCACACATGTGTGAATGGTTATGTATTATTTCACAAAAATCTTGCAAGTGAGACTGAATGTCCAAAATACAAAGAAAGGAGGTACATACCGGGGTTGAAATTAATTCAACTCCTAGAAAGGTTCTTCTCCACTTTCCACTAATCCCATAGTTGCTTCGAATGTACATATGTCTAGACATCGTTGAACTTATGCAATGGCATGCCTAAAATAAGAGTAGTGATGGAAAAAAATGACTTGTGGATGATTCTAAGATATGGATGGAATTTGACATCATATGGTCTAATTTTCCCAAGATACTCATAATATAAGGTTGGGTTTAGGTCTAGATGGGATGAACCCATTCTTAGATCAGAGTACCAAATTGTCAACTTGGCTAGTTTTTTTAATAAGTTATAACTTACCTCCATGGTTAGAAACCATTTTTCTTAATGCTATCATTGTTTATACCAAGAAAGCAAAGTGTCACTTTAGATACAATTGATGTTTATTTAGAGCCATTATTTGATGAGCTAACAAAATTGTGAAAGGAATTGAAGCAATTCAATTTTTAAGGGATGGTGATTCAATCCTATTCACATTAAGAGTTTTTTTTATTGTTTATGATACATGATCTTCTTACATATGGCACTTCAAATGGTTTCAATGTTCATGCATACCACAAATGCCCAACTTGCATCTTTAAGAGTTTTATGATGCACTCAAGTAGTTTGTGTAGGTGTATTAATTGTGGACATCGTGCTTACCTTAAAATGGAGCATCCATATCATCAACAAAAGTCATGTTTCAATGGTCAAGAAGAGAATTGTGAAGCACCATTAGCAATAACAAGTGAATACATTGTTGAGAATGCAATTTATTGATAGTGGTGGAATTCATAGTAGTAAAAATGATCCACTTAATGATAGTGGTGTAAAACAATTGTGTATATTCTATAAGTTGACATAATTTAAGAATATAGCCATTAGGCATATTGTTAACTTTATGCATACTGAGAAAAACATAGCTTTTTCCATTAAAGAAACTATTTTTGGTGCATGTGATAAAGTGTCATCACGTGTAGACTTTCTAGAACTAAAGATTCATCGAAATATTCGGGTTGAAAACTATGGTGATGGAAAATATTGAAAACTTATTTCGCCTTATGTGTGGACAAAGGAACAACATGCACAATTCTTAAAGTTACATGCAAACACACATCAAATTTTATCAAAGACATATGATATTTCCCCTCTTCAAATTACTAGTTATTTCTAATTGATGATGTAACAAGCCCATGATGGTCATATGTCATTCAAACAAAGTCTCGTTTGAAAACAAAATTCATGGAAGATGTTGATATAATGCCTAATGAGAAATATAATACTTTACAATAAATATTGGAAGAAGCAGTTGAAGACGATGATAGAATATTTGAAGAGGAAACTTTGATTCCCAAAGAAGAGACCAAGAGAGAGAATGTAATGCATGGTCAAGACAATCTATTGTATGAGGACAAGGAAGAAAATCAAGTAGATGCATACACGAGTGATTAGGAATACTATGATCTTAATGGAAATGCAGATGATGATGATGATTTGTCATGTTAAATTTATGGATTAAAATTTCACTAATCCAAATGGATTTTATCATTTTGGCCATGGGATTAGCCAAATGGTTGTTCTAAACTCTATATGAAATTATCCTTCATTTTTTCGCTCTAATGGATATGCAACATTTTCATTTTTGTTTTAGAGCAGATCTGCATACATTTCATGTGGGTTATTCTAGTCATGGTCAACTTGTTTTTAGTACTATGCAATGTTTTTTTGCTTGTTAAATACAAATGTATAATGTTTTTTTTGTGTGTTGGGTTCTTGTTACAAATCTAATTGCCTGTTGTTCCTTACTATTTAATCCTTCCTGGGAAATGTTGTCAATGGTTGTCTTTGTGTTTCAGTGGTAACAAAAGCTGGAATAATGTTTTGATTGTTAGACTATTTGGAGGTCTAAATTCAATTTTGAAATGATGCTTTTATTTCCCTATTATGTGACCAATGTCACAACTGTTAAGAAATCAACTAAAAATGAACCATAGACATAGGGTAAAAATCATCATTCTGCTTGCTAGGAGTGACCTTAGGAGTATGCTAGAGATCTGTTGCTTGAAATGCTAACATGGTCCTTTACCTGCAAATTTTGTTGTGTTTCAAGATTATGTAATGTAATTTTGAACAATTTGGTCACTCCTTAGTCCTCATTAGTTGATTTAGAACTCTATTTTGTGTTCTTGTCTCCTCTTCCTCTACTAGACAAAGTACATCAGTTAAAAAGTCCTACCTACATAGACATACACAATCACTATTTTATGATTATTCATCCCATGATCTTCCCTTCATGTTTTTTATGTGAAATGTTGGACATAAAGGCCAGGAAGAATAAAGGCTTGAAGCACAAAAGTGACACCAACGGTGACTAAAATGTGACAGAATATGAGCATATTCGTAAAGAATAGATCACAAGAAATGAAAAATATTTATCATCTCTTGGTTTGGAAAATTAGTAAGTAATTACTCTTGTTACCTTTCACTTCTATACATATTTTATGAAAGTTGTATATAATATGTTCTTTCGATACTAATTTGATAAATTTTATGTTTTATAGGGAAAAATTGGATCATACAAAATATGAGTAGAAATATAGGGCAAGCAAAGACATAATGTTGCCAACTTGTAGAAGCCAACGCATTGGTACACCAATAGATGGAGATGAAACTGACAATATTAATGATCAATAGGTTGCTATATCACATGATCATGTCCAAGATATTGAAGATAGAATGATATATGGACCATCATATTTGCGAGCTTTATTTCAAATTAAATGAGAGATTTGAAGGCACATCTAAGGAGATTGGTGAGATACCTAGTGCCACACTTGTTGTGGATGAGGAGTAACCAATTCATCCTTCTGCCATAGAACATACATGGAATACATCTCTTGCAAGCAAGGAGCTAGAAGCTGCAATACCTTTTGTATCTACAAGTCTTAGTGGATTTTCATCACCCAATTATGGTTCTAACGATGTATCAACTATCCTCAAAAGATGAAAAACTAGTCAAGATGTGTATACATCTACATAAAGGGAACCCAAAGAAGAAAATCCGAAGGAAAAGGCTTACTTGGTAGAGTTAATAGATGGCGATCCTACTGGACACAATGCTTCAAGGTGGGCCTAAGAGTTGGGCACGAGAACCAGGTCTCATTTGGATGTTACCAAAGCCAACTTTTTATTTCAAGATCCAAGAAATGTTGATCAGGTGATACAACAAATGGAAGATTCTTTTGAGATTATTGGTGGAAGGATATCCACTAAATATTGAAAGCACAGAATGATAATTTTGATGAATAATTTCAAACATTAATACATAAAATTAATGTTAGATGGAAAATATGGGGAGAGTTATTTGACTCCTAAATAGTGGGAATATTTGAAGGAAACTGTGAATTTTGAATATTATTTGGCAAGGAGTACAAGAGGGAAGAAAGCAAGAGACCTTGTGAAGGTTCGATATATCTATGGTTGAGGGGGGTTGTGAACAAAACAACATATATTTGCAAGTAAATGGATTTTTTGTTGAATATTGTACATTGTGTTATGCATTTTGATTTGTCTATCTAACTAATTGTGTGTTGACAATGAAGTGTAGGTTGAAGAAAATAGTAAAGAACTAGGTGTGAAAGAAATGGCTCAATATATGGAAAACACAAATTCTGAAGATAATAAGATGTCAAAAAATACAACAGAAAGTCCCTTTCCATGTGTTGAAGTCCAAAGAAGCCAAATAAGATCCACATCAAATGTTGAAAACCTAAGTGACAACTATAATCATGCAATGAAATGTATACATGGGTTGGCAGAGACAATGTTTCCCCTAACACCTCCATTAAACCTGTTGTTGTTACATGGAATAAGGGGGCATTTAATGATTCATGTGAGGTAATCTAATTTTCATTCCCCTGTGATCATTCATTCCCTTGAATTTGTAATTTGTTGATGTTTTGCTTCCATTTCCGTTCACTCATGAAGCCTCATTTTTTTCAGATAACAATGTTTGTCAATGATAGGAACACATTGTAAATTTGGATGGTGCAAGAATGGTGAAAGACTAAGAAAAGGGCCATGAAGTTTCAACCCCTAGTGTTATAATATTAGATGCACCCAAAGATGCAAAGGTGTGGGTTTTGATGTTGCAGTAATTAAAATGTATAGCTTAAACTTGTTGTTGTTGCATGCCTCCTTAAAGAACTTAATGAGATTTTGGTACTTGAATGAATCTGTTCAGTACAATTCTTAAGGATGCCCTACTGCATACTATGAAGAGTAATATTTTATTTGTGCATGATGAAATCACATGCAAAATATTGAAGGAAAAGACATTATCATAAAAAAATATGAAATATGAAAACATTGACGTGCTAAACATTTCCAATTAGTACCTGCAAGCCCTGCTCATGGTATTTCAAATATTGACTATGTGGTGAGTGCATCCAATTTTGTTATTTATATAATTATATTTTATTAGAATATATTGTAATAAAAATTTTCTAATATTTATGTATACTTTTTCATTTTTGACAGAGCACATTAACTCCAACAGGACATGAAGCACTCCAAGTAGGTGACAAAGTGAGAGTATTGGATCCAATGACAGTGTTATTGTTGGAATTGGACGAATTCACTCACTTTCTTTGATCCACAGAGTGGCACTGAGTAATGAAGGTGCAAATGTAAATAGCGTTAAGGTCACAAGTAACATCCCCCTTCCATATGAAGATAAATTAGAAGGATGTAGTCGTTTGAAGGAGAAGGAAGGGAGTTTCACTCAGTGGCCAAAGAAGAATTTGGAAAATAATTATCCATGATAATCACTATTTTGTTCATTGTTTATAATAAATATTTGGCCTAATAGGATGTAGAATAATGTTTTAATAATGATTATCATTAACTATCATTATTTTACATTTTCTAGAATTATTGATAATATTTTTGGTAATAATGAGCCATTAGGGTTTCTTGAATTTCGTTGGGAAGATGAAAGGCTAGAATGGGAAAGAACTAGGCATCTCAAACTATTTATTGACATGATGAGCAACTCTTCTACACATTCTCTGTCCTGAAGATGAATCCAGCTAAGGATTTGAAACGTCGACAAAACTAAAATGCCGACCGTGGATTATCTGACAACCCACTCAAACTCTGCATTCCACGGAAACCTGAAATCCTAAATTCATTTTTTATATTTGATGTTATTTGTTATTTCAATTGCAGTTTGCACTCTTACATTTTAAAATTTCTTTCAAGTTGGATGATACAATTCCACAGAATTCAACAAACAAGAAAGCAATACCAATGTCCAAGAATCAACAATCTCACAAAATCATATCATAAATGAGCAAATATAAGTGAAAAAATACAAGTGAGAAGACAATACAACTTATGTACAAAAATAAATAAAAATAAGAATAAATTAAAAAACACAAAAATTATATTAAAATAAATTATTTTAAAAATGATTTGTATTAAATAAAATTTTCATTAAAGTAAATTAAAATTAAAATAAATTATTTTCAAAATGGTAATTTTTAAAAACAATATTAAATTAAAATGGTTTATATTTAAAATGGTTTAAACTAAATAAAAAATGTTTGTTTATGTTATTGAATTTGTGTATTATTTCCAGGTTGCCACTTATAATTCATGTGGGACAATTCACGATCATTGTTGCCACGGGCCCACAACTGAGGAACACAGAAAAGCTGATAATTCACGATCATTGTTGCCACGGGCCCACAACTGAGAAACACAGAAAATCTGATAATTCACGATCATTGTTGCCACGATTGAATCTCTGAATCTCGGAAAATCTTTCCACGACTGAATCTCTGAATCTCGAAAAATCTTTCTACTGCATTGTGAATCGCAAAAGCATTGAAAGTAGCAAGTGCAAAAGCAAGAAAATATCAGTTGCAAAAGCATATATCCATCGCAAAAGCATATATATACACAAAAGCATATGTACAAAAGCATATATCAGGGTTATCCTGTATCCTCTGAGTCATCACAAGCAGGTTGATCACTCCTCCGTAGCCTTTGAGTGATATTATTCCTACACAATTTCGCGTGTTTTCCTGATCTACGGTTTGTTTTCTTTGAGCTTTCAATTATGAGGTTCAGTAGTACCAAGAGAAGTTTTTTTTCCCTGTTGGATCATATTGAAATTAAGATTGATGATATTGCTAATCGGACGAGTGCCCAGTTCGGATTAATTGGCTTCTCTCAGATGGAAATGCAGAGCAAGACATTGAAGAAATTGATTGGAAAATCAAGAAGCGACAATGGGACCGCGGACTTTAATAGATGAAGACAAGCCCATCTCAATGAAGTGACTCCCAGTGTGCATATCTCTTTTCCACCCTTACTGACATGATCTATATATTCTCAAGGTTTTTGCCTCTGTATTTTGAGGTGTAGGCTTCTATTTAGTTTGCCATCAATTTTAAGGTTTTATGTTGGCTCTGTTCTAATGCTTTTCTTTTCTATTTGTTCTTTCAGCTTAAGCTCCTGCAGTTTTGCTTTGCCAAACAAAAAAGTATTACACGGATTTCTTTAAATATCTGTGCCTTTTACTGATATTCATCTCTTCCTCCTCTTTCTCTTTACTTTGTTGTCTAAGTTGAATTGTAAGAAGAATCTTTGGAGGCAGTAACTAATAACTTATGATGGGCACAAGAGCCGTAGCCTTTAAGTGATCATTAGCAAGTTGAGAACGCGGACTCTAATAGATGAAGGGAAGCACATCTCAAAGAAGCGACTCACAGCGTATGCATATATGTTTTTACCACCCTTATTGACATGATACATATATGTTCAAGGTTTTTGTATTATGGTTTTTGTCTCTGGATTTGGAGGTGTAGGTTTCTATTTACTTTGCCATCAACTTTAAGGTTTTCTGTTTGCTCTGCTCTCATGCTTTTATGTTCGGTTTGCTCTTATCTCATGCCTTTCTGTTCTATTTGCTCTTTCAGATTAAGCTCCTACAGTTGTGCTTTGTCAAACAGCACAATATTACACAAACTTCTTTAAATATCTGTGCCTTTTACTGATGTTCACCTCTCCCTCCTCTTTCTATGTATTACTGCGCTGTCTAGGTTGAACTGTAAGAAGAATTTTGGGAAGCAGTACATAACGACTTATGATGGGCACAAGTGTCATAGCCTTTGAGTGATCATAAGCAAGTTGAGATTTCTATTTGCTATGCCATCGACTTTCAGGGTTTAGGGTTATAGAAAGAAGAATACTTATTTTGTATGCTTTTCTGCATGTCTATATTCTTCTTTGTATCTCTGTGTACTGTGTACTGTATGTGGGTATGTATGCTTCTCTCTATATTTGTATATCTATTATTTCCATTCACCTTTTTCTCCTCTTCCTCCTCTGTATTACTCAGTTGTATGCTTCTCTATATCCAAGTCTGGTAATGTGGAAGTGGGGTCAAGGGGGTGCAGCAATGGGGGATGGTGAAGGGGTGTCAAAGGTGCAGTGGTGGGGAGGAGGTGGTAAGGGTCTAATATTTGTGGTGACAAGGGAGGAGGTGGTAGGGGGTTCAGGGGTGGTGATAGGAGCTATGATGGGGTGATAGGGGCATAGTGGTGGGGATTGTGGGTAGGAGGGATTAGGGAAATAGTGGCGGGGTTGGGAGGTATGGGGCCCCAAGGATGCATTGGTGGGGGGTCATGGTGAGGGAAAGTGGGATTGGCTTTAGGGTCAGGGTGAGGGTAGGTGGAGTGGTAGTGGCTAGGGGTAGGTTGTGGTGGGGGTTGGTGTTGGGGGATGCAAAGCTTGCGATGATGGCGCTTAGGGGTGCAAGTCTTACAATGGGGAGGTTTGGCCCTCGGGTTGGCCAAGGGCTTGCGATGTTATGGACTAGGAATGAGGACCCATAGTGGGGGATTGAGGGCTCGTGGTTGTGGAGGTTTGAGGTAGTGGGGCTGAGGGTTTGTGGTGTTGCGGGCCTATGGTGGGGATACTATTTGCAAGTCCGTGCTGGGGGGGTGCATGAGGGCCTATGGTGGTGGGGGTGAGGGGGCCCAAGTCCTATGACGATGGTGGTTGGGGTTTGGTGTTGAGGGGTGTAGATCTCATGATGATGTTGGTTGGGGTTAGGGGGTGAAGGGATTGCATGGAAAGGGTTGGTCAAGGGCTTGTGGTGATATGGGCTAGGGGATTAGGGTTCACAATGTTTGACTCCAAGGCCTATGGTTGTGGGGGCAAGAGTTATTGATGTTGCAGGTCTGTGGTGAGGTCTAGGGGGTGCACAACATGTGAATATGAGGGTTGGAGGTTAGGGGTGGTGGGGGTTCCCAAGGGTTGTTGGGGATAGGGTTTGGGGGATGGGGGAAATTCCCGTGATGATCGAGGTGAGGGGTAGGGGGACCCAAGATTCACATCAGTGAGGGTAGGGTGTGGGGTTGGAAGCACAGGGTTGGGAGTGGGGTGGCTAGGGCGCATGTGAGAACTGCCATGTGGGGGTCCCATTGTCCCTTTGAAAATTAAGGATTGGTGGGTGTTTTGTGGTCTCATTAGGGCGAGGGGTTGGGGGCACTTGCATCGATGGGGGCGAGTGCAAGTGAGGTGGAGGGTCTTTGGGCTTGTGACGATAAGGGAAAAGGTGTTTTGAGATGTAGGGTTTGTCTTGATTGAAGCTGTGGGGGTGGGGGGCAAAGGCCCATGATAACAAGGGTTGGGAGTGGGAGTGGGAGTTATGGGGCCCTAGGGGCAAGTGGTGTCAGTGACTAGCGATGGAAGGTCCAACGCCTGTGGCAGTGGGGTTGAGGGGTAGGGGAACCCAAGGCTCACTTTGGTGGGGGTGCGGCATGGAGGGCCCAAGGTCCCATGACAAGAGGGGGTGGGAGGCCTTAGGGCTTGTAAAAATCAAGGATGGGGTTGCAGGGGCCCAAGGGTTGGAACAATCAAGGATGGGGGTTATGGGGCTCAGAGCATGTAGTGGTGGGTGCAATTGGTGAGGGGGTTTAGGGCCCACTCTAATAGGGGTCGGGCATGGTGTCCCAAGGCCCTCATGTCTATGGGGGTTGTAGGTAGGGGGTGTTGAGGATGTAAGGATTTTGATGGTTATGGTTAGGGGTAAGGGGTTGTTGGTTTTTGGCGGTATAGTGATCTAGGGATCATTGCAGTGGGGGTTGGGTGGGTTGCAACGTTTGGGAATGGTGGTCCCAAGGCTTGTGTTGATGAAGGTGCGGTGTTGAGGGCTCAGGGCTTGTAGTAGTGGGGGTGGGGGATTGGGGGCATAGGGCCTATAATGGTGGGGTTTGGGATTTGGGGATGGGTTGTGGGGGCTGGAGGGGGGTTTATATCTTGTCGCATTGAGGGTTGTAGGGTGGGTTATGGTCTGGCCTCGGACGAGGGCTCCAAGGTGTGGGGTGGTGTGGCCTTGGATGAGGGGTGGGGGGGGTGGTGTGGTCTCAGGGTGGGGGTTCCTAGTGTTTCCACATCGTGGGTGGGGGTTGAGTAGGGGTGTTGTGGTGCCTAGGGATGGGATTCTAAGGCTTGCATTAATAGACGTGGGGTATTGGGGGCCCTAGGCTTATGGTGGTGGGGCTTGGGGATAAGGGATTGTGTGGGATAAGAGGTGTAGTTCCTGTGGTGGCGAGGGATAGGGATTGGGGGAGTGGTGGAGGTGCCCAGGGCTCATTAGGGCCAGGGTGAGGAGTGGGGGGTGCAATACTTGCATCAATAGGAAAGGGTGTTGGGAGTTGGTGGCGAGGCTATAGTAGTGAGGGTTTGGGGTAGTGGGGGCTAGGAATGGGGGTCCTAGGGATTGTGATGACGGGGGTAGCTAGGGCTCACAATGGTTAGGGCCCCAAGACTTGCATTGGTGGGGGTGGGGCATGGGGGACCCTAAGGCCTACAACGACTAGGGTAGAGGGTTGGGGGCGCTGGGAGGATTGGGTTTTGAGGGTGGCTATGCTTGGGGATGGGAATCCCATGGATTGTGGTTGTGGGGTGAGGGGTAGGGGGCACAAGGCCTTCATTGATGGGGGCATGGCGTTAGGGTTCAAAGGCCCAGTTGGGGGTCGAGGGTTGGCGATGGCTGAGTGGGCTCGTTAAGGCATGGTGTTGGGGGGGCACAAGACTCACATCAACTAGCGTGAGTCTTGGGGGTTTTAGGGCGTATGAGGAGAAGGGTGAGGATGTCTAGGGACCTAGGTCTTGTCGTTATTGGGTATATGGGTTGCAGTGCCTAGGGTCCACAACAATAGGGGCTGGGAGTGGGGGGTAGTGGGGGTAGGATGTGGTGGTTCCTAGGGATGGTATTTTTAGGGCCTATGGTTGTGGGGGTGAGGATTGGGTCTCATGAAGATGAGGGGTGGGGCCTAGAGATTGTAACAATTGGGGATGGGGGTGTTGGGGCCCAAGGGATGAGGGTCCCAGGGCTATGGCTTGCAACGATGGATGCAGACGATAGGGGGGTTGAAAGTAGCGCATGGGGTCGTAGGGCTCATGATTTTGGAGGTTGAGGGTAGGGGTCGATGGGACCCATGGGGTAGGTGGGTTGTGGAGTTGTGAAGGGTGTGTGGGCCATGGTGGGGGGTTTGTTTTGTTTGCATATGGTGGTCTCAGGGCCCATGGTGATGAGACTGAGGTGCTTGGGTTTGAAGGCTTGCAACAAGGGTGGTAAGGCATTGGGAACCTAGGGCTTACAATGGTGGGTTTTGGGGTTGGGGGATCCAGGGCTTGTGCTAGAGGAGGTGAGGCGTGTGTTCCATGATGACGAGGGGTAGGGGTTCCAAGCATTATAACAATCGAGGTTGAGGGTGTGGGGCCTAGGGGATAAGGGCCTTAGGGCCAGGGCCTGCAATTATGGGGGGAAGTTATAGAGGGGGTTAGGGTTTGTAATGATGGGGGTGGGGCATGAGGTCCTAGGGCATGTGTGACTATGCGGATTGCAAGTAGGGTGCAGTGGTTGCCCATGGGGTAGGTAGGTGGTGGGAGTGCAAGGGATGCGGTGGTCTTAGTGATCATGGTGATGAGGTTTGTGTGTTGGGGTATTAGGTATTGCATTAGTAGTGGAGGGGCATTGTGGGCATAGGGCATGCAAGGGTGTATATGGGGATGGGGGGTTCTGGGAGCTAGCAAGGTGTAGAGCCCATCACAATGAGGGATACAGGTTAGGTCCCCAAGGGGTGTAGAACTTGTGGCAACGGGGGAGCAAGGCCTGTTACGATTGGGGTGAGGGGTGGTGGTATCACAACTTTCCATGACCTAGGATTTGTTTTGGGTGTCTCGAGCCCATGGCAGTGGGGGGTGACGTGGATTAGGGGTAGTTGGGTGGCAACGCCCAAGGATGGGAGAAATCCCATGGCTTGTGGCAATGAGGGTTGAGGGTAGGGTATGTGGTGATTGGGGATGTGTTCCAGTGCCTTGTAGTAGTGGGGGCCAAGGGTAAGGGGTCCTTGGGCTTAGTGCTCATTGTGGTGGAGGTTGGAGGTCAATGGTGGGGGTTGATGGCCCTAGCGCCATTGGAAAGTTGGCCTAGGGATCACAATGATGAGGTGGGAGGGTCCATGGCTTGTGGCTATGGAGGTGCCACAACTTAGGGCCCACAATGAGGATGGGGGTCTAGTTCCCTCCCCTTTTCCATGGTGGTAAGGGGAGGGCATGCAATAGTTGTAGGTAGGGTAGGTGGTGCCATGACCTTCAACAACGAGGCCTAAGGAAGGGGTCCCAAGTCTCATGGCGTTGGGTTTTGGTGGTTCGGGGGCCTAGGGATTGTAGTGGTAGGGGCCTGGGGTTGGTGGAAACTAGGATTGTGGCTCATGATAGTGGGGGTTGTGGGTAATGGGGATCAACCTAGATCAATCTTAACTCTAAGATCTATCAATCCCCAAGAGGGATCAAATATCTTGAGGTGTGTTACCGATCAAATTAGTAGGGCTAATTCCGAGTAAGCAAAACAAAATCAGTGACCCAATGTCACCTCGGTCACCGTTCTAATTTCTTCGGAAGTCGAAACCTCCAAGGAGAAACATCCTTATGGAACCCTGTAGAACACTAAGACAACCACATAAGATATATTCTCTATGCAATTTGTAGTTAGATCAGTGCCTAATGGATTCAAGTGTATTCAAAGTGCTAGTAAAGGTAATGTCCAACAATGATGTATATCAATTAGATCATTCCATGAAATGTAAACTTGATGTAAGCCAATAATGAACCAAGAGATAATAATCATTCACCAAAGTGGACTCGGGAACATTTACCAAAAATGTAAGAAAAGTGTACACATGTATCACGATAATCAATAGTGGATCAAAAGATTATATTGCCAATAAACCTCAACCAATAATGTGTTAGAATCATTTACCAGTCAGCTATAGACTTGTAGCATTTATAGTAATTATATATATAAACTAAGTAATGAAATGTAAAGGATCATTTATAATGTAAACAAGTATCCACCATTAACCAAGTGCATATTAGGTGTGTTTCCAATGTCTGTGCAAAAGATGTAGAGACTAGTCATTCAATGATTAAATTCAAATTAATTAAATAAACAAGATCAGAAAATCTAAGTAATAAAGCTATGTTATTCCTTTCAACATTCAGTAAATACCACCATCACCAAATAGATACTCAATAGAAAACATGTGATTTCCAGATCTGCATATAAAGATTTTATGAGTCATATCTACACTGCAAATTAGCTTTAGAAATGCATAGATATGTCAGTCAATTAATTGTGAGTATAGCAGCTGAACCACAAGATGAAATGGTACAAGGACCATCACTCGTTCACATACGAAACAACTAATTAGAGTGTCATTACATGAAAGAGATAACATATAACTTTCAGTTTGCCTCCAATTTAATATTCTACAGCTGCAGAAGTAGATGGAATTATTTAATATGAGGCTACCTTCAACAGCTAGCATTTACCAATCACAATATCAACTTCACGAAAATAATATCCAATATAACCATCCAACGTTAACGATCAGAAATTAACAATTCAGTCAAATGTTAAATATCAGTCCACTTTAGATCAACGTGTGTCACTGAGTATTGTATTTTGGATTTATGACAAGGATTTTTCTACCATTCACTATGCACCTTGATATGCAATAAGCATCAATCCACTATACAATATCCAGATCCGAGTTATATAGAGAATTATCTTGAGAAAAGTGCATAAAAACAAAGTTTAAAGATCATGAATTCACTTCATAATTATACCAAAATTTAACGAAATAAAATTATGGTTCTTGTTTGTTTCATGTTCTGTGTTGCAGATGAAGGCAAGGGCACACACAGGGCATGGCACTAGGTTTGCAAATTAATTTGCAGACCTGTGTTTGCTAAGAGATAAGGGTTCAAATGGGGGAAATGAAGTGGAAAAATTAAGGTGATAGGGATACGGTGGAAGGGAGGAAAGGGATGGATGAAGGGGTAGCCAAAGTGGAAGGATGAGAAGGGGGTTGCGGACTGTGATAAAGAGAAGCAAATAGGAATGGAGTGAAAGGGCTTGGAAAGTGGCCAGCGAATGGAAAAAACGGTGGGCTGAAATTACAGGGCCCGAAAATTTCAGGAGGCCCTAAAATGGCCAAAAAAGGGGATTTTTGAAATTTTGTGAATTTTTCAGGGTTTTAGGGTTTTGTTTTTAACATTTAGAAACAAAACGAACTCAGAAAATTAAATAAATTAAACTATCTAACATAATATGTACAACATATAACTAAAAAAATTAAAATAATCAAACCTAATAATTACAAGACAAACTCAGAATTTAGGTTTTGAAGAGTAGAGAGCAACCTAGGGTTTCAAAAGACAACTATTCACCAAACCTAGGGCATCAATAAGAGGAGAAACCCTCCATGAGATGGTACTTGGCAAGCTTAACAAACTAGGGCTCACCTCCACAATCTCTAGGATTCGTAGAGGAATCCTAGCTTAAGCAAGACTTGAAGACCTAAAGCTCAAGCTTGAATGCAATGGTGATCAACGACAAAAATGAAATACAAATCAAGACAAAATGAAGCAATAATGGCTTCCATTCAACCCTAACAAGCATCACTTTCATACAATTGACAGAGAGACATCAAACAAAAAGTATAGATACCTCCAAGTGCATGTGTTAAGCAAACAACTCTAGCCTCACCTTAGCAATGGCATGAACAAAAGTAAAACTTCCAAGAAATGCTTCAAACTTGCAAAATAACCTTCATCAAGGAGTGCCTTCCTTTAAAGAGCCCTAGCTAGGGAAAATAGCAGACATAATGAAATTATCCCAAGAGTTGATGTCTAAAAATGAATTGAGGAGATCTTATTTATATGATCTCACGCTCACTTTACACAAAATAAGGTCAATTTAATATTTAAAAAATTCAACTTAAAATTAGAATTAAAATAATATAAAAATAATCAAAGTAGTGGGTAAATTCAGAATTTTCCCCAGATTTGACCCCTACTTGAGTAAAAATGGCTAAACAAGGCCAAATTCGACAAAACTGAAGGCTGAGATGTAGAGGGGGGTTGTCATACCCCTACTAACCCCAGAAATAGTGAAAATCCCTCAACAGGACCCCCCAAAGCAAGCATTCTCCATCGAATAAGAAGGTGACATCATCCTCTGTGGAGGCTAGGGAGGCATGGCGTTGGAGTGCTGGAGTAGCGGGAGGGTGCAAAAGGAGGCCTGGGTCAATTACATAGGCCCGAGTACTAAAAGAAAACATGCCACTATTGTAAAAGTGCTTGAAGAATCATGTGGTCCAATGATCCATCCATGAGGGCCCTGAACACCAACCTTAGGGTTTCAAACCCTTTTATGAGGCAGTTAGCAGTGCCATTAAGCCATAGTACCCCTAGGAGGGAGCCATAGAACCTGGACATGATCCCATCCATAAATTGTGGCTTTATCACACCCTCCAAGTCATAAAAAAGGCTGCCATCTCCATGGGGTGCATCTGGAACATGCAGTGGTACTGGTACCATGTAACACTGGCTCCAACTACGAGATGAGTACTCCTCCTGAGGGTGCTCGAGAATCCAAGAATCATCTGGGTACCTGTAGACCTACACACACATCAAATGACCAAGGACATCAAAATACCCAGGGGCAGACACTTATGTCCTACCTTGCTCATCAAATAAGTCTAAATAAATGCAAAAACAAACGACTAACTTATGACAACATGAAGAACGTCAAATGCAATGCATGGTAACAGTATATTCCTAACCTACCTACCTACGCATGCTAACATGAGAAAGCAGAAAGGACTAGGTAAAATCATACCACCAATGTAACCATTTGAGTAAGCAATTCATACTTGTTGCCTTACCTTTGTCTTTGGATAAAATCCATGATAAATCTTGATCAATCACGAAGCAAACCTGTACCAAGGTCTCCTTCATGATATAAGATGAGGATTGGCGGGCTATGGGGATCTGAGGGTTGAAATACTGCAGCCATGGCAAAAAATCTCTTTGAAAAGCCCCATTTATCCAAGATTCCATTGGACTAATGTATGGACCATCTGACTGATATACTAGTGTTGAAGAAAAAATTTGCTTGAAAATTGCTTAATTGTCCATTCCATAAATCATTTGCAGAGGTGGGTCTTGCAAATTTTCACATGTCAGCTGCAACCTGCTTGGATAATCCTTTGGAAACACATGCATATTGTTTTTCTTTATAATTATCATGTTAGTATTCCTAATGATCCTTATCATTTCAAAATTGTCAACTACATAATTCCAACCTTCACATTTCAATTGAAAAAATAAACAATATAAAACATGACAATGTGAAAATAAGATCATACATGTCTATATACCTGTATTGTCTTCATTGGAAAGGATTGTTGACCACTTACCGATACTGGACACAAAGGGCTGAACACTTCTTGTAGAATGTAGTTGATTTGGGCTTACCATGAATTGAGAGATACTGGAGGAATTTTGCACAAGGGCATTGTCAATTGGCACCACATCTTGCACCACTGCATCTTTGAGCAAAGAAAAAGGATTGATCCATTCTTTATCGGGGGCTGAGCAAGCTTCTTCATCCATATATATGCTCGGGGGGTGATCTATTATAATGCTACAAGGCCTTGAAGAATCGTACATTGGTGGGCCAATGAACTTCCACTAATCATCGTTTTCCGCATATTTGTAACTTTCTTCCAAGAGAGCCAACATATCATAAGAAATTGTAACTTGAAGCTATGGAGCACTTACCATTTCTGTACATTCTTCAGTTTCTTCAACTGAGGCCTTGTGTTCTTCATCTTATGTAATTACTTCATTTTGCTGGTCCTGAACAATAGTTTCTTCGAGTAAAACTTCTAAGAATTGATCTTCATGGATTTCTTCACTGAACAACTTATTTTCATCTTCAACATAAGGCATCCATCTGTCACGGTCCTCAGGATCCCAGTGGCTATAGAAGGCTTCTATCAATTCTGCAAACGATGATATTGTTGCTTTTTCTAAGCCCACGAACCAAGCAAGAGGCTTTCCTCCCATGTGATGAATAAATGTTCTCATGTAAAGTCTTTCTTCCTTTTTTACGTGATTTTCCTCAGCCATCGTTATGAACCATTGAACATGATCCCAGGCCTTACTACGACTGCAATTGAATGGGAACCAAAAAATATCTGGTAGCTCATCCGAATGCCCAAGAAATTTTGACAAATCAAGAGGAGCAAAAGCTATTTCGTTTTCTACGTCTGTAGGATAATCAGGATCCTTAAATTCAAATGGAACATCTTCTTTACAAGATGAAGCCATGTTACTTGGTTTCCTTGTCTTTGTAGAGTACTTATGTTATTTTTCTTTAGTCGGAGTTGCCAGGAGAGACCTGCCAAGTTAGCTTAACAAATGTCACCAAAGTACCAAAAAGCAAGGGCGTACCTGAGATGATCGGGACTGAATTATGAATCGACTAGTGGAGTCGCTTTAAATGAGTGGAGTCGCCAGGTAAGATTTCCAAGATTAGTCCTTAAGAATATTTTCAAAATACCAATAAAAGGATTACCTCAATTTTCTTACCAAATGTTGTTTTTCTAAGGATGTCAATGACTACGGATAAACCACTTCGATTGATGAAACATCCCCGGCAACAGCGCCAAAAATGTTATCGGGCAAATTAACAGGGCTAATTCTTAGTAAGCAAAAGAAAATATCAGTGACCCAATATCACCTCGGTCATCGTTCTAACTTCTTCGGAAGTTGAAACCTCCAAGGAGAAGTATCCTTATGGAACCCTATAGAACACTAAGACAACCACATAAGATATATTCTCTATGCAATTCGTAGTTAGACCAGTGCCTAATGGAGTCAAGTGTATTCAAAGTGCTAGTAAAAGTAATGTCCAACAATGATGTATATCAATTATATCATTCAATGAAATGTAAACTTTATGTAAGCCAATAATGAATCAAGAGATAATAATCATTCACCAAAGTGGACTCAGGAACATTTACCAAAAATGTAAGAAACATGTACACATGTATCACGATAATCAATATTGGATCAAAAGACTATATTGCCAATAAACCTCAACCAATAATGTGTTAGAATCATTTACCAATCAGCTATAGACTTGTAGCATGATAATTCATAACCAAATAGTAAGTATATATATAAACTAAGTAATGAAATGTAAAGGATTATTTATATTGTAAACAAGTATCCACCATTAACCAAGTGCATATTAGGTGTGTTTCCAATGTCTGTGCAAAAGATGTAGAGACTAGTCATTCAATGATTAACTTCAAACTAATTAAATAAACAAGATCATAAAATCTAATAATAAGGCTATGCTATTCCTTTCGACATTCAGTAAATACCACCATCACCAAATAGATACTCAATAGAAAACATGTGATTTCCCGATTTGCATATAATGTTTTTATGAGTTATATCTACACTGCAAATTAGCTTTAGAAATGCAGAGATATGTCAGTCAATTAATTGCGAATATAGCAGTTGAACTAGAAGATGAAATGGTGCAAGGACCATCATTCGTTCACATACGAAACAACTAATTAGAGTGTCATTACATGAAAGAGATAACATGTAACTTTTAGTTTTCCTCGAATTTAATATTCTACAGCTACAGAAGTAGATGGAATTATCTAATATGAGGCTACCTTCAACAACTGGCATTTACCAATCACAATATCAGCTTTACGAAAATAATATCCAATATAACCATCTAGCGTTAACAATCAGAAATTAATAATTCAGTCAAATGTTAAATATCAGTCCACTTTAGATCAGCGTGTGTCACTGAGTATTGTATTTTGGCTTTACGACAAGGATTTTTATACCATTCACTATGTACCTTGATATGCAATAAGCATCAATCCACTATACAATTTCCAGATCCGAGTTATACAGAGAATTATCTTGAGAAAATTGTATAAAAGCAAAGTTTAAAGATCATGAATTCACTTCATATTTATACCAAAATTTAACCAAATAAAATTATGGTTCTTGTTTGTTTTATGTTCTGTGTTGCAGTTGAAATCAAGGGCACACACAAGGCATGACATTGGGTTTGCAAATTAATTTGCAGACCTGTATTTGCTGAGAGATAAGGGTTCGGATGGGGAAAATGAAGTGGAAAAATGAAGGTGATAGGGCTATGGTGGAAAGGAGGAAAGGGATGGATGAAGGGGTAGCCAAAGTGGAAGGATGAGAAGGGGGATGCGAACTGTGATAAAGAGCAGCAAATAAATATGGAGTGAAAGGGCTTTGAAAGTGGCCAGCGAATGGAAAAAAGGGTGGGCCGAAATTGTAGGGCCCAAAATTTTAAGGGCCGAAAATTTCGGGAGGCCCTAAAATGGCCAAAAGGGGGGATTTTTGAAATTTTGTGAATTTTCAGGATTATAAGGTTTTATTTTTAACATTTAGAAACAAAACTAAGAAAAATAAATAAATTAAACTAGCTAACATAATATGTACAACGTATAACTAAAACAAAAAACAAATAATCAAACCTAATAATTACAAGACAAACTCAGAATTTAGGTTTTGAATAGTAGAGAGAGCAACCTAGGTTTTCAAAAGACATCTATTCACCAAACCTAGGGCATCAATGAGAGGAGAAACCCTCCATGAGATGGTACTTGGCAAACTTAGCAAACTAGGGCTCACCTCCACAATCTCTAGGATTCGTAGAGGAATCCTAGCTTAAGCAAGACTTGAAGACCTAAAGCTCAAGCTTGAATGCAATGATGATCAATGACAAAAATGAAATACAAATCAAGACAAAATGAAGGAGAAATGGCTTCCATTCAACCCTAACAAGTATCACTTTCATACAATTGATAGAGAGACATCAAAGAAAAAGTATAGATACCTCCAAGTGCATGTGTTAAGCAAACAACTCTAGCCTCACCTTAGCAATGGCATGAACAAAAGTAAAACTTCCAAGAAATGCTTCAAACTTGCAAAATAACCTTCATCAAGGAGTGCCTTCCTTCAAAGAGCCCTAGCTAGGGAAAATAGCAGACATAATGAAATTATCCCAAAAGTTGATGTCTAAAAATGAAGTGTGAGATCTTATTTATATGATCTTACACTCACTTTACACAAAATAAGGTCAATTTAATATTTAAAAAATTTAACTTAAAATTAGAATTAAAATAATATAAAAATAATCAAAGTAGTGGGTAAATTGAGAATTTTCCCCAAATTTGACCCCTACTTGAGTAAAATTGGCTAAACAATGCCAAATTCAATGAAACTGAAGGCTGAGATGTGGAGCGGGGTCGTCATACCCCTACTAACCCCAGAAATAGTGAAAAACCCTCAATGACCCCCCTCAAAGCAAGCATACTTCAACCAATAAGAAGGTGACGTCATCCTCTGTGGAGGCCAGGGAGGCATGGCGTTGGAGTGCTAGAGCAGCAGGAGGTTGCAGAAAGAGGCCTGGTTCAATGACATAGGCCCCAATACTGAAAGAAAACATGCCACTATTGTAAAAGTGCTTGGGCAATCATGTGGTCCAATGATCCATCCATGAGGGCCCCAGACACCAACCTCAGGGTTTCAAACCCTTTTATGAGGCAATCAGCAGTGTCATTAAGCCATAGTACCCCCAGCAGGGATCTAGAGAACCTGGCCATGATCCCATCAATAAAATGTGGCTTTATCGCACCCTCCAAGACAAAAAAAAGGATGCCATCTCCTTGGGGTGCATCTAGAACATGCACTGGTACTGGTACCATGTAACACTGGCTCCAGCTGTGGGATGAGTACTCCTCCTGAGGGTGCTCGAGAATCCAAGAATCATCTGGGTAGCTGTAGACCTACGCACACATCCAATGACCAAGGACATCAATATACCTAAGGGCAGACACTTGTGTCCTGCCTTGCTCATCAAATAAGACTAAATAAATGAAAAAACAAACGACTAACTTATGACAACATGAAGACTGTCAAATGCAATGCATGGTAACAGTATATGCCTAACCTACCTACCTACACTAACATGAGAAAGCAGAAAGGACTAGGTAAAATCATACCACCAATGTAACCATTTGAGTAAGCAATTCATACATGTTCGCCACTGGGATCCTGAGGACCGTGATAGATGAACCAAGCAAGAGGCTTTCCTCCCAGGTGATGAATAAATGTTCTCATGTAAAGGCTTTCTTCCTTTTTAACGTGATTTTCCTCAGCCATCATTATGAACCATTCAACATGATCTCAGGCCTTACCATGACTGCAATTGAATGGGAACCAAAAAATCTCTGTTAGCTCATCCGAATGACTAGGAAATTATGACAAATCAAGAGGAGCAAAAGCTATTTCATTTTCTGTGTCTATAGGATAATCATGATCCTTAAATTCAAATGAAAGATCTTCTTTTCAAGAAGAAGCCATGTTACATGGTTTCCTTGTCTTTGTAGAGTACTTTTGTTATTTTTCTTTAGTCGGACTCACCAGGAGAGACCTGCCAAGTTAGCTAAACAAATCTCACCAAATTACCAAAAAACAAGGGTGTACCTGAGATGATCAGGACTGAGTTCTGAATCGACCAGTGGATTCGCTTTAAATGAGTGGAGTCACCAAGTAAGATCTGCAAGATTAGTCCTTAACAATATTTTCAAAATACCAATCAAAGGCTTACCTCAATCTTCCTACCAAATGTCATTTTTCCAAAGATGCCAATGACTATGGATAAACCACTTTAATTTACGAAACGTTCCCGCCAACGATGCCAAAAATATTATCGGCCAAATTAGTAGGGCTAATTCCCAGTAAGCAAAAAAAAATATCAGTGACCCAATATCACCTCAGTCACCCTTATAACATCTTCAGAAGTCGGAACCTCGAAGGAGAAGTATCCTTATGGAACTCTGTAGAACACTAAGACAAGCACATAAGATATATTCTCTATGCAATTCGTAGTTAGACCAGTGCCTAATTGATTCAAGTGTATTCAAATTTCTAGTAAAGGTAATGTCCAACAATGATGTATATCAATTAGATCATTCAATGAAATGTAAATTTGATGTAAGCCAATAATGAACCAAGAGATAATAATCATTCACTAAAGTGGACTCAGGAACATTTACCAAAAATGTAAGAAACCTGTACACATGTATCACAATAATTAATATTGGATCAAAAGACTATATTGCCAATAAACCTCAACCAATAATGTGTTAGAATCATTTACCAATCAGGTATAGACTTGCAGCATGATAATTCACTACCAAATAGTTATTATATATATAAACTAAGTAATGGAATGTAAAGGATCATTTATAATGTAAATGTAAACAAGTATCCACCATTAACCAAGTGCATATTAGATGTGTTTCCAATGTCTGTGCAAAAGATGTAGAGACTAGTCATTCAATGATTAACTTCAAACTAATTAAATAAACAAGATCAGAAAATCTAAGTAATAAGGCTATGCTATTCCTTTCGACATTCAGTAAATACCACCATCACCAAATAGATACTCAATAGAAAACATGTGATTTCCAGATCTACATATAAAGTTTTTTATGAGTTATATCTACACTACAAAATAGCTTTAGAAATGCATAGATATGTCAATCAATTAATTGCGAGTATAGCAACTGAACCAGAAGATGAAATGGTGCAAGGACCATCACTCGTTCACATACGAAACAACTAATTAGAGTGTCATTACATGAAAGAGATAACATATAACTTTCAGTTTGCCTCCAATTTAATATTCTACAGCTGCAGAAGTAGATGGAATTATTTAATATGAGGCTACCTTCAACAACTAGCATTTACCAATCACAATATCAACTTCACGAAAATAATATCCAATATAACCATCCAGCGTTAACAATCAGAAATTAATAATTCAGTCAAATGTTAAATATCAGTGCACTTTAGATCAACATGTGTCACTAAGTATTGTATTTTGGCTTTACGACAAGGATTTTTCTGCCATTCACTATGCACCTTGATATGCAATAAGCATCAATCCACTATAGAATTTCCAGATCCGAGTTATACAGAGAACTATCTTGATAAAAGTGCATAAAAACAAAGTTTAAAGATCATGAATTCACTTCATAATTATACCAAAATTAATCAAATAAAATTCTGGTTCTTGTTTGTTTTTTTTTCTATGTTGCAGATGAAGGCAAGGGCACACACAGGGCATGACACTGGGTCTGCAAAACAATTTGCAGGCATGTGTTTGCTGAGATATAAGGGTTCGGATGGGGGAAATGAAGTGGAAAAATGAAGGTGGTAGGGCTACTGTGGAAGGCAAGAAAGGGATGGATGAAGGGGCAACCAAAGTGGAAGGATGAGAAGAGGGCTGCGGACTGTGATAAAGAGAAACAAATAGGAATGGAGTGAAAGGGCTTGGCAAATGGCCAGCGAATGGAAAAAAGGGTGGGCTAAAATTATAGGGCCCAAAATTTTAGGGGCCGAAAATTTCGGGAGGCCCTAAAATGGCCAAAGAGTGGGATTTTTGAAATTTTGTGAATTTTCAGGGTTTTAGGGTTTTGTTTATAACATTTAGAAACAAAACTAACTTAGAAAATTAAATAAATTAAACTAGCTAACAAAATATGTACAACATATAACTCAAAAAAAGAAAATAATCAAGCCTAATAATTACAAGACAAACTCAAAATTTAGGTTTTCAAGAGTAGAGAGAGCAACCTAGGGTTTCAAAATACAATTATTCACCAAACCTAGGGCATCAATGAGAGGAGAAACCCTCCATGATATGGTACTTGGCAAGCTTAACAAACTAGGGCTCACCTCCACAATCTCTAGGATTCGTAGAGGAAGCCTAGCTTAAGCAAGACTTGAAGACCTAAAGCTCAAGCCTTAATGCAATGGTGATTAATGACAAAAATGAAATGCAATTCAAGACAAAATGAACCAACAATGGCTTCCATTCAACCCTAACAAGCATCACTTTCATATAATTGATATAGAGACATCAAACAAAAAGTATAGATAGCTCCAAGTGCATGTTTTAAGCAAACAACTCTAGCCTCACCTTAGCAATGGCATGAACAAAAGTAAAACTTCCAAGAAATGCTTCAAACTTGCAAAATAACCTTCATCAAGGAGTTCCTTCCTTCAAAGAGACCTAGCTAGGGAAAATAGTAGACATAATGAAATTATCCCAAGAATTGATGTCTAAAAATGAAATGAGGAGATCTTATTTATATGATCTCACACTCACTTTACACAAAATAAGGTCAATTTAATATTTAAAAAAATCAACTTAAAATTAGAATTAAAATAATATAAAAATAATCAAAGTAGTGGGTAAATTGAGAATTTTCCCCATATTTGACCCTTACTTGACTAAAAATGTCTAAAAAAGGCCAAATTCGAGGAAACTGAAGGCTAATACGCGGAGGGGGGTTGGCATACCCCTACTAACCCCAAAAATGGTGAAAAGCCCTCAACGCCCCCCCTCAAAGCAAGCATACTGTAGCCAATAATAAGGTGACGTCATCCTCTATGGAGCCCAAGGAGGCATGGAGCTGGAGTCTTGGAGCAGCAAGAGGGTGCAGAAGGTGGTGTGGGTCAATGACATAGGCCCCAGTACTAAAAGAAAACATGCCACTATTGTAAAAGTGCTTGGGGAATCATGTGGTCTAATGATCCATCCCTGAGGGCCCCAGACACCAACCTCAAGGTTTCAAACCCTTTTATGAGGCAGTCAGCAGTGCCATTGAGCCATAGTACCCGCAGGAGGGATCCAAAGAACCTGGCCATGATCCCATCCATAAACTGTGGCTTTATCGTACCCTCCAAGTCAGAAAAAAGGCTACCATCTCCCTGGGGTGCATCTGGAACATGTGTTGGTACTGGTACCATGTAACAAGGTGAAAACCTTTTTTAGAGTGAAAATCCCTCAAGGATGCTTGATAGATAAAAAGTTAAGATGGATCTAGGTTGGATCTAGTTGGTTTTAAATGAATTTGCTCCTTTAAATGTCTTCTTCAACTTTTCTTATATCCACATATGCAAACTTTCTCATTTTTTCATATCAATCTTGTACATAAATACATGAATTTGCATCATTATCTCATAAATGGACCATTCATCATTTTGAACTAGTGAATAACTGAGCAAGTCGATGCACTTTGGAATTTGCAAAAGCATAGTTCTAGTGCATACATTTATTTTAAGTGCATCTGTCATGGTGCCTCGTGTTTCTAGTGCCACACTATTGTTACTGGTGTGCCTTAAAATGGGAGTACTAATGAACAATGCCAACTTCCACGATGCATTAACAATGTATAATAGTTATTTATTTCACACTATTAGCGATACACCTTAGAGAACTGCAAATAATGCATTCTCTTTTTTTAGGTGCACCAGTCATTTTAGACAGCTTTTTTGAAAGAAAAAAAAATTTTAATTATATATATGTGTGTGTGTGTGTGTGTTCCTAACAAATGTTGCAGGTGAATCGGAGACAATAGTGGCAGCAGTAGTAGGTGAAATCATATAAGTTTGTAGAGGTGACATGGGAGGCCTGGGAGAGGGATTTGTACCCTCTACCTATTACAACAGAGATTCCTTCCCTCTTGAGGAATGTTGGCTTCCTCGAGTTTTATGGGGAGGATACATCCCTTAGGGGGAACTCAGGATTATTGGTGTAGTTGATCCATCATTCAGATCATGTGAGGCAGTCATTTATGGTCAATACCAATATGTGGTTCTAACCCATAGACGAGGACATATAGCTTCTTTCTAGTCTATCTAGGAGAGGAGAGGATTCTCCCCATTTCCCTAATCTTCCACCTAACATTGCAGGAGAGAGCTAGTTTTCATATGTTTAGTGATTTGTTTGTGAAGACATAACTATCCCTTGTGACTTCTAGGTTATTGGTGTCCAGTTGCTTGTTCTTTCATTCGATGCAGAGTAGGGTCACAATAGTGTCCCACTATACTGCATGGGGGATAGTTTCCCTCTATTGTACTATGTAGATTCATTGATGCAGAGACCCAAATTGACTAGGTGGTATACCATTTTTTCGCTACAATTTTGTTTAGCCGTGGATCACTATTATTTTTTGTTTGATGGGAGGATGGGCTTCCCTTTTGGATCAGACTAATTTTTATTTTATTTTTTTAGAGGTGTCTGATGACTAAACCATCATTTAGTCACCACCCTCCTAGGTTGATGATCGATGCACATATGCACATGTGGGGGTAGGTGATGCCCAAGAGGGGATAGACAACTTGCTAGTATTAGTCCAAAGGTACTAGAGATGCTTTCCAACAAGGATGATCATACCATGGATCTTATGTAATGCCCATACATAGGGATGGACTGACAAGGATGTACAAATGCCCTTTTAACCCAGGACGATCCACCAGATTTTAAAGGTGATATTAGTGTTATGTTTTGATTAAATATCTAGTTTCATTTTTTGTGTTATTTGATGCACATGTAATTTATTGTAATGTTTTCTTTAAATTCTCTAATTATTGTTGTTTATTTCCTTGTAGATATTGACACATATGATGGGGAGATTCATACCCAACATGAGGAGGATATGGATGAGATTGAGGAGATTCCTCAGTTATAGAGACCCAGCTTGCGACATAGGCCAGATTGTAGATTCAGCGAGCTAGTGATTGATGAGTTATCTAGACTATTGGCTCAATAGGGAGTGCGCCCTGTATGAGTTAACCTGATATTAGAATTCCCTAATTTCACAACTATATGGGTGACACTTTCCCGTGATATGACATTATTGATGCGTCATATTGTCAATGTGGCTAGGATACTCAAGAGGAGGGGTCCTCCACCTCCTCCTCCACCCTCTCCTCCACATGCCGAGTGACCGCCCTCTTTTACATAGGTTGAGCGACCACGCTCTCCTTCTCACCAAGATGGCTGACCACCCTCTTTTGATCCATAGGTCGACCGACCACCCTCTCCTCCTCACTGAGCCGATCGACCACCCTCTCCTCCTCCACTAGTCGATCGACCACCCTCTCCCTCTCATCGATTCAACCAATCATCCTGTCCTCCTCCACAAGTTGACCAACTAACCTCTCCTTCTTATTGAGTTGACTAACCACCCTCTCCCTTGCTTAACTGAGGCAACTGACCAACTGCGACACCCATTGATCCATTCACTAGAGCTATAGATGTGATGGTCTCATATGGTCATATATATTTTGTTACAAAGATATACGAACTTCTTCATTATGCGTTTTTATCTAGTGGAAGTACTAATCCCTCTAGCTTTGTTGGTAGAGGTACTACTGTCCCTGGCTCTACTGGCAGAGGTATTGATGTCTCTAGCTTCGGTGGTGGACCAGCTAGTTGATAGTAGTTATTAATCACATGTATATATTTGATTGTTGCGATGTATCATTTATATATATATATTGTTGATGTTATAGCTATGTGAGGCATCCTCACTAGCCCATCCAACATGAAGAAAAATAATAAATAATAAATGTAATTTTATATTGTAAAAGGACAAGTCGGCCCAGTAAGAGGATTTTATGAAAATTAATGTATAAATAGAAGTACTCCCTTCCTCATTTAATCATTCTCACGAAGCAAGTTCACTCAAGGAAGGAAGTTCACATTTTCTGGGTGCTAGAAGACTAGTGGAGCTGATTTCCGGGGCATTGATTCATTTTGTACTTTTTATCTTGGTTGTACTAAATCTCAGAGTAAGAAAGGGTTGTTGGGTTTTTCCCGAGTTTGGGTTTTCCCAGGGTAAAGTGTTGTGTCTATTGTCTCTATTGTTTTTGTGCATAGTTGTTCTTTCAGTGATCCTTTTCATTGCTTATATATATTATGCTGCTATAAGTGAAAACATTAACATGGTATCAGAGCTATGCTGAAGGTGACTATTGCCGGGAACTAGGGTTTGGAATTTCCCCAAAGTCCAACGATCAATTTGGTTTGATCTTACCTTCATTGAGCTTGCCTCAGCAAGGCAATTTTTTCTATCCAAGCATAATTCCATTCTGACAATTTTCAAATTTGACCTAATTTCTAAGGTTGCTGCAGAATTAGGGTTTGTTGGTTTTCAGTGACCTAACCACATATTGGGAAGAAAAGGAGGTTCATTCAACTGACCTTAGGAGGGAGAATTCATCCGTGGAAGTGGTTTTCTCAAAATCCAAAATTCATTTTTGATCTAGCTTCTACTAGAGTTTCTTCATATCCAGTACCTAGTCAATATGTCTACTCATGAAGTATCAAGGTTGAAGATAGGCTTGATGGAGCATCAAACTACTACTCATGGAAGTCTAGAGTACTTATTGCTCTAGAAGAAAATGATTTACTAAACTTTTCCACAAAAGGAGTGACAGAACCAGTAGAAGCTTCAAAGAAGACCCAATGGAAGAAGAATGATGCCAAGGCAAGGAGGATTCTAATAGATTTAGTTAAGGATCATTTGATTCCTCAAATTTCTCAGAAGAAGATAGCAAAGGAAATGTTTGACTCATTGAAGAAGTTGTTTGAGAACACAAACATCAATAGGGCTCTTGCCCTAAGGCAACAACTCTCAAGCATCAAGATATCAGACACCATAGCTTCATACTTCATGAAGATCACAGAAGTAAAAGACAAATTGGCAACAATAGGTGAATTTATTGTAGACAAAGAATTGGTCATGATGACCTTGAATTGTCTCCCTCAATCTTGGGAACCCATCTACCGAAGTATATTGGGAAGATAAAAACTACCCAATTTTGAAAGAATATGAGTAGACTGTACACAAGAATAAACAAGACTTTTGATGAGAGGCAAGATTCAAGAACCTCATGAAGAAGATCAAGCTCTCATAACACACACCAAAAAGAAAGGAAAGAGGAAATTTGGATTAAAATAAAAGGGTAGAAGACCAAGTCATAATCCTAATCATAGGAAGAAGAAGGACATGTCAAAGGTTCAATGCTATAAATGCAAAAAGGTTGGCCACTTCAAGAGCCAATGTAATTCATAGAAGAGGAAATAACATGCCTCTGCAGCTGATGTGGATGAAGAAACTCAACAAAAGAAATTGAAGAAGACAAAATTCTTCTTCTTCATCTCAGCTTTATCAAGTACTGTTCCTACTAATAATAATGTTTGGTTGTTAGATAGTGGTGCCTCTAAGCATATGACAGGTTACAAGGAGTTTCTCTCAAACCTAGATGAGAGAGCATCACATGTAAGGGTGGTCCTTGGAGACAATGCTACATATGCAGTGAAAGGAACTAGGACAACCTCCTTTCAGCTAGACTCTAGTGTTTCTCTACATTTGGGAGAAGTACTATATGTGCCAGGGATGAAAATAAATCTTGTCTCTATCTTAGCACTAGAAGATAAGGGTTATAAAATTGCATTCTTAGATGGGAAGGTTCTTACATGGCACAAGAATTCCACTATCGATTCTGCAAGAGTAATTGGTGTTCATGAAGAAAGTTTATACAGATTGATAGTACAACCAGTTCAGGCTCTAGTACACGACTCTATCAATATGAGTGAGCTATAGCATAGGATACTTGCTCACCTACACTATAGAGCTCTTCCTTCTCTCAAGAAGATGGTTATGGGACTTCCCGAACTCCAAGTGGAACAGGATGGCATTTGCAAAGGATGTGCACTTATCAAGAATGCCAAGGGATCTTTTCCTAACAGTGACACCAGGTCCAATGGAATATTGGAGTTGGTGCACTCAAACTTGTGTGTACCTATGTCAGTCACATCATTGGGAGGATTCTTGTAGTATGTGACTTTCATAGATGATTACTCCCAGAAGACATGGATCTACTTCTTGAAGACTAAATAATTTGAACAAGTTCAAAGAATTCAAGGCCTAAGTTGAGAACCTATCCGGTAAGAAGATCAAAGTTCTAAGGTCAAATAATGGAGGAGAATACACCTCCTTAGAATTTAATAATTTCTTCAAGGAAGTAGGAATCAAGAAGGAATACACAGTTTTGTACAACCCTCAACAAAATGGGGTTGCAAAAAGGAAGAATAGATCTATAGTGGAAGTAGTCAAATCCATGATTCATGATCAGAATATTCCAATGTTTTTATGGGAAGAGGCTTCCAGCATTGTATCATATGTTCAGAACAGAAGTCCACACAGAATGCTGAAGAATATGACTCCAGAAGAGGCCTTCACAGGTGTAAAGCCAAAAGTTGGTCATCTATGAATATTTGGCTCTACAGTACACATTCATGTACCCAAAGAAAAGATAACAAATATAGAACCTTTAGGTAAGAAGGGTACATTTGTTGGGTACAATGAATCTTCGAAGGCATATCGAATATACATCACAGGTCAGAGACAGATTGAGATCAGTAGAGATGTTTCCTTCGAAGAGGAATTTTCCTTCAGAAATGTAATATCCCTATTTTGACCCCATTACATTCAAATGTAAATGATGTACTATTGTTATAAGATCATGGTGAGGAGATCAAGGCCAAGGCCCTGCCATCGATTTATTGATGCATATGGTTTACGTGCTAGCTAGGCACAATGGAATTACAAATATCATGTAAATATGCATTTTTAATAAAAATACCCACAACTAGCTATGCAATGCAACAAGAGATGGGAGCATGATTTTACAAGGAATTGGGAGGGAAAACATTCAAACCCTTGGAGCCAATCAAGTCAAGCCAAGTGTCAATGAGAGGACCCATCAAACCCTCAACTACCCATGTTGACTTTTGTACCCAATCATTGATTTCTCCAAAGAGTTGGTTGAGGTAGTTAATGCCTTGGGGAATGGAAGGTATGGCTGTCCAAATTCGGGTATGGGCAAGCCACCCTGCATGGGAAGTCGCATTTTTCTTCTTGAGCAAGAAAAGAGCCATGAATTGCTCCCCAAGCCATTATCCATGAACTAGTTCTCCTCCCTCACTAGTTGGGAGCTACCTGGGCATTTTCCAACCATGTTTCTCTGTGCTTTCCTCCATTCTTAGTTGGGAGAAGGGCGGTTTTGTGTTGTATACCAGTGGGGAAGACGGTGAATCGAATTGGGGATCCATAGAGATCGTTCTGGCTACTGAATGCTTAGATAGTTGGGGAAGAAATTGCTTCCTCCCTGTGAATGTTTTTCCCCATCCCACAATTTTTTTTGGATGGAAACGATTTGGAAAAAACCCATGGCCATCTTGTGGATAACTCCATTGCTTTGGCTTGAGCTTGAGTGCAAGCATCCAGGGTTCAAGTGTATCCATATAAACCCAGCGGTGGACTGGCTTGGCTCAATTGAATTGTTGAATTGGCTATGAATTAGTTTGAATGTCCCCGTTTTCCTTGTAAGAATCATGCCCAGCTCAGGGGTGCCAGTTGTGTTGAAAGATTGATGAACACAACTGGCCTATGGTTGGGTGTAACGTTGCAGCGACATAGCTAGTTGCTTGGGATCATTTCACCATAAAGATAAGTATTTCTATGTCTATGTATTTACTTCTACAGGGTTTAAATTAATGATTGTTTTTTATATATTGAATGCATATGAAAATATGTGTGTGGATGAGTTTATTTCCGCTGTGCATGTTTGATTAATTTGCATCTGCACACATTTGTTTTTAACTATATGAATCTAATGAATGGGATGAAATTATGTGAAAAGCCCCAGAGATTGCCATCATGTTCCCTTCCTTGCCTTGGATATATGGGAGGGGATCTGATAGAATGGTATCAGAGCTGCTGGTTGCAGCATTGGGCCTTCATGGGCTACCTATCACAGTTGCATAGGTAAGTATGCTTCCTGCTCATCACTGACAATTAAGAAAAAATTTCAAAATTTTCAAATTTTCAAAATTTTTCTAAGTGTCTATGAGTTTTCTTCCAAAAACTGTGACGGCGAATCTTGGCGAGTTGGCTCGAAACGGTGGCAAAACTCGTTGAGTGGAGCTGACACATTCAACGAAATTGGCTGAGTTGCGCCGATGGAGTTGCGGAATGCCCGGGGAAAGGAAGAAAATTTTCAAAATTTTTCTAAGTGTTTTTCGGCGGAAGAACTCGGCAAGTTGGTCCGCAATGACGGAAGAACTTAGCAAGTTGGTCCACAATGACGGAAGGTCTCGGCAAGTTGGTCCGAAAAAAATTTCTAAGTGTCTTTCAGTGGAAGAACTCGGCAAGTTGGTCTGCAACGACGGAAGAAATCGGCGAGTTGGTCCGCAACGACGGAAGAAATCAGAGAGTTGGTCCGAAACGGAGGAAAAGACAGATGAGTCCACCGACCGGTGAAACTTGGCAAGTTGGTCCGCAATGGGTCGAAAGAGAATGGTAAAGTCCACTGAAATAGGGAATTTCAGTTGTTTTCCAGGGAGATTTTCCTGGTGCCGAAAGTTGAAAAATGCCATGGAACTTATGCGCCAGATTGCGCAAAATCAAAGGATTTACAACAACAACAACAACAAAACGAGGGCGCCCCCTTGACCCCCGTCATCCCTCGGAGACAGTCGTTGAAAGTGTTAAATGCATTCTCTATGCTTGGGATGAGAAGCAGGAATTGCATAGAAGGTTGTGGAGGCCTTAGTAAGAATAATTGGTTGTAATATGCATTGCGGAAGAGCAATGGGAGTAGCAAGGCAATGTCTATGCTTGGAATGTGCACTATGGAGGATTAAAGAGGGAACTTCCTCACCTTAAACTATTTATGTTTATAGCATAAGAATTGCATATTTGGAAAATATCAGAAATGAATGATTACACGTATGTATATGTTGAATTGCTAATTCATGAGAAGATCGTAGCTAATGATTGCTTGTATGCTTGGTAGGAAAGCCAAGAAAAGGATCTGCTATGATGTGGAGGAGGAACTCCATGTCATAATGAGGCATCGAAAAGGGAGAATTCCTTCACTCCTATCTTGCTATTGTATTTATATTTCCTTAATCTTATATACTAAAAGTTATGGCATAGAGATGCTGGAAATGCAAGAGAGTAATGCATCTGAATTAGCAGGCATGATTAAAGAGTCATTACCTAGTTCATGTCAATTGCTTATGCATAAACATGATGTTGGATACGGATAAAGGTAGTGAAAGTTACACATGCAATAGATCATTAATGGTATTCCCTATGGTTGATGACAATTAATGTTGTTGATAATGGTTGTGGGAATCAGACCATAGAAGCATGATTGAAAATGCAAGAGATTGGATAGATAAGAGGAATATGCACTAGATGGCATATTACTAAACATTGCACAGTGCATGTGACAATGTTTTCGAATGTATATGATATTGCATATTGGTAAAATAGTGAGGCTTTACATATGCAATGCACCACTTAAGATAATTATTGTGGTTTCTAATAATTAGTTGTGTTCGCATTGGTTGTAGGACCAAAGACAACCGAAGCATGGCTAAAGATGTGGATGATGATTGTTGCATTAGACCAATAACTTTATGAGGAAAGGATGGTGCAACAAATCTGTGATCATGATGTTGGAAAAATGACTATGTAGCCTTAGTAAGAGGCCAACTGATCAGGTAACATCAAGCGATGTTAATGACAGCCACACAGGTAATGGTATTTGTGCTAAATTGCATGAATGTGGAAAGAGGGTTTGGTAAGATCCCTTCCACTATGTCTAAACTATGTTGATTTGGTTGCATGTGGTATTGAGTGCCTGAATGTGAATGTCAACCTACCGAGTATGGTGAGGTGCAGGTAAGTAAAGGCAAGGAGCCTTACACCCTATAGTTTCTTAGGAACCTCAATGCATTCATAAGAAATTATATCATACCATTTGTGTATGTTGGTTGTGATTTTAACAACCAAAGCAAGCGATGACTTATAGTCCTATTGTAGTGTATGCCATACGAGATAGGCATGGTTAGGCCATAATATGTTGAAATGCCTAGTATTCAGGGATTAATGCAAGGTTATATTGAGGGGTTATACATTAAGTGAATGCACATCAAAATATTATGTAAATGTTGTGAATGTGCATGCATATGTGCGGGTGCACATGTTGATATGCATTGTGTGAATGCATGGTTGGGATATATATGTTCCAATGCAATTAGATAATCGATGAAATGGTGAACCATTGTTAAATACTGAGACCATTTCATGAGCTGCGGTGAATGCAGGAGAATTATTGCATGAAGAAGGTAGACATGAGATGGGCTACTAGAGCACTCTGTTGGAAGGACATAATTGCATGGAATGTGAAGTAATGAGTATTTACGGTTTATTTAAATTGCATGGATAGTGTGACTGTGTCTTTCAATTTTATTGTGATAATGATGCATATATAAGAATATATAAATTTCATTGCATTTCAAATGTTAACAGCTGAAGGTGTTTGAATTATTGAGTGTTATAATTCTAAGATCACTTCAGTGATTGTTGTGGCAATGAAAGGATTATATGCATAGATACTCACAACGTGTTTGGCTGATTGAAGTTTCAGTTTTCAGGTAGAAAAGTCTTGCGTATGGAAATGAGGATAAGTCCATAGTAAAGACCGGGATCTACCATGTTTAGAAGCCAAAGGTCACAAGAAGGTTCTCATGGTTGTAACTTATGCATGAAACAAATCTGAAAATTGTCTGATTTAAGTTTATGAGAATAATCTCATGGTTGCAAATCTAATTTCTTTAGGAAAACAGATTTGTAGATTTCAGATTTGAGAAATTGCTCATAATTGCTAATCATTGTTTGGCTTATATAAAATTATGTCAGGAGGAGATGTTGTGGGTGGATTTTCATGTATGGTAGCCAGGGTGAAACCATAATGGACAGAGTGATATCACTTACGAGAGCCAAACAATATGAGGATAGCCTCATTGCTAAGCAAATTAATTTCTATAGGAGACAGAATTGTAAATTCATATTGAATTTATTAATGACATTGATTGGTTATAGAACAATCAGATTTGAAGCTTATTGCTAAATGTTACTGACTATTTGGCTATTTGATAAGTGTGCTAGGATGACACATTGCAGGAAGACCCTGTGTGATGGCCTGCAAAAGCCAAACTAGATGGGAAGGATCCCATGCTATGAAAATGGGTTTCAGATGAAACGCCATTGTAAATGTTGATAATGTCTCAACCGAACTGCATGTTGGTAAAGCATGTGAGTGAGACAGTGAAATCATGCCAAGAAGGCATGTGTGGGTTATGGAACATGAAAAGATTGGGCTGGAAACCCGAAGGACTGTTGACTCAGAGATGGGAGCCCCCATTCTTCACAAATGAAGAAAAGATACATCTGTGAAATGGATGAGTATTTTGTAACCCTAACTGAGGATATACATGTATGGTTATTAGATTTAATATGCAGAGCATGTTTTATTATAATTCCAGACTGCTTGAGTGTCACTAAGACCTACATGGCTCACATCGAAAAGGGATGCATACCTTTCGGGTGGTGGGTTATGTTAGGGTTGTCAATATTGACTACACCCTAAGGAATGGATGCATTCCTGGTGTTTTAATACTTGATAGTGAATGTTATGAAATATGGTTACAATTTTAGAGCAGGAATATTGATGAACCTGCTTATCCTTCTTGTGTTATCAACTTACACAGATGCAATTTGGTGTTGCACGTTAAGAGGCAAAGTGAAGGAAGGGTGCTCAAAAGGACTGTATGGGCAGTGGTAACCTTTCTACGCTCACACTAAAGGACACTAGAAGGGATGGATAGGCCCGCGGAGCTGTGTTGCAGAAAAGGGGTATCATCCTTGTGTAGTGTGAGTGGGTATTGTGGGGCCATGCTAGCCTGCAGTCAAGAAAGTCACCTATAGAGTTCCTAAAGGGAACCGCTGGTTTGCATAGGAGAATAAGTGCCATCCTTGTGTGGATGAAGAATTGTATGATGCCTAATAAACCCAGTCAGCATACTGGCTTGGCATGTTGTTAAATTGGATGCCTGATAAACCTAGTCAGCGTACTGGTTTGGCATGTTGTTAAATTGGATGCTTGATAAACCCAGTCGGTGTACTAGCTTGGCATTGGTTATTTGCATGTTGTGGAGGTATTGGTGAAGGGTGTTATTTCCTAACAAACCCAGTCGGAGAACTGGCTTGGAAATGGTCGTTGTATGCTTGATAAACCCAGTTGACGTACTGGCTTAGCATACTGATTTTTGAAATGCTTGATAAACCCAGTCTGTTTATTGGCTTAGCATACTGATTTTACGGATTCCTGATAAACCTAATCGGTGTACTACCTTGGCGTTGCCTATTCAGATGATGTTGTGGAGCAGCAGGTGTGTTGGCCAAAGATCCAAGTCCATAGGCGATCCCAAGGCTTGCAAAGCGAAGCAGGACCCTGTGGACTAGAAAAAAAAGGCACAATACAGATAAGTATTCCTTTTCATTTATTTCTTGTTTGGAATAATGAAGATTTCAGGAACAAGTCTTGTGACAACCAAGCTAATACACTGTTGTTTCTTTGTTGGAAACCTTGTCCATTGCAGGAAGTAAGGACCCTGAAAGAGCCACAAATGCTTGGTAAACCAAAGAGTAACTAGTCGGGCGCTATAAAATTCTTGGAAACCAAAGAATAACTGGTCGGGCACTATAAAATTCTTGGTAAACCAGAGAGTAACTGGTCGAACACTATAAAATTCTTGGTAAACCAGAGAGTAATTGGTCGGGCGCTATAAAATTCTTGGCAACCAGAGAGTAAATAGTCGAGCGCTATAAAATTCTTGGTAAACCAAAGAGTAACTGGCCGGGCGCTATAAAATTCTTGGTAAACCAGAGAGTAATTGGTCGGGTGCTTTAAATTCTTGGTAAACCAGAGAGTAACTGGTTGGGCGCTATAAAATTCTTGGTAAACCAAAGAGTAACTGGTCGGGTGCTATAAAATTATTGGTAAACCAAAGAGTAACTCATCGGGCACTATAAAATTCTTGGTAAATCCATAGAGTAACTAATGCTTGATAAATTCAGAGAATAGTTGGTGGGGGCATTAACCACTTGATGCTGACATTGATAAAACTAGTCGACGTACTGGCCTGGCATTGCCATTCGAATGATTGTGGAGTAGCCTGTGTGCTCGCCCAACATTCGTTATTGTATCCATAAGAAATCCAAGGCTTTTAAAGCAAAGAAGGAGCCTGTGGAATAGAGTGAAGGCATCCAATGCAGATAAGTATTTGGTTATCTTGCAGCTTCTTGCTTATTTAAATGAATATACGTGTGTATATGATTCAGTTATAATTTCTTAAATTCTCGTTTGGAGATAAACCCTATGAAAATAAACTAAACATGTGAATTGTTTCAATGTTTGAGTGTAGGTATTGCTAGAATCAAGGACTATGAAGGCATCATAGGGATGCATGTGGACATGATCGTCCTAAAGAGCTCAATATGAGCAGTAATGAAAGATGATGCTAGTGGACGTGTGTGGGTCCTAGCAACCAAAGGTTTTGTAAGCAACAATGGGGAAGGGTTCCCTAGTTGAAAAGCATTAGACAAACCTTAGACACTAAGTGTCATAGCCAAAAAAGGGCAAGTCAAGCATTCACATTGATGTACAAGAGGCTAAGGAGCACAAAACCACAAAGTGACGGTGTGGCTCTAGATTGGAACAAGACTAAGAGAGGGAAACTGTTACTCTTTTCTTTCCCTTTTGACTAATGCATCTTAAAAACAAAGTATTGTTGAGTGCATGTCATAGCTGAAAATAGATTGTGTTTAATTGCTTGAAATGAATTGTGAATGCTGAACTAGTTATTTCCTTTTGAAAGGATGAACGTGAATGAGTTCATGTCTATATGGGAAAGCATGAAATGTGTGGAGGTCTCATGAGTAAAGCATGGACGTTCCAAGTCAATTGAGAAAATAATTGACTAATTTTAATATTGTGTTATGCTTGTCCTAACAGGAATTGCCATGATGAGTCTCACAGGTGAGACATTGAAAGCCATTGAGTGCAGCAAGTGCTAGCCAAGTGTTGCTAGTGACAAAAGTGTTATCCAGTTGTGCACATTGATCATGGCAGCAGACCAAAAGCTATTTGTTTTGGCTAAAAATCTTCCTCAAATAGTCGTCAAAACAACAAAAAAGATGACATCCATGGGATTCCAGACTTGTACATCAGCTGGAAGGTAAATAAAAGGAAGGGATTTCTATGGAGCAATGGCCACCTACAGAGATGGAAGATCAAAGCCAGCATGAGCAGTTGTGGAAGCCAAAGGACTTGGTCCTGAAAGCTCAAAGTAAAGAGATGAAATGTAGGACAGACCTGCCACCATTTGTGAATTTTGAAGCATGTGTAAAGTGGGTATTTATTCCTAAGTATTGGAACACCAAGGATGGTGTTATTCCAAGGGGGAGGGAAATGTAATATCCCCATTTTGACCCCATTACATTCAAATGTAAATGATGTAATATTGTTATAAGATCATGGTGAGGAGCTCAAGGCCAAGGCCCCACCATCGATTTATTGATGCATATGGTTTACATGCTAACCAGGCACAATGGAATTGCGAATATCATGTAAATATGCATTTTTAATAAAAATACCCACAACTAGCTATGCAATGCAACAAGAGATGGGGGCATGATTTTACAAGGAATTGGGAGGGAAAACATTCAAACCCTTGGAGCCAATCAAGTCAAGCCAAGTGTCAATGAGAGAACCCATCAAATCCTCAACTACCCATGTTGACTTTTGTACCCAATCATTGATTTCTCCAAAGAGTTGGTTGAGGTAGTTAATGCCTTGGGGAATGGAAGGTATTGCTGTCCAAATTCGGGTATGGGCAATCCTCCCTACATGGGAAGTCATGTTTTGCTTCTTGGGAAAGAAAAGAGCCATGAATTGCTCACCAAGCCATTATCCATGAACTAGTTCTCCTCCCTCACGAGTTGGGAGCTACCTGGGCGTTTTCCAACCATGTTTCTTTGTGTTTTCCTCCATTCTCAGCTGGGAGAAGGGCGTTTTTGTGTTGTATACCAGTGGAGAAGAAGATGAATCGAATTGGGGCTCCATAGAGACCGTTCTAGCTGTTGAATGCTTAGATAGTTGGGGAAGAAATTGCTTCCTCCCTGTGAATGTTTTTCCCCATCCCACAATTCGTTTTTGGATGGAAACGATTTGGGAAAAACCCATGGCCATCTTGTGGGTAACTCCATTGCTTTGGCTTGAGCTTGAGTGCAAGCATCCAGGGTTCAAGTGTAGCCTGATAAACCCAGCGGTGGACTGGCTTGGCTCAGTTGAATTGTTGAATTGGCTGTGAATTAGTTGAATGTCCCTGTTTTCCTTGTAAGAATCATGCCCAACTCGGGGGTGGCAGTTGTGTTGAGAGATTGATGAACACAACTGACCTATGGTTGGGTGGAACGTTGCAGCGACATAGCTAGTTTCTTGGGATCATTTCACCATAAAGATAAGTGTTTCTATGTCTATGTATTTACTTCTGTAGTGTTTAAATTAATGAGTGTTATTGATATATTGAATGCATATGAAAATATGTGTGTGGATGAGTTTATTTCCATTGTGCATGTTTGATTAATTTGCATCTGTACACATTTGTTTTTAACTGTATGAATCTAATGAATGGGCTGAGATTATGTGAAAATCCCCAGAGATTGCCATCATGTTCCCTTCCTTGCCTTGGATAGATGGGAGGGGATCTGACAAGAAAGGCTAGGAGATCATCCTTGGATAAAGAAGAGAAAGAAGCTCCAAAAGAAATGGAGTCATTACCCACTCCCCCTTCAGAAGTTTAGAGGGAGCTGACAGATCCAGAAGGTTCTATAGATCCAATGGATCTAGTTGATCCAGTAGATCCCACAGATGTTCCTAGAGATCTTGCTATTAGCGGGAAGAGGACCATTTGGGCTCTCCATACTTTAGAAGATGAAGAAAAGCATGTTGCTCCCTCGGGCACATTCAGGGAGAGCAAGAAACCTTGAAGATACTTAGGATACGTACCACTGATGTCCCACATTATTGATTCTGATCCATCTAGTTATGAGGAGGTCGCAAACTAGCAGGTTTGGAAAGATGCTATGATGGAAGAATATCAATCCATCATCAAGAATGATGTATGGGAAGTGGTTCGAAGACCTGAAGAGAATTCAGTTGTGACTTCCAAATGGATCTACAAGATTAAACATGCAGCAGACGAGAGCATTGAGAAGCACAAAGAAATATTTGTGGCTAGAGGATTCTCCCAGAAAGAGGGAGTTGATTATGACGAGACATTTGCTCCAGTTGCACTATACGCGACCATCAGATCAATCATAGCTCTAGATTTAGCTATGGGATGGAAGCTACATCAGATGGATGTTAAAACAACTTTCCTCAATAGAGTAATTGAAGAAGAAGTCTATATTGAACAACCAGAGGGTTTCGAGATTCATGGGAAGGAGTCCCATGTGTGCAGACTGAAGAAGGCCCTATATGGCCTCAAGCAGGCACCACAAGCATGGTATTCCAGAATTGATGGATACTTGGTGAGCTTGGGATTCACCAAGAGTGAGGCAGACTCCAACCTTTACTACAAGGTTAAGGATGGCAGACCATTGATACTAGTACTATATGTTGATGATATATTTCTCACAGAAGATGAGAGACTTACCAAATGGTGCAAGAAGATGCTAGCCTCTAAGTTCAAGATGAAGGATCTTGGTCCGATGCATTACTTCTTAGGTTTGGAGGTATGGCAGAGACAGGATGAGATTTTCCTGAGCCAAGGAAAATATACCATTGATATCTTGAAGAGATTTGGTGTGATGGAATGCAAGTCCATGAATACACCTATGGAAATAAACCTTAAGAAGTTGAGTGACTGAGCTTCCGAGTCAGAGTTGATAGATCCTACCATGTATAATTAGCTGATCGGTTCACTGATGTATCTAGTTAACACTAGGCCAGATATCGGTTTTGTAGTGAGTGCTCTCATTCAGTTTATGTGTGAACCGAGATAGGTACATTGGCACTGTGAAATACGGGTTGAGATATGCATGGCACTTTGAAATGCGGTTTGAGATATGCATGGAAATGTGAAATACGGGTTGAGATATGTTTCCAGGAGTGACATGAGATTGCATGGATATACAGATTCAGACTATGCAGGAAGTGTCATGGACAGAAAGAGCACCTCAGGGTGTTGCTTCAGTTTGGAGTCTGTAGTGATTTCTTGGTGCAGCAAGAAGCGGCCTTCAATAGCATTGAGCACTGCAGAAGCATAGTATATTGCAGCAAGTGTGGCGACACGAGAAGCAGTATGGATTCAGAAGCTCTTTGCAGGATTGTCCAGGAAGATACTTGAGACTACCGTGATTCACTGTGACAATCAAATTTGTGTGAAACTTTTAGTGAATCCTGTATCTCATGACCTATCGAAGCATGTGGAAATCAAGAACCACTATATCAGAGATATGGTACAAAGAGGAGCAGTTCAACTCCAGAACATTCCGACAGATGAATAGATTGCAAACATTCTCACCAAGCCTCTTTCTGGAGTGAAGTTTGCGTACTTTTGTGAAAGACTTGGAGTATTGGAGAATGGTTGCCTCAGTGAGAGGGAGTGCTCATAGTCCTAGACAGAAATGAACTTAGTCCAATTTGGACAAGCAGTCCTCGTAGACCGATAATGAGTTCAATCCAGATTGGGACAGGTGGTCCTTGTAGACCATAGTGAGCGTAGCTCTGGTAGGACATAAATGAACTCAGTCCAGTTTGGACAGATGATCGTCGTAGACCGATAATGAGTTCAATCCAGTATTGAACAGGCGGTCCTTGTAGACTGATAAGGAGTTCAGTCTAGTTGACCATGAGCTCGGTCCAGTTAGGACTGGTCTTCCTGTGTGAACTTTCTCCAGATTGGAGAGGATTCTTATATAGAGTATATTTGAATCCTTGTATGGGATATTATCCTGAATAGACGATGTTGACCCTTTCTTACGATGAAGAGATGTATGAGTCCAGATGATGCTAGTCCAGCCGTGATGATCAGAAGATGTACGAGCCCAAATGATGCCAAGATATATGAAGTCCAGTCATGACGTTCAGATGATGCCCAGATGTACAAGTCCAATTGTGATGACCAGATGATGCTTGACGAGTTCCAGTGTGATGATGCCTCTATAGCTAATAGGGAGTGTTGATGTTATATCTATGTGAGGCATCCTCACTAGCCCAACTGACAGGAAGAAAAAGAATAAATAATAAATGTAATTTTATATTGTAAAAGGACAAGTCGGACCAGTAAGAGGATTTTATGAAAAGTAATGTATAAATAGAAGTGCTCCCTTCCTCATTTAATCATTCTCACCAAGCAAGTTCGCTCAAGGAAGGAAGTTCGCATTTTTTGGGTGCTAGAAGACTAGTGGAGCTGATTTTTGGGGCATTGACTCATTTTGTACCTTTTATCTTCTTTGTACTAAATCTCAAAGTAAGAAAGGGTTGCTGGTTTTTTCCCAAGTTTGGGTTTTCCTAGGGTAAAGTGTTGTGTCTATTGTCTCTATTGTTTCTGTGCATAGTTGTTCTTTTAGTGATAATTTTCATTGCTTATATATATTATGCTACTATAAGTGAAAACATTAACATATTTGACATATATTATGATTTTAATAATTTTGTTCATATATGTTATGCACTTTTCATATCATATTCATGTTCATATCGTTCATGTATATTTATATGTTTTTTCATGTCATGTTGATGTTGTTTGATTTATAAATTGTATTGTTTGTTAGTGATATAAATTAAAGATGCAATATAATGTTTAACTTTAGTTAAAACATTTAATGTCATTATATAATGTTTAACCAATTTAACAATGCATTGATTACAATTATGGTAACTTTTGATTGCAATACATTAAAATTACGTATTTGAGATTGATAATGAACATGACTTCCTCTTGGTTTATAAAAGAGAGAATTTCCTCTAGAAACCGAAATAGAGAAAATTTTCTTTAATCTCATAGCAATTATTTTTGCCACCACCTTATAGATACAATTGTAGAGGGAGGTTGGTTTGAAATCTTCTTAGGATAGGGGATTATTTGTCTTTGGTATGAGAGTAATGAAAGTGGAGTTTAGGGGAGCATGCATGTGCCCTTTTGAACAATATTCCTCCACCACCTTCAAAATATCTGAGAGTATTAGCTCATAGAGGCCTAAGAAGAACTTAACAGACCATCCATCTGGCCTTGGAATTTTATTCTTTTGGAAATTGTGAAGAACCTCTTTGAGCTCCTCTACAAAGATCTCTTCCATTAAAGAGTTGTTGTATTTTCTTTCACAAAGCTCAAGAAGAAAAGGGCCATCCTAAAAATATCAGCAGTTGTAACCCACTCATTCGCCTTGTTGTCGATGGATTGCGCACCTGGTTAACGCAACAGAAATATATGCCACTGCTCAGTGCGCCCTTGGGGGCAAGTCTCGAGTCAAGGCTGTCACCTGATATTGACTCCTCCGTTTAGGACAACTCCTAACTGAAGCCAAGGGGGGTAGTCCCTACATAATGTTTCTAAGGATTTTAGAATGTTTCTAGTAAAATTAACTAAGGATGTTTTTAGGAGTTTTGAGAAGGTATGATTACAACAGTCCAAGTTTGTTTGCAAAAATGTTTTAAAGATACGCTTTCAACAGTAGAACATACAAGACCACCAATATAGAAATATACAACAACAGTTTACTAGTATTAAGCAAAATATAAAATGATTGTTTTGCAGGCCAGTGCCAAATAGAGTCAATATATATAAGCAGTAGCTGTTGAAAGGGAAATGTTTTGCAATTGTATCTTGGTTGATTTTAAATTATTAGGGATTCGAAGTTATTTAGGGAAAAAGGGGAAACTCCCGAGATACCGTGAGGTATAGGGAGGAATGTCCATAAATTGAAGGATGGTGGCTCCTCACGAAGATGTGTGGTATGGAATGGAGTCTCTAGGGCGGTGTTCAACACTACACCAATGAGGGTGTAGTATAACTGTGCCCTGAGGTCGCCTCCCAGTTGTTCCCACTTCCTCTGAGAAATTTCTCCACACAAATCTCAATTATTTGTAGTGTCGGATTTTCACTATGTGAAGGGTTGTATATTTTATTAGGTGAGTGATTAGCTTAAATGTGAAAAATTAAAGAAGTGGCTACAATCGTTTCTGATTTCCCACAGGCCCAGGCAAGATGCCCGCAAGGGGAAAGAGCATACTTTGCTATCTAAGCCAAATGTTACTTTCAGTTAATGATTATAGAAAGAAAAAATTAAAGCCTAAAATGAAAGTAAAGCAACACAAAACCTATGTGTCACTTTAATGCTCATCCACCACTAATCGACAAAGCCTTTATGTGGTGGTGAGAGCATACTTCGTGGCAACGAGGTTTTTTTCTTATTTCTAATCTACGCTTGCAAAAATAAAAAATGAATTAAAAATAAAATTAAACTGAATTAAAGTATACACCCTACAAATTAAAAGTGTGTGTGTTATGTGTGTTGTTAGAAAAGTTTACATAGTGCAAATCCCCCCAGGGGGGATGGGGTGTGGGCTCTAGTATCCCACTGCACTCCTTTAATAATTACAATACAAGCCAAAAAATAAATGCCACTTAGTCCACTTATAGTTGGATCTAAGGACTTACAATCGTATAGAAATTTATACAAGTAGATGGGGTTCCACATAAAGTATTTTTTGCACTTTTTGATGAGTTTTGGTCACAAATCCGCCCACTTTCGTCACGGACCTGATAAAATCCAACAAACTAAAATGCTGCAAATTAGTGGTTAGAACATACAAAACTACATAAAAATACAAGATCTAATGCTTACGAAAAATATTGGAAAATACTAAGCACTTTCAAGCATAAGAAGCTAGATCTAGATCTACGATTTGACCTTGAAATGAAGCTATCTAGATCTATGAAAAGAAATAGGTTTAAAGTATGAAATTTGAATCTATCCCACTTGCTTCAATAATAATATTTTGTTTATGTGAAGAAGATGGAACAACCACAAACTATTTAGCTTTGGAAGAGAGGAGGAGAATTGATGCCTGCAAAACCAATATGTTAACCAAAATATAGAAGCAACCAGCCACCAAGATTGGAATAAGAGTAAAGACTAGATCAACCTCCAAGGATTAGCATCCAATCCTTGACAATTTCAAAATCACTCACACACCAAAAAATATTAAATCCAGTATATCAAATGATAAGAAATTTAGAGGGAAAGAGTACAACCGAATACTATTTGTTGCTCATAAATCTCTAAACATTCAACCTAAATAAGCAACTCAATAACTATGAATGCTTACCCTACTCGGATCCAAGATCCTTGCCAAGCTAGATCAATCCACAATAGCAATACAAAAGCAAAACTGAAATTGTACAAATATACCTCACACAAGTGCATGCATGAACATGGAACACGGGCAACCAATCTTGACCTCCAGAGTCTTCAAAATATTATTCAACAAATAGAAAAAGATAAACAGTACATGAGAAGAGGTTCAATGCTCCCTGAAGAGTATGGGAGTAAAGCCTTGCTTAAATAGATGAAGGAGGAGAGGGGGCGCATTCACTCCAAGAGATGGTGGATGAGCTAGATGAGGGCATGAGCTTGAGTTGAGGTGAGTGATTCTTGGGATATGATTGATGTGATCTCAATGTGGAGTCTCCACATCTCATAAGAGAGATGTGCCCTCACTCCAACCCCCACCAAACCATTCTTCATCTGTCACACAAACCACACCTAAGCACATATGGAGGGGCGCATCTCTTAATATGGAGTGATTCGCTACTAATGAGAGATTTCTCAAATCACACGCCTTATCCACTAAAAAAGAGTCATTTTGTCTTTAGTGAAGGTCGCCCCTCATGTTGGATGAAAAGCCAACTCATTTGTCACATGCTAAATTCCTTATTTAATATTTATTTTTTATATTTTGGTGCAATTTGTTGCATCTTTAACATTAAAATGCCATTATGTTGGCTCGATAAGGAAAAATGTTTTGAATGATAATGTAATCATTTGAAACATAGGAAGACTGGGACCCGGGATAAAGAGGGATCTATGAGCATGAAAACGAGCACTCCCGCGCCAAATTCCACCTCCAGACCATACTTTTATTACATTTTGAAATTTTCCAATTAAACCATTAAAAAATGGCCTAAGTTTAAAAAAAAAAAAAAAATTGCCGGAATTGACTCAAACTCTTAGGGGACCTGGTGCATGTCCATACGACTTATTATTGATGACTAGCATGTTTAAAATACATAGACACATAGGATTTAATAACCTCCCTAGGGTCGACCACCATGGAAAATACTCCAACTTTGGAGGTATGAGTGAAAAACTCATGAATTATACGCCACTAATGCGCAACGCATAATTCCTATGGAAAAAACACTCTAGTATCCCCTTGACAGCAAAACCTAAGGTAGGCCAAGCCTTTTACAAAAGTATCATGCTTAGACTGAGATGCACCTGCAACAATTAATTAACAAGAATACGCGAAATAACAAAAATGACAGAACTCAGAATCACTTTTATATTGATCACAGGCCACTTCGAGGGGGCAACCTCCTTTGAGCAAGCTCAATACAAATAACTTCACGGTGCCTTCATAGGTCTCGACACACACTTATATACTAATTCTAGGCGCCAATACTATGGGTCAAAACCATGGGCCGTTACAAACTATGGATCACAATACTACGGGCGACTTACAAAGCATATGCGCCAACAACAATAACACAAACTATTGATCAACAAATACTACGGGACGACTTACAAAGCATATGCGTCCAACAACAACATACTAACAAATTAAAGACATGGGTTCCTAACATCCCCTCCCCCTTAAAAAAAGCTTTGTCCTCAAAGCTTTAGATGTGGAAATTGTTGTTGAATCTGAAGGAGTGGTTCCCATGTAGCATCCTCTGGTTGCATGCCGTGCCACTGAATTAAGACCTCTGTGATAGAGCGAGAGCGAAGCTGACGCGTGCGCCGATTGAGGATGGCCTCTGGCTCCAAAAGGATGGATCCTTCATTATCCAGTTCGGGTAAAATCATTTTTCCACTGATGTTGGTGCCAAGAACTTTCTTCAGACAAGAGACATGAAAGACTGGATGAATGCGGGAAGAAGGAGGAAGTTCCAATTTATAAGCAACCGACCCAATCTTCTGAAGAATCCGATATGGCCCATAGAACTTTGGAGCGAGCTTATGACGCCCTTTGAGATTCAAGGATGATTGTTTGTACGGCTGGAGACGAAGAAAAACCATATCACCGACTTGAAAAGTGCACTCAGAACGGTGTTGATCAGCTTGTTGCTTCATGCGATTTCTTGCCATGTGAAGATTGTCCCGCAAAATGTGAAGAATTTGATCGTGGTTTCGAAGGACCGTGTCAACTTCTTGAACTGGTGAACTGGTGGGGGTGTATGGAAGAAGAGATGGAGGTGCCTGACCATAGACTGCTTCATATGGGGTCATTTTAGAGGCAGTGTGGTAAGAGGTATTGTACCACCATTCAGCAAGAGGGAGCCATTTTTCCCACTGATGTTGTTGTTCCGAGGTGAAGCAACGAAGATAAGTTTCCAAGCAATTATTGACAATTTCAGTCTGACCATCTGTTTGTGGGTGATACCCTGAACTCATCTTCAGTTTGGTGCCAGTGTGGTGAAAAAGTTCTGTCCAAAAATGACTGGTGAAAGTCGCATCACGATCCGAGACAATGGAAGAAGGGATTCCATGAAGACGAAAGATCTGGTCCAGAAAAATTTGAGCGACGGAGGAGGCTGTATAGGGATGGCTGAGAGCACAAAAATGACTATATTTGGAGAGGCGATCAACCACAACGAGAATCACTGTCTTCCCGCCAGATTTAGGGAGCCCTTCAATGAAATCCATAGAAATATCTGTCCAAATCCGTGTAGGTATGGGCAAGGGTTCAAGCAATCCTGGAAGGAGTGTTGTTTCACCCTTATTGCGCTGGCAGGTATCACATTCGGCCACCATCTGTTGAATTGTCCTTTTCATGCCCTACCAAAAGAAGTTACGCCATGCTCGTTCATATGTTTTGAGGAACCCAGAGTGCCCTGCCGATGGAGAAGCATGGAGTTCATAGAAAACAGCCTGTTGAAGATCTGTGCTCTGGGGAAGCACCAGATGACCCTTGTATCGCAGAGAAGCACCATCCCAAGAGTAATGTGGTACAGCAGAAGGGTTGTTGGTCAAGCGTTGGATGATTTGAGATAAGGAGGAGTCATTGACATAACCATGTTGAACAGATTGCAACCAATTTGGAACAGGCATAGAAATAGCTGAAAGAGAACCTTGGGCATCAAATGTGCGAGAAAGAGCATCTGCCACAATATTGTCTTTACCCTTCTTGTAAGTGATCTCATAGTCATAACCCATGAGTTTGCTAACCCATTTCTGTTGTGCCGGGGAGGAGACACGCTGGTCCAAGAAATATTTCAGACTCTGGTGATCCGTCTTGATGCAGAAATGATTACCTAATAGGTATGGGCGCCACTTCTAAACTGCATGCAAAATAGCCATCATTTCCTTCTCATAGGTAGAGGCAGCTAAATTCTTACCTGAAAGGGCTTTGCTGGTGAACGCAATGGGGTGTTCATCTTGAAGGAGAAAAGCACCAAGTCCATTGCCGCAAGCATCACTCTCAATAGTGAAGGGCTTGGAAAAATCGGGCATAGCTAGCACAGGTCTAGTACACATAGCTTGTTTTAGTTTATCAAATGCACACTGAGCAGCAGGTGTCCATGTGAAGGTATCTTTTTTCAATAGAGCAGTTAATGGAGTTGAAATATTCCCATAATCCTTGACAAACTTGCGGTAGTAGCCAGTCAACCCCAAAAAACCACGAAGGCTCTTGAGTGTCTGAGGATGTGGCCAATTGTTCATGGCATCGATTTTGGCAGGATCCACGCGAACCCCTTGTGCTGAGATAATGTGCCCGAGATACTCAACTTCCTTCTGTCCAAAAACACATTTAGACTGCTTGGCATGGAGATGATGGGCAGAGAAAAGTTGCATGACAAGATCCAAATGCTGGAGATGTTCATCCCATGTTTTACTGTAGATGAGGATATCATCAAAGAATACCAGAATGAATTTCCGCAAGTAGGGTCGAAATATTTTATTCATTAAGGCCTGGAATGTGGAAGGAGCATTAGTGAGGCCAAAGGGCATGACCAAAAACTCATAATGGCCATCATGTGTGCGGAAAGCTGTTTTAGGGATATCATCCTCATGAAACCAAATTTGATGATACCCAGAACGAAGATCCAACTTGGAGAAAAAGTGAGCCCCATGAAGCTCATCAACAACAGGAATTGGAAACTTATCCTTGATGGTGAGGTGATTAAGTGCTCGAAAGTCAATGCAGAGGCGCCATGACCCATATTTTTTGCGGACAAGAATAACTGGAGAAGAAAAGGAACTAGTGCTTGGGCGAATAATACCTTGCTTCAATAAGTCCCGAACGAGCATTTCAATCTCCGTTTTTTGGTGAAATGGGTAGCGATAGGGCCTGATGTTGGGAGGAACGCTGCCAGGAAGGAGCTGAATATGATGGTCTTCTGGCCTGGAAGGTGGCAATCCCACTGGTTCAGCAAAGACACCTATATATCGATCCAGAATTTGTTGTAGATCCAAAGGAGTAGTGGAGACTGCTGATGGTTGCATCTGGATGGAATGGATCTGAGCGATGACACCATGTGAATTCTTCTTGAGGAGTTTTTCCATGCAATGTGAACTGATGATGCTGAGAGAACCTGGTTGTAATCCTGTCAATGTGTGTTTTTGTCCATTGAGGGAAAACTGCATCCAAAGTTCAGCAAAATCCCATAAGATAGGGCCAAGTGTGCGTAGCCATTGAGCGCCCAAAACCACATCACATCCGCCTAAGGGCAAGGCAAACATGTCAGAGCGCAAGGTATAATCTCCCATAGAGATACGCACATTTCGACACTTCCCTTTGCAAGGTAAGGTGCCCCCATTGGCAACCATGACTTCAAAGTTGGAGCAAGGATGGATAAAACAATCAGCTTGTTTGGTGATCCGAGGGTCAATGAAATTATGAGTGCTCCCAGAATCAATGAGTATTGTAAGAGGAAGCTTCTTGAAGTAACCCCTGACCCGCATTGTTTGGGGGGTGGTGATTCCAGCTAAAGCATGGAGAGATATCTCTGGCTGGTCATCCTGAGATGGAGGGTCAATAGGCGGTTCCTGAATGTCAATCGGAGCATCCAGTGTTTCTGGATCTTCGTCACCAATTTCAGAGGCAGGCGGAGACTCCACATCCAAGAGATAGAGCTTTTGCTGAACACATCTATGTCCCCGATTGAATTTCTCATCACAATTATAGCAAAGCCCCTTTTCTCTGCGTGCTTGCATCTCTGTTTCAGACAAACGCTTGATAGGAGTCAGTCGAGGAGCCTGCAGTATAGGTGGTCGCTGAGAACCCATATTTCGGAAGGGAACAAAAGTGGGCTTGGAGCGTTGTTGGGCTGCAATCTTGTCTTCGGCCAACTTAGCCAACCCTAGTGCTTCCATCATTATGTTGGGACAGAACATTTTGACCTCAGAGCGGATGGCATCCTTTAGACCACTGATAAAACAACTCTAGTAAAAGTTATCAGACAATCCTTCGGTGTGGTTGGCTAGATTCTCAAATTCAGTTTGATACTCTCTCACAGTGCCAGTTTGGCGAAGTTTAGTGAGGGCTCCTGTGAAGTCATCAAAAGCACTAGGACCAAATCGTTGCAAAAGGAGTTGGCAAAAGTCTGGCCATTTGGGCTCTGGATGAGCCTTGATGTACCAACGGTACCATTGAAGAGCTTCCTGTTCCAAATGAAAGGATGCCAACGGAACTTTGTTGACATCAAAAGTATTATGCAGACTGAAATACTGTTCTGCACGATAGATCCATCCAGTTGGATCAGTACCATTGAAGCGAGGAAAATCAAACTTCAGACCACGAAAATTGCTGGAAGAAGAGAACCCATTGTCTGTTGAAGACTCGGGCTGTCGTTTGTTGTTCATAGCTGAATGTTCAAGATGGAGACCGAGAAACTTTTCATCCAGATCCTGGAGTTTGGCTTGGATGGCTGCAAGTGCGTCCTCCATGGTTTTTGCTCCTGCACGGGTGACAACCATAACCAGGATTTATTTATTTATTTATTTATTTATTTATTTTTATTCGGTTGACTGGGTAGGAAAACAAAAACAGAAGCTACTTTAGTAAAGGAAAATTTGGACTTAGGAAAAAATCAGAAGGATAATTGGGGTTTGACTAGTTTTTGGACACTGTTGGATAGACAGGGAAGCAAAAATGAGGATTTCTGAAGCGGGGTGCAAGAATGGGAAAATTTGGCAGAGGGGAACAAAGAAGCAGAATTCAGAAAGGAACTCTGTGGTAAAATTTGAAGGTGATTGGGTGAAATCTGAAGAAGTTATGGCAAACCCTAAAAATAGACAAATGTGGAATTTCGGGCTTTGAGAAGGGGAATTGGGGATAGGGTCCTCAGGACTGAAATATGCAGAATGGGATGACAGGGGTTCCCTAAAAATTTCAAGGAAAACAGAGTGAAAATAAGGGAGATATGGAGCGGCTACGGCTACGACTACGGCTACTGGAGCAGCTACGGCTCGAAAGGGATCTGGAACAGCGCCGAATGGATTGAAAACGGCTAAATCTGGAATGGCTTGCAAAATGGATCTGAAACGGCGCAGCAGTGATCGACAATAGTTCAGCTGAAAGTAGATATGGACCCCAGGTATGTGCGGCTTCCTAACAGTTCAGGGGTTTCACTCGGCCACCAATGTTGTCTGACGGCTTGCGTATTGGGGCAGTACCCCTCACTCCACGTCTCAGGTAAAACTGATAACTGCTTTGCCACAAACGACAGCTCTTGGTTTACCTCACGGGTGGGAACTAGTCAATCAGGTAGGGGTCGTTGCCCTTTTCGCTGGCAGGTCCTCTCAATGGGCTAGCTACTTCGGGGTTCCTGTGGTACTCCTCACAATGAGTTTTAGGGCTTATGCCCAAGTACTTCCCACAGTTAAGCGGATAGGGATTATTCCCAAATCCAAACCTGCAACAGATGCGAAAAAAAAATTTGGCAGAAATTTCACCCAGCGAGCCCAAGAAAGTGTTTTGATACCAGATGAGATGCACCTGCAACAATTAATTAACAAGAATACGCGAAATAACAGAAATGACAGAACTCAGAATCACTTTTATATTGATCACAGGCCACTTCGAGGGGGCAACCTCCTTTGAGCAAGCTCAATACAAATAACTTCACGATGCCTTCATAGGTCTTGACACACACTTATATACTAATTCTAGGCGCCAATACTATGGGTCAAAACCATGGGCCGTTACAAACTATGAATCACAATACTACGGGCGACTTACAAAGCATATGCGCAAACAACAATAACACAAACTATTGATCAACAAATACTACAGGACGACTTACAAAGCATATGCGTACAACAACAACATACTAACAAAGTAAAGACATGGGTTCCTAACATAGACCAACTTATTACACTTCCCCCATGAGGGTCTGGACATGCAAAATTTACAAAGGGCCAAAAATTTGGCCTGATGAACTTCTGAACTCTAGAAATGAACAATGTAAGTTGTTCAAGTCTTTTGAGGTTCACAAGGAGTCCATCTGAGTGCAACTCAGGTGGTAACACACCTTAAAACGATATTGAAAGTGATTCTTCCCCAGCTGTTCCAAGCCTTCAAAAGAGAAAAATACTCTACCTAAATGATCGTTCAAATTTCAAATGGTATTTGAGAGTTTCCTACCCTTCACATAAGCCTGGAAGAATTGTGCTTTTGTCCCCACAATCCAATTAGGGAGCATGACTTTTTAAATGCCATGTCGCTTCTATGTCATCTAGGAGTTTCCTGTGCTTAATTTCTAGGGTTTTCAAAGATTCTTTTAATTCTAGGGAAGCAAAGGCCCCCACACTCAGAGTCATACATAGAAGATAGAGTTTCTTTAAATTCTTTGAGATCTTGATCATCCCTTTGCCTCTTGTTGTGAGCCCATTCAATCTTTTCCCTTTTACTCTGTTTAAATTTGTTGCAAACTAGACAGCTATTGAGACCCTTGACCAATGATCGTATGGAATCATGTGTTCCTTTACCAAAGTGTTAAAACTCGCCTCCTTCAGCCAGGTCGAGTTGAACTTGAAAGGGATCACAGGTTTCCTCATGCCTCCCACAACCTCTAGTAATTTAGGAGAATGATCGGATTCACCTCCATTCGTAACCCACTATCTCATTTGAATGGGGTTCTCCATAAACTTATCCAATACCAAATAATGATCAGTTCTCTTTGCAATTATGTCCTCCCCTACCCTCTTATTCATTCAAGTATGGTTTAGCTTGATCGATTCTACATCTATTAGCGTTTTCTCTCCTAATTTGTGAGCGAATAAATCAAATAAAGGGTCTCATCTCTCCTTTGGACACCAAACCTCTTAAGCTCCGATGGAGAAATTTAGGTCTCCATCAAGAATAATAGCTTCACCATCCATGAAAGTTTTCCTAAACAAAGAGTCCTAGAAAGGCACTCGGTGCATGTATGGGTCGTAGACATTTAGCATCGTGAGCACCAACCCCAGATCTTTCAATAAAATTTCCAAACCTAGGCCATAATCAAACCCCCAATAGTTTTGCATTTCGATTGTGCTAGTATTCCAACCAATTTCCAACCCCCCATATATGCCCCTAACATTAGCTCCTACAAAACTCCAATTCTTTAAAAGAGATTCTAGTAGATTAAAAACAACAAATCCCTCCCCAACGCTTCTTGAAGGACAATTTAGTCAGGATGGTTTGATTCAACCAACCATCTCATGGTCGATTTTTTGGATGGGCTCACCAAACCCTGACAGTTGAAAGAGAGAATCTTCATAAAGGAACCCCTTCCGGGGCTAACAATGATCTAAGTGCCCCAAAAATGGAAAGTTATTTTCTGGCTTCCATGTCCACAAGAGCCCCCTTCTGGGATTTTGAAAGATGAAATTTCCTCCCATGACCTTTCCCTCCTATAGAAGACATTGGATTTTGACCCAGTCCTTCAACACCTTTAATCAAAGATGACATGGCTAGGATAGCTCGATTCCTAAGCTGGTACACAATCACTTCCTCTTTCGATTCCACCGAGGACTCATCCTCTATCATTACTTTTGCAGGGGAGACACAAGAATTTTCTTGAAAGACAGAACAATGAGTTAGATTTGGCCCTGGCGTAGTGAAATTTTAGGAGCCCATAACCGAGGATGGAAGGATATATATTTTAAAGGGATCGACCATCCCCTTCACAACAGAGTCGAAGAATTTATCAAAAAAATTGTAGGGTGAGGGGGGAGAATAGGCATACCCATCTGGGGCACAAACCTCGGGCACGACTCCACCCCAAGCTAATTGTCTAGAGATGATTTAGTCGGCCTTTGTGAATGTAAGTCTTTAGTCATCTTGGCTTTTGAAGCAAGGGTGAAATACTAGAGTGTCTAACCGACCGGTTTGTCTTCAATGACAAACTCCTTTGACAATGATCCTACTTCCTCCACATGGCTGGATTTTATATTAGATAGAGATGGATCCCCTCCTCATGATGCATCGACCACTTCTTTGTCGGAGAAGCGCGATTTCCTCTTGACCGTCCTGTTATCACACAACTTGTAGTTGTCCCTAAAGGCTATCCTATCCAGGATGGTAGAGGCATTGGACAACTAAAGAGGTGACCCAAGAGATGCCACGGTTCCCAATGCAATTGGTTGTCATGCTAACCGAGGCACTCTTCACTTTAGATCTAGCCTAAGCAAGACCAAGGGGGAGACCCTAGCTAACCAATGAAGGCTAGCAAACCTACTCAAGACCTCCTAGGTAAATGTGAAAATGAAATAGGAAGAGATCAAGAGTGGATAGATCTAGATCTAGGATGGATAAGTGGACCCAAGGAGTTAGGGTTTGGTTGAAGAGGCTTATGAGATGGACAAATGTTCAACCAAGGAAATATTAAGCCACTTATGAGTTTAAATTAGTAGATCTAGATAGATCTAATGCCAAATAGAAGTACCCAAGTGGAGCCCATGCATAAAATATGGAAAATGGTCCAAATGGGGCCCACAAGGTGAAAATTAAGTTTAGATGGCACTAGGAGGGTTGCTACTCAATAGATCTATGGATTTGAGTAAGAATAAGCAACACTCACGTGATGGATCTAGCAAAATCCCACCTAACCAACAAGTGCGACCTCCCTTGGAGAGGATTAGTGCCTTAGATGAGGGGGTAAATGGAGTCGGATGCCCACCAAATTTTAGATCCAAGTTTCATTTATTATTATTGAGATGGGTTTTAATTATTAAGCCCATGCAATCGCTAGATCTCACCGGATATAAAATAAAAAATAAAAAAATGAGGTTTTTTATTTTAAGGGTTTGAGATCTAGAGAACAAATGGATTAATTAAAAGAATAAAATACATACCTTTCAATTGTACCTAGATAATGAAAATGGATGTCGATTATGACGAGGACTACTCCCGCAAAGATCAAATGAAATATTTGTTAGTTTCTCTTGCTCACACGTTTTGCCCAAGCCCACTAGTGCGCCCCTCCCTTCTTGCAAAACCGAGACAAATCTCAATTAGCAAACAAAAATGAGGGTAGATGCAAGTAAGAAGCAAATGATTGGTACAAAGGAAAAATCACTCCTTGTTTGAACCAAAATTTGACAGAAGCTTGCAGGGTGAGCCTCCCCACCAATGCACACTCCTCCCAAATCGTCTTCTTTCCCTGCAAATCGATGTAGTGGAACAAAAATACAAAATAGCTACCAAAATCCCTCAGTGCAATGGAAAATCATTTACAATCATGATAGCCAAGCATTCATCTCACGATCCAAGCATTTACTCAAAAGATATTTCTTGTATTCCAATAACTTAGAACCAAAAATATCTAGATGCCTTTACAATAGGGGGGGGCAATACTTAAATAGGAGGAGAGACCAAAACCCTAACCACTTTTCAAACAAGTGGTGGAGATCAAGAGATAAAAACAATACAATCAACGGCTGAGATGAGCCGATACAATATAACATGGATCAAATCACTAGAGGTGGGTGTGCACTCACTAAAGAAGCCCTAGGGGGGTGCACACCACATAAAAGTTGACTAAAACAAGTGTGAACCACATAAAGTGACTAGGACAAGTGATTAGGAGCATATGGTGGGGCTAGGAGGTATTATTATCCTTCACTAGCATCACCCCATGGCCCAATGATATAATATATGACTCAATAACATGTCCAAGTGACTAAATGATCAAAACGTGGCCCCCTCAACTAAGAGAAGAATACATCAAATGACAACCTGGACAGTGTGTGGATCCCACTGAATGCTGCAAGCTAATCTAGAAGGAGTGGGATACACCATAGATGACCTTTGAATATATCTCATGCCAAAAACTTGCCTCAATAGCCCAAATCGATTTCCTTAATGACCTTTTTATCCCATTTTTATTCCACCTGAAAAAACTATCAAACTGCCTGTAGCTCACTGCCTGGTGCCTGGGAACAAAATCTAACTGTACCATCATGTCCAGAGAGGGGTAAATATTGTAATAACAAGTGGTTGAACCACCCCTCTCCTCTGTAGTGCCCTAGATAAACGTGCTATCTCAGTGCAACTACTGGACAGGCCATCTCTGCATGGCCAAACTGGTCAACAAGTGGAAAACTGATCATATCATCACTTAAAGTGCATGGAACTAAAAACTGAGTGTCTCAATGGATCCATAAGACCCAAATATACTAGAGATGAGTACTCGTACACCTTGTGGAAACTTGTAAGATCATCTATAGCCTCAGCCATACCCGGACAATAAAAATATAATGGTCTGGAAATAATAATAATCAATAAAAAAGTGCATCAACCATCATCTGAAACTTGTGTGCACTATATGGAACCATCAAAGGTGTATCAAAGGACCATAAATCTATATCATATAATATCACTGGTCCAACTCATCACGGATCCCAAGGTTGACTTGGTCAAACTAGGTTTAACTAGTCAAATTGATCAAAATATGACCCAAACTAGGAAATCCTACTGCTACAAGTGAAAATGGTTAAGACATGCTCTTTTAATCATTCTCATAGCAAGACTTAAAGCATTAAGCATCATTTCACTGGCAGTCAATAGATAAATATATCAAGCATAATGTTTAAATAAAAAGTCATAAGTTCTCATACTTTGAATGATGTCCATAGTTTGTATTGAAATGGAAAATATGATGATCGAAAACAGAGTTAGGGTTTACATTGGTTTTGGTTTTTGATACTATAGAAATAAATAATTGATACATGAAATCAAACAGGAAAATAGTGAAGAAATAAAGTATATGTAAAGATAAGAAAACTGTATATTGATCATTTCTTGCAGCTGTTAAAATCCTTGGAACTATTACTTGGAAAACATGATGTATATAAGTTTGATTGCATTTGTTTACTATTTAAAATGAATAGAGATAAGAAACTAATATATGACTATACAGAAGTTAAACTATATTTATTTTTCATGAAATATCAAAGAATCCTATAACACTATTGATACTATACAGTAAATTTTTACTATGTTTAGCTATAGGACAGAATTGAAATCATAGCACTTACTGTAATTATTTATCTAATCAATGGAAATCTGCATATCTCTCATCTATTATTTAATTTGCTTCTCTATACTAGAGTACAATGCAAATAACAGCATGTGGAAAAATATAGAGATGGTTTCGAATCAATAAATTCACAGACTTCATCATACAGTTATGGAACATAAATCAGAAATAAAATAAATTCTTTTATAAAACAGAGCTTGATAAATCCTACTTAACAGAACATTGAACTGAAAAACAAAATAGGAACAATAAATCCTAGTTAACTGTAGAGAAACAAACAGCCCAAGGAGTATGTTCCACCCAACCAATTCCTAAAGACCCTCGAGCCAGTTCACTGAACCACCAGGAGGAAGAAACTTAGAAGCTTAGGACCTCAACTTGCAGTAGTAATAGTTATCCAGTCTTAAAGAATTAGCAGTCAAAGGGACCTGCACCAGCACCTCTGATTCTCCTTCTCAGAATAATTTGCAGACTTACAATGCACTCACATAGCCTCCCTATTCGAATCTCTCCGTCATCACCTGATGCACATGAGGAATATTTCTGCAGAAAAATATTGTGTAAGAGTTTCCTGCTCAAATCGAATTTGCCTTGTGTAGGCTGCCTAGGCCTTTTCAGTTGTTAACTGGTCATTAAATGAGCTTCCTGCTCACTCCCTCCACCTGGGGGATAATGCCACATTTGTAGGGGTAGTTGTCCCATAACCAATAGCTAGTGGTGAAGTGCAATTGCTGCCATCTATCCCATGCCTTCTAACAGCTTCCATTCCTCCTAGTGGGTCAATGAACACTCATTTAACAGTTCCCTTGGGTGTTTGTCTCCTACTTTAATTTATTAAATAATAATAATTCAATAATTACATTCATCCTTGACCAAACTTGGTCATAATTACAAAACTTTGTAATTAAAATTTAACATAAAGTATTTTGCCAATAAAATAATAATTTCAGAAATTGGGTAGGTAACAATGGAGTCAAATGAATGTGGTGCCTAAGCTAGCAGACAAGGATTTCAAGAAAGACCATATCTATGCTCATAGGAGGGTAATGAAACCGATGAGTATTGTCAGAAAACCTAAGTGTGCACGTAATACATCCATTTTATATTTATAACATCATCCAAGATATTTCATATTATTTAAAATAGTATTGCCACATCATGAATCATATACCAAGTCAATGATATGAAGATGACTAAAACAACAAGATAATAATCCAAAGCCAATAATCGAAAGTCCATAGGTCACATCATATCATAATAATCATCAATAAACATCTGGAACATTGCTGCAATATAATCACTGGGCACTAAACTGAAACTGTATGGAACAAAGGGTCACATCAGTCATCAAATCTAAGCTCTCAAGGCTTAGCCCTGGCACAAGGTCTAGTCAATATCTAATTTCTGTAAAGCAAAGCTCTGAAAAGTGCAGATATCTGCTTAGCAAGAATAGTATCCCAGCTACTATGGTGTGATAAAATCTTGCTCCAGCTAGGACAAGTGCTCTAAGGGAGAGAGCACTTGAGAACCTGAGAATCTCTGGTCTTGAACTGCTATCCATCAATATTCAATCCAGCAACTCATCATCCTTGCTTTCAACTTTTATTTTGCACCTGTATCTGCGCTCATCGCCACTAAAATACCACATGAAGCATATATGGGAAAATATAAAATAAATGTTGAAAAATGAAATCTAGTCTACAGCATAAACTAAAATGCATAAATAGAAATACTAATCTAAAATAGCATATAAATTTTATTCTCTTTACTGTGCAGGAGGAAGGAAAGCTTTTCAAGCAGGCATACTCGACTCGACTGACAAAAAAGAACAACAAAAACTCAAGACTCAAGAAGAACTTAACCAATTCAAGTTTTATTAAATGCATGCAGGAGATGAGACAAACTTAGGAAGGAGCATGACTCAACTCAAGCAGACAACTCAGTAGAAAGCACTCATAAAGAAAAAGAAAATCGCAATACTCACCACACAGAAAAAGCAAAAAGCACACAAATCCTACTGCTCAAGTGAGCTGATTCGGAAGGCTACCTACTCTAAACATGCAAGCAACAGTCTCTATCCCGGAGGGACAAGGGGGTAGTAATGTTTCAATAATACCCCATTTACTGGTAGCTCTAATTCATCTCCATCCAATGTTTCCAACAAAAAGGAGTTTTTACCTGCTATTATGTTTACTCGATAAGGACCCATCCACAGTTTCTCAAATTTGCCATGATTTCCTGGTTTTTCTTTATTCTTGTCCCATAGAAAAAATATATCACCTACTCCAAAACTTACACTTCTACTTTGTTGATCAAAATTTCCTTTTACCCTTTCTTGTTCTAGAACCATTTTATTCATGCTTCTCTTCTAGTTTCATCTAGTTCAATCAGTTTGTCAATTCTAGCTTGCATGGATTCTTGTTCTAAGGAACACTATTGCAAGAGTTCGAAAACAGGGATTTGAAGATTTATGGGAAGCCTACAGTTTTTCCCATACACTATTTCAAAAGGAGCTTTACCTGTTATTCTTTTAATTGTAGTTCAGTCTGCCCAAAGGGCATACTTGAGCTTAATATCCCGGGTTCTTTTGTTTTCACCAATCATTCTTTTTAATAGCCTTAGTAGATTCTTATTACTTGATTCTGCCAGACCATTTCCTTGCAGGTAATAGTTGGAAGAGAGAGACAAAGTAATTCCATGGCCTGAGCAAAAGGTGGACATATCTTCCTTGCTAAAAGCTTTGCATTATCGGTTGTAATTTTAAAAGGGCAACCATATCTGGAGACTATGTTCTCTTCTAAGAATTTAACCACAACTTCCGCAGTACCTCTTTTAGTAGGGATAGCTTCTACCCAGCGAGTGAAATAATCTGTGCAAGTTAAGATGTACTTATATCCACCGGAAGAACTATGATCAATTGGTCCTACAAAATCCATTCCCTATTGCTGGAAAGGTGCTTCTACAATGACTAGGGTCAAAGGTAGGGCATGCAATCTAGGCTTTCCTGAATAAAATTGACATTCTTGGCAAGTTCTAACAAAGGCATGCACATCTTTGAATAAATATGGCGAATAATATCCGATTAGCATGATCTTAGTAGCTATAGTTCTAGGAGCATAGTGTCCTACACATAATCCAGAATGCATCTCATTCATGATTCTTTGAGAATCATCATGGTTCACACATTTTAGTGCAATCCCATTTGTATTTTTCCATCCCAATCCATCTTCAGTTAACACATACTTAGATGCTTTCAACCTCAGAGCTCTCCTTTGGTGATCTAAAAGATGATCGGGACAGGACATATGTTTAAGATAGAAGACGATATCCTTGTACCACTCATTATCTTCATCAATATAGAGTACCATAGCGTTTTGAATGCTTACCTCCTCATGACTTGGTTGCATTTTGGAATCAGTTAAAAGTTGGGATAATCCTTGACCTTTTAATATCTTTATTGGCTTAATTTCAATATCATACTCCTGAATTCTTAAAATCCAATTTCCTCTAGTTCATATGCCATCTGGCTAAGAGAAAAATCCTTAACATCTTGATAAGAGACGTAAGCTAAAACCTTCGAATAACCAATGTAGGTCCTGAAATGCTTCAAATCCTTAACCAAAGCATAGGCTTGTTTTTTAGTGGTTGTCTAATTTAATTCCGCATCTCTAAGATTTTAACTCATGAAGGCAACTGGTTGTTCATGGTTGTTTTCGTTCTTTTGCAACAAAACACCGGCTACAGTATCCTCAGATGCATAGGAATAAATTAGGAACTCCTTGTTATAATAAGGGCGCACTAGGACTGGGGCAAAGGATATTGCTTTCTTTAGAGACTCAAATGAGGCATCACACTTCTTATCCCAAACAAATTTTACATCTTTCTTCAACAAGGCATTCAACGGTTTTTCCAACTCAGCTAGATTGGGGATGAACCTTCTTACAAAGTTTATCTTTCCGAAAAAATACCATAATGAACTAACACCTTTGGGAGGAGCTATGGCTTGAATTCCTTGCACTCTTTCGGGGTCAATTCTAATGCCTTCTCTAGAAACAATATGCCCTAGCAACTTTCCTTCATCGACACCAAAGGTAGACTTTTTAGGATTCAGGGAGATTCCAAACTTTCGACACCTTTCAAAAATTCTCTTCAAATGCTTCACATGGTCGCTTCTTTCCTTGGAGAATACAGTTAGATCATCTTGATAGATCACAATAATTTTACCAATGAGACCTTGAAATGGATGGTCCATTGCCCTTTGAAAGGTTGACCCTGCATTTAAGAGGCCGAATGGCATCCTTATGTATTCATATGTTCCCCAAGGGCTAGTGAAAGTTGTCTTTCCACGATCTTCCTTTTTTATTTGGACTTGTTTATAACCTGAGAAACCATCAAGCAAAGATAATATACCAACCCTCGTTACACTTTGCAATAAATTTTCCATATTGGGTAATGGATAATTATCTTTAAGAGAAGCTTGATTCAGGTTCCTAAAGTCAATACAAATCCTAATTTCCCCACTTTTCTTCCTTACAACCACAGGATTAGACACCCATGTTGTATTCCTGAATTCCCTTATAATACATGCTGCCAACATCTTTTCCAACTCCTTTTTTACTAAGGGAGCTAGCTTAGGGTTCACATTACGCAACTTTTTACGATAGGGTTTAACTCCTTCTTTAAGAGGGATAGTGTGCTCAATAACAGATTGATCATAAGTTTTCAAATCATCATAAGTCCAATCAAAGACATCCTTATATTCTCTAATTAATTCTTCGATTTTATTCCTTTCTTCTTTAGAAGCATTTTCCCCTATCTTAATCATTTTTGGGAAACAAGAAGAGCCAATATTCATCTCAATGACTTCGTCAATTAGTTCAGATATCTTACCTTTAAACTCATCATGCTTGTTGATTTTTTTCTCCAAGGGAAAGTGATCTCTGTTATGTCCATTCCTTCTATGGAACTACCCTTTATTTGATCTTCAAAGTTTATCATTGGGGTTTGAGCAGCAGTCAGGAATTTGATGATTTGAGCATCATTATCAAAAACTTTCCAATAATCTTGGTTATCAGGGACTGAGGGTCTGAATAACACTTCAGCCTTGCAATTCCTTTGCTTCAAAGATTCAAAGGCTTGGAGGGTACTGGATATGAAAGACAGTTCATCAGCTAAGGTGTTTTGCTCACGGGGAACTGCTTTAATTCCAAAGGCATCAAAACATTCAATGGTATCCCAAATTGCGTTTCTGTAATCTCTAAGTCTATTATTCTTAGCAGCAAACTGATTCTTGACTTGGGTTACAATGAGATCAGAGTCACCTATGACAGATAAAGACTGGATGTTCCTCTCTCTAGAAATTTCCAAACCTAAGAGCAAGGCTTCATATTCGGCAACATTATTAGTGCAATCAAACTCCAAGCGAAAAGAAAACAAATTCTCTTATCCAGATGGTGAGGTCAAAACAATTCCAACTCTTGCACCATGTCGAGAATGGACCCCATCAAAGTGCATCTTCCAAATTTGATCAGGTGGGAAAGGATGCTTCTTAACTTCCTCCCAATAATTTGCTAAAACCATGAAGTTTCCAATTTCATCACTTGAGTACATTGCCTCAGTAAACAAGTTTTCAGGTGTCTCAACATTTTCTTGCATAGGTGGTTCATTAAATAAGGTTATATATGAACCTTTTCTAGTTGGGATAATAGAAAATTTTCATAATGTCATACTTGATAGATGGGATTTTGATTAGATCTTTCAGGGAAACAAGAGCAGAGGAATTGGTTAGCTTGATAGGAACATTTGTTCTTGGATGCTCTTGATTAGGCTTTAAAATCATGGGAGTATTTGTCTTCAAAGGCCCAGGTTTTTTCCTCCAGATAGTTGCTTTACGCACATTGGCTTTAGGAGGAAGATCAATTTTGATTTCTTGATATGGCTTTTGTTTTGTAGGAGGAGCTCGACTAGCACTAGGCATAGTTCCACCTTTTGTGATTACTTCAGATGAAGGCTTTGGTGTTTTGGACAAAATTCTTCTCACAAGTTGACTATTAGGACGCACTGCCTTGCTAGGATGTGGGTCAACTGGTTTAGGAGGCCCAGGGAACTAGCCTTAGGAGGGGCAGAATTGTTGCAAATGGACTTCAACATTTCTTTAGTTTGATTATCACGTCTTTTAAGATCTTCATCTTGATTTTTAAGATACATAGCAATGTTGGTGACCATTTCACACATGTTTGACATGAATTCCATGGTCATCTCAGGAGAGATATTGTCTTGAGAAGACATCTCTTGATGGGTTCGGTTCTCAGCGGAGTCACGAATTAGAGTCTCCAGGTAGACTTTAAAACTCTTATACCAAGATGTATGTTGTTAATAAGCGGGGAGAAGATGAGTGACAAATAGATGGATATGTTTAATTAAGGATTGAAATGATAACCATCTAGATTAATCCGGATGCGATAAGATATGAGTTATGCATGGATAATCACAGACACCTAAGGTAAACCTCTTCCTCCCCGGCAACGGCGCCAAAAATGTGATCACACAATTTGTAGTTGTCCCTAAAGGTATCCCATCCGGGATGGTAGAGGAGACAGACAACTAAAGAGGTGACCCAAGAGATGCAATGATTCCCAATGCAAGCTGGGAGTCACGATAACCGAGGCACTCTTGACTTTAGATTAATAAGAATCAAGACCAAGGGGGAAACCCTAGCCAATCAATGAAGATTAGTTAACACAAAGGCTCCCAGGGAAATGTGTAAATTAGGTTACGGAAACCAATGCGTGAGTTAGATAAAGTGGACCCAAGAGTGTAAGTGTGGTTGAAGAGGCTTAGGATGTGACAAGTGTTTCAACCAATGAATGACTAAGGCCACTTATTGAAGCTCAATTGAATTAGATCTAGTACCATGAAAAGACACAAGTGGGTCCCACTCCTTAAAATAGGGAAAATGGTCCAAATGGAGCCCACAAGGTTGAGTTAGGGGTGAGATGGCACCAAGGGGTGTGAGAGAAAGTAGATCTATGAATCTAAGATGAGATATGCAACACCCATATATGGGATCTAGCCAAAAGACCACTAGCCCAAGGAGTGCAATTTACCCAAGGGAGACTAGTGCCTTGAATTGAGGGGGAAAATGGGGTCCAAACTTCACCAAAATGTAGATAAAGGTAGTTAAGGCAATTATCAAGGTGGGTTTGAAAGGGCATGCCCAAATATGAGCTAGATCTCCATAGATCTACGGTTGAAAATGCATCACTCAATGACCCAAGTGGGGCTCAACCCTCAAAATGAGGAATGGGGCCCACAAGGAAAAAATCAAAGAGGTGAAGCACTAGGGGTAGGTTATCAAGGTAGATCTATACAAATCAAGTGGGATCTCACCTACCCACAACTTGGAACTAGCCCCACTAGCTCTCCTCAAGGAATGCGAATTGCCTCAAGGAGGGCTAGGTGCCTTGGAGATGGGTCAAATGGAGGCCAATCACCACCAAACTATAGATCCGAATTGTCGTGGATGCTATAGAGGTGGGTTTTCAATATTATCCCCAATGTCAAGCTAGATCCAAGTATATCTAGAAAAAGTAAAAATGAGGGTTTTGATTTTAAGGGTTTGATGACCAATGAAGAAGAAGAGTAGATCTAGGTACATACCTTGTAGAACATACCTCAAATGCTTGTGGCCACTTTGGAAATTTATAGCATTCCCCTATGTGTATATTCAAGAGTGAGATCTAATGCTCCAAGCCAAAACGTCCTCCTCCAAAGATGTCCAAATCGTCCTCCTCCTACAAGACAAGATCATGTTAGAAACAAGCCAAGTAGAAAAAGTATGAAAATGATGAAGAGATGTAAGAGGAAGCATCAATTATGTCACAAAGATACAATAATGATACTCCCTTTCACAAAGATCAACCCAAGAGAAGATATGTGGGTCCCCCCAACAATAGCCTCCTTCAAATCGTCCTCCTCCTCACCAATTCGGCCTCCCTGCAAAAAAAAAACTTGTAGCCCAAGATCTGCAATGATACATAGAGAAGATATTGTATATTCAACTTGCAAAAGGATCCATTAAGACAAGAGAAGTAGATCCACAAAATAGTTTTCTATTCCAATCTTCAAGAGCTCCAAAGGTGCTTTACAATGAGGGGGGTATTCGCCTTACTTACTATTGGTAAGGATTTGTAGTGTACATGAGCTAGTCTTCTATGCCATAGCTCACAAGGGTTCATGGTACTGGTCATTAATGTTGCATCTACATGACCCTTCAGTTTGTAAAGTCCTCCTTCTTCTACTCCAATGACTACTGCATCATTGATCGTATTTCCCTTTAGCCACATAATAACTTCACCATCTATAAATGCAATTTGAAGACCTTTCTTATCCAATGCAGAAATAGATAGAAGGTTCTTCTTCAAACCAGGTACATAAAGTACATCTTTCATGTTCATGGACTTTCCAGAGTCCAATTTGTAAGAGGCTTCTCCCATTCCTTTGATGGGGTATTGATAATCATCTCCAAGCTTTACCTTGTGTGGAGATTCCTTCTGTATGAGATGTGAGAGGGATTCTTTGTATCCCGTCATGTGTTTTGAGGCTCCGCTATCTATTAGCCAAGTATCACTTCCATGAGATACTGAACTAGTGAGGGCTGATATTAGAACATATTCTTCACTGGAGTCTTCATCATCTCTAGTTTTGACTTCTTCATCATACTCACTATCCTCTCCTGCATGAGCATGAAATCTCTTCTTCTGCTTCTTATCATGTCCAGATTTGAGTGGACAATTTCTTGCAAAATGTCATGTTTTGTGACAGGAATAGCATTCAATGGAAGATATATCTTTCTTGAACTTCCTTTTCTTCTAACGTCTTCTTGGAGAGTCCTCACGGGAATGTAAATTGTTCTTTCTTTTCTTTCCACCTTTGGCATGAGTTTCCAAAGCTTGGTCTTGATTGTCGTTTAGTTTTTTCCTCTCCCATCGCTATTATTTCTTCCTCTTGCACACACTCTTTCCATAGTTGTCTGAACTGGATCAATTTCTTTCTAGCACAAATGCCTCCCAATCTCTGAGGAGACCATTCAAAGTGGTCATTACGACTTCAACATCCACTACCATGTCTCCAATAGCCTCTAATTGTTCTTTTATCTGGGACACCCTAGAGAAGTATGAGTGCATGGACTCAGACTTCAAGATCTTCACTCCTTTGAGTTGATTTCTCAAGGTCATCTTCCTATTAATGTTCTTCCCTTCAAATAGGTTGGTCAGGGCATCAAGCATCTCTTTTGGAGTTTTCTTGGAAGACACTTGGGGGATCAAGTGATGTTTGATGGAATCAGGTATGATCCTCTTTGCCTTGACCATATTCTTCATATGCCTTGCTTTGGCTTCATCTCCCTCTAGTTCTGTAAGTCCTTCCTTTATGAAGTCTTCTAGGTCATGTTCTTCAAGAATGAGCATGACTCTATACTTCCATGCCCTGAAGTTCTCATCTCCTTCAAGCTTCTCATCAAGATTGGTATTGCTTGTCATCTTGATATAATGAGTACTTCAAACGGAAATATAATAGATTTGAGACTTACGAGAAAAGTTGTCCTTTTGAAAACTGCTTCTTCCTTGACCTAGGGTTTTTCAGAAAAAAACCTTAATTTTCCAACTTTGGGATTTTGAAAAATTGATTGGATGAGCAAATTCACCTCCTCAAGGCGAGTTGAGAAAAGTACTCCTCCCAATTCTGTGAGCAGATGATCCAAAAACTTGATTCCCTAATTCTCTCGGGCTATAGTGGGGGACCCAAACATGAAAAATATCAGAATTGAAATCTGCTTCGACAGGAAGATGTGCCCTAGTGAGGCGAGTTAGATGCACCCTCGTTTTTAGCTTATCTGTGGAAGGAGCTCCCAAAACAAGAAGCCCTAGTTTCTGCAGTTACAGAGGCTGCACAATGTTTTCTTTCAAGCTTGCTCTAAAACCATGTTGATTTTTACTTGTTTAGCATATAACATTCAACAATCTATCACTGAAAGAAGAAAAAGCATAGCAATAACACAATGAACACAATATTTTCTCTCGGGGAAACCACAAGGGAGAAAACCTCGGCAAAATATTCCTCAATATAGAATTCACAAAGTACAAAAATGAACCCCAAGAAAAAATCAACTACTCCTCCACTTGTGCGAACTTCTCTCTCTCTCCTATGCGAACTTGTGAGAGTGAATGAGTGAATACAAATGAGCATCTCATCCTCTATTTATATTCTTTCGTTGGGGTGACTTTTCCCCAACTGGGCCAACTTCTCCTAACTGACTGGGCCAACATGTCAATTACATAATATAATAATATTTTTTGGGTTCTTTTAGGCCAACACAAAACCTAGGGTTTACAATGAATCTTTTAATGACTCTTAAATTATTAATTACATCAATGACATCTCTTGAAGGAGAAATACAATAATACAATAGACAAATGTATTTAGAATATCTTCCGCAGTTACATTTTCTTTAACATCTCGGTCATCAAATTTAAGGTCAAAAGGATTAGCCTTGGCATAAGGTCTATTGCATGTCTGGTCTGGGCTACTATGATGTGTGAGTGATCACAAATAATACTATTCATCATAGATGATCTCACAAGAACTGTGTAAAGGTCAAGTTCAAAAATATGCGCATAACTGCTCTACAATCAAGGTAGCCCAACTACTATGGATGTGATAACACGTCCTTATATAGGATACTGACACTGATTAACAATGTGGCCATATTTGTGGCACCTTCGACAATGAAAGGGAACTCCTTCATAATCCAGTTTCTGCACATACTTTTCATTCCCCACCACAAGTGCCAGTTCCTCCATCAAGCCCTCTCTGACATCCAAAGAGACCAAGATCCAAGTGAAGTTTGAAAGGACATATCTGCATCCTAAAAAAATCCCATGATATTCCCTAAGTTCTTGAGACTTTCACTGTTCTAGAATTCTGTTGGAAAACCTAGGAGATGCACCCAAATTAGTGCCACATCAAATCTTTGCTTGCTTGCATTGAAAAGAGGGGTTCATTTTTTGAGCAGCATCAAAGAGGAGCCTATATTCCATATACCTTTAATATCCCACACTGCCTCTTCATCTATCCCTAATTTAAAGAGGAACCAACACTACGCCAACAATTGTATTGAGGGGAGAGGGTTGAGGGATTTGGACCAGGACTTTTCGACCCAATCCCTCACATTTTTTATGTTGAAATGTCGCCCCTATGCCTCTCGACTATGACAGTATTGGCCATTTCCACTACCTATGGCACTTTGATGTCTACACCCAACACAAGCTTGATTGCATTCCCTTTCAGTTTTATGCACTTGTTCTCCCCATGCCCAGGGCTATGTCTTACATGCAAAATTGTTCTTTCATTCTCGATTGGGGATTTCACCTTCAAATCCCTAGCTTCTATATCTTTCTCTAAGCCGACATTATCCTCCCCACTTCCACTATGATTCAACGAGTCCAACAAGGAAGCAATAAAATTTTATGTATCTTGGGAGCAATCCACACTCAGCGAGAGTGAGCAACATGCCGACAATGGAACAAGGAGAGATGTAAACCCTTGCTAGGACCATCTCCTTTCGGGACTATCTACGTATCCCTGACTACTACATAGAGGGAAAAAGTTTGACAGAAAGTCTAATCCTTTAGAAACTGGGGGAAAAATCCCCTCCCTTTCCACTGTCTCTAAATTAAATGGAACTTCATTCCAAGCTAAGGATACGAAAGCCGAAAATGGTTCTCCAGACTAGCTCCACAGATTCCTTGGTGAAAGAGACATTCGAAGAGTCAATCCCTAGTACCAATCTTTGTTGTGTGGGAGCACCCCCCACCTCCTCGCTCCCGCTCCCAAAGCTCGCTTCCTTCGGAAGCTCGCTCCCAAAATGCTCCCAGTTTTGGGAGCACGCTCCTAAGGAACTCTCGAGATTCTCCCTACCTCGCCTATACTAAAAGCTCCTATACTAGGTTGATCATTTGATGACAATGTTATGGTACCTTCCTTCATTGCCAAGCTCATATAAAAGTAGTTATGGTTGATCATTTAATGATAATGTTATAAGTTATAACTACTAGATGATTGATGTTATATGGTATAATCCATGCTTTCTATAGATAATTCAACATACTACATGTGTTTTAGATATAAATCCATCAAAATATATAGTATATAAAAAATTCTCCTGGAACACTCCCAAAACGGGAGCTTTTGAAAATTTTGTTTTTTGCTCCGCTCTCACTCCCCACTCCTCGCTCCCGCTTCTCGCTCCCAACAAAATAAATACCAATCTAGTTGTTGAACCTCCATTCTTTTAAGATTCAATATGCTAAGATAGATAACATCAGTATTCAATTCAATTTCACAACAATAGCATATACAGGATCACTGAAAAAATAACAAGCATAGCATAAACACAAGAGAAACAAATTTATCCTGGGAAACCATCTAGGGAAAGAAAACACAACAAAACTTCCTCAATATAGATTATTAAAATTACAAAGATGAAATACCCAAACAGGAGCTCCTTCTCCTTCATAGATATCTCCCTCTCTCTCTCCTTATGCACAATCCACAAGTGAGTGTGTGTGTGTAAATGAGGAGCACATCACTCCTATTTATACTTTATCTTCCACTTCACTTTTTCCCTAACTAGGTCAGCCCCAACAACTTAACCACTCAACTTAATGCTGACTGGGCTGACTCCTCTAGGGGACTTAAACACCCCATTACAAATGACTCAAAGGGGATCTATTTCCTTGACTTATAAGGGAGTATTTACCTCAATGACTTTACATAATCAAATATAATAATGACATCCCGACGAAGGAATAAATTACAACAATAAAATACAATAGAATATTCTTCGAAGTTACAATATTTCAATACTCCCCCTTAACGAGAAGGGTATTCTACTGATAGTAGCAACATCAACTGAAGGAGCAAGGAGAGAGAGCATCATCAACAACATCACGGTGATACATCTATAAATCATCGTAATTTTTCTTCAACGTCATCAGCAACTGGAACAACTACATCTTCTATATTGGAGCATCATCTTCTACGGTACTGAGCCTTCATCTTCTACAACACTCGATCACTCGATCGTCTATAGCAACAACAACATCAACATCTGGATATTTCGATCAGCAACAACATCATCATCTTGATCTTTCGATCAACAACGTTATCATCTTGATCTTTCAATCAACAACATCGTCATCTTGATATTTCGATCAACAACATCATCATAGCAGCATAACCTGCAACACACAAGATCCAATTACGAGATGATCAATCCCTCTCACTTTAGGACATAATGACAAGGATGATGCAATCCTGATCCAATTATAGGATGATCAATCCCTATCACTTTAGGACATAATGCCAAGGATGATGCAATCCTGATCCAATTACGGGATGATAAATCTCTATCACTCTAGGACATAATGCCAAGGATGATGCAATCCTGATCCAATTATGGGATGATCAGTCCCTATCACTTTAGGACATAATGCCAAGGATGATGCAATCCAACTACATTCTCGGGGACAGAATTCTCCGGATCACTTTAGGACTAAGTTCTAAGGAAGATACACTCCAACCACATTCTCGGGAACAGAGGTCTCCAAATCACTTTAGGACTAAGGTCCAAGGAAGATACGATCCAACCACATTCTTGGGGACAGAGGTGTCCGAATCACTTTAGGACTAAGGTCCAGGGAAGATACAATCCCAACCATAGTGCCAGTCCTTTTTCATACTACATGTGACCTGGATCAAATCTAGAATTTACCACCACAAAGCCAGTCCTTTTCCATACTGGATGTGACCTAGATCAAATATAGGATTTACCACCACAGAGCCAGTCCTTTTTCATATTGGATGTGACCTAGATCAAATCTAGGATTTACCAACACAACATCATCATCACCACAATCTCGGTGACAAGAGTCTACAGATCCTTTTAGGACATGTGTCCAGGGATGATACAATCCTACCGCAACATCATCATCAACATCTTTCTCGGAGACAAGAGTCTACGGATCCATTTAGGACATGTGTTTAGGGATGATACAATCCCACTGCAACATCATCATCAACATATTTCTCGGATACAAGAGTCTATGGATCCCTTTAGGACATGTGTCCAGGGATGATACAATCCTACTACAACATCAGCACTGCTCCCCCTTTCAAGGAAGGTCCTTTTGAACCACACCAAGATTGTCTCAGAAATACTCAAACTTTACTCAAGACATAGGCTTAGTCAACACATCAGCAACTTGCTCAACAGTGCTCACATACTGGAGCTTTATAGCTCCCTTCTGTACCATATCCCTTATGTAAAAATACCGGATTTCTATGTGCTTTGACTTGTCATGGAACGTTTGGTTTTCCGTCATCTTTATACAACTTTGGTTGTCACATAGAATCACCGTGGTATCCAACTCCAGGTCAAATAGACCTGACATCAACTTTCGGATCCATATGGCTTCACAACATAGCAGAACAAGCTGCTATATACTCTGCTTCAGCTTGTGCTGAGAGTAACACTGGATTGCTTCCTGCTAAACCATGAGATCATGGCGGATCCCAGACAATAACATCCACCTGAGGTTCTCTTCCTATCTGAGACACTTCCGGCCCAATCTGCATCTGTATAACCATACAATCTGTAGTCATGATCTCCAACATAGTATAGACCAAAGTCTATCGTACCTTTCAGGTACCTCATCACATGCTTTGCATCTAAGGGGTGAAACATCTAGGATTAACTAGATACTGACTCAAGGTGTTCACAGCAAAGCATATGGCTGGCCTGGAATTCGTCAAATACAACAACGAACCAGTCCTTTGTTTGTAAACTGTAGAAACCACTGTCCATCATCCCAGATCTCTACTTCACATTTTCCTTGGTTAAGGAAAAATCTCATCTGATCTCAGCCACATATCTAATCACAAGAATCATGCCAAGATTCTTTAACTCTGATATCTACTCCCTCTGAAGTGGAGTTTTCTACATCTTAGTATTGTCCTCCCTTTGTGATTGAACATCTTTCACACTATGCATTGAGTGATCTTCTGCATATATATTTGTGCCATCTCCCGTCAAATGGGTCTACTGATATGAGCCTCAAGATCACTCGAACTCTATGGTCATTTCCTTCTTGCATCCATCTGAGAGAAGCATGTCATCTGTATATAGAAACCATCTTCAACCTTGTAGCAAAGGTTGAAATCCACATCACTCGCGGTGATCATCAAGCTTGTCAAATGACTATCGATCTTGGGTACCTGTTGAACCCGTACAAAGCCTTATTCAATCATCTTATTCTCTTTGAGATCTTGGGAGTTTGCTCTATATGCACTTATTCTTCAATTACACCATTCAAGAGAACGGTCTTGTCCTCCGTGGGTGTAATCTATCTCTGGAAGTGTGTCTAGCCATTGGAGCAAACATCTCATCATGATCCTCTCCCTCTTTCTAAGAGAATCCTCTAGCCACGAGCCTTGTTTTGTACTTCTATAGTATGTTTGATTTGTAAGTATTCTTGTTGAACAGTCATCACTTGTTCTTCAGAGCAAGTGTTTATCATCCTTCTTTTGTGGATCATAGCACACGATCTTTCCTACAAATCAAATTCAATTACATGATTAGTAACACTTCATAATTATCAAATCATGTTGACATTTCAATGATAACCTGTTATGCATACTGATATGATTCACATAGCTATGCAACTATCTTGACCAATACTTTGGCACAACACTTTTCCATATCCTGTATGCATACAGTGGCTATCTAGATGCCTTTCATCTCTACCAGAACATACTCTCAAGAGCATGCATACCTCCCAGCATGTTAGCAATGAGGTTTCATTCTAGACAAGCAACAATGGAATGTTTGTCCAACTTACCCATCATATGCATATTAATAGTATATTGTTCAATGCTATATGAATGCTTACACTATGCATGATATATTTCATGTTTCTAGGAATACAAATATGCATACAACTAGTACGAGCAATATAATTAACTATTCAGAGATTCAAGAAGTAATTCAAATAACAACTCAAATACTTATCTTTTATGTTTGTGGGGTTGCCTCCCTCTTGATCTCTATTTTCCCTTTATGATTATATGTCTTTGAACTTCTATCCATCTTGTACCACTATGCATGCTTAAGTGTGCACTAGTTTCATCATTGTGTCATCCTCAAGATCACATACATAATCATACATTTGTTAGTATAATCTCAATACTATCAAAACATTATGATCCTAAATAGTCTTAAACATGTATGGTCATGATCATTTCATACACAGGTAATTTATCGCAAGCGTTAGTATTAAAGGTTTCAGGGAGTACTTCTTTTACTCATGCATATTCTTATTTGACCATAGGACTCTTCTAGTATGTCATTAATCAAACTAAGAAACATAATATGCATAAACCCTTTAAATTTCTAACTTCAAGAATAATCATTATCAATCATACAAAAGTATACTTATCTAAGATCCTAACACAAAGTAGGATTCTTACTCGATATAGGAAAACATACCTGGATTATCATGCTTGCTAGTTATGTCTAACATATTCAAATAGTATCTTCTTTGTTCTCTTCAATGATTTAGAGACCTTGCGCTAGTAACCTGCATATCTCATTAGTTAAGCATAGTAGAACCAAATCATACTTACCTCGTAAGTAGAGCTTCTATGTGATCAAAGACTATGGATGAGTCTTTGTCTTCATGTCATCACGGTCATATATTCTTGATCTAGAACTTGGTTTGTCTTTCTTGATGTACCTTTCATGTTAGCAGACAACATCATCCTCATACAACACCACAAGTGCATTAGTACAATCATAAGTGTCATAACCCTAATCAATGAATGTCTTCTATCATTCACATGCATTCATACTTTTACTAAGGTGATCAGACAAGTCTAAAATTAATCATGATTGTACTAACCTCAATAATATGAAGACAAACATATCATGAACTTAATCATTAGATAAATGAAAAAAATTTCAAAACATACTTGCATCTCCTCAAGTCATACCTGTCAAGATTGATTGTAGTCTTTTCTATAAGGGTAAAACCCTAATCATCTAAGGTAGATCACTTTTAAATATCTTATATAGTTTCATAGTGCTAGGATGATATAATATCAGTGCCATGAGTCTCCCAAATTTGCTAGGGTTTCTTCTTACTTGGAAACCCTAATTTTCAATCTCCTTCCTTCTCCAACATTTTGATGGAATATTAATATCTATGATGAATGGATTCCAAATCTATTTTCAAAGTTTCCAATGTTGCATCAGGTGTCTCCAACATTGTATCAGGTCATTCCATACCTAAAAAATTGAAAACCCTAAGTGAGAACTTCTTCCTCCTCTTTTTTGTTTTCCTTCGTTGAGACATTTTAGATGTGCCGTATTGTTTCTGGTGTATACCTGAAATTTTGGATCCTCAAGGTCTGAAACTTTGGCCTGTGGTAGCCTGACCTGTCATATTTCCAACCCCATATGTTTGAGCTGCATGGGATTCTCCATCAGAGAGATATGTTACGTTTCCCAACATGACTTGTTTATGGGATGAAACAACATAGTGAACTTGTACGGAGTTCCACATGTCACTATTTCAACTTCGGCCTCTGATACTCATACCTGTGAAACTAAAGTCCATTCCCTAACTATCACTTTTTACGTAATTCCATTTGAAGCTCCCTAGCCCGTGATATGACCTTTTTTCCTAGTTTACCTGTCTAGGGCTGCATTGTGGAAGCAACCGAAACCCTAACTTGTATGGACCATATATCACAAAGTACAATGAATCTGAGGCTGAAACTCGAACACAAGTTACAAGAACATTTAATCTTCGGCGTGTCCAAGTTTAAGATCTTGAACCTTCGCCAAAAGTGATTTATAGCGAAAGCTCCACAATGAGTAGTTTTTTGCTATACAAAGCCCTAGCTTTCAAATTGTCGCAAGTGAAACAAGTGTCGTAAATGCCATACATTGCCTTCTTTCAGGCTAGCTATGATACCATGTTAAGATTCAATATGGTAAGATAGATAACATCAGTATTCAATTCAATTTCACAACAATAGCATATACAAGATCACTGAAAGAATAACAAGCACAACATGAACACAAGAGAAACAAATTTATCCTGGGAAACCCTTTAGGGGAAGAAAAGTGAAAACCAGCAAAAAAAATTTCAATATAGATGATTAAAAGTACAAATATGAAATACCCAAACAAGAGCTCCTTCTCCTTCCAAGATCGCTCTCTCTCTCTCTCTCTCTCTCTCTCTCTCTCTCTCTCTCTCCTTATGCACAATCCACAAGTGAGTGAGTGTGTGTAAATGAGGAGCACAACACTCCTATTTATACTTTATCTTCCACTAGACTTTTTCCCTAACTAGGTCGGCCTCGACAACTTAACCACTCAACTTAATGCTAACTGGTTCGACTCCTCTAGGGGACTTAAACACACTGTTACAAATGACTCAAAGGGGATCTATTTCCCCGACTTATAAGGGAGGTGTTAGCACCTAGTTTTTCAGCGTAAGAACTAAGGTGAAATGCATAGATATCTTGAAAATTCCCTTGGAGAAAGCTTTAAATTGCCTTTATTTCCCATGGCTAGGTGCTAAATGTGAGAGGATTTAATAAACTTGAAGAAATTGCATGAGAAAATGCAAAAATGTGACGAAAATGAGCAGAAGGAGGTAAAAAGACTATAGCTCGAGGACGCAAATTGAAATTGTTAAAAGCTGCACCAGTTTCGCCGTTGATTATGTGTGCAAGAGAAATCACCAGTTCTCGTTGACCGTCGCATAGCCAAGATGCGTGGGAGAAAGGGGCGCAGGTGGTTGCGACGAGGAAAGCCGGGTGCTACGTGTCATACGTAGAGGGTATCGCAAACAGGAAAGGCGGTATGCAAAACCAACTGGAGAGGATGCGATACAGCCGAAGTAAATGGGTATGCTACTGACCACGTGGATCGCTAAGATGAGCCAAGGAAGATCCTGTGGCTAAAATTCAAAGTTATGAAAAGGTGCATGTGCGGTAGAGTAAAAGAGCGGTCCAAATTATTGCATGGTAGATCGACGGTTCACGATGACCATCGCGCAAGGGAGATGCACGATGGTTAAAGGATGTGGTGGTCGCGATAAATAAAACCGTTGGACAGGTGTCGACGTCAGGCTTTGTCGCAAGGAGAGAAAGTGGTATTTGAAACCACTTTGGAGGTTCGCGATGCCACTTTGTAGACATGACATGTTGATGATATACGACGGAGATTGAAGCACAGAAAGTGATCCGACGACAAATATGGAAGGGGTGTCAAATCAATAAAAAGGGATCATATCTAACGGCCAAGATCATTGCACAAGAGATCAACGGATGAAAAATATGGATAGTTGTCAAAGAAGACAAAAGTTTAAAAGGAAAAGGGTTATATATATAAGAGTTGGCATGAGAAGTTGACATTTGTTCTGGGACCTGTTGGAGCTGCAAGCTTCCGGGTGTGTGGAAGACGAAGAAGGCGACAGGAGGAGTCAATCTTAGAGTTTTTCAGTGACAGGTAAGGCCTCATAACCACCGCTAGTAGCAAATCTAAGTCTATTTACAACGAGAAAATGGATGAAGAACCAGTTTCTGGGAATGTTAGGGTTAAATTGCTCTGGAAGATAGGGATTTTGATGTATTTGATACAGAAGTTCGGATGTCTATGCTTGAAATCAAGATAAGATGGAGGGTTTTGCTTGAAGAGGGTTTAGACATGCATAGAATGTTTTAGTCATCTTTTACCCCTTTTTGCATAGACCAGATTATGCCTTTCCCTGAGTTCGTGTCATGGTGTGAATCAAATTATTTTGAACCCCAGAGATTCAGTATGAATTCCCAGAACTCTGAGATTGTTTGCACAGTAAATTCCTCAGTCGTTAGAATTTCTTTTGGAATCCCTGCGTCCCAAATACCTGAGTCCGAGAGTTTTTCCCGAAGAATCTGTTATCACTGCATATAGACAGTTTTCCCCTGAGAACCGCCAAGCTTTTTTAGCCACCTGTCTTAACCCTGACTTAGAAGTCAAATCCAGTGCCAGATGTGATAAGCCTGCACAAAGGAACAGGGGAGATTATTTACATCAAGCTGCTTAAGTATGCCCTCAATCTATCAGAGGCACAAACCAACAAAGCTAGGGTGGAAGTTCGGACGACCTAGATGTGATGGAGCTAAGATCTACAACTGAGATCTAGTTCGCAGATCTTACTTGTGCAGGCGATTAGCTAGCCTAAAATTTGTGAACATGGTATGACCTGCTCCATTCGACGATCGAGATGAAAATGAGGTTAAGATCTATGGTGTAGATTTGACCATGTGGATAGATGGCTAATTAAATGCATCTCTACTATCACCAAAATGATTGCAAATAGGATGGGGAACACCTCAGCACCGTCGTATACTTTTCCACCTATCCGTAAATCCTGGTTAAGCATATTTCACGTCAGCTTGAACCTTAGACATCATTTTTGCTTGATTAGTAGATTCGGTTAGGTCATCATGGCGAAGGTGATCGCACGTAGTCGTCGTCATCGTCACGACCGTTATAGACATGGTCCCTGCGTCCCCTGTTCGAAATCAGTGCATGGGAAAGGTGGTGCACCTGGAAGCCCAGGTATCTTTCAGTTAGAGTCTGGTCATGGAGAAGGAACAAGGATCCGAAGTGGTCTTTATGCCCAAGCAGGCGTGGTATGAGGTGGAGAAAGAACATGCTCCTTCATCTCCTGTGGCATTCGTCCACATAGAAACTAGCACCACCAGCGAAGATGAAGAGCCCAAAGAGTGACAGGTGTGCAGAAGGGTTGGACGTCGGAGGAAGAAGGAGACCCCTGAAGATGAGCGGACATCCACTAGGACATGGAGATTCTCAAGGATTTCATAATCTCCACTGAGGAAGCGACACCTCCCCCTCCAGCAGAAGAATCGCAGGCGGACAACTCTTTGAGAATAGAGAATTTCTTTAATCTACAGGGCCAATTAAAGGCTCAGGAGTAAGGTGGCGCCCTGCTCATAGTATTCCTGTTTCCCATCTTAATCAATCTTTTTTGAGCTCGACATGTATGTAATGATTCCCAATTTTGAGGCTGTCAAGGTGGCAACATAGTTTTAATTGTTTCCTGGTGACCAATTCCCAGGCTAAAATCCTATAAATATCATTGTAATAGAAGAGCAAAAGGCTAGAAAATCATTTGGCTAAGACTTGGGGATCAAACTCTGTTTTGAAATTTTTTTCATTAATACAATTGCCAGTGCCTGTGGCAGACATTTTGTAGAGATTCATGTGTTGCTTTACTTGTAGTCTGTTTTTTCCCTCTTCTTCATGTGATTGTGTTTCCTGTTATACATTTACATTATGTTTTCTCTTTCATATCTAAGATCAGTGTATAATAGCTTAGAATTATTGGAAACAAAGCTTTGGTTATTATCTCAGGTGTTCACTCAATATTGCTACTAAAATTGATATCGAATTCATCGTTGCTGGGTGCTCGTATCAATGGTATGTTCTTTCTTTCTTCCTTTATCACAAGAAAATAGCATTATGACGACAAGAGGGTAGCTACCTTGCCTCTATTTTAATAGTCCGCACTGCAGCATTGCTGTCCGATTTATGTGTAACGCCTTGACTCCATCGCCCAATGTTTTTCTCTTATGATTATCCCGCCACACTTTTACACAACTTGTCCTTTCGAGAAATCTAACCTTCTGAGTTGCTTTGATTGAATATCTCAAGTGAGAAGGCTGTGTGTTCCTCATTGATCATTTTTCAGTCTTCTATAGGATGTTGTATGTTTATCATTGCAAAAACCTTTGAGTATTTTCAGTATTTTATGAATATTAAGAGAGAGCCTTATCTGCTTGTGCCGGGTCAGTAGCATAAGCTAAAGTAGTTTTGTTGTTACCCCGATTTTGCCTCTCCACAACCTTGGGGTACATTTTGGGTGCTAACAAATTGGCGTCGTTGCCAGGGACCGAGTATTTTATCATCCCTGGGAGAATGACAAAGAAGTATGAGTTTCAAAGAAAAGACATATCCCTGTGGGAAAACAGAGATTTCCAAATTTTTTAGAAGGTTGTATGTTTTTTGCCTTGGCGAATCCACTCGTTGAGTTTTTGGTATTAGGGAAGCTCCACTGGGGAAGGTCAAAATCCCCATGCTGAGAATGAAGTATTGAAGATCCCATAGTGACTCCACTAGAGAACAAGCTCAGCTACCTTAGACATGGAAGAATCAAGGTCCAGGTATCAAAGTATCAATCTCTTCAAAGAGGTCTTGTTCTTCTGTATTGGTCTACTTTTTCCCTTATGTATATATATCAAAAAAAAATTGTTTCACCAAAGAGCTCTAGGTCATGAGAGAGCCTCCTTTGTATATCCTTCACTTGAATTTGAAAATGTACATTCTCCTTTCACCCCTAGAGTTGATCCCATCACTTCCTTTGAACCATGTAAGAGCCATAACTAGCCCTATGAATCCCCCAAGAATAAGGCCAGTGATATCCTCCATGTACATACTCCTTTGCCTTCCAGAGCTCAGCTGAGATATAGCCCTTTAAGGCTGCCCCCTATTCTTCATGAATTTCCTCCGAACTACAATAAATACCTCCATCTTTTTTATGGAGAATCTGAGATTCTTACTGCTAAGAAACATCTTCAAGGTTTTGAGCATTTTCTAGATCTCTTTGAAGTAGAACATGATTATGTGTGTATGAGGGCTTTCGCCAAGTCCTTCCAAGGAGATGTGAAGAAATGGTTTAACCATTTGCGACCTGGGTCTATTGATACATGGGGAGAATTGTCTGAGGTATTTCTGGGGTTTTAAGGCAAAAGAAGGTCATGGGACCTAGTTCTTTCAGAGTTTTACTCCATGAGAAGGCAGGAAAGAGAAACCACGTCTAGCTTCAACAGGAGGTTTGCAAGATTCTATTATAATATGCCAAAGGAAATTCAACCCCTGGAGAACTTTGTTAAATTACATTATGCTTCTACTCTCCCTCCTGAATTATATCTTCTTCTTTTGGAGAGAAGGTCTCCTAGTTTGCAGCATGTGTTCGTTGGTGCATTCGAGGTTGAAGACAATATTAGGATGTTTGGAAAATTATCTAGCCAAGATAATGGTGAAAGGATCAGAGAAGAATTAGGATTTGAAGGACACGAACAAGGAGAACTTTCCTTGCATTCCAATTTCTCCCATGATGAACAAAGAGGTGATCAGCTCGGTGATGTGCCAGAAGAAGGTAATTCCGATTTGTTTTATGTAAAATACAATCAGCCTGCTAAAATTTCTGTTAGTGATGGTTTTAATGAAGATTTCAGTCCACCTAAGCTTGATGAATATGAAGAGGACTGTTTGGAGAACTTCATAAGCTTTTTTGAAGTAAAGGATAAAGATGAGCCTTCGTGTAGTTAGTTTCACCATTCGGGAAGACTAGCCAAAGAGGGGAACTCGGTGGTAGGTCCTGAATCCACCATTGAGATCCATCAGAACATTGAGCCCGAACATGGTGAAACCACTTTCCCCGAAGCTTAATCATTCGCCATAATAAAGGAAATTATTAAAGCCATGAATGAAGAAAACCGCGAGACTCTGCAGGAGGAACCTTGCCATCATCTGAGGGAGGAAGGAAGAGCTAGCGATCAAAGGGTTCCTGGGGATCCCCAGTAGGCAGAGGTTTCTTTTTGGACGAAAACTGATTATAGAATCCTTGAAGAAGTTCTTGGGCCTGACCAATATCTCCAGCCAGCTGACCAGATAATTGAGGTGCTTGAGGGAGACCAGGATAGGCAGCATGATTTTCATGCAGGCTTTTCAAACCTAGAGTCCGGGTTTCAAGAAGAATGGCCTTTTCTCGACCCTTTTGGGGGACAAGGTGAAGTTTATTTTGAAGTTCCAGAGCAGAACTGGGTTTTCAACCCAGGGATCATAAGTAGCCTAAGAGGAGATGTTATAGATATCTCTTGTGCGGGAGAAACCTCCCAAGTTACAAAGGGACAGCCACGTCGCGGAGAGGTGCTTGAAGTTGCTCGTTTCAGTCTCACCAGGTCGTGCAGGGGTTTCATTAGGCATGATTTTCGGGTCTTGATTGCAGTTTGTCAAAGGTACGCAATCCCTAGGCTTGACATGAGCGCCTGGGGAAATGAATGGCCTGCTTACAGCTTTTCTGAAAGAAAATATGCTAGGATGCAAGAGGAATTTAGAGGGTACCATGCTTTATATGATCTAGCGGCAGAGTATATGAAAAATTTCATCAGCTGGAGTACATGGTTTGGTTTCACTAAGGGGTCCTCGCCCATCATCATCACCTAGTGCCATTGACCCTCATTGTTATGACGTTAATTGGGCATGATGGGCGGATCCACCTAGGGTGTCGGTTGTTGGACTGGTTACACTGGCATTTTTATATAACCTAAAGTCGCAGCCTCTCAAATAGGGTAGAATAGAGTAGTCTGTATATAAATAAGCTCAAGTTTTCGGCATTTCCCATTTCAGTAGTAAGTTTCAATTTTCAGCATGAACAGTCAGTTTTTAGTTTTCAATTTCAGTTCCAAAATTTTTAGTGTAGTTTCCAGAGTGGTCCAAACAGGGCAGGAGGTGAAAGTTTTGTTCTACAAGGAACATTTTCTTGTGCAAGCCGCCCAATGGATTAGGAACCTAGTCTACGAGGTTCTTTTCTACCTCGCAAGGAGGATAGCATCCCCAGTTGGAGCCAGTTGTTAGCACCTAGTTTTTCAATGTAAGAACTAAGGTGAAATGCATAGATATCTTGAAAATTCCCTTGGAGAAAGCTTTAAATTACCTTTATTTCCCATGGCTAGGTGCTAACTGTGAGAGGAGTTAATAAACTTGAAGAAATTGCATGAGAAAATGCAAAAATGTGACGAAAATGAGCAAAAGGAGGTAAAAAGACTATAGCCCGAGGATGCAAATTGAAATTGTTAAAAGCTGCGCCAGTTTCACTGTTGATTATGTGCGCAAGAGAAATCAACGGTTCTCGATGACCGTCGCATAGCCAAGATGCGTGGGAGAAAGAGGCACGGGTGGTTGCAACGAGGAAAGCCGGGTGCTGCGTGTCATACGCAGAGGGTATTGGAAACAGGAAAGGTGGTATGCAAAACCAACTGGAGAGGATGCGATACCGTCGAAGTAAAGGGGTATGCTACTGACCACGTGGACCGCTAAGATGAGCCAACGAAGATCTTGTGGCTAAAATTCAAAGTTTCACAAAGGTGCATGTGCGACAAAGTAAAATAGTGGTCCAAATTATTGCATGGTAGATCGACGGTTCATGATGACCATCGCACAAGGGAGATGCACGATGGTTAAAGGATGTGGTGGTCGCGATAAATAAAACTGTTGGACAGGTGTCAACGTCAGGCTTTGTCGCAAGGAGAGAAAGTGGTATTTGAAACCACTTTGGAGGTTCATGATGCCACTTTGTAGACATGACATGTTGATGATATACGACGGAGATTGAAGCACAGAAAGTGATCCAACGACAGATATGGAAGGGGTGTCAAATCAATAAAAAGGGATCATATCTAACGGCCAAGATCATTGCACAAGAGATCAACGGATGAAAAATATGGATAGTTGGAAAAGAAGACAAAATTTTAAAAGGAAAAGGGTTATATATATAAGAGTCGTCATGAGAAGTTGACATTTGTTCTGGAACCTGTCGAAACTGGAAGCTTTCGGGTGTGCGGAAGACGAAGAAGGCGACAGGAGGAGTCAATCTCAGATTTTTTCAGTGACAGGTAAGGCCTCATAACTGCCGCTAGTAGCAAATCTAAGTCTATTTACAACGAGAAAATGGATGAAGAACCAGTTTTTGGGAATGTTAGGGTTAAATTGCTCTGGAAGATAGGGATTTTGATGTATTTGATACAGAAGTTCGGCTGTCTATGCTTGAAATCAAGATAAAATGGAGGGTTTTGCTTAAAGAGGGTTTAGACATGCATAGAATGTTTCAGTCATCTTTTACCCCTTTTTGCATAGACCAGATTATGCCTTTCCCTGAGTTCGTGTCATGGTGTGAACCAAATTATTTTGAACCCCAGAGATTCAGTATGAATTCCCAGAACTCTGAGATTGTTTGCACAGTAAATTCCTCAGTCGTTAGAAGTTCTTTTGGAATCCCTGCGTCCCAAATACCTGAGTCCGAGAGTTTTTCCCGAATAATCTGTTATCGCTGCATATAGACAGTTTTCCCCTGAGAACCACCAAGCTTTTTTAGCCACCTGTCTTAACCCTGACTTAGAAGTCAAATCCAGTGCCAGATGTGATCGGCCTGCACAAAGAAACAGGGGAGATTATTTACATCAAGCTGCTTAAGTATTCCCTCAATCTATCAGAGGCACAAAACAACAAAGCTAGGGTGCAAGTTCGGACGACCTGGATGTGATGGAGCTAAGATCTATGGCTGAGATCTAGTTCGCAGATCTTACTTGTGCAGGCGATTAGCTAGCCTAAAATTTTCGAACATGGTATGACCCACGCCATTCGACGGTCGAGATGAAAATGAGGTTAAGATCTATGGTGTAGATTTGACCATGTGGATAGACGGCTTAAATGCATCTCTACTGCCACCAAATTATTGCAAATGGGACGGGGGCCACCTCAGCACCATCATATACTTTTCCACCTATCCGAAAATCCTGGCTAAGCATGTTTCATATCAGCTCGAGCCTTAGACATCATTGTTGCTCGATTGGGAGATTCGGTCAGGTCATCATGGCGAAGGTGATTGCATGTAGCTACCGTCATCATCACGACTGTTATAGACATGGTCCCTACGTTCCCTATTCGAAATCAGTGCATGGGAAAGGTGTTGCACCTGGAAACCCAGGTATCTTTCAGTTAGAGTCTGTTCATGGAGAAGGATAAAGGATCTGAAGTGGTCTTTATGCCCGAGCAGGTGTGGTTTGAGGTGGAGGAAGAACACGCTCCTTCATCTCCTGTGGTATTCGGCCACGTAGAAATTAGCACCTCTAGAAAAGATGAAGAGCCCGAAGAGCGATAGGTGTGCAGAAGGGTTCGACGTCGGGGGAAGAAGGAGACCCCTGAAGATGAGCGAGACATCCACTAGGACATGGAGATTCTCAAGGATTTCATAATCTCCACTGAGGAAGTGACACCTCCCCCTCCAACAGAAGATTCGCAGGCGGACAACTCTTTGAGAATAAAGAATTTCTTTAATCCGTAGGGCCAATTAAAGGCTCAGGAGTAAGGTGGCGCCCTGCTCATAGTATTCATGTTTCCCATCTTAATCAATATGTTTTGAGCTCGACATGTATGTAATGATTCCCAATTTTGGGGCTGTCAAGGTGGCAACATAGTTTTAACTGTTTCCTGATGACGAATTCGAGGCTAAAAGCCTATAAATATCATTGTAATAGAAAAGCAAAAGGCTGGAAAATCATTTGGCTAAGGCTTGGGGATCAAACTTTGTTTTGAAATTTTTTTCATTAATACAATTGACATTGCCTATGGCAGACATTTTGTAGAGATTCATGTGTTGCTTTACTTGTAGTCTGTTTTTTCCCTCTTCTTCATGTGATCGCGTTTCCTGTTTTACATTTACATTATGTTTTCTCTTTCATTTCTGAGATCAATGTATAATAGCTTAGAATTCTTGGAAACAAGCTCTGGTTATTATCTCAGGTGTTCACACTCAATATTGCTACTAAAATTGATATCGAATTCATCTTTGTTGGGTGCTCGTATCAATGGTTTGTTCTTTCTTTCTTCCTTTATCACCAGAAAATAGCATTACGACGGAAAGAGGGTAGCTACCTTGCCTCTGTTTTAATAGTCCCCACTGCAGCACTGCTGTCCGATTTATGTGTAACGCCTTGACTCCATCGCCCAATGTTTTTCTCTTATGATTATCCCGCCACACCTTTACACAACTTGTCCCTTCGAGAAATATGACCTTATGAGTTGCTTTGATTGAATATCTCAAGTGAGAAGGCTGTGTGTTCCTCATTGATCATTTTCCAGTCTTCTATAGGATGTTGTACGTTTATCATTGCAAAAACCTTTGAGTATTTTCAATATTTTATGAATATTAAGAGAGAGCCCTATCTGCTTGTGCTGGGTTAGTAGCATAAGCTAAAGTGGTTTTGTTATTACCCCGATTCTGCCTCTCCACAACCTTGGGGTACGTTTTGGGTGGTATTAGGAGGATTTACCTCAATGACTCCACATAATCAAATATAATAATGACATCCCGACGGAGGAATAAAACATCTCTGAATAAATTACAAAAATAAAATACAATAGAATATTCTTTGAAGTTACAATATTTCAACAAAGGGGGTGAGTATGGAAGAAACCCCTGATCGTCCAAAAGAGAACTCGCATGGGAGAAGTGCTAAAGGGGGGAACCCCTCCTACCTCCATTCGATCCCAAGACCCAGGCTTAATGTGGATATATCCTATAGGAAACTCCATCTGGTCAACAACTGGCATCACCCAAATCTCCTGACCTCCAGCGGGTATAATGAGTAATCCAATAATTCCTCCTCATCCACCATCCAGAAGACTGACCGACCAGATATCATTGACCCCTACCAAGGAAACGTCAGTGATTGAAAGAAAAAAAGACTAATTGGTTGTATATTTACAAAATACATTGCAATATCATTTATTAATTTATGGTAGGGAACGGAGGAATCGAACCACCAAACTCCTTCCTGTAAGGAAATTGATCTTCCATTTAGCTAGCATTGAGGAGAGAAGCAATATTAACACTCGGATTTCATCATGTGTAATTCCAGTTGCCAACTCCAACATTCAAACTTGCACTTTATAGTTTGCAACAAATCCCACTCTTTCTTCAAGGAGTGAAGTTGAAGTGGTCGAGTCGATATCACCTTCACTGGATCCCACTCTTTCATTGGAGAATGCCCAGACTAAAGTAGTCACCATGATACAATCTTCGTCTCATTCTAGTCTTCCATTTGAGAGTGAATTGGAAACCACTGATGTTTTCCTAGTCAGTTCGGATTGTTCTAGGCGAGGGGAAACCTTGTCCATTTCCACAGGATCTCCTCCAAGTACTGAGGTCATTTCCTTTGATTGGAATGGTCTAACAGAATCTCGTCTTCCTTCGAGTGTTCCTTTCCAAATATCTGTAGGAATTTCCGATAAGGAAAATTTTCGCACTATAGTGGATGAGGGAGCTTTTGTTAGTATTTTATCCTCAACTGCTTGGCAAGCTATAAGTTCCCCTCAGCTTGTTCCAATCATTAACCAAATATCGGCTTTTAATAGAAGGCCTACCGGACCTTTAGGGATCCTTCCTCAGTTACCTATCTCTTTAGGAGGGAAAACTGTCTGTATCGATGTTATGGTAGTCCAAGGTCCCTTATATTTTAATCTACTCCTTGGACGTGATTATGTCTATGCTATGAAAGTTGTAGTGTCCTCACTCTTTCAAGTGATGTATTTTCCTCATCATGGGAATACGGTGACCATTGGTCAGATTTCCTTTGTGACACCCACTCATCGCATAAATCCTAGTCATCAGACTTCCCTAAATGTTCTACATGTTTTAGTGGTTTCTTCCCCCTAGAGATCGGGGGCATGTCTCTAGCCTCTGTACATCATGCTGGAGTTTTTCCCCTAGATTCTTAAGCTATGGGGCACACTACCAACCTCTGGAAATCATGTTGGGTATGAGCATAGTTCCCTTTCTGTGTCAAGCTCTTTAAAAAATGAAACAAGTCATGATCATAGTTTCTTTATGTTTTAAACTCGTTAAAATTCAAAATGGGTCCCTTCAAGCATAGTTATTGTTTATTTCAAGCTTGTGTAAAAATGAAATAGATCTTCCTCCCATTGAGTCGAGTCTCCCATTAGGTTTAGGACTTGAACCTTCATTTCATCTACCTGTGTCACTTGATCCTCGTTCTTCCCACCCCCCTGGTGATATTCATATTAGTATCCAGTATTTTAATTCAGTAAGGAAGAAGAGTAGTCAGACGAAACAAAGCTTGGGGGGCATGTTAAGCCGTGCCACTAGCAATCATGTTGGGGGCATCTACCAACCTCTGGATATCATGTTGGGAAGGAACCCGTCAATGGGCATTAACCATGAGCATAGTTCCCTTTTTGTGTCAAGCTCGTTAAAATATGAAACAGGTTCCCATGAGCACAAATTAGTGTTTGATTCCAAGCTCGCTAAAAAATGCAATAGATCCCAACAAGCATAGTTTACCTTTGGTTTCAAGCTTGCATAAAAATGAAACCAACGTCATGAGCATAGTTCCCTTCCTGTTTCAAGATCTTTAAAAATGAAACAGGTCCCGAGCATAGTTCATTTTCTGTGTCAAGCTCGTTAAAAAATGAAACAGATCATTTTCCATTGAGTCGAGTCTTCCCATAGACTTAGTACTTGAACCTTATTTTCATTCTCCTATGTCATTTTGATCTTCATTCGTATCTGGTGAACATCTTCATATTAGTAACCATGAGTTTAATCGAGTGAAGATGTAGATTAAGAGTTTGAAATGAAGCTTGGGGGGCATGTCTTCAACCTCTGGACGTTATGTTGAAGTCAGCTCGATCGCCTCTCCACACCATGTTGGAGTTAAGTCACTTACTTCTAGTAATCATGCTAGGATCATGTACCAACCTTGGGATATCATGATGGGAAAAATCCACCAATGGGAATATTTTCGAGCATACTTTCTTTTCGGTTTCGAGCTCACTAAACAATGAAAATAATCCCGAGCATAGTTCATTTTTTGTTACAAGCTCGTTAAAAAATGAAGCAGACATCATGGGCATTCTTTTCACCTATCTTCGAGCTCATTAAAAAAAGTAAGATGGTATTGAGCTTACTTTTCCCTTTTTTCATGCTATAGTTGAAACATGAAAAGTGGTTTGAGCTCAGCTTTTACTTTTTCATGCTCTAGTTCAAACATGACAAAGGTTCCGAGTGCTTTTATACCATTCTCGTGCTCATTAAAAATTTGAGTAAAAAGGTGTGTCGAACGAGTATAGGTTTATCACTTTATCCGACCTCGCTAGACTACTTACGGAAAAGGAATTGTGCCGAGTTTACTTTTTCCTTTGTCATACTCCGACACCAACCATGACAAAGTTGTTCTTGGAGTCCCCTTTAAGCTCTTTTCAAACTCCCTAAATAGGAAAAGATCGCCAAGCGAACTTGATGCGTTTACGCTTGTAAAAGTATTTGAATGGTCGTCTTCCTGGTGATAGTCTACCCCTTTTTTAGACCAGGGGGCACTACTTACGAAAAAGGAATACTCCAGCCAATCATGACTGGAAGAGTCCTCTCTCGCGTTTTTTTACCCTTTTCCGGGAAAAGAGGCTAACTTTACAAAAAATGACCTTTAGAGTCTTCTTTAGTTCTTTTCGGACTCTCTAAACATGAAATGACACTGAGTTTCCCTTCTATGGACTCATTAAAATTCAACATTGAAGGGCTCGTCATGGGATGAACCCCTTCTCTCCCAGGTTCGTAAAACATTTGGGATTGGACTCATCCATGGGATGAGCTATACCGAGCATTTGTTTACCCTCCTCGAGCTCATTAAAAAACAAGTGAAGCACTCATCATTCATGATGGTGAAAAAGGAAAGATTTTGCGTTACACTTGGTTTACGGAAATACATCGTCGCTCTTGAACATGGCACTCATTTGCATTTACATTTAGTACTTGGGTAATCCATTTGTCTTCGAGTCATACTGATTTCAAGAGTCATGTCACTCCTTTGAGTCATCAAAATAATGCTTCCACCATCAGTCGCATTGGGGGTTAGTATCATTCTCATCATGTCAATACTGCCAAGTCATGCCATGCCCATGTTCAAGAGATGTTTGTTATTCAGCATCTACAGTCAGTACACCTTCCACCATGTTGATCTACCTTGATTCAATCTTGCACATTACCCTACAGTCCAATCCACTCCAAACATTTGTTATCGATTTTCGTGTCGTTGATGGGGGATTCATCATGACCCTCCTTCGACGGATTCATACTTGTCGACTTCAACACATCATCCGAGGATTAAATCTAGAAACCAATCGAGTACCTTGGGCCTGCATGCCTCAATGGCAGGTTACCTCACTTTCAACATGAGTTTACATCATTGACTCTTGATTGAAAGATTTCATCAAGCATTCAACCTCAACTCATTTATTCACGCTTGGTTATATCTATTGTGGTACCTTGGGAATCATTGACATCAATGATGATTTCCCTCACACTTGTTAATGGTATACATCAATAACCAGTAATCAAGTGGTTTCTACCATGTTCGACTCCAAAACATTGTAATCACATGGTTAGATTCGTATCATTGCAGGTTCAGCTTGAAGACCCTGGGGAAGTCATATTCTACCCAGGCTACTATGGAGATTGTTTGAGTCATATTACACGGATCCACTTTGTATTAGTTGTGGCTTTGTTATCATCTCATCATGGATCTACGATTGTGTCTAGTAGCCATGATTGTGTTTAGTCGGTCTTTACTCCCATGAATCTACATTGTATTGGTGGGCAGCCATGTTATGAGTCATGTGAGACTTGTATCTCAAAGACAGTTGTATTGCAGCAGCAGCATCCATCCAACAAGTCCTTGCCATCCATCTTTCAAAGTACTTCACCTGTCTTATTTTGTCAGCTTCTTACTTTGGGGGTCATTCTGTTACACCTAAATCTCGTCATCATGAGACCCTTTCCAACTCAGTTCCCTAATCCTTGAAGTTTCCCGGACCAAGCAAGTCAGTTAGATCAATTTGATGCCCTTTGTCCACATGTTTAGTAGGGTCGGCACATGTTGTCTTTGAGCAAGAAGAACCCAACTAGGTTCGGCGCAAAATGTATTCTGCCAGCCTGCGCTTAACTATAGTTGTATTGCCCACTGATATGCAAATCCGTCATGTAAATGAGGTTGAAGAGGGTTTGGATGAGACATACCTTCTTCATAATATAAGGTCTATTAACACATAACACTTGTCAGTTTTATACATTTAAAAATATGCTTATGAGCCTATAAGGTCCAAGTTTTGCAATCTGAGGCTCTAATACCATTTTGTAACGTCACTAAATTCCATAATATACACATAATAGTTTTTTTAAATTTGCATTCTCTGAGTATTATGACACTTTAGGAATACTATCTTATTGTATTTAAGGGGAGTATTAGCCCTTTTAATAACGCTGACAATTTGTGTGTGGCAGCTCATTTCTATAAATCAGTGATATATAAGATTGTAACTAGTACTTGTAATAATTCTTTACACATAAGCAACATGTACTTAGCCTTCTCTTGGTCACAATTGGTCATACATTATCCGCGCTACTCTCTTGTTCATTAATCTCTGATATACATTTTATTATATGGCCTAATTGGCCTTTCATATATTAATCTTCATGTTACATGTGTTCAGATTGAATTATGGTAAGAATAGTTAAATCCATATAAATTTTATCATATGTATATATGCACAATGTGACTTGTGCACTTGGCCTAGGGTCGTCCTCGACCTCTTATGCATTGTTTATGTTATAGTTAACAAGGGGTCGATGCCAGTATATGTTTCATCAACCTAACATTATGACTGGACCTTAGGTCAAGGACCTTTATCGCCCCCCTAAGCGATGCTTATGTAATGAATTGAATGGAGATCAAGGTCACCACATGTACCATCAACCTAACACATTTATTATCAGCTGAGAACGCGCCCAAGGAAGCCTCCAACTCATACAATAGTCGAATGGTTAAGTGACTGACCCATGGAGCATTATTGTGCAAGTTATATTATGGAAACTCGGCATGGAAGGAGGTATTCGCATTGTGTACTGGGCTTTAATTGTTGTCCCGTCAATATTTTATTTTGGGATGGTACACTACTCAACTGATTTTGGTCTCCTTGTGACACTTGTTGATTCGTGTTGGCTTATTAACTTGGCCTAACCTCCATTGTACTTTGAACTTTGATATTCTAGCTCTGTCACACTTCATTTTCTTTGGTTCAATTGTCAGTGGGAGCTATTCTCACCTTGCGAGCTAGGGTTACGACTCTAAGGGTTTCAAACAATGGTCTGCTCATAGGGGTTGTTTGAGCATCTTTGGTATCGTTGGTGCACGAGGGAAACCTTTCCTCTTCGACATAGTGCAAGGATGTATGCTCAACTAGCTCGTAAGCTTGGTGAGAATAAGTTGAGTCCATTGGTCATCAACTCCAGTATGAACGAAGTATTCATCACATTGTATTATACTTTCTTTTTTGTATTAGTAGGGGTATATGTACTGATTAAAAGTTTAAAAACGTTGTTTATGTTTTTTGGTATGCGGTTCATTGTGGAGGGGAGGCTATGCCCAACTCCTTGGTTCTCTGTCCATGACATACATAAGCAACTAGTAAGAGCTTCAAAACTATTTACTAAAGTCACATTCTTTTACATAATGCCTCTTATCATTGTATTAATTGGTTTTCTTTTTTTTGTGGGTACTTGCTGCGTACTGGGTACTTTGAAACTCTATCTTCGTGGACAACTCTTGATTAGGTATGTATATGGGGCATTGATGCTTGATTTTTCTCAGCCATTCCCACTGGCCCAAGCTTCGTCCAAGACTTAGTTCTATTTATAGTAGATTAGAAGGGTTACATCATGGAAATTACAAGCTTACTCTCATGCCCATAACTAATAATGGATTTATCGTTCAATGTATGGTGAACATATGGATTGATTTGCTTTGAGTTTTTCAACGTGATAGGGTAATGGTGATTTCCTTGGGTAATGTATACAGGGTTACCATGGTTTTATAGCTCTGGTTAATATAATGACTATAACCCTTGTAGCTTATTTTGAGCACTTTTATTTTGTATGGTCCTTAGGCTTCTTTTATCATTGTAATGTAGTCACTCTTAGGTTCAATTTGAGGATTGGGAAGGTTACACAAATTCCTTGTGAATGCCAAATAGGTAGGGCATACCCATACTTACCATTAAATTCGATATTGTTGGGTCATTTTGAATCCTAACTTTGTTCCTAACAGGCTATGTCTTGTAAGGCATGTCATGACTTTGCATAGATTGATATTGTGGTTTTTATACAAACAAACTTCAATTATATATTTGTTTTAATTACTATGAGTCATCATTTCAAGAGGTTGATTCAACTTGTGCACTATGTAAACAATATTGACCATAATATCAATGCATTTATTTATAAATAGATTAATAAAAATCCTCGTGCTTATTCTTGTTCGATGTTGGTCACTGTGTAATTGTTTAAGGACTCGAAGGATAGCAAGCCTTGAGTAGATGTGGCTTAGGACTTCCATATTTGTTTTCTATGCATATATATAATTGTATTTTCTTTATTTTGCTTAACAGTTTATTCATTCATAATAGTCCAAATGATTACCATATAATTTATTGATATTCATATGAAATGATTAGCTTCTTTCTCTTGCCAAGTTTAGACATGGTTACAAGGGTTTGCAAGAATAATTTATTTTCTACTGATAATAAATTATTTTATAAATAAAAGATTTCTTGGTACATAATGATTATAAAAGAATTTCTCACTATGAGTTACTTATACTTCTATAAATAAATATACTGGAGACCTATAACATATATTTACACTATATATAATCTAGATTTCTTTGTTTGCTTTTACTATGCAATAAAAATGTATAAACACTTGCTATCTTTAAACAAGGGTTATTAAAGGGTCTCGTAGATATAATAACTTTGTAAAACACTTCAATAATTTTCTATTTGATAGGAATTTTTTTCATAATTATTTTCCCATAAATAGAAATTCATAGACCACAGTATATATCTATGGTTATTGGTAGACTATTTACATTTCACAATCATTCTATAGTCATCAAACTTTTAAATTACAAATATGTAATCATTCCAAAGAATTAGTACCAGTCCATACTTGGACTACAAACAAATATTGGTTCACAACCTTTAATAAATCGGGAATAGTATAAAAAATAAATTCACTTATATGTAATTTCTAGTGAAAATAAGTTGGACAAAGCCACGAAACACCCAACTATAGTTTGGAAAAGACTCTTAATCTATCAATCTGCTATCAATCACCCCCAAGCTGAGTCATGGATCCTCTAGGACTAGACTTTCAGGGTTTTTAGTTTCACATCAGTCTTCAGGATAAAATACACACCCAATACAAATCTTTTCCTTACACCTTCTGGTACTCACGACAATAGATTTAGAGATTCTATGTCTTTGTTATCCATTGTTCAATAAATAATCTCCAACTTTTCAATGGTTCCAAGTATAAAAACAGTACTCTTGCTTTCCAACTATACACACAATACTCCTTTCTCAACACTTCACGTGCTCATCACAATTCCAACACTTATTCAATGAACCAGGATGCACTTGAACAAAACTGGTCATCTGCAACTCATAGATACCCAAAGTTATCCACATCTCTCAAGGGTTTTCTTGTTCTTGGGTTTTGGTTTTTCATTTCTCTTTTTCCAAGTTGATAGTGATGGAGAATGAGAAGGTGAATAATAATCCTCTTCTTTGGAAACTTGCGTGTTTTGTTTTTCATTTTCTTTTGTTTATTTAATTAAATAAATCTTCTTTAGGTTTTCTAAAGAGGTGCCACCTGTTAGTTTTTCAACTTTTAATCAATATTATCTAGGATCTTATTTGAAAGAATGACAAGCACAACATAACACAATAGACACAAAGATTTTCCTCGGGGAAACCATAAAGGAGAAAACCCCACAACTTCCTCAGAGATAGAATCGTCACCAATACAATATCACAAAAATTAAAACCCCAAAACAAGATGATCTTATGTAGCTCTCTCTCTTTCCTCCTATGTGAACTTGTCTTCTTTCTCTCACTAATGCGAACTTGAGTGAGTAAGTGTGTTTTCAAATGAGAGTGATCAACTCTCTATTTATACATGTCTTTCCACTTGACCTTTTCAGTTACTAGGTCGGCCTCAACTAAATCTGACTGGGCCGACTTCTCTAGGAAGACCTAATAACCCTATTACATTTGACTCTAGGGGATCTATTTCCCCGACTTACAAGGGAGGATTTACCTCAATGACTTTGCATGACCAAATGTAATAATGACATCTCTGACCAGAGGGAAAAACATCTCCGTTGGATGTATAAATAAAATACAATAATAATAACTATATAAAATACAAGGGAATATCTTATGAAGTTACAATTACAACAACACTCCCTCTTAACTAGGAAGGTATTCTCTTGCCACAATCATCAACCCTATTGGACACAAGTTTGGATAACATCATCATCGCTGGATCATCATCAATGCTAGAACATCATCATCAAAACTGGATCATCATCGTCGTTGCTGCTACAATCTTCATCATGTCAATCATTAATTGGTGACATCTCTCGAATCTACTCGTCATAAGAATTTCTACAGAGCCAACCCATTTTCATGCTGGATGTAGGCCTAGCTCTCTTGTAGGTCTTCATCATCTCTGCGAGCAAGCCATCAAGTAGGTACAACCCAGGACTAGTCATTACATTGCCACAACAATCACCTGTGTCTCCTACTATCATCTCGTCATATCCAGATCATCTCATCATCACACGGAGCACAACCCAGATGCACATCACATGTCCCACAATGGTCAACCCACGTCTACCAGCATGGGAGGAAAAACCTGCCACCATGCGAGATCCTTCCTAGGTGCACACACAATGTCTTATGACTGGTGGACATCACAACATCTCCAGTATGGGAGGAATTTCCTACCATCATACGAGACCTCGTCTATCAACATGGGAGGACTTTCCTACCACCATGCGAGACCTTATCCCTTACATCTACCAACATGGGAGTACTTTCCTACCACCATGCGAGAATGGATCATCCCTTACATCTGCCAACATGGGAGAACTTTCCTACCACCATGCGAGAATGGCTCGGCCCTTACATCTATCAACATGGGAGGACTTTCCTACCACCATACGAGAATGGCCCATGTGCATCTGCATCTTCCGGACTCATCACTCCCTCTTAGGAGGAACCTTGATCTAGATAACACCAATATTCCCTCTGAAGTATTCAAACTCCACTCTGGATAACGGCTTGGTCAACACGTCAGCTATCTACTCGCCTGTCGAAACATACTGGAGCTTCACTGCTCCCCTCTGCACCATATCCCTGATATGGTGGTACTTGATCTCATGTGATTCAACTTGTCGTGGAACAATGGGTTCTCGGACAACTTCACACAACTCTGGTTGTCACAGAATATACAAGTCACCGCTAACTGGAGATCAAACAAATCAGACAGTATCTTCCTAAGCCACACTGCCTCACAATAGCAAAACAGGCTGCAACATACTCTGCTTCGGCTGTACTCAGTGCCACGCAAGACTGCTTCTTGCTAAACCAGGAGATCATACCGGATCCCATACTAAAGCAGCATCCCGAAGTGCTCTTCCGATCAGCGGCATTGCTTGCCCAATCCGAATCAAAATAACCCTACAGGTTATCCTTCTGATTTGTGTCATACTTGAGCCCATAATAAACTATACCCTTCAGGTACCTCAATATATGCTTTGCAGCTGTCAGGTGAACATGTATCAGATCCATCAGGAACTGGCTTAATGTGTTCACATCAAAGCATATGTCGGGTCTCGTGTTTGTTAGGTACATCAATGACCTAATCATCTAACGATATATCGTGGCATCAACTGAATCTGATGAAGCATCACAAAGTAGCTTCAAGTTCGATTTCATAGGTGTGTCCATTTGTTATCGGACAATCTACTCGAGCAGACACGAGCCAGATCTCCCTAGTTCAATGCGAATCTAGAACAAATAAGACATAACATAAAACTACTTTCCTAGATCTAGTTAGAGATTGAGTAAGTAGACATATTACCTTTAGATTGGAGATATTTCTCCTTGTTGTTGTTCCGAGCTCCTCGGTCGTCAGATCTTTAGCTGCAAGACCTATCAAAACATGTGGAAACAATACAAGCGATAAAACCTACCTAAACAATAATCGAATGAAGTAAACAGTTAAGGAATTAAACTACAAACATCATCAACACAATAACATTTGTGGAAAGATTTTATATTACTGTATAAAAGAGAGAAATACAAAGTAGAGAGATGATTACAACCCAAGCCTTAATGTTGCAATCCTCCTCCAACAAGCCAAGCCAATGCCTCCAAAGGAAATGTAAGCCTCCCAAGAGATGGATAGAGATCTCCTAAGCTAATTCCACCAACATGTAACTGCCATAGACTTCCTCCCTTTGGAATGGAGAGGGGTCTTATATTTATAGGACCAAGTGGATAGAGTAGGTTGAGGATCATGGGGAGAGGGATAAGGGATCCTCCCTTGAGGTTAGGGAACCGTAGGACAACTCACCTAGGAGTTAGGGATAGGGATCCACCTCATCCAACTTCTAGAAATTGCTCGAAAGCTACCTTTATCCCATTTAACCAACTCCGGCGCAAGATGCATGAGGGAAATCTACGCCTGAGAGAGAAAACGCAGGTTGGTCTGCTTGGGATGACCCGGGTTCGGCGAAGTTCACAGCAACAACAAAACCCCTTTCACTGGCCCTTTCAACATCAACCTGTGAACATGTTGAAGTCCCACCCAAAGTGAAGATGGGGGGTTACATAATCAAGTTTTTGTAACCGTGGCGATGTGTAGATGTGGTGAACAACCTCACAACACGTCTCTTACTTAACATCTATTACCGGGATAGAACAAATAGGTGACTTCGCACTTCACAGCTATCACAATATACAGAACTCCAATGAATCTATATTATCTTCACTCTGTAACTACACGTTCATCATACTTAGTGTTACTTCGCAACAATCATACACTTGTATTCCATCTACTTAACATATGATTATCATTCACATACATATGAAAGCAAATACATAAACACATCATAACATGTGCACAAAGCGCATCATAAACTCATACACATAACACATGATTTACGTGGTTCACCCCCAAGCGGGAGTTTCGTCCACGGGAACTGTTCTTTCTATTATCTTGGAAGGGTAACAGTTCCAGTCTGCACACTCAGCTGAAGACTCTTCTCTACAATCATATCTCTATGCACTCAGCTGTAGAGTTTGTTCTCTCTCAGATATATTCTCTTATGATCTAGAGCTAAACCTCTCTAGCATCATAGTCGTCTACTACCAAAAACTAACCCTTACTCATACAAAAACAACCTTATATATAGATGTGCCCGAAGGTCACATATTACAATAACTATGGGCCAACCCCTATAGTACCCATAAACGCAAAAACCCCATGGTTCTCCTATAGACCACGCTAAGCTTTAACTTTGCTATCCCTTTGGTGCCGCTTCTTCTGACTCTAACACTTCCTCTGACAGTGCAGTTCTGACTTCTGCTGCGGCGTGTCCTTTACACCATTCCACTTCTTTACTTCCTTCTCCTGTAGCAGTCAGGTCGCCCCTCGGTCTTTAACTACTTTAACCACGTCTAGTTGTCCTTATTACTTTGTCTTTACTAAGGAAACATGTCCTTTATCCTTGAATAAACTTCGCTCCATACCCTCTACTCGGGATTTGCAGAGTCACTTATCTCCCAAAAATGGTCAATGTCGGGCCTCGCCTAACTGTACCTTCCTTCATAACTTCCTTTACTTTGGGTTGTGCCCAACAAGCCCCTAACACTTACTTGTGGCTCGTCCCCGAGCCCCTTACACTGGGATTCTTTGACTTCGCATCACTTGGGATGTTCATCTCTTCTACAAACTCTTGAAATGTTGTGCTCAACTTCGCAACAACCTCCTTAGTCTCCTGCTTGTATTCTTTTACTGTGTCGAGCAACATCGCAGATACTGGTTCTTGCATTTGGTCCTTCACCGTGCTCTCTATCGTGTGAAGCTCTTGCAGCTTCACCTCGATCTCTTCAGAGAGTGCCAATGCCTCTTCCTGCATAGGTTGCAACTTTGTTGAAGTTTCAACTTCTTTAGTCCTTAATGCCTTTAGTTCTTTCTGAAGCTCCTTTGTTTATGCGAACTTGTGTATTCTTTGTCTTGGAGGAAAATCCTTCATGGTCGTGTTCATTGAGTCAAGGTCCTTCTACTTCTTCTGCACTTCAACCTGGATCTTCAATAATTCTGGGTCTTCCTGCAGTATGGACCATGACTTGGTCACTTCTTCTAGCAAATCTTGACACCTCGCAACTTCTGCGGAGATGTTCTTCGTTGAAGTTTTTAGTTCTTCAACTCTTGCTAATTTTACTTCTGGCGGAGTGCCAAGTTGTTGTCTAGACTCTATGTCTGCAACCTTTTATTTGTAACCAATCTCCATATCTTCCATTTTTTCTTTGAGATTGTCTACCGCAGCACCAATCTTAACGATGGTTGCTTCTACCTTAGGTTCTTCGTTAAAGTTTGGGATCTTCGCACAAACTTCCTCTACTACTTTCTTTAGCTTCTTGTGCTTCTCCTGAGCATCTGCTAGCTCATTAGTCTTCACTCTGCATTCATTCCTCAGCTCATTATAACTTTCTTCTAGCTTCGAATGTTGGTTTTATGAGATCATGTCTCTATTTTTAATTTCTTCTACAACTTGTAAGTGTAGATTATGCAGTCCTTCAATGGGTAACATTCCCACATTAATGTCCAAGTGTGTGAGCTGCTTCGCACCTTCAGTGATTTCATCGGATGGGGATATGACATTCGTTGGTTCTATGCGCACTAACCGAGGTCACATTGTTAGTGCAGGCACTTTCCTTTTCTTCGGCTCGACTCCTCTGATCTGTCTTCAGAGTCTAGTTCCTTCATTAGATATTTTTGTACTTTCTCTACTCTCTCCATCATACTTTTGATCTCGAAAATGCTTTCTACCATGCTTGCTTGAAGTTTCTCTTGCTTCTTGTCTTTTTCTGTGATTGTCTCTTCTATATGTGCATGGACTCTGGCTGCGATGTAGTCATAGTCATCATCTTGCAACTTCACATCTAGCAGAGTCTTAGTCACTTTTTTCTTCTTTCTTTTCGATCCTTTAGGCACCTTTGTGTCGAGGTTCTTCCTCTTTTCTCCTACTGGCAAATCAACAGTTTGTTGTTGTTGTTGTTCTTGATCTTGCTCTTCTTCTTGTTGATCATCTCCTGCTTCAGCATCGTCTTTTTCTTGGGTGTCGCTTTCATTGGCGCTATCGTTAGATGTCGTGATCAATGTCTTTGGTGCATCAATTTTCCATTCGAGCAGCCAATATTCAATGATGAGGTCAATTTTCTGCGCCTCCAACTGGTATTGACCCTCATACCATTTTGGGTTTGACGGTTCTCTAGGTTGTATGAAGATAGAGTGGAGGCCAGCTCTGAATCTCATCTTTTGGATATAGGTTGTTGTTATTTATTTTGGAATATGCGAAGTGTGCTTGACCACTTTGCATAATTGCTCATAAAATGTGTGCAACTGCACATTGTTCAGTATTTGTCTTTCCGGCCTTGAATTGCTCCACATGTTCGCATATCTGGTTCCACGGCATACGCCAACGAACAACGGTACATTTTGTTGGTACTTTGGCTCTTTCCAGCCCACAAATGTGATGAGGACTATCAGCCAACTGAAGTGAAGCTGATATCCATTGTCTTGCGCATCTGCTACATCATCCAAAAATTCATTCAACAGGTAACCTGCCCAGTTGAATGGTATCCCATCCTTAGCTTTAGCATCTAGGGAGATCGCAATGGCTGACACTTCTGTTGGTCTGCATTTTCTTAGTACTCTTCCTACGTGCAATTGTACTATGAACCTCGTGGTGTTATTTGTAATCCGTTCTGCCTGGTAGCAGCGGGTTCCTTTAACTAGCCCGAATTCGCTCTTCATCCTCCTGGCGAGTTCTTTATCTTTATTTTTACCCACGAACTCTGTTGCGGGGTCAATACCTCATTTTCTTAGATGGGTGATCTTGTAGATCAGATCAATATTAATATCTATCTTGCGGTCTAGCCAAAAGTATCCTTAGTGTGTGCATGACAACAATGTGCGCACAATAGTTGTTAGCTCCAGACTTCGCCCAAAATGTGAATTCTTAAAAGGTTCAACAATCCTAAAGATTGAAATGGTGCAATCCAGTCCCATGCCTGAATGGTAGTTCGCTTAGTAGTTTCATCATACTGTCGACACATGCATCTATCTGGTTGAAACTATGGATACTAAGTCGAGTTCAACATATCATAATTTGCGAATTTACATTCCCAGATCTTTCCCAGCAAGTTGTCCTTCTCCCGAACATAGCTTGACATCGGAGGCAGTGGGATGTCATACTGTGGATTCTTCTTCAGTACTAACACCGGCGCATCATCTCTTCGCGGAGGGATGTACTCAGGTATCAACAGAATCGGCCTCTCATGAGGTTTCTCTGCCTGATACTCTTTTGGAATTTCTGCTTATCCTTTTGTTTAAGTTCTGGTGCATGTCGCGGTGAGGCTCTAGAGGTCCCACCTTTCTCTTGAGCTTCTTCCTTCACAGGAGTCTTCATAATTGCTTCTATACCATACTGCTGGAATTTCTTTAATATATCCTGTAGAATTTCTTGCTCAGACATATACTATCGGAATGCTTTGTTCTTAACTGGTAAAAACTCAGAAGTTACTCACGGTAAAAAAATAACAATCACGATAAAACAGGTAACTGTGCACTCCTTTCTATTTATATCCATAGCTCAAACTAAGACGCACCCAAAAACGACTAAGTTAACATTAAATGTTATGTTCGTTGTCCAAATCTTGCTTAGATTTCGATCCTTTCCCTACATTAAATGTGTCTTCAATGGATAAGTATGCCTTAAAGCGAAAAAAATTTGGTTTCCCAAAAGTACTATATAACGGCTAGTTTCAAAACAAAATTGTAACGGCTAGTTTTCTCTAGCTTCGTCGAAGGTTATGTGAGTGGCGAGGCTCACTTCGCATTGCCCTTTTCTTGATGTAACTTCGCAACACTACCCCCTTCTTTTACTTCGCAACTTGACTTGCTATGTGTGCTTCGCAACACATCTTCAAATATTGTGAACATCGCATTATGACAAAACTGTTGTGTGAAGACTATGTTCTCTATTTTAGTGTCCAATTTCAAGTGCACTTGACACTTAAACACTATTGCGTTGTTTAAATTATGTTTGTAGGAGTAGGGCCATCCCTGTAAGGCTTTAGTCTACTCCCATTGACAATTCCTTGCAAGTTTTCTCCAAGTAATGTGGCTAGTTGTACTGCGCCACCATTAGTAACATGTTTGACAATGTATGGCCCTAACCAGTGCATTCTAAATTTTCCAGGAAATTTCATAAATTTGCTATCATAAAGGAGGACAAGGTCTCCTACTTGGAAGAATTTGTGCTTGATGTGTCTATCATGCCAAACCTTTTCTCTATCTTTCTGTACTTGTTGGTGAAAACCTGCAATGAAGCGGTCTTCCTCCAATCCAATCAATTGTAATAGTCTTTCATCCATTGTTTCATCATCAGCCATATCTGTGAATGCTACAATTCTCAATCTTGGTACTATGTATTCCATGGGCATGACATCTTCCTGTCCATATGCTAACCTGAAAGGTGTATGACCTGACAACTTTTTACAATTTTTTCTATATGCCCATAATACTGCTGGTATTATGAGATCCCAATCATCCCTATTTGTATTGCATACTTTGGTCAATGCATTCTCCAATACTTTATTAAAGGCTTCCACAGTGCCATTAGCTTGTGGATGATATGGCGTACTCTTCTGATGGTAGATCTGAAATTATTCTGTTAGGGATTCAATTTTGTTCAGGAAGTGAGTTGCCTGATCACTCATCAAAATCTTTGGACATCCAAACCTTATCAAGATGTTCTCAAAGATGAACTGAGCTACAGTCATTTACTGGTTTTGCTTCTGCCCATCTGGTTAGGTAATCTGTAGCTGTAGAGTTTGTTCTCTCTTAGATCTCTTCTCTTATGATCTAGAGCTAAACCCCTCTAGCATCATAATCGTCTACTACCAAAAACAAACCCTTCCTCATACAAAAACACCCTTATTAAAGGCTTCCACAGTTCCATTAGCTTGTGGATGATATGGTGTACTCTTATGATGGAAGATCTAAAATTCTTCTGTTAGGGATTCAATACTTTTGTTCAGGAAGTGAGTTCCCTGATCACTCATCAAAATATTTGGACATCCAAACCTTATTAAGATGTTCTCAAAGATGAACTGCATTGCTGTAATTGCGCTACAGTCCTTTACTGGTTTTGCTTCTGCCCATCTGGTTAGGTAATCTGTAGTTGTAGAGTCTCTTCTCTCTTAGATCTCTTTTCTTATGATCTAGAGCTAAACCCCTCTAGCATCATAATCGTCTACTACCAAAAATGAATCCTTCCTCATACAAAAACACCCTTATATATAGATGTGCCCGAAGGTCACATATTACAATAACTATGGGCCAACCCCCATAGTACCCTTAAACCCAAAAACCCCACGGTTCTCATGTAGACCACGCTAATATTTAACTTCGTTGTCCCTTTGGTGTCAATTCTTCTGACTCGGATGCTTCCTCTGACAACGCAGTTCTAACTTCTACAGTGGTGTGCCCTTTACACCATTCCACTTCTTTACTTCCTGCTCCTGTAGCAGTCAGGTCTCCGCTTGGTCTTTAACTGCTTCAACCACTTCTGGTTGTCCTTAGTACTTTGTATTTACTAAGGAAACAAGTCCTTTCTCCTTGACTTAACTTCACTCCATACCCTCTTCTCGGGATTTGTAGATTCGCTTATCTCCCAAATATGGTCAATGTCAGGCCTCACCTAAATGTACCTTCCTTCATAACTTCCTTTAATTTGGGCTGCGTCCAACAGTTACAGCCCAAACAAGAGAAGAATTGGAAAGGAAATGGGAACCCATAGGAAAATAAGAAGAAGATAGAAATCCCTGAAGGAATCCAAAAAGATAGTAGTAAAGATAAAATGGAAGGAACACCTAGCCAACATGGAGAGGTACCTAGTCAATAAGGTGTAGTTAACCAGGAAATTCAAGAAGGAGAATTGTTACTGAGATTAAATTCACAAAGAGATCAAGCGACTCCATCTGAAATGTTGGAAACAATTCGTAGCCTCGAAGTGGAATTACAAATCTTTAAAGCATGTAATATAAGAATGCAAGAAGAGAAGAGAATTAAATGCCATCCTATTACAAAATTTAACAAAAAAGAAAAGTATTCCATTGTCGATACATACAACCAACAATTATGAAAAAAAACCACTAAGAATTGTTCGGAAGAAAAAGAAAGGAGGGATAAAAAGACTATTTCCTCTAGCAGTGAATACAGTTCCAGCAGTAGTGGTTTGGATAGTGGTAGTTTTGAAGAATCCCACCTTAAAAGAAGTCCTGTAAGAAATCATTAGGATATTTACATGGAGAATCTAAAAAGATAAAACCTCCCACCTTTAATGGAATTGTTAAAACTGGAGAAGAAGCAGAAACATGGCTTCTAGATATGGATAAATACCTGCAAATCTATGGTTACTCTAGCCACATGAAGGCAAGGATAGCAATTTACAACTTGCATGGTAAAGCAAAATTATGGTGGGATGATATGAAACTTACTGAGGGCATTAAAGAGAAAAAAGTTAGGTGGAGGACCTTCAAAAAGTTGTTCAAACAAAAGTATCTATCTGAAAGGTACTATGACAAAAAAATTAAATATTTTTTATGAATTAAAGCTAGGATAGCAAACCATGAAAGAGTTGATAAATAAATTTATGGAGTTATTGAAATATGTTCCTTACATTAAAGCAAAGAAAGTCAAAATCCAGTGTTTCCTAAGTTGTCTACCTCAATATTTCAGAGATAGAATTGAATTCGACGCTCTGAAAACTTTAGAGGATACTTTCTGCAAAGCATGACCGTGTTGAGAGAAAAGCAAGAACATGGTTGAAATATCAAAGAATTGGAATGAGAAGAAAATAGATCAATTTGAACAACAAAATAAAGGCTTGAAGCCAAATACTTTAAAAAATCAGTCCATATCTGCTCAATACAACAACAACATGGGGAAGAAAAAAACACTGTCAAATTTTATGTGCAAAATAAAAATCAGTTTATTGGTGATTTATGAAAGAAAACTAAAGGACCGGTTCCTAAACTGATACAATGTTGGAGATGCAATGGAAACTATTGTTTAAGTGAATGTCCACACCACAATAAAATTGTCAAATATGTGCATAAAATTTAAGAGGTTTCTACAGTTCAGGACATTGTGAGAAGTCCAAAAGTTTGTGTAGCTTTGGATAACCGGCAAGAATATCACTAGTCATCCATCATTGAAGTGGAAGGTAAGATTGTTGGAAAATCCATTTATGCACTTATTGATTCAAGCGCATGCAAAAGTTATATATCTCCAAAGAAAGTGAAACAGTGTGCCTTAGAGAAAAATAAGTATAAATAATCATGGCTAGTACAGTTATCTATAGGATTGAAAAATAAAATGTTGGAGTTGATTAAGGATTTCCCCTTAGAATTAAATGGGTTGAATACTAAAGTTGATTTGAACATTCTGCCTTTGGTATCTTATGATATGCTTATATGCATGGATTTGTTAGAAAAGCATAAAGTAATCCTAAATTGTTATACTAAATCTTTTACATTTGTTAATCCCGAGGACCAAACCCAAATAGTTAGTGGTATATCTAGAAAGGTATTTGTGAGGCAAATCTCATCCCTTCAAATGAAAAGGAGTGGTAGAAAAGGTTGCAATTGTACACGGTACATGTAATAGATCCCTATGAGGGAAATAAAGCTAAACTTGAAGACTTTCCTATTTTAATTGAATTTAAAGATGTATTTCCTGACGAGGTATACATACCTAGCCTACGTCTGAAAAGAGGCTTAAACTTTACTATTGATCTTGTCCCTGGGGCGGTCCCTAATTCCAAGGAACCATATAGAATGAGTACACTGGAATTGGTGGAATTAAAGTTACAGCTATAAGAGCTATTGAAGAAATATTATTTTTCGACCGAGTGTTTCCCTGTGGGAAGCACCGGTCCTCTTTGTGCGAAAGAAAGATGGAACTCTTAGATTGTGCATATATAACTGACAATTAAACAAAGTGACTATTAAGAACAAATATCCCTTACCTAGAAGCAGTGATCAGTTTGATCAAGTCAAAGGAGCTACGGTGTTCTCTAAGATAGATTTACGATTTGGATACCATCAAGTCAGAATTAAAGACCAATACATTCACAAAACAACTTTTAGGACTCATTGTGGACACCGTGAGTTTGTGGTCATGTCTTTTGGGCTGACAAATGTACCTGCAATGTTCGTGTGTCTCATGACAAAATTTTCAGCAAGTATCTTGATAAATTTGTGCATGCTTTTACATACAATATTCTTATCTATTCAAATACTAAAGAAGAACATGTAGAGCATCTAAGAATTGTGTTGCATATTTTAAGAGAACATCAACTATACACAAAGTTTAGTAAGTGTTATTTTTACAAAGATAAGATTCAGTGCTTGGGCCATGTGATTTTTCGTAAAGGATTGTTGTAGACCTAGAAAATATTAAGGCTATAATGGAATGGCCTACACCTATAAATGTAGGTGAAATTCATTCATTTATGGGCCTCACTGGTTAATATAGAAGGTTCATAGCATATTTCTCTAAGATAGCCTATCGTATTACTTCTCTCCAAAAGAAGGAAGTTAAATTCATTTGGTCTACGAAATGTGAAGAAAGATTTCAGAAGTTAAAACACTCATTTACTGTAGCCCCTATACTGAAAAATTGTTGATCCTTATAAAAATTTTGTAGTTTGCATAGATTTGTGCAAAGAAGAACTTGGAGGAGTCCTGATTCAAGATGGCCTTGTAGTTAGTTATGAGTCTAGGAAGTTAAAGGTTCATGAAAGAAACTATGTTACACATGACTTAGAATTAGCAACAATAATTCATGCCTTTAAAATGTGGAGGCATTAATTGCTTGGAAAATGGTTCTTGTTAAAAACTGACAATATTGGGCTGAAATATCTGTTTGATCAGCATAGCTTGGATGCGCGATGGGAAATGTGGCTAGCCTTCTTGAGGGAATATGATTTCAAAATAAAGCATATAAAAGGTAAGGAAAACAAAATTGTAGATGCCCTCATCAAAAGCATTCATGTGCTCCATTGGAAAATGGTAAGTTATTATGAAACTGATATTAGGATAAAAATAAAGGTAGCCGTGGAAAATGATGAAAATTGCAAGCAGATTATACGCAAATTACAACAAGAAGCTACAGGAAAACAATCTAAACATTATAATTTAACCCATGATGGGATGATAATATTCAAAAATAGAATTTATTTCCCTAATTATGTAGATTTAAAACAACTTATTATGGATTAATTTCATAGACAACCTTATTCATGCCATTCTAGATATTAGAAAATGTTGACAACCATCAATAAATTGTATTTTTGGCCTGGATTGAAGTCTAAAGTTGCTGAGTATATTGCTAAATGCATGGAATTTCAATAGGTTAAGGCGAAGTATCAACAACTAGCCGTCTTATAGCAACCTCTTCCTATATCAAAATGGAAATGGAAAACCATTTCAATGGATTTCATCACAGGTTTGCCTAAATCTAGTAAACAACATGAATCGATTATGGTTGCAATGGATAAATTAAGCAAGACTGCTAATTTTATCCTATTCAATCTACCTTTAAAGCCATAAATATTGTTGATGTTTTATTAAAATAAATATTCAGGTTGCACGGAGATCCTAGAATTCTTATATCCGACAAAGATGCTAAGTCCACTTCCATTTTTTGGAAGAAATTGTTTACAGGTTTGGGAACCAAATTAAGTTTCAACACTTCTTATCATCCTCAAATAGATGGCCAAACTAAAAGAAAAAACTAGATTCTTGAGGATATGTTGTGTTTATATGTGATGTATAATCCTAAGAAGTGGGAAGACTACATCCATCTAGTAGAATTTGCTTATAATAGTGGATATCAAGCCTCTACAAAGATGAGTCCATTCAAAATCCTTTATGGTAGGAAATGTAACACTCCGATTATATGGGATAATACGGTAGATATAAATATGTTGAGACCTGAATTATTGAAGGACTTACAACAGATCATTGACAAAGTCGAAGAAAATCTTAAAATAGCTCAAGACAGGCAAAAAGCTATGCACATATGCATAGGAAACTAAAAGAGTTTGAAGTTCAAGATAATGTGTATCTCAAAGTGGAAGCCAAGAAAAGTTCCCAAAACTTAGGAAGATGTTCTAAATTAGCACCAAGATACTGTGGACCTTTTCAGATCTTAGCTAAAGTTAGATCTGTTGCTTATTAGTTAGCCTTGCCATCTAACATCAAAGTACATAATGTTTTTCACATCTCTTTGTTAAAGAGATATATGTATATGATTCTAAACATATTGTAAATTGGGATGTGATACAGGTTGAACCGGAAGGAGACTTCCAGCCAAAACCTTTATGTATCCTGGATAGGAAAGAGGTGGTGCTCTGGAACCGAGCCATCACTCATGTAAAGGTGCAATGGGATCACTTTGAGCCTGAGGAAACCACTTGGAAAATGGAGGAAAAAATGCGTGAGCCATATCCATTTTTATTTGAAAATTGAAAAAGAACTTTGATTTATGTTGTGAACACCAAGGATGGTGTTGTTTTAAGGGGAAGGGGAATGTAAAACCCCATTTTGTGAAACCCTTGAAAATGATTTTTTTAATCATTAGCATTTGAATATATGATAAATGCATATGCATTAGCATTAATATTATCTTCTAATAATTAACTGGACAAGCCTGAAATAATGAGGGGGTCATGGTTCCTATTGGACTAGGAAAACTTATAAACTTAAGTGATTCAGTGACACACTTAAAACTTTGGAAAACTTGAAAGAAAATTTAGATAGATCCAACCCTAACTAAATGCTAGGTGGTGCCTATTTAGAAAACCTAAAGAAGATCTTTTGAATTAAATAAACAAAAGAAAATTAAAAACAAAACACACACGTTTCCAAAAAAGAGGATTATTATTCACCTTCTCATTCTCAATCACTATCAACTTAGAAAGATATAAACGAGACACCAAAACCCAAGAACAAGAAAATCCTTGAGAGATGTGGTCAAATTTTGGTATCTGTGAGTTGCAAGTGACCAGTTTTCTTCAAGTGCAACCTAGTTCATTGAATGAGCACGAGAAGTGCTGAGATAAAAGCAAACAAAGAACTGTAGATTATATATAGTGTAAATATATGTTATAGGTCTCAAATATATTTATTTACAAAAATATAAGTAAATCAGAACGAGAAATTATGTTATAATTATTATGTACCAATAATTATTTTATTTATAAAAGAATTTATTATCTGTAGAAAATAAATGATTCTTACAAACCCTGTAACCATTTATAAATTGGGGAAGAGAAAGAAGGTAATCATTTCATATGAATATCATTAAAGTATATGGTAATCACTTGGACTATTATGAATGAATAAATTGTTAAGTAACGTAAAGAAAATACAATTATATATATATGCACAGAAAATAATTATGGCAGTCCTAAGCCATATCGACTCAAGGCTTGCTAGCCTTCGAGTCCTTAAACTATTACACAGTGACCAACATCGAACAAGAATAAGCATGAGGTTTTTTAATGATCCCTCTATAAATAAATGCATTTATATTGTGGTCAGTATTGTTTACATAGTGCACAGGTCGAATTGACCTCTTGAAACGATGACTTAGAGTAATTAAAACAAATATTTTGAAGTTTGACTATAGAAAAACAAAAATATCAATCTATGCAAAGTCACAGCCTGCCTTACAAGATACATCCTGTCACGGGATAAAGTTAGGGCTCAAAACAAGCCAACAATATTGAATTTAATGGTAAGTATGGGTACGTCCTGCCTATTTGGAATTCACGAGGCAGTTTCTGTAACCCTCTCAGTCCTTGGACTGAACCTAAGAGTGACTACATTACAATAACAAAATAATGCTAAGAACCATACAAAATAAAAGTGCTCGAAATAAGCTACAAGAGTTACAGTCATTATATTATCCAGAACTATAAAACCATGGGGTAACCCTGTATACATTACCCAATGAAATGACCATTACCTTGTTGGGTTGAGAAACTCAAAGCAAAGAATTCAAGATTTACATAGTAATTGGAATGTTCCACCCACCCACACACCCACCCACCCACCCACACACACCCACCCACCCACCCACACACACACACATATAACATAGCAAAAGGAAATCGAGCTAAGTAGACTAAGCCCGAAGGGGTGGCTTGATACACAACATGTTAAACAATGTTATATAAAAAAAGGGAGCCTTAGCAGTAACTTAAACAATTTATAATAACCAATCCATATGTTATCCATACATTGAATGATGAAGCCATTATCAGTTACGAGTATGAGAGTAAGCTCATAATTTCCACGATGGAACCCTTCATAACTACTATAAATAGAAATAAGCCTTGGATGAAGCTCGGGCCAGAGGGAATGAATGTGTAAGCATAAGTATGACCACCCCATATAAATACCTAATTCATGCCAAGCCGAGCCAAGATGGGTAAGGCAAGAGTTGTCCACGAAGATAGAGTTTCAAAGTACCAAGTACATCGCAAGTACCCACAAAAAAGGAAAACCAATTAATATAATGATAAGAGGAATTCTATAAAAGAATGTGACTTACGTTAACAAATAGTTGTGAATCTCTTACCGGTTGCTTATATATGTCATGGACAGAGAATTGAGGAGTTGGGCATAGCCCCACTCCACGATTGACCACATACATGAAAAACATAAACAATGTTGTTAAAATTTTAATCAATACATATATCCCCGCTAATACAAAAAATAAAGTATGATACAGTGCGATGGATACTTTGTTCATATTAGAGTTGACGATCGACGAACTCGAATTTCTCTCAAGCTTACGAGCTAGCTAAGCATACATCCTTGCACTTTGCCAAATAGGGAAGCTTTCCCTCACCCACCAGTGATACCAAAATACACTCAAAAAACCCCTCGAAGCAAACCACTGTTCGAAACCCTTAGAGCTGAAACCCTAGCTCATATAGTAGAGATCCCTCCAACAACTGACCTAATGTGAATGAAGTGTGACTATGCTAGACCATCAAGGTTTGAAGTACTCTTGAGGTTAGGCTGAGTTAAGAATCCAATACGAATCAACAAGTGTCACAAGGAGACCAAACTAGGATGAGTAGTGTACGAACCCAAAGTAAAATATTGACAGGACAACAATTAACGCCTAGTACACAATGTGACCACCTCCTTCCATGTCGAGTTTTCACGAGATCACTCGCACAGTAACGCTCCACGGGTCACTTAATCAGTCGACTATTGTATGATCTAGAGGCTACCTTGGGCGCGTTCTCAGTTGATAATAAATGTGTTATGAAGTTGCTATATCGATGGTACATGTGGTAACCTCGACCTCCATTCAATTCATTACATAAGCATTCCTTAGGAGGTCGTGAAAGGCGCTCCACCAAAGGTCCAATCCTAGTCCAGTCATAATGTTAGGTTGATGAAACAGTTAGTGGCCCCGACACATTACTAACTATAACATAAACAATGCATAGGAGGTCGAGGATGGCCCTAGGCCAAGTGCGCAAGTCGTATTGTGCAAATGTACATACAATAAAATGTATATGGATATAAAAATCCTTACCATAATTCAATCCGAGCACATGTAACATGAAGATTAATACATGAAAGGCCATTAGGCCATCAAATAAAATGTATACCATATATTAATGAACAAAAGAGTAGTGTGGCTAATGTATGACCAATTGTGACCAAGAGAAGGTTAAGTACATGCTGCTTGTGTACAAAATTATTACAAGTACCAGTTAGGATATTATACATCAATGACTTATAGAGATGAACTTCTACACACAAATGGTCAATGTTAATAAAAGGGCTAGTACTCCCCTTAAATACAATAAACTAGTACAATTTAAAGTCAAAATAATAACAAATCTATTCCTGTAGTGTCATAATACTCAGAGCATGCTCATTTAAAAAATAATAATGTGTACATTATGGAAGTTAGTGACGTTAAACCAAGATTCTTCTAACTCAGGGGCATGACAGTGGGGCTCTTTAGAAGCCATGGTGCCTTCGCTTCAACCCGCATATTAAGTTTTTGTTGTGGGTCCTTATATGGGTTAATAAAAACCTAGTCTCCTTTTGAAATGCTATAATTTTTAGACTACAAACATCCGTCAGTGAAGCTTTTGGTAAACTCATTATCTTGGATCCAAATACCAATAACTTGGTTTCCAACACTTGTGTCTATGTTTGTATTTATGTTGATCTCAATGAAGGCCTTGGTGACCAAATTGGATTGGAAAGTGAAGATTGAAGGTGAACGCAACTCCTAACCTACAATCACATTTCCCTTCCATGCAGATAATGTTTTAAATATGGACAAGCAACAACTTCATGATTGAAGACACACTTTTCATAGATTACCAAAGAGAAAATAAGAAGCCCATAGTGGCAAGACTGAAAGATAGACCACCATTAGATGATGTAAGATTTTAGAGAAACCTACACCCACAACTTTTAAAAATGCTATTGTTCCCTATCTATGAAATGTGAAAAAACATTGATACGAACTTCAAAGTAAGCCCTCAATTAGTTAATTGCAAGAAGACTCCATAAGAAGGAAAAAAGTGCATGAATCAAATTCTTCGAATAAAAAAGGGACCTAAACCTCATGGCTCCAATATATGAGATAAAGGAATTACTTGTGATAAAAACTGAAACAATGACCAATCATGTGATTGGTTAGAGAAAAACATTTAGAAAAAAATTCAAACTAAGAAGTGGCTAGGCATATAACAATATTGTACATCAAATATATAAGTACACTATGAGAGTAAAGTTAACTATATGTCTGTATCTTTAAGATCCAAATCCTAGGCTCTATCAAGCACCGAGAGGGATCAAATATCCCGAGGTGCAAACCTCTCCTCGAAAAGCTCCTTGAGTGCAATACCTAAGTCGAGGTTTGCACCTCAGGAGATTTGATCCCTCTCAGTGCTTGATAGAGCCTAGGATTTGGATCTATGCTGGTTTTAGTTGTGGGTGGTGACACAAAACTGGAGTTTGGTCAGCATTGAACGGAACATGTTAAGTTGAAAACACAAATACATTTACGAGGATTATCATAATGTAAGTAATAAGTATTAAGGATTTAGTAAATTGTTAAACTGGAAAATAGAGACAATAATTTTGTAAGGATTAAATAAATGAAAATATGGTTCACATTGTGATCATTCTCAATCTATCTTCTTCATATTTTCTTATCTTCACACCTGGTAGTTTTTTACATCTTCTTATATCAATCATATGAGAATGGAGGTTGAAATTGTAGACCTGCCAAACCTTTAACTCGAGATATTGCTGTAAATGTCATACCCTACCTCTCTTGCTTTCCAATACTAATAGTAGCTTTCTCCAATGTCAATCCTTGTGACTTATGGATTGTTAAACCCCAAGCGAGTTTCAATGGAAGTTGTTTTTTATTACCTCTTTCGATAGATGTAATAGGAACAACTTGAGGAAACGATTCATCCCATGGTCCACCCACATAATTATCAAATTTTATTAAAACATACGTGGGTGGTTCTGGAGGAGAACTTCCAGGGTTATATACAATTTGTTGTATAACTCCAAGAGCACCATTGACAAGTCCTGCATCATTCCAGAGGTTTGATGTGAGCATTACCCTTGCTCCTATGGCTATAAGTAATTCAAGTCCCAACCCTTCTTCATCTCCTTCCATAGAATAGTTGCTTCTTACAGATGTAGCAATATTGGTCGCAATGGGACAGTTTAGGCTTCTTATTAAACGCTTGTTATGACAGTTTACATCATCATTTGTTGCAAATAAATGTATCGCCTTATCGAAGGAATTTTTCATTGAAGCATCTAAGGAAGTATCTGTGCGAGTCACCAGTAATTTCCAATCCTCTATTGTTGGAATTGCATCTCTAATATTCATTAACAAATTACAAAAAGATATTTGTTCATTGCTTTGTCCATTCCGTCGAAACACAATATCGAGGGTCACAACTGTTGTGAATGTGTTCCACAATTCTTTTGCAATACCTTCCGATGCATATACAGGCTTATCCATGAAAGGTGGCAATTGTCCCAAATGACTGACCAATATAATTGATCTTCCACCAAAAGCTATATTAGCATTTTTTGGGAAGGCCTGGCGAAGTCTTGAATTTATTCTGATTAATAATTTTTTTCTAATCAAACTCATTTCATTGATCAAAATATATTTAACATTCCTCAACTCTTCTTGTAAGTTAATTAAACTTGGTCCTCGTAAAGGATTAATTTCCTTGATCGGTATATGAAGTGCAGAATGAACTGTTCTTGCGGATATGTTGAAAGTTTCCACCCCTGTAGGAGCTAGAAGAAGTAATGGACTTTTCCCTGGATGTGAGAGATTTCCAAGTGTATTTTTAATGGCTCCAATCAAATATGACTTTCCGGTACCTGTAGTTCCTTGCATTATCATGCATAGTGGATCAACACACGTTATATAATGTTCAAGGATAACATCGTATGCTATTCTTTGCTTATCCCCCAAACTATCAATTGAGTAAGACTTTGCATGTTGATTAGTAGAACTTTTTTTCAATTTTCGCATATCAAAGATGAAATGAATTGCACGACTGGAGGTCTCTTCATCTACAAAAGCAGTGTTCCAATCATTCATACGATCAAGATCCCTATGTCCAAGCATCTCAAACTCATTATAATTTATAAATTGATTTTTATATAATCCACATATGATCTCCCATTCATGCTGCCTGGAATCTCTTTGTGGATTTGGATGTTCTTCTTCTTCGTCGGATTCAACTCGAGCATCTGTAGGCACAGGTTTGCAATCAACATGCCAAGGTATATATTGCAAATTTTGCCAATTCTGTACTATTTCATCAAATGTGTGGCCTATATCTTTTCGAAAGTCACGAAATGTCTTGTACAAAACCAACTCGGACCAACAAAATTCGACAAACTTCTCATCTTTTCGATCAAGAATAGAGTTAAATCTAGGAAACACACGTACAATAGATGCATTCCTTCGTGGTAACCATTCCCCCCCCCGGTCAACGTTTGTCATATGACCAATATTTTGCAACATCTATCAATGAGTTGCTCCATATTCTCAGGTCACTTAGTATATGCATTAATCAGAGAATTATCATTGTCGGCATTGTATGTATCAACTTGTACTTGTTTGAAAACCTTCATACCAACATTTAGAACCACAAAATGACGACTACATTCTAAAAGAGGAAGCTCTAGAAGCAAATGGCATGTCTCCTATGCACCAATGTCCCTATCAAAAATGGATTCACACAACAAACTTTTATATGCACGTGCTACTGGTTGGTTCGGATTTTGGATAGAAGAGACCCGCATCAACATATTGTGGAAAGTTTTAGATCCCTTTTCTGATTTAGCAGCGTATTTTTCTATGTAATTAATAACCACGCGCTTGGAAAGTACAAGCTTCCAATCTATATTAGCCCTCCACATCATCAATGTTGCACGATTGTGTGTATTCACTCTGTCATCATTTAGTCTAGGATCATATTTTTTTCTCCTTGTTCATCAATGTAAAGTTTTGACTGGTCACATAGATCCCATGGTGCGTGGTACTGACATACCAATTTTCCTCCCTTCTTTCGAAGACAACTTTTCTCATTGCAAGTAATATGACGCTCAACACAGTTAAGAAGTTCTTCATAATCAATCATTGGATCCGATTGGAATATTTGTTCTGTGTCTCTTACAAAAGGATGAACATCTACTTTAACTCCAATTTGAATATTTCATTGATGTCCCTCACGTGGATTTATTGCATGCACACATCTGTCGAAATATTTTTTTGCAGATATAACTTCTCTAGGATCATCCCAATTCAAAGTGTCCATGTTGGGAGCATTTTTTAACCAAAGAAACCCATGGACATGAGGAGATCCACGATGTTGCCATTCGTAGTGACTCTAATAATTTGTAGCCTGATGAAAATGTTCGAAAACCTCTTCTTGAAACATTGTATGTCTCAAGTGCATATAATGTGCCACGATGTGAGGATTACATTTTGACGTCGCCATTTTCTCGCTTCACATGGATCTGTAGGACTTGTGTCTGGCATTAACTTATGCAAATCAGGCCACTGCATATCTGCTGCACTTAGTGTGAAGAATATTGTCGGACAACCTATCTGTTGAATCAAGTCAAATAACTCTTGACGACACTTGCTCCAATATGCACGTGTACCTCTTAATACCGTTCCAAATCTCATTAATCTTTCTCCCAATCTTGAATCTGGAAGATTTCGTAAATGTTGTCCTAACTCTTCCATTGTTGTGGGTAGTTCACTAATATTTTTTTTGACAAAAACTATTGAGGAATCTTGAGCACGATGTCTCATTATGATATTTAGTAAAAAATATCTGAAGCGAGAGTGCCTTCCAAATCTGTTATCACGATATCTGAGAAGATGTTTTGCGTACTCATGTAGATGGACATTTCGCATTTGCAGTTGTAACCAATCAACCTCTCCTTTAGGGAACAATGTTAGAAATGCCATATCAAATAATCCAACAGTGTTATACTCTTTAATCGGAGATGAGCTAATGCCAGGGCAGTTAAGCACATCAGTCGATTCATCATTTGCGTTATTTTCATCCGGATTAGGATTATTTGCCCATGGTCTAATAATTTCTATCTCTCATGGTGCACTTGGAAGCCTTGATGCAAAAGAAGTTGTTTGTAAACCATCTAAAATGTCATCAACTCCTGGTATCCCTTCCAACATTGCAAATTCTGTGTCGTCATCAATATCGAGAAGAGTAATAGAATTAAGCATATGTGAGATATCTGTTGCATTTTCAGGTAACTCTTCTACTCTTTAATCTCTTGCGGAAAAATAATGGTGTGTCCTCGATATTTGTATTGTCCACTTATTGAATGCATCGCCTGCAAAATTGGACTTGCACGTGCTATCAACATCTCTTCAACTTGTGTGAGATCTTCAAGGACGTGCGGTTGAGTTCTTGGATCCATGTGGTTCTTAGATGAGAATCTGTGATTAGATCCCTCTCTCAAACATTGCACACACATTGGACCTGTACTTGTATTCCAACATATGACTTCTGGTAGACATGACACATTTGCACTTCTGCTAACTGATCAATTCGATCACGAATTTTGCGATGTCTAGTATACATTTCTTTAGATGGTACCAATATATTATCGTCAATTCCAATCTCCTTATCTTGGACCATATTAGTAATTGGAACTGCTTGAAATTGGACCATGTCATCAACATGTCGATCTTTGACCATTACACTTTGAGCATCTCCTACAGTTGGTTCTACTGGTATATTTGTTGAATATTGTCTTTGTCGTTCTACATTTTTATTTATTTGTTGTTCTGCAAATTCATTTCTTTGTTCTTCCAATTGTTTCAACTTTCTCTCTCGATACGCTCTTTGTCGATCAGCATTTCGTTTTCTTTGTTCTTCTTGTTCTGCTATCAATTCGTCTAACCTTTTTTTTCGATATTCCTTTTGTTGATCTGCGTTTTGTTTTGTTGGTTCTTCTCCTTCTGTTGTCATTTTGTCATTTCGTACATTTTGATTTATTTGTTGTTCTGCAACTTGATTTCTTTGTTCTTCCAATTGCTTCAACTTTCTCTCTCAATACGCTCTTTGTCGATCAACGTTTCATTTTCTTTGTTCTTCTCGTTCTTCTGCTGTCATTTCGTCTAACTTTCTTTTTTGATATTCTTTTTGTCGATCTGTGTTTCGTTTTCTTCGTTCTTCTCGTTCTTCTGCTGTCATTTCGTCCAACTTCCTTTTTCAAAATTCTTTTTGTTGTTCTCCTTTTCGTTTCAAGTCTTCTTCTCGTTCGGCATTTTGTATTTTTTGTTCTTCACCAGTTTGTCTCATAGCATCTTCTGCATGCACATCTTCCATTTCTAGTTTAGACTCTATATAAAAAACGTCAAACATTAACATATACACTCAAATTTATGCATCGATGAAATCCGCACTAAAATTTATGCATCCAGGAAATCTACACTGAAATCAATGCATCCATGGAATAACAGCTACACTGAAAATTATGCAATAAAAAAACCCCATACACTGAAATCAATGCGTCAATGGAATAACAACTATACATAAAATTATGCAATAAAAAAACCCCATACACTGAAATCTATGCAAGTATAAAACTCATTTTACATGATAATGAAATTCAATATATTTACGAAATTCTATATTTTCAAAAAAAAGGTATGTGATCTAAGAGGATTGAACCTTCTTGGACCTCACACCCATTATCCCAACACCCTTACCACTATACCACAAGTAGTTCTTATTATACATAGTAAAGAATTTATATACTTATATCTAAATATTAATTTATATTTTAATTTTAATTTTAATTATAAATATAAATAAAAAACATAAATATAAATTTAATATAAATATTACACTAAATCTAAATCTAAATCTAAATCTAAATCTAAATTATAAATATAAATATAAATATAAATTATAAATTTAAATACAAATACAAATACAAATACAAATACAAATATAAATATAAATTTAATATAAATATAAATTTAATATAAATATTACACTATATTTTAGTGTAAATCTAAATCTAAATTTAAATTGCAAATATAAATATAAATTGTATTTTCATGCCCTTTGTAATTTTACCAACAAAATTAAATGTATATATTTTTATATATATTCGAAATAATGCAATGGTTCATTTAAATTTGGTGCCACCGAGGAGGGTGCAAGTGGTGGCGAGAGGGGAGGAGGGGCTGTGTTGGAGGAGGACGGGAGGGGTTTCCTTGGAGGACAACCATAGGGATAAATTTGGTGTATTATATAGTCATTGATTTCAAACGTGTTTTTCAAACGAAAATACACGTCCTTTTATTAATGTCCGACATAATGTATATTACGTCTTTTACTTTTTATTAATGAACAATAATATCACGTTACAACGTTACAAGATCTCCCTCATATTATTAATGATCGACAATAATATCAACAAACGTTACAATGTTACAAGATCTCCCTCATACTAGGCTGTAGAGGGCCTCTCGGCGGAATCACCACTAGTTGTCTCTTTTTGTAAGTTTTCTTCAGTGGAAAAACTCGTACTATTGATATTCATAAATAACGAATCAAATAGTACAATAAACATAAATCTTATCTAGACTTATGATAAAAAAATATGCCAGAAAATTTACAAATGTTTCTGCATTTTCACTCTATGTTCTATAGATGATTTGCCAAACAAACAACAACAAAAAGCATAATTAGCATGTGCTAAAATGTTCTTCACATCAAACTTGATCATACATGTTGACCCTTCCCTTATCACTGCACTGATCCTCCATAAATTCTTCCCAAAAGACAAACCCTTCAGTTCCTTCACGGGCTTCCTTAGATAGATTGTCTGCAATCATGTTGAATTGCCGATAGATGTGTTCAAAAGAAATATCTTTAAAAAGTTGGATTTTTTCATGGACTCTGCAACACCACTGATGTAAAGTAATGATATCCAGCTTAAATTCTTTGAGAGCCCATTTTATCGTTACCCTTGAGTCTCCAAAGACAATCAACTCCTGTAATCCCATGATAGCAGCAACAAAAATAACACACCATAACCCAAGAAGCTCAACTTTAGTGTTTGTTCCCATTCCACAATTCATCTTAAGAGTAAAATAATGATCTTTGTTGAGGTGTATCACACCCCCAATAGCACATGCTCCATCAATGGCCGACCCATCAAAAAAACCAATCGGCTTATGATAAGGAAAAATAAAGGTTCCAACATGCTTAGTGAGCTTCTGTCCCATACTGTAATTATAATCTTTTAATAAAGCCAATAACCTGTTATATGAGAAAATAATACTAGGCACTTAATCTTCAAAAACTGCCATATTCCTTACCCACCAAATGTGCCAAGAGAGCAGTGCTGGAAGATGTGGCAAGCTTCTACACTTCTTCCGCCAATTGTAAACACTAGCCACATATATATCCTGTTCCCAAATCTGATCCAGCTGTAAGTGAAAAATGATTTGATGCCACAAAGTTCTAGTAAATTCACATTCCACCAAAATGTGCTGAGTGGATTCACTGTGCTTCTTGCACAAAAAACAAATACTTGGGCCAACCCATCCTCTCTTGACCAAATTTTCGCATGTCTTCAAACTACCCTGTAATGCATGCCACATAAAGCATTGAATCTTCACCGGGATTTTCCATTTCCAAATAACCTTATACCACCAATTTGCAGGGTACATACCACAATGGGTAACAATTGCTTTATATGCCAATTTTGCAGTAACCATGCCAGTTGCCTTATTTTTAGTCCAAATTATGTTATCATTCTCATATGACAGCCTGCAACCCAAGGAGTTAAGTTTGTCTATGTAATGAGTCCATTCAATAACCTCTTTTCCATCAAAACCCAATTCCATAGCTGTAATCCAATATGTCTGAAGTGTCCTATAATTAACTCTCTTTATCTTATTAAGTGTAGCATAATCAAACTGGTGAAGAGTTTTAATGACTTCATCTGATAAGATGTAATCTTCATTCATGCCTAGAATAAGGTCTATCCCTACTAAGATATTTTTGCCATTTCCAACCTTCCAGGCTAGATCACTTGCCATCAAATTATATACTTTGATAAACCCAGCCCAAATCGGTGAAACATCCCTTAATTTTTTGAAAGGACACCGAAACCATTTTTCTATAAAAACAATTTTTTTTATAAATATTATTTAGAAAATTGTTATTAATGTTTATATAAAACGAATAACATTGACATAAAATGTAATAAACGGGTGTAAAGTAAGCCGCAGCGATTGGTAGTAAAACAGGAGGGAGGTTGAGAGTGAGGCAGACGGGATGGTTTTGTGGGTGTTTGGTTACGGCTCCTTAATATGGAAGGCGGGTTTCGACTACGATGAACGACGCGTTGGTTTCATCAAAGGCTACCGTCGTCTTTTCCATCAAGGCAATACCAATTTCGTATCCATTCTTTCCCCTTCTTCTTCAGTTCAGCTACATTTTATATTTCTTATTACTTGCAATTGAAATTGCAGGGAGCACAGATCACAGAGGAACCCCTGCTAATCCCGGCAGAACTGTTACACTTGAGCCTCGGGATGGCCACACCTGTGTGAGTACCTATTCCAATTCAATCAATAAATTCACGAAGTAAATACTTGTTCTAAATGGATGTCCATTTAGTTTATTACTGTATCATAGTAACTGAGATGGAATGGATGCTTTTGTTAGCTTCGAATGTGACTATTCAAAACAACAAATTGCAACAGAACTTGTTAGAAATGGCTGGATTGGACAGATAAATAATGGTTTCGTTCGATGGGCTAGTGGTAAATCATATGACTTGTTTTGAACCAACTAAATGCCACAAAGAGTACGTGCATATCTGGTTTGATAATGATGCTCATGTTTCACATCTCATCCTGCTCACGGTTGAATCAGCTCTTTATACAATTTGGCAAGTAAGGAACACTGAATATCTCAGTCCCGTGTTCTTATGCTCGCAAGGGGAAAGTAAGAGAGAAATGAGAAAGTGTTAAGATCTTTTAAGTTTGGGAAAGTGCTTATCCCTTTTCTCAAGCATCTCAAATTTTCTCCCGCATAGGTATCTTTTTGGCATTGCTTGCCTAAACTTGGCAGACATCTGATCGGGTCACCTCAAGGTGAAGGAGAATTATTGATGTAAAAGGTTCTTATTATGACTACCATAGAATGTGTTCCATCAATCAAAGAAATGCGATGTGATTGAGCGCACAGAAAAATAAGAGTATTAATTTGGAATGAATCCCAACAAGGGATAGGCTACTGTAGACATAGCATAACAAAAGATAACAGCCATAAGCAAGGCTTGACACCTAAACTGCTGGAATTTGGATTGGAAATAATTAAAAAAGAAAGCAATCTGTGATCTAGTTCAGATAATTTCTTATATGGGCACAAAACAGTGATGGAAAAACATTCACAGAAGAAGAAAAACCTAATAGCAAGTATGCAAGTAACAAAGGATATTGCTGCAATGTACACATATGTATACTACACTGTTAAACTCTTAACACGCGGTAAGCAGAGCTGCACTCACAAATCAAAACCTTAATCTAGGAATCGAAAACTGATTGAAAGAATAGCTGAATAAAAGAATGCGATATCTACAAGCATAAATCTGGAAGTCAGGACGCAAGCTAAATCTGCAGCAACCAATCACATACCTCTCTATTAACTGAAATAAAGAAATTACAACGCAACGAGTTCAAAACTTCATGTCTAATCCCACAGTGAAGCACTCTGTCTCTCTTTTATAGAACAAGAGGAGACAGGAATACAATGAATGTAAATACCTAAAGCGGCGCATCTCTATGGAAGACATAAAATCCTAACCTTAATGCATGTGGCTCCTAAGGAAGAGTGTGCTCTTGTGGATGAGTTCACCTTGCCTAGAATAGAACGCCACTATAGAAAAGTGCATGCATGCATGAAGAGAATCTTTCTCTAGCAGTGGACCTCCAAATTGAAGATGCTCCTCATGCATGCGTCCTATCTATCTTGGGAACTACACCCTAGAGATAGTGCATGCATGTGCCCAACTCACTCATTTGATTTTTACAAAGATTGATGCACCCTCATTAGGCTCTCTCTAATGCACTTTCCTCATCAACTACAAAAGCCTTGCATAATATTTGAGACTGGATTGTCTGCTGAAACTATTGCTGTTGGAGAAGAATGCCTTGGAGCAATCAGGTAAAACTAACACTCCCTCTTTGCAATGAATGTGTTCTCCACCAAACCAAGTTTCTCCTTCAGTATCTCAAACTTCCCCTGCTCCCTTATGAACTTTGTTTAGAGCAATGCTGATTTTTATGAGCTCAGATCTGGTTATTAGTCCTGAATAATATACTGGCAATTATTAACTAAAAACACACTGAATTCACAACAAATCATGCAGCGGATTAAAACAGGAAATCTTCACACATTTGACACAGATTTACCCTAGAAAACCTCAACTAGGGAAAAACAACAACATATGATTTTTATCAGCTGTAAAAATCAAAGGCTCCCATCGTGGGATAATGGCCCACTAAGGAATAATACAATCGCAGCAAGATGACCTAGCCTATGACTTGGCTACTACCTTCTCTGTTGCACCTTGCTACTTTCCTCGGCCCCTACCCCCCGCACATGAATGGAAGTCCTTCTCCACCCACTCAATGAGATCTCACCCACTCATTTTGTGTGGTTGTTGTTTCACCTTCTCTCACTTATGATGACTTTTATAACATTACAATATGCAAATACCTAGGGCCAATACCATGGACTACGAAATACCATGGGCCCCTTAGTTCACTTTACATAAGGTAATAACAAAAGTACTGTTATCACATACATAGTAGCTGGGCTACCATGTCAGCAGAGCAGATATCTGCACCTTTTTGAGCTTTGCCTTTACACTTTTTTAGTGAGATCAGCTATGATGAGCAACATTATTTATGATCACTCACACATCAGAGCATCTTTGTATCAGACATTTAGTAGACCTTATGCCAAGGCTGAGCCTTGAGACCTCAGATTTGATGACCGATATGACCCTTTGTTCCATACAATTGTAGTGCAGTTTTTCAGTATTTCAGATACAATGTTCTCAGTTGTTATAGTTGGTTCAGATTACAGATGTTGATTGATGACCCAATATATATATGATGTGCATTGGTGTTATTACCTTGTTGTGTAGGTCATTTTGATAGCATTGACTTGGTATAAAGTAATTATGATATGGCAGTGTATTAAAATTGAAATGAAATTGGTTGTTATGGATTATATGTATTGATTGTATTACTGACATTTGGAAACTCTTGTTTTATACTTGTTGGTATTTACCTTCATATGAATGTGAACATGATCATTTAGTGTCTTTCTGACCTGCTAGCTTAGGAACCATTTTCTTTTGTCTCCATCCATCCATTTGTCCTTTCCCCATTTATTGATCTTCACCCTGACTTACACCTTGACTTGTGATATGGAGGATCTCCCCGCTTCTGCCTCTGTGTTGGACTTGCACCCATGTTTATTTTGTGTCTTGGCTCTGAGTTGGAAACAAAACTTGCCCTTGGTAAGTTGGATTTTATGCCTTTATCACTCTAGTCGGTTGCCCCAATGTGTGGTTTAGATTTGTGGAAGTCCCCCTAGTTGCTTGAGTTGTGTTGACTAAAACCTAAAGCAAAATTGTAATACATATGGAAATTATTGTTATATTTTGTACAGCCCAAAGAAAAGGGCTATGAAATTGAAATGAAATGCAAATGCTATGTAATGTAAATGCACCCCGGATGAAAGCTGCGATTAGTTGTGCTTATAAGCACATATGAAATCCCAGAGGGGTCATATTAGGCCTAAAAAGCAATGGATAAATGTATGCTAAATCTAAAGATTGTTGGCCATGAAATTCAATGAAATGAAAGGTCCTAAAAAGCAGTGGTTAAATGTATGCCAAATCTAAAGACTGCTGACCTTATGTGAAACTTTCCTCATTGAGCCTGCGGGTTATGATATGAGATGGAGTAAGGGACAACTAATTCTAAGTGTCCCCTAGAACCTCAAGTTATGGTTAGCCTGACACCTAGTTCATGGCGGTTCTAGTAGTAGACATTTTTGCCAAGGTTGAATAAGCACTTCTCTGAACAACTCACCTATTTGTGAGACACCGCCATTCCTTGTGTACTCCTTGTCCAACACACGCTTAAGTGTGTAACACCATGCCCCTCATCCAAAGTATCACAGTGTCAAGTCAGTCAAGTCATCCCATTCAGCCTAGCCTTGTATACTTAGCCTTCACCCTTTGCTAGCAATTTGATCATGTTTACAAACAAGTATATTCTTGAGATTCTTCTTGGAAGTAAGTTATTTAACTAACCTATTATTATTTATTAACTGCCAGTGAAATGATGCTTAATACTTTAGAGTCTCGCTATGAAAATGATCTAGAGAGCATGCCTTAACTATTTGCAGTTGCAGCAGATGGCTTCTATAGCCAGGGTCATATTTTGATCAGTTTGACCGGTCAAACCTAGTTTGACCAAGGTCAACCTTGGGATCCATGATGAGATGGACCACTTTTATTGTATGATGTTGATCTATGGTCCTCTATATACCTTTTGATGATTCCATATGATGGGAACATGTTTCAAATGATGATTGATGCAGTTTTAAATGATTATTATTATTTCCAGATCATCATATTTTTACTTGTCCGGATATGGTGGACCCTATAGATGATCCTACAGGTTATCAGGAGGTGTATGAGTACTCATCTCTAGTGGATTTGAGTCTTCTGGATCCATTGAGACACTTATCTTTCAGTTTTAGGCACTCCTAGGCAGGATATGAGCAATTTTCCACCTGCTGACCAGTTTGGCCATGCTGATGTGGCCAGTCCAGCTAGAGCATTGGAGGCTAGTCGTTTCCTAGGGAGCTACATGGGAAAGGGGTGGTCCAGCCACTTGTTATTACCATATTACCCCCTTTCCGGACATGATGGCACAGTCAATTTCACAAGGCAGGCACCTGACAGTCAGTTATGGGCAGTTTCATGGTTTTTCAGGAGGATTAAAAATGGAATAAAAGGTCATAAAGGAATTCGATTTAGGCAATTGAGGCAAGGTTTTGGCATGAGGTCTTCTTTGAGGTCATCTATGGTGTATCCCACTCCTTCCAGATCAGTTTGCAGTAGTCAGTGGGGCCCACACAATCACTAGGATGTCATTTAATGTATTATTCTCTTAGTAGAAGGGGACAGGCTTTGATCATTTGTGTATTTGGACATGTCATTGAGTCTCATGTTATATTATTGTGCCACGGGGTGATGCTAGTGAAGGGGAATAATACCTCCTAGCCCCACCATGTGCTCCTAGTCACTTGTCCTAGTCCACTTCAAATCGTAGTTCTGTGGGCCCCTGTTGAAGTCTTTGGGCTTGTTTCTGTATTTGATATTGCAAAAGTCTAGGAAAGACATGCTTGCATGGAACTCATCCCCAAGGTCTTGGTACTCTGTCAGCTAATCTGTAAAGCTATCTCCTGGTATTGTCTGTTCCGGTTGAACCACCGACTGCTCATCTGTGAATTTGGGCATGAGAGGTTTGGGTGTTCGTGAGCTGGATGCTCGTGTGTTTGGTTGAATGGGAATATTGGTGTGCTTCCGTCGACATGGTTCCCATTTCGTCCATTGGTGCCTCTGGTGTCATTGTTTCCCCCATCATTATGGTTTGTCCTGTTGTTCATGAGTAGCCGAGTCATGATGTCAACCAACTGCTCCTGTCCCCTTGCCACATTATTAGTTAGAAATTTGATTAGCTGCTGCCGCCCTCTAGCCAAATCATTCAAAATGTTCATTGTATTGCCTGCTGGGATGTCTTCTCTGCCTAAACCTCTGTTTGTTTCGTTCCCATTACCCCCCAATGGATTGTTCCTGTCACCCATCTCTTCTTCTTCCTCTGATATGAACTGCTCTTCTTCTTTCTCAAACAATTCTTCTTCTTCTTCAACTGGCCCTTCTCTGAACTCTGATAAAAAGATCCTTCTAGACTGCCCCATTTGCCTTCTATAAGTGAATGGATTACTGTCTCCTGGATTCATATAATAGCATGCACCTCACAGGCTGGGAGGATTGCATGCTCTGATACCACTGCAATGTCCCCAACCAGATGTGGGTTGAATTATTGAGTTGTTTTTGGATTAGGACTTGTTATCACACCATAGTAGCAGGGCTATTATTCTTGCTTAGCAGATATCTACACATTCCAGAGCTTCGATTTTTCAGAGCTTGGCTATGATGACTTTATATTTTGAGATCACTCATGATCATAGTAGTGTATTATTCAAACTTATGTTAGACCTTGTGTCAAGGCTGAGCCTTGAGAGTTCAGATTTGATGACCGATGTGACCCTTTATTCCATACAGTTTTAGTTCAGTGCCTAGAGATGTATTGCAGCAGTGTTTCAGATGGTATATGATGATGTTGAATGACCTATGGATTCCTGATCATGGACTATGGATTATTATCTTGTTGTTTTAGTCATGTTCACAGCATTGGCTTGGTATATAATTCATGATGTGGCAAACTTTATAAAATGAACTATCTTGATTATAAAATGAACATTTTACTTGTACATTTAGGTTGTTTGACAAGACTCACTGGTTCACTACCTTGCATAGATATGGTCTTCCTTGACACCATTTGTCTGCTAGCTTAGGCTCCACCATCACTTGACTCCATCCATCCATGACTTTCCTTATTTGGCCTTAAGCCTTGACTTGTCTTGCTTGACTTTTTTATATTGAGGACTTCCCCTTTTTCTACCTCTGTGTTTGGACCGCATTCCTGTAGGTTTAGTGTCTCGGCTCTGAGTTGGTGACAAAACTTGCCTTTGGTAAGTTGGATTGTAGTCCTAAATCATTTTGGTCGATTGTCCCGATGTTTGGCACTGGCTCGAACTCCCCCTAGTCACTTGAGATGTTGTTGGATAAAATTGAAAGCTCATGTACTACTTATGGAAACTTATATAAATTCGCCCATGGAAACTAAAAAAGGGCAAGAGCGATGAACTGCTAAAAATACTCCTCGAAGAGTATAAGAAAGGTCCAAAAAGCAATGGTTCTTAAATTCTATATCTAAACAATTGTTGACCTTATATATGTATAAAACATGCCCTGGATGCAAGCTGCGATTAGTTGTGCTTATCAGCACACCTGAGATCCGAAGGGTTATGTAGGCCAAAAAGGCCATGAAATGAAATTGAATGATCCTAATGAACTTGGATCAGCTTGATGTAGACATGATGCCTAAGTTGAATAAGCACTCTCTAAACAACTTACCCATTTGTGAGGCACAACCATCCCCCATGTTTATTTTTGTCCAGCACAGAGTTTGTAGCTCCCCCTTTCTCCTAGTCCAAAGTGTCTTTTAGTTGAGTTTAGACAAGTCACCCCCTTTGCCCAACCTTGTTCCTAGCCTTCATCCTTAGCTAGCAGTTAGACCATGTCCAATGGATGAGTTTGTCATTTAAGCTATTGTGCAAGTGAATACAAATAACAACGGAATGAACAAATATGTTTAATGCCACTAAATGATGTTATACTTTAAGTTCAGCTGTGAGTATGATTAGAGGAACATGTCTTAGTCTATTGATATGATTTATCCTTGGTTGTATATGGTTTGACTATGGTCATTTCTTGGGATCCGTGTTGATGTGGGCCATGCATGTTTATTGATGGTGATAGATAGACCCACGTATTCTTGATGATGATACTATATGATGGACATATGATTCAGACGATGATTGATGCAGTTCAGTAGGTTTTATTATTACTTTAGATCATCGGATTATGCACTGTCCATATATGGTGGACCCTACAGCTAGCCCATCAGGGCAACCCATGGTGTATGAGTACACATCCTTACTAGATTTGGGTCTTCTGGATCCAATGAGACACTTATGATTCAGTTCAGAGCACTTCTAACAGTGATAGATGCAGTTTTCCACTTGTTGACCAGATTTGGACTGATTTCCTAGCCTGAGCAGCAGGGGCCATGAGAGGCCAGTTCACCTAGGGTGCTGTATGAGGAGGGGGTGGTCCAACCACTTGATATTACCATTTACCCCCCCTTCTGGAGAGCCTGGTGGGATCAGATTGACAGCGCACGTTCCCTAGGAGGCAGTTTTAGCGCTTTCACAGTTACTGAGGCAGTCCAAAAATGGGATAAAAGGGTCATTGAGGAATTTGATTTGGGCAATTGAGGCAAGGTTTTGGCACTTGGTTTTCACAGAGGTCTTCCGGGGTGAACCCCCTATCTTCCAGCCAGTTTTCATCACTTGGGTGGGTCCACAGAGGCCACAGGAGGCCTTTTACTGCATGTCTGTCAGTTGTCACAGATTTTGAGGACAGATTTGATCATTTGTATTTATTTTGGACATATTATATTATTTTATTGTGCCATGGGGATGAGCTAGCAAGGTTGATGCTTCCTAGCCCCACCATGAGCTCCATGTGTCATGTCCTAGTCATATGAGGTGGGCCCATGTACTTTTACCCCCTCTAGTGGATGACGTCACCCTCCATGAGTATCTTTTAGCTATGATTTCATCATTATTTGAGTGATCCATGTGTTATATTGTTATGTTTCATCTTAGCCATTGATCATATATTGAGATCTTTTAATCTCAACCACTCATTTTCTTGTAAAGTGGTTTTGAGATCTAGGGTTTTGGTCTTTATTATCCTATATAAGGAGGAGATCCCCTATTGTATAGCTCACCTTTGGGCTCTGGCAAATTTGGAATGAAAAGAATATTTTGGAGATCTGCTTCTTGGCTTTGATTGGGTTGCTCTTGCATATGCTCTTGGATATCTTGCTTCTAGACATTGTTTGCTTTTCAGGTGAAATCGACTTCAAGAGAGGGAGGCCGAATTGCTCAAGCTAGTTCACCGATTTTGCTTTGTGGGAAGATTGTAGGGGTTGCTCACATCCCCCATGAGCAAGACGTCTTCATAGAGAGGGAGTTTTTCAATTGTGCTTTGTCCATTGATTGCTTTCTTGATATGACATGCTTAGATCTTATGGATTTGTAGATCAAATCTAACTTGATGTAGTTTGATTTGCAGGTTTTCATGAGACATATTTCCTCCTAGGGTTGGATGCTATTGGTTGAAGACACTTTGGATCAAGCTTGGAATTGTAACTAGGGCAAGAATTCTCCATATGCTAAGAGGCCGCAAGCTTTTGAGGTAAGATCTACAAGGTACGTATTGATTTCGCTTGCTATCCACCCCATTGGTCAAAATTACATTTAAATCAAAACCCTCATTTTTTGTTTTTCTTAGATCTGCTTGGATATAGCTTGCCTCTTGAAAAGATATTGAAAACCCACCTCTATAGTATCCACAACAATTCGGATCTATAGTTTGGTGGTGATTGGGTTCCATTTGACACACTTTTCAAGGCAAAGTAGCCCTCTTGAAACAAATCGCACCCCTTGGGAGAAGCTAGTTGGGTTAGATCCAACATATGGGTAGGTGAGATCCCACTTGATTCACACTCTCTTCACTTGATAACCTACCCCTAGTGCTTCACCTTGTTGATTTTTGCCTTGTGGGCCCCATTCCTCATTTTGAGGGTGGTGCCCCACTTGGGTCAATGTGGTGATGCATTTTCCATCTCAGATCTATGGAGATCTAGCCATTGGATCACTTTGATTTTCTAGATCCACATTGATACTTGCTTAAAATACTTGGATCTAAATTTTGGTGGTCATTGGACTTGATTTGACCAAGGTTGCGGGGGAGCGTCCTCCCCCCCCTCGCCCCCGCTCCGGAAGCTCGCTTTTGGCCAAAGCGTGGTGGGAGCTAAGGGAGAGCGCGCTCCCAATTTCGCTCCCGGTCCGGATCGTTTTGTAAAGCGCGCTTCCGTGGGTGAAAAAAACGCTCCCTGCCACTGTCAAGAGCGAATTAGGGAGCTATCGGGAGCGAATTAGGGAGCTATCGGGAGCTAACGCTCCCGATAGCTCCCTATTTCGCTCTCGAGCGCTCTACCAAACGCTCTGCATATTTAAAAATCGCTCCCGGGATAGCTCCCCATAGCTCCCGCGTTAGCTCCCGCTGGAAGATGACGCCCACGCAAAGGAAAGACGAGGAGGGTGGATGGGGTCCACTTGTGGGGTTTTGGAGGGAAGGAGTAGGGCTTTGGGGGATAAAGCCCTCTCCTCCACATTCATTTTCACTTGCATTGGCTTGAGAAGAGAATTGAAGAGAAAAGAAGAGAAGAGGAGAGGAGAGGAGGAGAAGAGGAGAGGAGAGGAGAAGAGGAGAGGAGGAGAGGAGAAGGCTACCATCCTTGGAGATTGAAGAAGGTTGAACTTGTCACTACCATTGGAGAGCCAAAGAGGTAGGGTCTAAATTTTAAAACCTTCCTTCTTGTTTTTTTTTTGTGTTTGAACTATGATTTAATCATGAATGCTTGTAATGTAGTCACTAGATTCTAGAATGTGCATTGTTGATTGTAGATGTTCCTCTTCTACTCTTTCCCATGCTTCCTCCCTCGTTCTATTGCAGGCAACAGGTTGAATCTCTAGTTCCATCAAACATGATGATGGGTATGTGGTTTATTTTCTTGGTTCCATTTGTTATTTTGATGATGGTGCTTGGAAACCGGAGGAGGAATGAGGGAGAGGATGAAGAAGTGGGGAGTGGCACATACCGTGGAGAGGAGGAGGAGGAAGAGGAGGGGGAGGAGGAGGAGGAAAACCGAAAGAAAACCAAAGAGGAACCCACACCCTTATGGAAACATGTCACAAAGCAGGGAGGAGGTAGAGGGGGTGGAACCACCAAATTTGTTTGCCCCCATTGTAAAAAGACATACACAGGTTCATATACCCGTGTGAGAAGACATCTATGTGGGCACATGCCATGTGATGAAAAAAAAACTATAGGAGTTTGTGTTTGCCCAAATGTGACATCAACACAAAGAGCCATCTATAAGAAGGAAGAACTTGAAGCACAAACCAAATCAAAAGATTTTAAACGATCAATGGATGACCATGACCACTCTTTCTCACCGAGAACCGGAGGCCCATCCACCCAAGGCAGTGGATTCTCTCCCACGGGGCAGTCACGTGGCAGGGGTATATCAGATTTCCTTGACCAAGGTTGTAGGGATGACGTGGATTCAAAAGTATTTCGGTTTCTCTATGCATGTGGCATACCATTCAATGTTCTTCGCTCACCTTATTGGCATGAAATGGTAGAGGCTATCCACTCCGCCCCAGCAGGATACAAGAGCCCCGGGTATGACAAAGCTAGAACTGTGGGGCTTGACAAGGAAAAAGCCAAGATCCAAAATGCTTTGGGGACATTCACAAATGCTTGGAATGAATATGGGGTATCAATTGTATCAGATCGTTGGACAAATGTAAAAGGCAAGCCATTGATAAATGTGCTTGGTGTGTCTGCTACTGGTGCAGTCTTCCTTTCGGCCCATGACTACTCAGATAAATTCAAGACCGGCATAAACATAGCAGAACTCCTACTCAAAAACATTGAAGATATTGGTCCATACAATGTCATCCAAGTCATTACCGATAATGCTGCTAATTGTAAGGCAGCGGGAGCAATCATTGAAGATAAATACCCCAACATATTTTGGTCCGGGTGTTTGGTTCACACACTGAACCTTTTGATGCACGACATTATTAAGTTGAAGGAAAATCAATACAAATGGATTGGTGAACTGTACAAAAAGGGCAAGCACATGATAAGATTTATTACCAACCATAGCAATGCCCATGGCATTTTCCGCACTCACTCAAAGTTAGAGCTATTGAAGATAGCAAAGACTAGATTTGCTAGCTATTACCTCACCTTCAGGCGCCTTTTGAAGGTAAGAGAGGCATTGGCTAGCATGGTATCAAGTGAATCATGGCAAATCTTGAAAGATAGGGCATTATCCACATCTGATAGGCTTGATTTTGAGGAGGTGGAGACCACCGTTCTTGATTGTCAATTTTGGGCAAGTGTCAAGTTTGTTTTGCAGTTCACAAAGCCCATTTATTACATGATTCGGTTTGCAGATACAGATAAGCCGGTGATTGGGGAGGTGTATGAGCAGATGGATAGCATGTTGGGCCAAATTAAAGATATTGTTGAATCAAAAGATCCCATCCTGTATGACCATATTCACAAACATGTGGTCAAAAGGTGGGAACATCTCAACGTTCCACTGCATGCCTTAGCATATGTATTGACACCAAAATATTATTCTCCATCTTGGTTGGCCAAACCAGCACCTGGGGGTGGGGATAGGAGAAAGCCCCACACAGATCCAGAGGTACAGGTTGGGTACATGGCTGCTATAGACAAGTTGGTCCCTGATGAAGAAGATTGTGCCTTATTGCGTAGTGAATTAAGCAAATACCTCAGTGAAATTGGTCTGTTTGGTACTTTGCATGCTAGAAAAGATCGAGATAGGGCACCTCCTATTGAATGGTGGAACATGTATGGCTCATCATGCCCACGCTTGTATAAATTGGCAACCAAAGTTCTTTCACAGGTGGTTAACAGCTCCTCTGTAGAAAGGTGTTGGAGCACCTATAGCTTCATCCACTCAGTGAAAAGAAACCGATTAAATGAAAATCGGGCAGAAAGCTTGGTTTTTGTACATTACAACTTCAGGTTGTTGACTCATTACTGTGAGCGGGCCAAAACTGATAGATCATATGTCACTTGGGACAACAATCCAGAGGAACATAACTTGGAGGATGGAGCCTTAGCTTTAGAGCGCTTGGAGGAAGAGCTTTTGGGAGATGAGGATGACCATCACCATGGCCATGCAGTAGCACCAGCAACAACAACAATGATGCCACCACCATCTCCGACCTTGTTTCCAGATGCACCTTCTTTGCCTAGAGGTTCAACTTCAACTTCACGACCCTCATCTACATTAGTGAGGGGGGGTCGTGTAGGACCAAGTCTTGGACGTGGCTCAACATTGGTGGCTACTAGGGATGATAGTCCCACGCCCATTGTTCCTAGACCACGGGAAAATAAATTAGAAATTTCCCGTGGCAAGAGGAAACATCCATAAAATCTACTTTTGCAGTCTTTTCTTGTTTACAGTACTTTCAAGTTTCAAGTTTCAAGTATATGCACTATTGACTCTTTTATCTTTATTATGGTATATTTTGTGAGCATTACATGGCAATTCAAGTTTGAAGTTTGAAGTTGAACTGGAACATACCTTTGAAGTCACTATTTGCAACTTTGCATTATTGAGTCATTGATTGCATAATGATAAAAGCATATTATGATAAGTTATAAGTCTTTGGTAATGATTCATGAATATGATGCTTTGTGAATTGTTTCAAGTTCAACTTTCATTTCTTGGTATGTTATATATTGAAAATTTGAAGTTGTAAGGTTGATGTTATAGATACTGGTAACTAGAGTCTAGACCTATGGTTGACGAATTCACTACTATATGATTGATGATTGATGAATGATGTTATATGGTATTATGGTTTATTTCATGTTTTTATGCTTTCCAATGAGTTTCCATAACTAATTCAACATTCTACAAGCATTTGTTAACATATATGCATCAAAATATATAAAAAATATATATTATATAAAAAACGCTCCCGCAACGCTCCCAAACCGGAAGCTTTTGAAAATTTCGCTTTTCGCTCCCGCTCCCGCTCCCGCTCCCAAGTAACCTTGGATTTGACACACTTTACCATGCTTTTAGCCCTCCTTGGGCAAAGTCGCACTCCTTGGGTGTTTGAGTTTGTCCACTTCTAGGACGTGGGTGGTTGAGATCCCATTGGATTTGAAACAGGCATACCTTGAAACCTACATCTAGTGTCTCACTTTGTGAAGTTCTGCCTTGGGGGTATCATTCCTCATTTTGGGGATTGTTGTCCACTTGGGTCACATAGTGAAATATTAGATCTAGTAAGATCCAACCATCACATCTTGGGTAACCCACTTGATTTGCATCCTAGGTATCCCGATCTATAATTTGACATCCTTTTGACTCCATTTGCCCATCTACTCAAGGCACTAGTCCACCTAGGGCAATTTGCACTCCTTGGGAGTAGTGTCACTTCCTAGATCCCATATGTGGGTATCTCTATTTTCACTTTAGATCCATAGATCTACTCTTTGCATACCCCTTAGTACCATTTACACCCCTAACTTCACCTTGTGGGTCCCATTTGAGCCATTTCCATATCCCAAGGAAGTGGGTCCCACCTGTGTATTTCATGGTATTAGATCTTGTCATCTTATTTCATCATGTGGCCTAAATCATTCATTGGTTGAAACACTAATCACTCCTTAAACCTCCTTAAACCTCCTTAAACCATACTTAAACTTATAGGTCCTGTTATCACATATATAGTAGCCGGGCTACCATACATTATTTTTCTCATTCCAGTGCACTATTCAGCCAGTTCCCTCACATTTGAGATGCTGAGATGAGCATCTATATTAGATCACTATCAGATTGTGGGCAACAGTTGTGTTCCCCATGCCATGACTGAGTCTCAGGACACTCAGAGAGATGACCGATGTAGCCATTATACCATTGGTACAGAGCAGTCAGTAGTGCCCAGAGTTGCAGCAGCAGTTTCAGAGGACAGATGATGGTACAGGTTGATGAGCATTCAGGTATATGACTCAACAGGTATATCATGGTGTTATGGTTAGATTGCTTTTATACTTATTCTTATAGCGTGTCTTAGCACTTAGTGTCATGATCTGGCGATCATATAGATATATGGACCTGGTTGATCTATTATATTACATTGTCCCTACTCAGACTTAGAAGTTCACTATTCATACTCATTGGTTTTACCCTCCTTAGGGAGAATAGAGGTGATCATTCCACCATACCTTGGCTTGCTAGTGTTGGCTCCATTATTCATTGTCTTCATCCATCCATGGCCTACCTTTTAGTTTATCACCCTGACTTACCACTTGACTAGTGACATGGAGGATCTTTTCCCCACTGTAGCCTCTGTATTGAATGAGCTTCCCTGTTTATTGTGTCTCGGCTCTGAGTTGGTGACAAAACTTACCTATGGTGAGTTGGAGTTCCTTGTGAATTCCCCCTAGTCACTAAAGTTGTGTTGGCTAAACCTGAAACTTTTAGTGCTGCCATGAATACAAAATCTGGAAAATGAAATGCTATATCTTGTATGAAAAGCCCATTCATGCAATGTGTTTCTAAACACACATGAATGAAAGGCATGCCAAATGAAAATGGCCATGAAAATAAAATGTTATATCTTTTGGAAATGTAAATACCTAGGTAAACAAGCTGTCCATGACACACCTAGAAGTGCTCAGGTAAACAAGTGCCTTAAAAACACACCTGCAGCAGAAAGCCTAAAGAAAAAATGTAAATCTATGCAATGTGTTTGTAAACACACATAGATCAAGGCTATGGAAACTTCAAGCCCAAAAGCAATGGAACTTAAATGCTATATCTAAACAATTGCTGGCCTTATTTGTATTATGGATTGTGCGCATCTGTGAAGGTGAATAAACCCTCTTTAAACAACTCATCCATTTGTGAGACACCGCCATTCCCTGTGTTATCGCTCATTCAGTATATACTATGGTGTGTATTCCCTTTCCTTTGCCAAAGTGTCACAAAGTTAAGTCAGTCAAGTCATCCCTTAGCCTAGCCAGTTAATTTAGCCTTCACCCATCACTAGCAAATTGATCACAGCTATGAAGTGAGTATGATCCTGAAAGTCTAGTCTGAGTAATAATAATAATTAACGACATTATATATTTGGATTTAGATCGCCAGAAATGACTACTTTGTGTTATAATTGTTATTTGAATAAGTTGTAGAGCATGCATTAACCTTGACACCTTGCAGCAGCTTTCGATGATGGCCTGAGTTATATTTGGTTTTGGTTAGACCCAGTTTGACCATGGAGGACCATGGGACATGAGATGTTGGACCTTATGATGACATGGATAGATGATATATGGTCTATGTATACATACATGATGATTCTATGCAGCAGCCACAGGGATATGATGATGATTCTTGGTTTACAGTAGTGTTTGGTCATTTACAGATTATTATTATTGGCCCTGTTCCGGTACATTGGATATTTATTTTGATCATGCAGAGATTCATATGGTGTATGAGTATACATCTTGGATAGATTTGGACCTTCTGAGTCCAATGGGACAGTTTGTTTTCAGTTCCGGGCACTTACAGTGATGATTTTGCCTCAGTAGGCTGTCCCAGTGCAGTTTTGGTCTGTCAGAGGCCTTGTCAGAGCAGATGTGATTTTTATCCGGTTGACCTAGGGCGCTGATGATGGAGGGGGTGGTCCAGCCACTTGTTTTTACCATATTACCCCCCTCCCGGACACACTGGTGCCCTCACCTTGACAGCGCAGGCACTCCAGGAGGCTGTTTGGGGCAGTTTCACGCTTCCCGAGGCATTTCAGGATTGGTAGAAATGGCTATTGAGGAAATCGATTTGGGCTACTGAGGCAAAGTTATGGCATGGGATGATCAGTGATGATAGATCGGGGTCCTCCACACCTTCTCCAGTAGTTTCAGCTTCATCGGGGCTCGCATCCATCACTTATGGCACTTTCTGTGGATTTCTGAGGTCTTTTTGAGGCCTACGATTTGACTATGGTGGCACGATTTGGTACATTCATGATTATTTTATGATTATTGTGCTATGGGGATTGACCAAGGAGGGATAAAATTACTCCTTGGACCCACCATAAGCCTCTTATGATATTTTGTCATCATGATTTGGTGGGATTCCCCTCTTCTAGGGCGATTTTGTCCACTTACATAATATTTTATTAGTGATCCATGTATTTTATTGTTGAGCTCATCTCAACCATTGATTAGACATTTGTATCTTTTAATCTTAGCCACTCATTCAAAAAGTGGTTAGGATTTTGATGCCTCTCCTTCCTATTTAAAGGAGAGAGCTCCTCATTGTAAAGGGACTTTTGGCTCTGGATTATTGGAATAGAAAATTATTATTGCATCTATCTCCAGTGTTGTGGTGAATGTTTTTTGGTGTTCGTTCGTTGGTTCTTCCTTTGCACTGAGTTATTGGAGATCTTGTTTGCCATATCTTTGTACCATGATTTTGCATCTACAGGTGGAGGCCGATTTGTTTTGAGGAGGAGGTATTGGTAGGGGAAGACTCTCCCTACTTCTTCTTTGGAGCTCTTCGTTGGTAACAGGGAGTATTACTGTCCCAGGACCTTCTATTTCATGTTGCTATTGCATTTCTCTTGTATTTCTTCCATACTTGATCTTACTGATTGAATCGCTATTCCTTGGTTTGACAGGTAGAGGAAGGCGCACTTGTGGCTAGGGCATCAATTTGGCAAGCAAATCAACAATCTCTCATTTGATCTCTGCGGGAATCTTCCTCAACATCAAGGCATCTCATTCACATCACTCAGGTATGATCTCAAGGTAAGTTCTATCTCCATGATCTATCCAATTGTCTAAAATATTTAAAAACCCTAAATATTTAAAAACCCCATTTTACATTTTCTCAGATCTACTTAGATCTAGTGGGTTGTTGGGCATAATATTGAAAACCCACCTCTATAGCATCCACGGCATCCCGGATCTATAGTTTGGTGAGGATTGGCTTCCGTTTGACCCCCCTCCCATGCCAACTTAGCTTCTCCCAAGCAAAGCGCACTTCCTAGTTTGAGCAAGTTGACCTAGATCTAGTACATGGGTGGTTGAGATTCCGCTTGATTCGTCATTTACACATCAAATAACATACACCCAGATTGTCACTTTTCTGATTTTCACCTTGTGGGCCCTATTCCACATTTTAAGGGATTTAATCCCCTTTTTTGGACCACTTGGTGCATTCAGACTCAGATCTAGTAAGATCTAGCCATCGGATTACCGTAAAATTATAGATCCACACTCCTATTTGACTAACCTACCCGGATCTAAAGTTTGGATGCCATCCAACTTGTCTTGACCTACCTAACCCTCATTTTTGGCTTCCTTGGGCAAAGTCGCACCACCTTGGAGAAGTGAGTTGATTCACTTCTAGGACATGGGTACTTGAGATTTTTGGATATTTGGAACCGGAATAATTCGAAACCTAGGTCTAGAGTATCACTTTGTCAAATCTTGCATTGGGGATAGCATTCCTTGTTTTAAGGGATTGTGGTCCACTTGGGTCAAACCTAGATCTAGACACATTCATCCATCAAGTCCTCTATTGCCCACTTGTCCCATGTACTAGAAGTCCTAAACCACAAATCAGCCCTACTTTGACTCCACTTCCCAATTCCCAAGGCACTGGTTTCTCTCCAAGTTAATTCGACTTTCCTAGACTGTTGGATTGACTTGTGGTTTGACCTATGCGTGGTGAATTAAACCCTTGAAGCCATCATGTACCTTGGTCAAGCTTGTCATATGTACTAGTTAGCCCCAATTCAACCCTTAAAAACCACCTTGCATTGGACACGGGTCCCAAGGCAGTGTATTTTCCAACATTGAACTAGTACTCTAACCCTAGATCTCACTTCAGACATCTTAAGTCACTTTCACATCAACCATGAACCAAAGCTATTCTCATTGAACCCCTCACTTGGCTTGTGACTTCATCCTAAGGTCTAGGATAAACCATACACCTTACTTCATTTAGAAACAACTTGATTTGGTGTCTTGGTTTTGATCTCTCCTGTCGGGAGTAGATCGGGTCTCCCCCTTTGTTGTCTGGGCTAGATAACATAAAGTGAAGGTTGCCTCGACTGGCGTGACAACCATATATTGGAGGCCGAGGTGATCGTGGTTGCACCTTTTGAGTTGCCCTTCCCTATTGCCATCCATGACTGGATACATCCATAGGGGTAACTACAGTTTGGGTGATAACAGGTCCACCTAACCTTGCATTGGTTTCCATAACTTGTCTTTCACATATCCCTAGGAACCTTTGTTTGGGTCCAATCATCTTTGATTGGTTATAGGGTCTCCCCCTAGGTCTTGATTCATCTTGATCTAAAGTGAAGAGTGCCTCGGTTGACGTGACTCCCAGCTTGCATTGGGAACCGTGGCATCTCTTGGGTCGCCTCTTTAGTTGTCCATCTCCTCTACCATCCCGAATGGGATACCATTAGGGACAACTACAAGTTGTGTGATAACAGGACTTTCTTCAAACACTTTGTCCACAGTGTTCTGATACCACTGTAAGGTTCCTATCTCAATCTGAGTGGTGTCTTTTCTTTTGTTTGGCTACTGTACTAATTTTGGTTTAATAATTATGACAAGCACATGGTAACCCCCTCTCACTGCTGTAAGTCACTGAGACAATCCATCTCCTGAGTCTGGTCAATTGCTTATGAGTGACAACTTTGGTGCATACTGCTGTAGCTTGCTGATTCCCTTAGATCTGAGAGTTGGTTGTGTTGGTTTGGTTTAAGAATTGCTAGTTGAGTTTATTATGCATTCACAATAATTTTCACCATAAAATAACTCATGCTCAACAAAAATAAACAGTCTATTGAAGTAAGTATTTCAGGCTGTAAATAACATTAGTGTAGCAGCATTACCTTTAATCATGAAGTGCTGTAACAACAGTACATTACAGAGGTTTAGATCTGGAAACGATGAAGGTTCTGATCTGAACTTGATCACAGAGATGGAAGAAGATATCAGTCATACTCAGGAGCTGTTCCAAAATGAGTACATAATGTGCTGATTGGTTTCCTGTAGGTGCTTAAATCTATTGCAGACTCTGTCTTACTGTAGCAGCGCCCCTCTTTGCTTGTTTATAATGAAGTAGAAGTCACCACAGTAAAAGGGATACAAATATAAACCCAACAATGAAGATTAAACTCCCATGCCCAACAACAATATTTTTTTCCAGTGAATATATCCTCCAACTGAGGTTGAATGCGCCCTCCTAGATGAATATGGTAACTTCAGATTTGGGCAATCACTCCTTAACTTGAGATTTGCTTCCTATAGCGGCCTCCTCAACACACAATAAATATCAACAACTTGCTTTCATACTGGGACTCCCACAAACTCCACAACTTCTGGCAGATGGTGCACCCTCCTCAAAAGAGCCAAGATAGATGCTGCACCCTCTTGCAAACTGAGAAGAAGAATGATGAAAACTATGCCCAACTACAAGTGCACCCTCTCTACAGCAGAAACTTCACGGTAGCAAGTGTGCCTCCACCTCAAGAGAGAGTTCCTCCTCAACAGGTGCGCCCTATCTCCAAATGCACTGGAAACTCACCGAATGCTTCAGATCTGAGATGATTACTGAATATAATGTGATGGCAATGAAGATCCCATGAGAAATCTGAGTGATTTCTCTTTTCAAGAGCTAGAGTAGATTGTTGCACTATTGAAACTCTTCACCTCCTCCTAGGGTTTCATCCAAGAGAAGCTTAGAAGCTCAAGAGCTCTTAGTTTTCGAAAATGCAATTGACAAGAATGAATGAAAGAGTGGGCTCTCTCTCACTTTATAACTCTTTTTCTCTCTTGTGACTCTGCAACTTCCCTTTCTCCTCTTTTTTTCACTTTTTAATTTAAAAATGACTTTTTAGTGAGAAAGTAGCTTCTATTCTCATGTTGACCCTTTTGGCCCCATTTTACCCTTTTGTGCCACTTTTAACTTAAGTGACTTTTATAAAGTCATTTTAGGAAATAATTATTAAATGTCACTTTATAAAGTTCTTTTGAGCCTAGGTGATATTAAATAATTAATTAATGCCTGTGTTACTTGATCCGTCCACCCTGGGTGATGGATCAGTGGATCTAGTACGGATATGGATCCGGATTCGCCTAGGATCCACCCAGGATTCACTTCAATTAAAACTATGAAAATTTACTCAATGTTCGATTGTTCCGTCACTTTTGTAGCCCGTGGTTTTCAAAGTTGCCTGTGGGGCTTGGCGCGGTAACAGGTTGGGATCGGACCCGCTTGGTGTTAGCAGCTTTGTTGTGCACCACAATTTTGATTGTATATGTGCCACGATAACCGCACCAGAAAAAAAGAGCATCGTCAAGCTCAAACACATGGCCATGCCAAGCCTTGAACCCATAGCCACGCCAACCTCGAACCCGGAAATAAAGGAGCGTCGTCAAGCTCGAACTCGGAAATAAAGGAGCGTCGTCAAGCTCGAACTCGGAAATAAATTATGTGCTGCAAAGCCACGCTAGCCTCGAACCCATAGCCACGTCGGCATCGAACCCGCACCGGCCATGAACTCACGACTAGCTTTGAACCCACAGTAGCCTTAAACCTAGTTTATGAAGTAAAAATAAGGTGGCACGGTCTTTTATGCGATTTGGGTTGATATAAAGTTTAACTTTTTATATACAATATTAAATAAATTAACTTATACATAAGTAATATCAATCTATATAAATAATTATATCATAAATAATTGAAATTATAATAAAGATAGTAACTTTGTAATTATAAATTAGATTACTTATTTTTTATAACTATTATATATCAATTATTTATTTTATAATTAAATTTTAAGTTAAAAAATATATATTTTTTAACTTTTATTTTTAAAAGTTTATCAAAATAATTTTATATTATTTGTACCTGGCTTTTCTCCGTCGTATCCGGATCCTAGCTTTTCAAAATCTTTACGGATCCATATCCGAATCTGTATCCGTATCTGGATCCTAGTAACTTAGATTAATTCCATGTTTCCTCGACTATAGCATATGGGAACTAGATAGGCAAATAAGTCATCTCTAAGGTGGTTATTCGGAAAGGGACATGACACTAAATGGCCTCTAGAGTCCAAAAAACTTCATGTTACAACAAATAACTACATACCATCAAAATCATTGCCTATATTGGGATCCTATTCATCAATAGCCCCTTGTGCCTCCTGTTATCACCAATCTTGTAGTTGCCCCTAAATGATGAATCCTATATAGGATGGCAGAGGGGATAGGAAACCAAAGTGGTGAACCTCGAGAGCCTCGGTTCCCAAAAGGAATGGTTGTCACGCCAACTGAGGCACCCTTCACTTTATGCTATCAAAACCCAAGATAACAAAGGGGGAGACCCAAATCTACTCCCGACAGGAGAGATCAACCCAATCACTAGATCAAATCAAATAAAATGAAGTATGTAAGGTGACAAGTATGGAACCCTAGATTTAAGGAAATGAGACCACTGTGGAGGCTTAGGGAAGATGTGACTAGTCAAAGATTGATTATACACAGTGATTCAGTATTAAGTATGATTCTAGGATTTAGGTGCTAGTTAAAATATTCAAATTTAGCTGCCTTGGGAAACGTGACCCTTAAAACAAGGAAAGTGTCCCAAAGAGTGGATCTGAGGTCTAGGGCTTTCTAGCACTGCTTGAAAAATGGATGTGACAGTATCAAAGCACACAAGCTCAGCAAACAGGATCAAACGACAAAGAAGCCAGTCAAACAGGGAATGCACAAGGGTTTAAAGACTAGTGCTTTGGGATTTGGGCCTGATGGAGTCCTCCAAAGATGACGCCTAGGAGAACACACCTAGGGATATGCAAGAGCCTAAAAACCCATAAATGGTTATGCTGTTAACCAAGTCGTTTGATCTAGAGAATTTTCCGAAGGATTTAACATAGGGTTTTAACATTGAAATGACAGATGGGTAGGATAGAAGAATAAAAGTCTTACCTTGCAAGCGTACCTGAATGATAGAGATGTTTTCCAAGATGTTGAGGATTGTTCCCGCAAAGATCAAATGACAATTTGTTGCTTTTTCTCGCCCACACGAAATGCTCAGCTCCACATGTGCGCCCTCCTCTTCCTGTCGAACCAAGGAAAAATAGATCCAATCAATTCAAGCAAGAATGGAAGAAATACAACTGACGAGCATAATCACAAAGAGTAAAAGGTACGAAGACAATGATACTCCTTGTAACCGATGAAGCGAAGAGAAAGAAGTATGGAGAGTCTTCCCCAGCCAGTGCACCTTCCTCACCAATTCGGCCTCCTCACCTGTAGATAAAAACGTGGAGAAAAAGATGTGCAAAATGATCACCAAGATCCTCAGTGCAGACGAAGAACAGTTTCAATCAACACCATTAACATCCAAAACCACCAGACAAGTATTTGCAAGAATATTATTTTATTCCAAAAGCCAAGAGCCAAAAGTCCCTTTCAATGAGAAGCTCTCTCCTTTAAATAGGAAGAACAAATACCAAAACCCTAACCACTTTTTGAATGAGTGGCTAAGATTAAAAGATACATAAGTTCTAATCTACGGTTGAGATGAGCTCAACGATAAAGTACATGGATCTACTAAAAAATATAACATATACATGGACAAAATCGCCCTAGGAGGGCGTCCCACTCAATGTGACTAGGAAGTCATGATATAACACACATGGTGGGTCTAGGGGGTGATATCCAACCTCCCTAGTGTGTCCCCATGGCTCAATAATAACAAATGACCAACCAAACACCAAATCGTGCTCTCTCTGGGAAAGTCGTGAGCCTCCAAAGGCTCCAGAAAACCATAAAATGTGTCGAAGAAATGTGTGAGGGCCCCACTGACTGATGCAACTGCTCTGGAGGGTGTGGGAGACATCATACACATCATCAATACCATTCCTATGCCATTTCCTTGCCTCAGTAGCCCAAATCGATTTATTTTGTAGCCATTTTCACCATTTTTATGCCTCTGTAAATCCTCTGAAAAGTATAAAAATGCCTATAACTCACTGTCTGGTTACCCGGGGCCAAATCTGACTGCACCATCATGTCTGGGAATTTAGCAATGTAGTAAAAACAAGTGGCTACACTCCATATCCCCTCTGTAGCGCCATAGGTAAACCAATCAACTCAAGCAACTGCTCTGACAGGCCATTTTTTAATGGCAAATATGCATTAGAATGATAAACCGAGGATAATACCAACTGCAACTACCCGGAATTGAAAACCAAATGTCCCAATGGGCTCAGAGAGCCCAAATCTACTAGAGGTGTGTACTCATACACCATATGGATCTCTGCATGATCATATTATATCTCAAATATACCCGAACATATAAAATAATAATAACCTGTAAATGATCAAATATAATAAAAAATGCCAGATCATCATCATAAACTTGTAAACACTGCATGAAACCATCTGGTGGTCTGCAATAGACCATACATCATCTATCTGCATCATCCAAGGTCTAGCTCACCTCATGTCTTGTAGTTGACCTTGGTCAAACTAGGTTTGACCAAGTCAACATGACCAATAAAATGACCCAGGCTAACATCAAGCTGCTGCGAGTGTAAAAGGTTAAGACATGCTTTACAAATCATTCAAGTAGCAATATAAACATATAGTAATCATTTCTCTAGCGATCTACAACCAAGTATTTAATGTTTTATTATTATTATTATGGCTCAGACTAGAACCTCAAGACTATACTCACTTCATGGTTGTGATCAATTTGCTAGTGATGGGTGAAGGCTGAAAACCATAAGGCTAGGCTAAGGGAATGACTGTACTGACTTGACATTGTGACACTTTGGATATAGGAAAGGGAATACACACTAAGGCATATGCTGGACAAGCAAATAACACAAGGAAACGCAGTGTCTCACAAATGGATAAGTGGTCTGGGAAATGTTTATTCAACCTTGACAGATGTCTATAGCTCACATCCAAGCTGATACAGCTCCGTGAGGATCTTTTCTAGAGCCGCCATGACTAGGTGCCCGACAAACCGTAACTTGAGACTCTAGGGGACACTTAGAATTAGCTGTCCCTTACTCCATCTCACATGATAACCCGCAGGCTAGTGAGGAATAAATCATTACAAGTGAGGCCAACAATTATTAGATTTAGCATATATTTAACCATTGCCTTTTGGGCCTTTCATTCATTTCCATAGCCTTGATCTGTGTGTGTTGAAAAACACATTCTTGGATTTACATTTATTAGGCTTTTGATCCGTGTGTGTTGAGAAACACATTCTTGGATTTTCATTAATTTCACATGCCTTTCATTCACATGTGTTGAGAAACACATTGTAGAATGGGCTTTCATAAAAGTTATACATTTCATTTCCAGACACATTGTAATGAGGGTAGTACTATCTGTTTCAGGTTTTAGCCAACAACAACCCAAATGACTAATGCGGAAGTTCCATCACTAAGGATGAAATCCAACTCACTAGAAGGCAAGTTTTGTCACCAACTCAGAGCCGAGACACAAGATAAACAGGGAAGCTCATCCAACAAAGAGGCCAAAGTGGGGGAATTCCTCCATATCACAAGTCAAGTAGTAAGTCAGGGATAATGCTATAACTGGAAGGTAATGGATGGATGGAGATAGTGAATAATGAGACCAACACTAGCAAGCCATAGGATGGTGGGAATGATCGCCTCCATTCTCCGAAGGATGGTAAAACCAATGAGTATAACCAAGAAGTTCTAAGTCTGAGCAGGGGACATAGATAAATAAATAATACAACCAAGTCCACATATCTATATGATCGCCAGATCATGAAACCAAGTGCTAAAACATGCCACAAGAAGGAGTATAAAAGCAATAATAACCATAAACCAATGTTAATACCTGCTGGGTCATATACCTGTGCACAAACCATCTGAACCATCATCTGTCTACTGAGAACCTGCTGCTACAACTCTGGGCAATACATAATGCTCTGTAATGGCTAAATGGCTACATCGGTCATCTGATCTAAGTTTCCCGAGACTCAGTCATGGCAAAGGAATATACAACTGCTCATAATCATATGAGTGATCCAAAATAAATGCTGATCTCAAGCATCTCGGTGTAAAGGACTGGCTGAAAAATATACTGGAATTTGAAAAAAATATGGTAGCCCCAACTACTATAAATGTGATACATCTAGCTCCAGCTGGGACAAGTGCTCTGTTGAATAGAGCGCTTGAGAACCTCATAATATTTGGTCCTCATCACTCTGCTACTCGTATCCTCGATCAATGCACTCTAGCTTTGGATCAGCTACATAATGTACCTGCTATCTGCAAAATGTCCATAGCTATACCAAACTCACAGACCGATCGTCAGAACAATGCATGTATGTACATAAATCTCAAAATAAAATGCGGAAAGTAAAGACTAATCTACTAACATCACTTCAAATTTTATTATGCAGGAAAAGAAAATGGCAAGTACTCAGGATTAAACTATGAGCTTCAAAGGAGAGCTTAGGAAAAGACAAAAAGGTGTCAGACTCAATGGTTGAAAAACTAAACTATTGCTCAAGCGAGCTTATTCAAATCCTACCTACTCTAACCTACCAGGCAAGCAAGGAAGTTGAAGACTAAGTGAGGTCAGGGATGTAATCCCTTAACTCCCTCTAATTGATAGGAAGCAAAATTCTTCGTCCATTACCAGTTGTTAGAAAACACATGTCTCCAAAGCATTGCTCTACCGTGAAAGGTCCAACCCAAATGTCATCAGCCTGTCCAGATCTGATATACAATAAATGATTCGGGACGATTACTTGACTTCCAGTAGGAAATCTATTCCTATTTACAAATTCAGGAACAAATCCAATGTTACGTATAGGAACAGGATGGATCTCAGTAAGGTTTTGCGGTTGCGGTGTGACAATTCTTGAGCTCCTTCTGGAAGGAATTGCATTAAATCTGGGTGGACCACCATTAATGGAAATAATTACATTACCAATTAGGACTTCTCTAATCTCTCTTCTCGTCTCCTGAACACTTATATTAGGCTCTTCCTCTCAGGGAGACATTACATGCTTAACAATTTCCCTTATAGTCCGAAAATCTTTACGCTCTTCCAAGGGATGAGGCGTTTGTGATACATCATTAGAATGACTAGAACCTTCCCCTGTAAGAACCAGAATGTGCATACTTTCTAATCCAGTGGATAACACTTCTGAATGAGAAACTGAAGAAATAAGAATGTGAGAAGGATCATGACTTTGATGACTAGATGACTAAGGTGGTAAAAGAAAATCAGGGATAAGAGGATATGCAGATAAAGTATTATTTTGATTATGTGAAGAAGATTGTTGAAAAATAACAAGATTGTTTAGAGCATAATCTCCTTCGGGGGCATCGTTAATTAGGGCATCCTCTTCCCAACTTAAGGAATTATCATGGACTTGATTTAAAACACCATCTTCTAAAGATAAATGAGATAAAGATTCAGGCACATTGGAATAATGGGGTTCGTTGGTTTCATCATCACTTTCCAATATAGGAGAAGGATGTGTTTGCTCGGAATGACTAGCCCATGGGATAATACGCTCGAGCCCTTGGCTTTCTCTTTCTCTATTGTGATCAATTAAAGTAAACCATTCATTAACAGTCCTTGGAATTCTTTCACCACGTCTTATGTCATCAAAATCATCAACTTCAGGTGTACGATTTTCATTAACTTGTTCTTGATTTATTTCATTATTAAGCTCTTGACCCTAAAGTTGGTTTTCATTTCTTCTCAATTCATCTAACTCTTCTGAAAACTCACTCCTAAGCATTTCCAGATTTATTCTCCTAGCAAGCTTAGCTATGTCTTCTTCTTCTTGTGAAGAATCAATATCTACCATTACCATGAAAATATTTTCCGTTTGTTCTAACTCCCAAATTTCATCCTTATTCTTAATCATATTAGCTTTGGTATTATTCAACAATTCATCCCCATAAGTGTTTTTTATCCCTTCCTCAAAAGTCTCCAAATGTTTATCAATGCATGGTTCTCTATTAATCCTGATTAAGGCACCATCTGAGTTGGGAACACAAATATATGATAAGTCCATCATGATATATCCACCTAAACCAGCTGCCCACTTCCTAGATAAGAGCATTCCAGAAGCTGGGGGCAAGTCTATGACAACAACATCCATCATGGTTGAAATGTCTGAGCATGCAAAAAGATCAACCCTCAAGTTCTTGATCAGACCATAGGGCTGTACACTTCTCGAATCAATGCCACAAACATTTCCATAAGGTCTAGTCACCTCCAAACCCATCTCCTTCATAACATGTAAGGGCATGACATTCATAGCGGCTCCAGAATCTAACATACAATTGTGTAGGAGCATATTCTGAATGTGTAAGGTAAGGTAAAAAGGAGGGTGACCACCATTCTTTCTCTCATAAATAGTCGAGTGGATGTTAATGGGTGGATCTTTCTCAACTTTTCTAACCTCTGTTCCACTAAGACTCTGGATATGACAGGATTCTAAAGCATTATCAGGAGTCTTCTTTTGGTTAATGCCTTCAAAGAATTCTTCTACTTGGCTTCTAACTGAGGGGACCTTCATTAATTCAGTTACAGGGATATTACAGATGATCTTGCTCAATTATTTCTTAATATCAATATTCAAATTATAATCACACTGGGCAATTTTCTCTTCTTCCTTTTTCTCTTCTTTATTTTCATTGCGCTTGTCTAGGAAAGAAGGAGGCCGAGGATCAACATTTCTTCTTTTATATATTTGAATTTTGGGTTGATTCTTTGGTTTAGGGAGATTTATTGCACAACATAAGGAGCTAGGTTCATCAATTAAATCTTCTTGCTCCCATGGCTCTTCTTCTAAGAGAATTCTTCCAAATTCATCGTCAAAAGATAGATCTCCAACTAAGTTGATGTTTTTGGGTTGGTCATCAGGGTAATTGGTGTCAGAAGGTTCTTCTTCTACTTCATCACACCAATTCACATTCTTCTTCTCAGAGCTTTCTGGATACTCGGGACGCCTTCTATTGTTATCCCCTTCATGGCTTCTATTGTTGTTCCAATAAGGTTTAGGGCCATAAGGGTTTCTATATCTCTAAGGGTCCTGGAAACTTGCGACATTTTTAGTTAGGACAGTTAATTGCCTCATCATTTCTTGCATTGTCTCTAACGTGTCCTTTGTGTCCTTGGGCTCAGCTACAGGCTCCTTGGGTCTTCGGAGTTTAGGATCACACCTAGAGGTGGATGGGGAATAATGATCGAAGAAATTTTGTTTCCCCATAGATGCTGCATTCGACTCAACAATCTTGGCATTCATTTGAGCAGTCTTTAAGTCATTTGGGTTTTTACCCTTTAAATGATATCCAAGCCAACCTTCAAAAGCATTTAGATAATGAATGACGATTGCTTGGTCCTTAGGTTTAATCTCTTCAGGGATATTTGCTACAGTCTTATCAAATCTAAGATTGAATTCATGGACTGTTTCGTTCTCTTTCTTCTTGATATCAAACAATTGATGCAAGAGAAACTTCCCATCTAACTTACGTGACCACTCATTGTTGAGCTTCGTGACAAAACTGTCATACCCATCAATGGATGAAGTATGCAACCTATCAAATCACTTCCGAACATCTCCTTCCAAAGATGCCAGAAGGCCCCTCATTAAGACATCTTCATCAGATGCTCCATATGCTTCCATGTGTTCCCAGACTTTATCAACATGATCTTCTATGGTTATAGCAGACACTCCATCGAACTTGGGAACTTTCTCAAAGTACTTCTCTGGCATGTCATGGGGGGCTCCCTGGATTTGGGAAAAATCTAAAGGAGATGGTTTAGCCTTTCTTCCAAAAATCCTAGGATTTTGAGGAGGGTTGTTCTGGTTTCTACCAGTTGTACCGGCCATTGGACTAGATGAAGATGAAGGAGATCCTAGAAGATGACTCAGTGAAGAGTTAGGATTATAAATCTTCCAAAAGAAATTGGATGATTTCTCTTTAATATGTCTTCGGTTCCGAGTATAAGTTGCAGGGATTCCTTCAGAAACTGTTGGACGTTCTAAGAACTTAAGATTTATACGTTGGGTTTGGTCCTCAGTAGAGTCGCGGGGTGGAGTCGCCAGGTGAACCACAAGTAATTCACCGAAATGATAAATGTCGTAGGAGAGGTGAGATGAGTGAATTAAAATGGTGATTGGGATAATTATGAAAATTGGAAATACAATCACCAAATAAAATATCGGACGCGATAAGATACGGATAACGCACGGACACTCGCAGTCACCGAAGGTAAGCCTCTACCTCCCCGGCAACGGCGCCAAAATGTTATCACCAATCTTGTAGTTTCCCCTAAATGATGAATCCTATACAGGATGGCAGAGGGGATAGGAAACCAAAGTGGTGAACGTCGAGAGCCTCGGTTCCCAAAAGGAATGGTTGTCACGTCAACTGAGGCACCCTTCACTTTATGCTATCAAAACCCAAGATAACAAAGGGGGAGACCCAGATCTACTCCTGACAGGGAGATCAACCCAATCACCAGATCAAATCAAATAAAATGAAGTACGTAAGGTGACAGGTATGGAACCCTAGATTTAAGGATATGAGACCACTGTGGAGGCTTAGGGAATATGTGACTAGGCAAAGATTGATTAGACATAGTGATTCAGTATTAAGTATGATTCCAAGATTCAGGTGCTAGTTAAAATATTCAAATTCAACTGCCTTGGGAAATGTGACCCTTAAAACAGGGAAAGTGTCCCAAAGAGTGGATCTGAGGTTTAGGGCTTTCTAGCACAACTTGACAAATGGATGTGACAGTATCAAAGCACACAAGCTCTGCAAATAGGATCAATCGACAAAGAAGCTAGTCAAACAGGGAATGCGCAAGGGCTTAGAGACTAGTGCTTTGGGATTTGGGCCTGATGCAGTCCTCCAAAGATGACGCCTAGGAGAACCCACCTAGGGATATGCAAGAGCCTAAAAACCCAGAAATGGTTATGCTGTTAACCAAGTTGTTTGATCCAGATAATTTTTCGAAGGATTTAACATAGGGTTTTAACATGAAATGACAGATGGGTAGGATAGAAGAATAAAAGTCTTACCTTGCAAGCGTACCTGAATGATGGAGATGTTTTCCAAGATGTTGAGGAATGTTCCCACAAAGATCAAATGAGAATTTGTTGCTTTCTCTTGCCCACACGAAATGCTCAGCTCCACATGTGCGCCCTCCTCTTCCTGTGGAACCAAGGACAAATAGAATCAATCAATTCAAGCAAGAATGGAAGAAATACCACTGATGAGCATAATCACAAAGAGTAAAAAGTACAAAGACAATGATACTCCCTGTAACCGACGAAGCGAAGCGAAAGAAGCAAGTAGAGTCTTCCCCAGCTAGTGCGCCTTCCTCACCAATTCGGTCTCCTCACCTGTAGATAAAAACATGGAGAAAACGATGTGCAAAACGATCACCAAGATCCTCATTGCAGAGGAAGAACAGTTTCAATCAACACCATTAACATCCAAAACCACCTGACAAGTATTTGCAAGAATATTATTTTATTCCAGAAGCCAAGAGCCAAAAGTCCCTTTACAATGAGAAGCTCTCTCCTTTAAATAGGAAGAAGAGATACCAAAAGCCTAACCGCTTTTTGAATGAGTGGCTAAGATTAAAAGATACATAAGTTATAATCTACGGTTGAGATGAGCTCAACGATAAAGTACATGGATCAACTCAAAAATATAACATATACATGGACAAAATCGCTCTAGGAGGGCATCCCACTCAATGTGACTAGGAAGTCATGATATAACGCACATGGTGGGTCTAGGGGGTGATATCCAACCTCCCTAGTGTGTCCCCATGGTGCAATAATAACAAATGACCAACCAAACACCAAATCGTGCTCTCTCTAGGAAAGTCGTGAGCCTCCAAAGGCTCTAGAAAACCATAAAATGCGCCGAAGAAATGTGTGAGGGCCCTGTTATCACACAACTTGTAGTTGTCCCTAAAGGTATCCCATCCAGGATGATATGGGTGTTGGACAACTAAAGAGGTGATGCAAGAGATGCCACGGTTCCCAATGCAAGCTGGGTGTCATGATAACCTAGGCACTCTTCACTTTAGATCAAGACTAATCAAGATCAAGGGGGAGACCCTAGCAAATCAAATGAAGATTAACTAACCCAAAGGTTCCAAGGGAAATGTGTAAGTTGAGTTACAGAAACCAATGAGTGAATTAGATTAAGTGAACCCAAGAGTTTAAGTGTGGTTGAAGAGGCTTAGGAGGTGACAAGTGTTTCAACCAATGAATGACTAGGGCCACTTATGAAGCTCAATTGAATTAGATCTAGTACCATGAAAATCACACAAGTGGGGCCCACTCCTTAATAAGTGAAAATGGGTACAAGTTGGATCCACTTGGTCAAAGTTGAAGGAAAAAGGTACTAGAGGTGCTCTATGGCATGGATCTATGGATTGACCAAAAATTAAAAACACCCAAATGTGGGATCTAGCAAAAGCCACTAACCCCAAGTAATGCGAATTGCCCCAAGGGAGACTAGTGCCTTAGATCGAGGTCCAAATGGAGTCGGATGTCCACCAAAATGTAGATCGGGATAGTCAAGGTGCAAAGCAAGGTGGGTTTTGAAGATCAAGAGCATGCCATGGCTAGATCTTAGTAGATTTGAGATTGAAAATGCATCACCAAGTGACCCAAGTGGGGCTCAACCCTCAAAATGAGGAATGGGGCCCACAAGGTGAAAATCAACAAGGTGAAGCACTAGGGGTAGGTTATCAAGGTCGATCTATCCGAATCAAGCGGGATCTCACTTACCCACAACTTGGAACTAGCCCCACTAGCCTTCCTCAAAGAGTGCGATCTCCCTTGGAGAGGCTAATGTGCCTTGGAAAATGGGTCAAATGGAGGCCAATCTCTACCAAACTATAGATTCGAATTGCCGTGGATGCTATAGAGGTGGGTTTTAAAAAATTATCCCCAAAGCCAAGTTAGATACAAGTAGATCTAGAAAAAAGTGAAAAAGAGGGTTTTAATCAATGAGGGTTTTGTGATCTAAGAGAATAGATGGATAAGATAGAAGAATGTCGTACCTTCTTGAGCGTACCTGGAAAATGAAGATGGAGGTTGCTTGTGACGAGGATTACTTCCCACAAAGATCAAATGCCAAACTTGATGAAGCCCTTCTTGCCAACGTTTTTCCTCCTTCAACCAAATCGGCCTCCCTATTCCTGTCAATCAAGGACACAAAGATCAATCAATTGACAATAATGGAAGTAGATGCAAACAAAAGAGATGAATAACATGAAATTGTTGGTGCGAAGACAAAACAACTCCCTCTAACCCAAAACAACTTGTTGAAACAAGCAGGGTAGGCCTCCCCACCAATGCGAATTGCCCCAAGACGTCTTCTTTGCTTGCAAAAAATGTTAGTTGAAGATAAAATCCAAGATGGCCACCAATGTCTGTTAGTGCAGAGGAAGAAGCATTTACAATCACCACAAATATTCCAACTGCAAGATCCAAGATGCCCAAGAAAGTATTTTTATTCCAATAGCCAAGAGCCAAAAATCTCTAGATGCTTTTACAATAGGGGGGTCTCCTCCTTTTATAGGATAATAAAGACCAAAACCCTAAACCACAAAACCACTTTTTGAAACTAGTGGTTGAGATCAAAATATCTAACAATCTAATCAACGGCTATGATGAGCCAATACATAATATCACATGGATCACTCAAAAGGAGGGTGACGTCATAGCTAAAAGTGACTCAATGAGGGTGATGTCATACATGAAAGGTGGCTAATAACACATGTGCCACAATATAAGACCAAGACAAGTCACTAGGAGCTCATGGTGGGGCTAGGAGGTATTAACTCCCTTTCACTAGCATGTCCCCATGGCACAATAATATATAATATAAATCTATGACATTTCCAAATAACACAAATGATCAAATCCTGTCTCCAAATATGAGAGAGACATGCAGTAAAAGACCTCCTATAACCACTGTGGACCCCATTGATTGACGCCAACTGATTTGGAAGATGGGGGGTTCACCATAGATGACCTCAGAGCAGACCAAGTACCAAAACCTTGCCTCAATTGCTCAAATCGAATTCCTCAGTGACCGTTTTATTCCATTTTTTAATCCTCCTGAAAACCCTGAAAGTGCCCCGAATTGCCATCCAGAGTGCCTGCCCTGTCAAACTGAGGGTACCAGGCTGTCCGGAAGGGGGGTTATAATGGTAAAAACAAGTGGCTGGACCACCCCCTTCCTCTGTAGTGCCCTAGGAAACGACTGGTCTCCAAGGCCTCTGCTGGACAGGCTGGATCAACATGCCCAAATTGGTCAACAGGTGGATAACTGCTGCTATCATACTTAGAAGTGCCCGAAACTGAAAGATAAGTGTCTCAATGGATCCAGAAGACCCAAATCCACTAGAGATTAGTACTCATACACCATGGGTTGACTTGTGAGGTCCACCATACCCGGACAGTGTAAAATATGATGATCTGGAAATAATAATAAAACTGACTAACTGCATTAGTCATCATCTAAAGCATATGTCCAACATATGGAATCATCAATAGGTGTATGTGGGACCACAAATCATCATCCCTAAGCACAAGTGGTCCATCTCATCACGGATCCCAAGAATGACCATGGTCAAACTATGTTTGACTAGATCAAAATGCAACCAAAAACTAGATTATAACATAAGACTAAGACATGTTCCTTTAATCATATTCACAACTTAACTTAAAGTATAAACATCATTCAGTGGCAGACTGGCAGTTAATACATATATACTTTATTGTTATTTATAATTTACTTGCACAAAAGCTTTGAAGACATACTCACTCCATTGACATGGCCTAACTGCTAGCAAAGGGTGAAGGCTAAGAAGAAGGCTGGGCAAAAAGGGATGACTTGACCAACTTTTCTAAGTGACACTTTGGACGGGGAAAGGGGAAGCTACATTCTGTACTGGACAAAATAACAAAGGGAAGGGCAGTGCCTCACAAATGGGTAAGTTGTTTAGAGAGTGTTTATTCAGCTTAGGCATCATGTCAACATCAAGCTGATCCAGGTTCATTAGGATCATTCATTTCATTTCCATGGCCTTTTTGGCCTATATGACCCCTTTGGGATTTCACATGTGCTAAGAAGCACAACTAATCGCAGCTTGCATCCGGGGCATATGTACAATCATGAGGTCAACAATATTTAGATATAGCATTTGTTTAACCATTGCTTTTTGGACCTTTCTATACCCTTCGCGGGGTATTTTGGCAGTTCATTGCTTTAGCCTTTATTCACGTGTGTTGAAAAACACATTCTAGAATTTTAAGTTCACAAGCTTTCATAACAGATTTCCAATATAAGTAGTACATGTGCTTTTAGTTTTAGCCAACAACAACTCATGTGACTAGAGGGAATTCCGCACTAAGCCAAACATCGGGGCAACTGACTAGAGTGATCTAGGCATAAAATCCAACTCACCAAAGGCAAGTCCTGTCACCAACTTAGAGCCGAGACACAAAACAAACGTGGATGCGGTCCAACACAGAGGTAGAAATGGGAAGTCCTCCATATCAAGCAGTCAAGAAGGCAAGTCAAGGAGAAAGCCAAATAAGGAATGCCATGGATGGATGGAGTCAAGTGAATGTGGTGCCTAGGCTAGCAAACAAAGATGTCATAAAAGACCATGTCCATGCTCACAAGAGGGTAATGAAACCAATGAGTATTGTCAGGAAACCGTAGAGTGCAAGTAATACATCCAATTTTATATTTATAAAATCATTCAAGATATTTCATTTTATAATTTAGATAGTACTGCCACATCATGAGTTACATACCAAGTCAATGCTATGAAGAGGACTAAAGCAACAAGATAATAATCCATGACAACAACCACAAGTCCATAGGTCACATCATATCATCAATAATCATCATCCATAAATAACTGAAACATTGCTGCAATAATATCTGGAACTCTAGGCACTGAACTGAAACTGTATGGAACAAAAGGTCACATCGGTCATCAAATCTAAGCTCTCAAGGCTCATCCTTGGCACAAGGTCTACTCAACTTCTAACATATACTGCTCTGATATGTGAGTGATCTCAAATAACTCTGCTCATCATAGCTGATCTTTGGAAAAGCAAAGCTCTGGAAAGTGCAGATATCTGCTCAGCAAGAATAGTAGCCCAGCTACTATGGTGTGATAACAGGCCCCACTGATTGATGCAACTGCTTTGGAGGGTGTGAGAGACATCATACACATCATCAATACCATTCCTATGCCATTTCCTTGCCTCAGTAGCCCAAATCGATTTCTTCCGTAGCCATTTTCACCATTTTTTATGCCTTTGTAAATCATTTGAAAAGTATAAAAATGCCTATAACTCACTGTCTGGTCACCCGGGGCCAAATCTGACTGCACCATCATGTCTAGGAATATTGCAATGTAGTAAAAACAAGTGGCTACACTCATATCCCCTCTGTAGCGCCATAGGTGAACTAAACAACTCATGCAACTACTCTGACAAGCCATTTTTTAATGGCAAATATGCATCAGAATGATAAACTGAAGATAATACCAACTGTAACTGCCCAAAACTGAAAACCAATTGTCCCAATGGACTCAGAGAGCCCAAATCTACTAGAGGTGTGTACTCATACACCATATGGATCTCTACATGATCATATAATATCTCAAATATACCCGAACAGATAAAATAATAATAACCTGTAAATGATCAAATATAATAAAAAATGCTAGATTATCATCATAAACCTGTAACCACTGCATGAAACCATCTGGTGGTTTGCAATAGACCATGCATCATCTATCTGCATCATCCAAGGTCTATCTCACCTCATGTCCTGTAGTTGACCTTGGTCAAACTAGGTTTGACCAAGTCAACATGACCAATAAAATGACCCAAGCTAACATCAAGCTGCTGCAAGTGTAAAAGGTTAAGACATGCTTTACAAATCATTCAAGTAGCGATATAAACACATAGTAATCATTTCTCTGGCGATCTACAACCAAGTATTCAATGTTTTTTATTATTATTATGGCTCAGACTAGAACCTTAAGACTATACTCACTTCATGGCTGTGATCAATTTGCTAGTGATGGGTGAAGGCTAAAAACCATAAGGCTAGGCTAAGGGAATGACTGTACTGACTTGACACTGTGACACTTTGGATATAGGAAAGGGAATACACACTAAGGGATATGCTGGACAAGCAAATAACACAGGGAAAGGCAGTGTCTCACAAATGGATAAGTAGTCTGGGATGTTGAAATATTGTAACTTCAAAGAATATTATATTTGTACTTTATTATTTCGGAGATGTTTCATTCCTCCGTAAAGATCTTATTGTATATCTGGAGATGTTTATTCCTCTGTCGGAATGTGGTAACATGGGTTATTAGACTTCCCTAGTGGGGGTTGGCCCTGTATGTATTATGTGGGTCAAAGGGTTGTTAGACCACCCTAGTGGGGTCGGCCCAGTCAGTTATAATAGGGTATTTAACCTAATGGTTAAATACGAGCCTACATGTACTTGTGTAAAAGATATGTCAGAGTAGTGTATAAATAGAGGAGGTGTGTTCCTCATTTGACACACTCACTCACTTGAGAGTAGCACACTTGTGGAGGAGAGGTCTGCTATGGTGGAGGAGGAGTTCATGTCTTTGGTTTGCATCTTTGTATATTGCTGGTCATCTATATTGAGGAAGCTTTACTGGGTTTTCTACCCCATGAGGGTTTCCCAGGATAAATCTGTGTCTCTTGTGTTTATGCTATGCTTGTTGTTTCTTCAGTGATCCTGTATATGCTATTATTGTTAAATGGAATGTAATGCTGCTATTTTTGTCTTAGCATATTGAATCTTAACATGGGAAATGTTTATTCAACCTTGACAGATGTCTATAGCTCACATCCAAGCTGATACAACTCCGTGAGGATCTTTTCTAGAGCCGCCATGACTAGGTGCCCGACCAACCGTAACTTGAGACTCTAGGGGACACTTAGAATTTGCTGTCCCTTACTCCATCTCACATGATAACCCGCAGGCTAGTGAGGAATAAATCATTACAAGTGAGGCCAACAATCATTAGATTTAGCATATATTTAACCATTGCTTTTGGGCATTTCATTCATTTCCATAGCCTTGCTCCGTGTGTGTTGAAAAACACATTCTTGGATTTACATTTATTAGGCTTTTGATCCGTGTGTGTTGAGAAACACATTCTTGGATTTTCATTAATTTCACATGCCTTTCATTCACGTGTGTTGAGAAATACATTCTAGAGTGGGCTTTCATAAAAGATATACATTTCATTTCCAGACACATTGTAATGATGGTAGTACTATCTGTTTCAGGTTTTAGCCAACAACAACCCAAATGACTAATGCGGAAGTTCCATCACTAAGGATGAAATCCAACTCACCAGAAGGCAAGTTCTGTCACCAACTCAGAGCCGAGACACAAGATAAATAGGGAAGCTCATCCAACAAAGAGGCCAAAGTGGGGGAAGTCCTCCATATCACAGTTCAAGTAGTAAGTCAGGGATAATGCTATAACTGGAAGGTAATGGATGGATGGAGATAGTGAATAATGAGACCAACACTAGCAAGCCATAGGATGGTGGGAATGATCACCTCCATTTTCCGAAGGAGGGTAAAACCAATGAGTATAACCAGGAACTTCTAAGTCTGAGCGGGGACATAGATAAATAAATAATACTACCAAGTCCACATATCTATATGATCGCCAGATCATGAAACCAAGTGCTAAAACATGCAACAAGAATGATTATAAAAGCAATAATAACCATAAACACATGATAATTACCTGCTGGGTCACATACCTGTGCACAAACCATCTGAACCATCATCTGTCCACTGAGAACCTGCTGCTACAACTCTGGGCAATACATAATGCTCTGTAATGGCTAAATGGCTACATCGGTCATCTGATCTAAGTTTCCTGAGACTCAGTCATGGCAAAGGAATATACAACTGCTCATAATCATATGAGTGATCCAAAAAAATTGCTCATCTCAAGCATCTCAGTGTAAAGGACTGGCTGAAAAATAGCCTGGAATCTGAAAAAATATATGGTAGCCCCAGCTACTATAAATGTGATAACACCTCCCTCCTCTAGGCGCTAGCCCTTGTCTCTACCTCAAATCTCGAAGTTGATCCCCCAAGTACATGTCAACACCTTACAATTTTGATGAAACTTCCTAATCCAAGCGTTAAAACAAGTTAGAAAAAGCTTCCCATAAGTGATTTGCTTCAGTGAAGGGTACATTTTTTATTAAGGTCATGACAGAGGAGTTCAATAATCAACACCACCAACAACAAAGTACATAACAGGGTTGATATGCTTGATTAAATGCCAATCCCATACCCTCATACATGATATAATCCAGTGGAAACATTGCAATCGTGAAATCTTGAAATTTTTTAAGTCTGTTGAATTCTGAATGGGATCTAAAGGTCTACTTTTTGCATATGAAGTCCGATGAGTTTGGAATCACGGTCAAACATCCTGCCACAATTAATTCTAATGTTAAAAATTTAAATAAAAGGATAGAAAATGAAAGATAAAGAGAATGCCATTTTTAATACTGTTGATGATTACTAGGGCTTACCTTTTTTTGTATAGAAATTTCATATTCAAACCCATGGTCAAGGTTGTACAGAATCGGCCTGTTCCGTACAAAACCGGTCGAAGGGCATTTATGGCTAGTTCTGTAAAGAATTGGTTGGTTCAGGTACAAAAACTACCAAATCGGCATGAGACCGGCCATCTCCGGTCAAAAACACTGAACCAGGCTAGAAGATGCCCAAAACCGGCTGCACCGGCCAGTTTTGCCAGTTCTGGTTCGATTCTGATAACACTGGTATGTATACACATGCAATTTTGAATGATACAAGTTCTTATGAATTCTTTGTCTTCTTGAGTGTGTGCTTTGATAAGTTGAACAAAAATGGTATGAGATGAGATGAGAGCAAGTTGAAAGGATTGAAAGCTTCAAATATGGAACACATGATTTGTTCAAATATGTGTTAAAATGAGAGCAAGATGAGAAGACATATTTGTCTATGAATGGGAAAAATCAAAACTTGCGTAGTAAATATTATTTAGGACACGAAACATTAATATGAAAAGTCATCACTCTATTACATGAAAAGTGAGGTCTTTAAATAGAGGATTGATCCCTTGCATACTTGCCACCTTTCATAGCTGCCCATTATCTAGGAGATTTTAATTCCTAAAAGGGAGTTACAAATTAGTTGGACACTTAGAACAACATTACAGAAAAGACAAGAGTGACACTAAAGGACAATTACTGTACAGATTGTACTAAAAGAGGTGTCATTACAAGATAAAACCACAACACTTAAACTACAAAATTTGATGAGCACAGGTAATTCCTAACCACTATGTTTGTAAAAGATATGACTATGCAAATAGTTTTAAGTAGATCCCTTAAACATGCCTTGGCACCTCACTATAAAACATAGAAAGAGGATTGACAATACTTTCTTACAATGAAACGATTTACTTGTCACAAAAAGGAGATCATAACACCCTTGTTCTCATTCTATTAGATGTTGCCTAATATGTATTTGAATAGCTAAACTTAAGGAAATAGTCAACGACCTACACAAAATATTTGCTAGGAGTCTAAATTCCTAATGTCATACAAATCCAACCAACAGGTGTTTTAATTTTTCTCAGGTTGGTAGAATCTATTATATCACCACTTCGGAAAATCTTGGGGAATAGAGCCTCTTACTTTGAGGACATACTTTAACAAGTTCCTCTCAATATATTTTCTACTAGATATAGCTTTTTTTGGATTTGTTAATTATTCATATACATTTATTCCAATACAAATGGTAGAGTATCATCTTATTTTATATTTTTAAATTTTTTCTATTTCATGCTGCAGTGGGGAGTTGCTTACAGAGTCTCTGGACATGAAGCTGAGGAGATTGCATTATCTGTAAGAGGCAAACTCTCTTTTTGCTGCAATGCGTGTTTTCCTTCAATTAAAGCATGCAGATACCTGCCTGCCTTGTGTAATATAGGGGAAACATTCTTATCATCTATTTTACTTCTATTATCTTTATAAACATGCTATATATATATATATATCTATATATTTGAAAATGTATCTTATATTACATTATTACACAAAAAAATATAGTACATTAAAGCATGCAAATCAAGAGCTAGGCTACAATTATATAGACCTCATCTTCCTAAGTGGGCAGGTAATGCCAACATAGCTGCCTTAGCCCCAATCTCAAGAGACTTTACATCTTTACAGAAAATATTAATTTTAGATGCAGGCTAAACTGCAAATCCTGCTATGAAAGTTGTAGTCTCTCCTAGATGAAAAGGGGAAACAATATCATGAGAAGTAGCATGATCTGATTTTTCATAAGAAAAGGAGATTTCTATTGACCTTACGGTGTTCCATATTGCTCTGCAATACTTCTAGTTCTTGATCATCCCCCACTCCCAAAATGACCCCTTTCCAATGAAGAGGTCTGACAAAAATGATAGCATATTAAGAGGTAACTCATTTGTGAATACTCAGGCAACTCTGCCCTCCCATAACACATGATTGACAGTCTCTGTTTTGTGGCAAATCACACAGCAACCATTTGTTAAATGTGAGTGGCAAAGTCTTTCTTTAAACATCAGGGCCTAGCTGAGTAGCTATCAAGTGGCTTGGTTTTAAAGGACAAGTGAGCTTTCCATGTCTAGTGACATCTCCTAATTCTTCTGACTTCAACTTTTATGGCCCATCTTTTATTAAGCTGTTTTTAGATTTGGGGGTGTTTGCTGGATTTTTTCATATAGTTGTTTAGTCCTGTTATCCATAAAGGCATGTCAGAGATGTTAGTGTAATAAATAAATATAGTGGTGATTAAATATTGTAACTGGTTCATTAAGTCACTTTATGTTTATGAAGTTATGTTAGAATATAAGTCATATTATGACTTCGTGATGTAATAAGCAAATAATAAGTTGGAGAAAAAGCATTGTGTAACTTGTGCAACGTTTGTCTTCACTATTATGTATCATGACATTTCTTCATTGAATAGTATCCAAGTGCATCCTATCTCTCTAGTATTTTGCAACATCGACTTGCTTTTGATGCTGGACAATACTGGAGAGCAAAGAGTGTTTTCTTGAACTGGTGTATGCAATCATTTGTAGTCCATCAGTTTCAGTAACCAAGTATTTCCTGCTATAAGTAGATGATTTTTCTAGGAAAATGTGTGTCTATTTCCTAGAGGCTAGAACAGAAATCAAACCTATATGCTGATTTTATCTTGGAAATGTGTGAAAGTTGTTCGAACCAATAATGGTGGAGAATTCTGTTCCAATAACATTGTTGAATTCTGCAAGAAAGAAGGGATTCAGTGACAATACACAACTTCTTATACTCCACACCGAAATGTAGTAGTTGAAAGGAGAAACCACACGATAATGGAGATGGAAAGATGCATGATGAAGCACAAGGTGGTACCATATAAATATTGGGCAGAAAGAGTACACATTGCAGTGTACCTGCTCAAGTGATCTCCTACTAAATCAGTGTAAGGAATTGTTAAATTTTGGTCAGGGTTAGGGTTTGATGCAGAAAAAATCAAAATTTCATATACTTTAATGCAAAATTAAATACAACAAACTAATACTGAAACATAATAGTACAGCAGTAATCAAACAATATAATTTAAGACATAATTTTCATCTTTCAACTTTAACACTACCAAGTGGGTCCTTGTGTTAAAATAATCTTCAGTAACATGTAATCAGCAGTAGTAGAATGACTAACAATAGCATGTCTAATTAATAATAAAAGGACAAGTTACGATACTTACCTGGAGTGGGACCCTTCCTATTTTTATACTCAGAAGAATTAACTTTCAGTACAGACTGTGCCTCTCAGAGGCAACTCAATCACTCAGAACAAGCTGACCCTTAGAGGGTTAGTACAAACCTTAGAGAGAGAGATGATAGGTTGTAGACAACAATAGTGATAGTTAATGACAGTCAAAAACACAGTGACAGTACCAAGACTCAATACAAGAGGTCTGATTCAAAAACTCAGCACATAGATGTAACCCAACAAAGTCACAACACAGAAGATCTGATCTTAAGTCTCAGCACAAAAGAACAGACCTCAACAAGGTCTCAGTGCAAGTATCAAACTTCCATAAGGTCACAGATCAATAGATCAGATCATAATAGGTCACTGCTTCCTCCCTTGGGGCACAAGAACAAGACAACCGACCTCAGTAAGAATAATTAGATCAGAAAAGGGCTCATGGTCTTCACCAAAGAACTTCACAGCAGGCGGATCAAGGACCAAAAGGGGTCACGGATGAGTCTCAAAGGCAGCACAGGGTCACGACCTTCTCAACAGGCAGACATATAGCAGATCGGATCTCAACAACACTTCAACAAGCAGATCAAAACTTAACAAGACCTCAATCAGGCAGCGATGAGCAGCTCGGATCTCAACAAGGCCTTAACAGGCAGACACTTAGAAGATCGGACCTCAACAAGCTTCTAACAGGCCACGGCCCACGGTTTAGTCAAATAAAACAGCAGCAGGTTGCGGCCTTCCTCAACAGAGCTCACGGCAGGCAGGATAAGTCTCAACAGGCTCACGGGTGGCAGAACAGTGCTTCCAAGGCTGACGGCTAGGTTAGGAGTAGCATAAAAACCCTCAATGTCAACTTTAATCAGTCACTCAGATCAAATCTGATATGTGGTGAACTCCAGCAGAAGTGCGACCTAAACTGGCAGGTGAGCAAGCAACAGAAATAACCCTTAAACCCTTGACATCAAGCAGTACAGAGCTGAGATGTGTTGATGATGAGATGATGTCAAATGAGGGAGAAAGGAATTCAATAAATAGAACCTTAATGAATTCTAGAAGAGTCATTAATTAATTCTTTATTTAAGTTAGGGTTCCACTAAATAAGGAAGGTACCAATAAAGGTTAAAATACCAGACCACTTATAATAATAAAATATAATTAATATGTCTTAGGTGGGTACCAACACATAAGGGTTAAGACAACAAAACAATAAAGTCACTTATAAAATATAATTAGGTGTCTTTAGGTGGGTACTAGGGTCAAGGTTAAGGTTACAAGGACCAACAAGTGGTACAAGTCAAAACCATGAAACAAGGAGGGGTTTATGACCCACAACCCCTAGGACCAAAGGGTGTACCACAAAGGTGGGTGATCAACCCTATTACCCATAAGACCAAAACATCAAGGTGGTACAAATCAAGACAACTCAAGGTGGGTAGATGGGTAGATAACCCTTCTAACCACAAGTTAAGGTGGTGAACAAGACAAGGTGCTAAACCTTCAAACCACAAGACTAAGAACAACAAGGTGGAAAGACCAAGGGTGAACAACCAAGGTGGGGTACAACCAATCATCTCTCTTTCAAATGTACATGTGTTCCATACATTACCTGAAAGTTCATCATCACTATATAAGGAAGGTCCACATTGGATGATATGATCCCGTGGTCCTCCAGATTGCTCCTTAGGTCAAGTGCTAGTGACTCCATCACGGGGTGGCCAGTCCCTTGAGAAGACCATCTAGCTCAACCATCTGGAAGACCTAGGAGAGGAGGTCATCACACATCATCATCTTGGTCAACTGACCAAGATCCACCTGGTTAACTATCCAGGTATGTACCTGCAGGAACTACTTGGTCCTCGTGACCAAGAATCTATTTGGTCCTAGACCAAGAGGTCTCTGTCTCAACCTGCTTGGTCCTTGTAACCAAGAAACTGTCTGGTCCCGGACCAGAATACCCTAGAGACAAATAGGGGCCCTAGCCACATTCTAGGGACTTTGCCATGGCATCAACTTGCTTGGTCCTCGACCAAGAACCCCGGGAGACTGCTGGGGCCCTAGGGTACCTTCTAGGGACTTACTCTTTACTCTGTTTGGTTAACTAACCAGGAACCCTAGTTAATTGACTAGGGTACCATCCTCTCTGAGAATGGGTCTCGCAGCTGCACTAACTTTAACAGGATTCACCCCAAAAGAGGCATGGTTTGGGAGTGTAATGTCCTATTCTGCTTAAGCACAGAGGACCATCTTGCTAACCTACCATAGGTTCGAGCGGGCACTGACATTCATGGAATTAACTGAGGATTGATGCCATTTACACCATAAGAAGATCTTAAGCATGGTTATTATATCATCAGTAGATAAATAGGGGCCACAGGAACTAGGGGCCGCTTGCATGCATGACATGCAAGCCATATTCATGTTGCATGTACTGAAACTCCTTCATTGAGCTTCCATGCACTCTGAAAGCACTGCATGCAAGGCAACTGAAAATTAGAAGATAAAGCGACCTAATCATGCAAAAGTTAGGTTAGGCCAGGTGAAAGTTATAAAATAAAGGTAAAGTGAGTGAGTAAGGCTTGCTTATATGGTTATTGATTTGAGAAGTCAATTTGGATAGCTCAATGAGCCATTTTGGGTTGAGTGCACACACTCAACTATTTAGGGTATTTTGGTAGCGAACTTTATTTGCCCTAGTCACTATCAGGTTGGATCATCCAGATTCAGCATTGCTATTATCATCAGGTATCATTCTTCATCTTTCTGTAGGGTCGAGCTACAGATTGAGGTGGAAGGAACTCGCCCTTCTTGTATGGGTGAATTGCACAAAGAGAGATAGATTCGTATCTCATTCTACAGGGATCTTTCCTTTTGCATGCTGGCTCCATTCTTCCGAGAGCAGGACTATTAGCCTACCGCTAGAGGAAGGGCTTCTTATTTTGACTCCCAAGCTAGTTATCGACATCTTTCTCTTTCAAAAGATGTCCTCCCTTGCATGGGCGACTTTCTTAGAGGAGGGTTCACGTTTTAGGCCTTAGAGTTGGTGCATGGTCTGCATGCATCTTCTATTGTGATTAGAGGGGGATTATAACCTCGGTACACTTTCCGGAGCCATTTCCCATCAATATGCCATCCATACTTCCATATCATTGTTGAAGAAGGTATATTAATTGCAAGGGCGCATTATTGGAGGAGAAATATTCCATATCTTGCTCGTCCACTGGTACAATCCTTGCATGCTGGTCTCATATTGACGTATATCCACTCCTTCATCTGATGGTACGTACATGCATACTTTCTATCCCTATTTTATAGCATTTCTGATTATTTGGGTTATTTAGGGGTTGGAAAACCCATGCATCCGCATGCATGCTCATGCAAGCATAACTTAGTACCTGCATTCATAGTTCCTTCAAATATTGAGCCCTAAAGACTACTAGCAAGCAACAAAACTTCAAAAAAAGAAAAAAATATCAGTTTGGGATATTACAGTGGTATTAGAGCATGTTCCTGGCTAGCTATGGGAGCATGCAGTTGTGAATAGTAAATGAATACAAAGGACCCACACAATATTACTTACAGGAGGTAGAGGTTTAGGAACAGTGGAAGAAGAGAAGAAGAAGAGTTAGAGGATATAGAACTAGGAGATATAGAGACTCAGTTTGGAAAAGGTAAAGGAAAAGAAACAATGGCAGATGATGATAAAATGGCTTTCACTAGCCTCCTTTCCACTTTAAAAGAATTAACTTCAGGACATAAAGAAATGTTGACGGCCATCAACAAATTGGCAGATAAGTCAGGTCCCACCCCACACAGTCCGCTATTTCCCAACAGTGACCAGGTATCCACCAGTAGCAGTGGGGAACAGTTACATACTAATATGCAAAGCCACCCTCACCTTTACAATAGGTCCTCTAGACCTACCATGCCACAATTCTTGGATAGCCCGACAACAGTGCCAATAGTACATGTAGAGCCAGAAGAGTCCATGGGGGCATATCTACGAGAGTACAGAGCACTAGATGACTTCCAGTCAGCCATGACCTTTACATATTTTTGTCATTTTAAAAGTAAGAATAGACCGAGGGCTTATAACAGGCCTTTCAACCAGAACTATGAGTTACAACGCACAATAGGAAAACTGACTATTCCTACCTTTGATGGGACACGGAGTGGCCCAAGTTGGACTCTTACTTCCAACTCAACCCCATGATGGAGTCAGATGTCATTAAGTTGGCTACTTTGCATTTGGATGGGGAAGCCCATGAGTGGTGGTACCACGGGCTAGTGACATTGGGTCACAATACCATCACCTCTTACACAAACTTTACACAAAGGCTCATCGAGCGCTTTGACAGGAAAGACCCCGAGGTACATTTTAGAGAGCTAGCATAGCTCAAGCAGACAGGCAGTCCATAATCCTTCATATCAGAGTTCCAAAGGGTAGCAGTCATGGTAACATACATTTCAGAGAGCAAGCTAATTATGTTATTCACCGAGGCTCTCACTGAACCCTTACGTGTATGGGTTAAGGCTTATAGACCCACCACACTGTCAGATGCCATCAGTCGTACCAGAGATTTACAGGATTCAGTTCCCAAAAACAAATTTCCTCCCAGAACCAATTTTCCTTTGAAAGATAAGGAGAGGAAACCCTTCCAAAAAGAATGGCCCAAGAAAGAGTGGATGGATAATGATACCCGCCAGGACCTTAGAAGAAAGAAACTATGTTTCAGTTTCCAAGAACCATGGGTACCAGGTCACAAATGTTCAGGGAAGGGGAAGGCTCACTACATAGAGGTATACTCCGACAGTGGAGAGGATGAGGATTATCAGGATCAAGAACATGGATAGGCACTTGAGGCAGCAGAGGAGGAGCAGTCTCCTGAGGAGACATAGGGAGGTTTCATTGCTACATTATCTGGAGTTCCTAGATTCCACACTCTCCGGATCGGAGGTGTCATACAGGGCAACAGGGTTGGAGTGTTGATAAATGGTGGGGCATCCCACAACTTTATTGATGCTGCCTGAATAAAAATAAAAGGTATTATGACCGAGAGATTTGATGGATTTACAGTATCTACAGCAGGTCAGCACACCATGGAGTGTAGTCAGAGGATCCCAAAATTGCAAGTAACCCTCGGGAACTATACAGTGACCAAAACATTTTATGTGGTTGACGTACCAGACACAAATGTGGTATTGGGAGTTCAGTGGATTTATTCCATTGGAAAGTATTCTATGAACTACCAAACCATGGAGATGAAATTTTAGGGAACAAAAGGACAGAGAGTGGTTTTGAGAGGATGAATACCTACCCTCCAAGAGCACTATCATCACACAGGATGGAGGCTGTGCTCCGACAAGGAGACATAGAGTGGGCAGCGGAGTACTTGGTTACTTTCAGGAAGCCACCAGATAAAGCCACACAACATCCAACAGATATACAGGCACTACTGTAGAAGCACAAAAAGGTATTCGGAGATCTTCCAGCAGGTAGACCTCCAGATCGAGGATTTGAGCACATTATTGAGTTGGAGGAGGGGACTCAAGCAATCATCACTACCCCTTACTGACACCCCAAAAGATATAAAGATGAAATCGAAAGTACGATCAAAGAATTGCTCAAATTAGGTTACTTAAAACCTAGATCCAGTCCATTTGCATCCTCAATGGTGTTAGTAAAGAAGAAGGATGGAACCTTACGCATGTGCATTGATTACAGGGCAATTAATAAGAAAACAATTAAAAACAGGTATACAATCCCCAAGATCGATGAATTGATGGATGGACTACAGAGGGCAAAATACTTCCCCAAGATTGACATTCGATCAGGTTACCATCAGATATGGGTTATGGAACAGGATGTTCCAAAGACCGCTTTCTGTTGTCACTACGGACACTGAGAATTTCTAGTGATGCCATTTGGGCTCACTAATGCACCAGCTACTTTCCAGTCATGCATGAACAACATCTTGAAGTCTTAGCTACGTAAGTATCTTCTTGTATTTTTCGATGATATATTGATTTACAGTAGGACTTGGGAAGATCATTTAAAACACCTAGATGAAGTTCTTGGAATCTTAAAAGAACAATCACTATATGCCAAGATGTCTAAATGCGAGTTCGGTATGCAAGAGATGTTATATTTGGGACATGTGATAGGAGCAAATGGGGTACATGTACATTTAGAGAAGATTAGAGCCATACTGGATTGGCCTACACCTAAAAATGTGACAGAGTTGAAAGGATTTTTGGGCCTTTGCACCAACTACAGGAGGTATGTCAGTGGCTTTTCACAGATGACCACACCTCTCACAGATCTTACCAAGAAAGGGGCATTCCGTTGGTCAGAGACAGCACAACGGACATTTGAAAAAATGAAAAAGGTAATGAGTTCATGCTCGGTACTAGCATTGCCAGATTTTACACAGCCATTCGTATTAGAATGTGATGCTTTAGGAGAGGGCATAGTAGCAGTATTGATGCAGAACAATCACCCAATTGCATTTGAGAGCAGAAAACTCAAGGACTATGAATGCCACTATTCAATATATGACAAGGAAATGCAAGCCATTCTCCATGCACTAACCAAGTTCAGGCAATACTTAGTGGGTGGCAGATTCAAGATTAAGACAGATCACAACAACTTAAAGTACTTCCTGGAACAGAAAGAATTAAACGAGAGGCAACATAAATGGGTGAGTAAGATTCAAGCCTACGACTTTGAGATTGAATACATAAAGGGAAAAAACAATGTGGTAGCAGATGCACTTTCTAGACGAACCACTTTATCCCTTATGAGCATTTCGTTGGATTGGAGATCTCATCTTTTGGTTGAGTACTCCAAAGATAAGTTTGCTTGCGAAATATTGGATGGATAGATTTAGGATGACAGGTATAGAGTAGTGGATGACATCATATACTATAAAAACATAATCTACTTGGTCCCCGAGTCTTCACTTAAGAAAAAGATTCTGCAAGCTTCTCATGACTCACCTTTAGCAGGACACCAGGGATTCTTAAGACTTACAGGAAGATTAGAGAGAGGTTCTCATGGAAGGGCCTCAAGAATGATGTGATGCAGCATTGTGAGGGAGTGCAGTTTGTGCCAACAAAACAAGATAGAGCATACTCACCCAATCGGTTTACTACAACCATTACCCATTCCTGAGCAAAAATAGGAAAGCATTTCCATGGATTTTATTACAGGGTTTCCCAAGGTACAAGGTAGAGACTGTTTGTACGTAGTGGTGGACAGGTTGACCAAGTTCGCTCACTTCTTTGCCATTCCTTCCGACTATTCAGTCGCATAGGTAGCCAAGCTATTTTTCAGAGAGGTATTCAGATTACATGAGTTACCTAAGACCATCGTTAGTGATAGAGATAGCAAGTTCACAAGAGCCTTTTGGCAAGAACTTTTCAGGTTGGTGGGGACAGAATTAGCTATGAGCACGAGTTATCATCCACAGAGTGACGGACAGACAAAGATAATTAACAAGTGGATTGAGGGATACTTGAGGAACTATGTAGTAGGTCAACAGAGGACATGGATTAAATGGCTACACCTAGGAGAACACTGTTACAATACTACCCACCATATGACCATCGATATGACTCCCTTCAAAGCATTGTACGGTTATGATGCCTTATCTTTTGCAGATATGATATTTGGTGATAGCAGGGATCCCAAAGCCAAAGAGTGGATTCAAGAAAGTCAAGATATTCTAAAAATACTCAAGGAAAACATACAGGTTGCTCAAAATCAACAGAAGGTATATACAAATAGACACAGGATTGAGCGCAGTTTTGAGGTAGGGGACCTGGTATACTTACGTCTACAACCTTACCGACAATCGCCCCTTAAGAAGAAAGGAGCAGAGAAACTTAAGCCTTGCTTCTATGGTCCTTACAAGATAATCCAAAAAGTTGGAGAGGTAGCATATGAGCTTGAATTACCACAAGAAAGCAAGATTCATAACGTGTTCCATGTGTCTAACCTTAAGAAGGCAGTAGTTCAACATATTGTTACTTCATCCGAGCTGCCCCCCCTTGATGATGAGGGGCAACTGATTTTGGTTCTAGAATGAATCTTAGAGGTTCGAGAAAGAAAAATAAGGAACAAGATCATTAGAGAATACTTGGTTCAATGGAAAGAATTGCCTATAGAAGAGGCCACTTGGGAAGGAGAACATATATTACAGCAACCAGCATTACAGTTGCTTGAGGACAAGCAATTTTGAGCGGGGAGGAGTGTAATGTCCTCTTATGCTTAAGCACAGAGGACCATCCCGCTAACCTATCTGATTCCCATAGGTTCGAGTGGGGACTGACATTCAGGGAATTAACTGAGGATTGATTCTATTTACACCATAAGAAGATCTTAAGCATGGTTATTATATCATCAATAGATAAATAGGGGCCACAGGAACTAGGGGCCACCTGCATGCATGACATGCAAGCCATATTTCATGTTGCATGCATTGAAACTCCTTCATTGAGCTTCCATGCACTCCAGAAGCACTGCATACAACTCAACTAAAAATTAGAAGATAAAGCGACCTAATCATGCAAAAGTTAGGTCAGGCCAGGTGAGGGTTATAAAAGGAAGGTAAAGTGAGTGAGTAAGGCCTGCTTATATGATTATTGATTTGAGAAGTCGATTTGGAGAGCTCAGTGAGCCATTTTGGGTTGAGTGCACACACTCAACTATTCAGTGTATTTCAGCAGCGAAATCTATTTTCCCTAGTCACTATCAAGTTGGATCATCCAGATTCAACATTGCTATTATCATCAGGTATCATTCTTCATCTTTCTGCAGGGTTGAGCTACAGATTGAGGTGGAAGGAACTCGCCCTTCTTGCATGGGCGAATTGCACAAAGAGAGATAGATTCGTATCTCATTCTACAGGGATCTTTCCTTCTGCATGCTGGCTCCATTCTTCCGAGAGAAGCACTATTACCCTATCCCTAGAGGAAGGGCTTCTTATTTGGACTCCCAAGCTAGCTATCAGCATCTTTCAATTTCAAAAGACGTCCTCCCTTGCATGGGCGACTTTCTCAGAGGAGAGTTCACGTTTTAGGCCTCAGAGTTGGTGCATGGTCTGTATGTACCTTCTATTGTGATCAGAGGGGGATTATAACCCCGGTACACACCTTCCGGAGCCATTCCCCATCAGCATGCCATCCATACTTCCATATCATTATTGAAGAAGGCGCATTAATGGCAAGGGCACATTATTGGATGAGAAATATTCCATATCTTGCTCATCCACCAGTACAATCCTTGCATGCTGGTCTCATATTGACGTATATCCACTCCATCTGATGGTACGTACATGCATACTTTCTATCCCTTTTTTATAGCATTTCTGATTATTTGGGTGATCTAGGGGTTGGCAAACCCATGCATCCGCATGCATGGTCATGCAAGCATAGCTTAGTACTTGCATTCATAGTTCTTTCAAATATTGAGCCCTAAAGACTACTAGCAAGCAACAAAACTTCAAAAAAAAGAAAAAAATATCAGTTTGGGATATTACAGGGAGGAAACCCTAGGTAAATCATTGATTTTTTTTTGGTTTGGTTGCATGCAGCTTAATTCCAGAAGAAAAGTGCAGTAAATTGGGTGCAAAATGCACAAAAGATATGTTTACAGGGTACAGTAATAATCAAAAAGCTTAGCGATTAGTGGACATTGGATTGTTTCAACAAAAATTATATTAGAATTCATATCTGAAATGCAGTAATTAATGTTGTCAAATGGCCAAGAATTCAGTGATCGTGAATAGGCCACTTTCCCATGAGGCAACACAGCCATCATGAGTTGGGGTGCATAAAAATTTCAGCAATGAGGTGGCTGAAACTAGTTCAAATCAGGACAAAAGTAGAGCCGATTTGAGGAGAAAAGGGGAGAAGAAAAGGTCCAAGTGGTATTATTACACCTTGGAGGAAGTTCAGTTGGAGGAGCTTCCTTAACTGAGAGAAGAAAGTGCTAGTAGAAGACCCATCAGAAGAGGTAAGAAATCTGAACAAGTGTATCCTTTAATGGCTAATCAAGGGGCTTCCTTAACTGAGAGAAGAAAGTGGCAGTAGAAGACCTGTTTCTGCCCAACTTGTATGTAAGTGGGAAAAGTCCCAACCCACTAGCACAACCTAGGTGGCAACCAAGGTTGATTGTTACTGTTGCCTCAACTCTCAACCTCTCACTTCAGGCCTAACTCTAAATCCAAGCCTAGGGGGGTAGCCCAACTTAATTAATTCTTTATTATTTGGATCTAGATGGAAGATATGATAATTTTAGAGTTATCTAGATAAATTAAGTACAATGTGAGATATTAATAAAGTTCATACACTTCAAAATAACTTAAATATCATGTAAGATCTAGCAATAACATTAGATGTCCAAGAATAGCCAATGAATATAGTTAAGATAAAATAATAGCAACGGTAAATTCAAATAGCAATTTGCTCCAATCAATATCCAATATAAGCAAGAAGCGATAAACGACTTATTACCAAATCCATTAGTTAGAAATAACAATTATTATTGTGACTTAGTATTTAGTCCAAGGTGTGCCACAAGGTCTAAGGAAGACCAAAGAGCTTGTGATAGACGTAGGATGATTAGCTCTTAATTATGAGAGTTAGGTCTTAATCATCCAACCAAACCAATGATATAGAAGCAATTAGGAACAACACTAAGTTGGTCTAGCAAAACAAGAAGTAATCACTACTTAAGATAAATCCAAATGCCAAATTAGTAATCAATAACCACGAATCAAAACCAACACTTAAATTATGTGTATTAATGATTAAACTTGAAGGGTTAGTGATTAAAACCACTTCTAATTTCCTCTTATGTGTCTTATGAGTAATTTATTTTATAAGAACAAGGAAGTAAATTTATGGAAAATGTCTGAAAATGCAGAAAATACAAGTAAATTCTAGAATTAGCAAGTTAGAAAAATGTCTCGAATAACACCTTAAAATTATGTAATCTTCCCAACATTTTTTTGCAATTAGTAAGTAAAATGCGTGCTGTAATAATGCAGAAAATAAACTCTTAGTAAGTCAATGAAATCAATGATAAAACAGTGAAATTTTAAGAGTTACTAAATTTGGAAATTCTTATTTTTAGGGCAATTTTCAGATTGCAGAGAATTTAGAAATATCCCAAGAAAAGTCTAGCTAACTTGCCAAAAGATGATATAACTTCTAAAAAAACCTAAATATAATGATATTTAATACAAACCCAATTTATCTTTTGATTTTCTATGGATTATTTTTTGAAATAATCTGAAAATGAAAGGTGAAACAATAAAGGTAATTTCCATATTTATATTTTAAGTTACTAACCAATGGATAATTAACACAATTCTGAATTTTGAAATATTTTCTATGAAGAATAAATTCAGAAATTTTAAAAGACCTATTTAAGATATTCAATGTAAACAATAGATCTAGGTGAAATTTAATTTTAGATTTTTCCTTTTAGGGTTTAAAATATCACCAAAACAAACAAGAAAAATAAAAGAGATTTATTTTTTTTAGATTTTTTGATGGTTTCAAGAGAAAACAGAGATTAGTGCCAAACCCTCTTGGGCTATGGAGTCACCCTAGAAATTCTCCAATGGCCTTGTTCCACAAAATATATCACCTAGGAAGAGAGAGTGTTCAAGGTTACTGTTATCACGCAACTTGTAGTTGCCCCTAGTGGTATCCCATCCGGGACGGTAGAGGAGACAGGCAACTAAAGAGGTGACCCAAGAGATGCCACGGTTCCCAATGCAAGGTGGGAGTCACGTCAACCGAGGCACTCTTCGCTTTAGATCAAGGTAAAACAAGACCTAGGGGGAGACCCTATAACCAATCACAGTTGATTGGACCCAAACAAAGGTTTCTAAGAATAAGTAAATGAAGAGTTACGGAAACCAATGCAAGGCTAAGTGGACCTAGAAGTTGAGGTATGGTTGAAGGTGGTTTGAGAAATTGTTAGTGTTTCAACCTATGTATGATTTAGGCCACATAATTGGGTATGATGACAAGGTGTAGTACCTTATGTTTTCACAAGTGGGTCCTATTTTCTTGGGATGTGTGAAATGGCTTTAAGTGGGCCCACAAGGTGAAGCTAGGGATGAAATTAATACTAGAGGTTATGTAATGAGTAGATCTATGGATCTAAGTTAAATTTAGGATTACCCATGTACCGGATCTAGTGTTTGACACAATTCCCAAGGAGTGCGACTTGCTTTGAGGAGGACTAGTGCCTTGTTGGATGGGCTAATGGGGTCAAAAGGTATGTCAAAGTGTAGATCGGGACACCTAGGACCCAAGTCAAGTGGGCTAAATGAGATTGAATGGTTGGATCTTGCTAGATCTAGGTTTTCATGGAATGACCCTCAGTGGACCACAATCCCTTGAAACAAGGAATGCTACCCCCAAGGCAGATCGTCACAAAATGATACTCTAGACCTAGGTTTCAAGGTATGGCCATTCCAAATCCACAGAAATCTCAACCACCCACTTCCTCAAAGTGGGCAAACTCACTCACCCAAGGGAGTGCGACTTTGCTCAAGGAGGGCTAAAAGGTGGGTTAAGTGGACCAAATCAAGTCCAATGGCCACCAAACTGTAGATCCAAGTGGCTTGACCCCCGATCTATGTAGATCCCAAAAATCAAGTCAATCCAAGGGTTAGATCTTAGTAGATCTGAGTTTTAAGGTGCCAAGAAATTCAAAAGGGGGGTTTTAATCCCCTAAAACGTGGAATGATGCCCACAAGGTAGAAATTACCAAAGTAACAATCTAGGGGTAGGTTATCAAGTGTCTAGATTGCAAATCAAGTGGGATCTCACCTACCCATGTGCTAGATCTAACCAAACAAGCCTCTCTTAGGGAAGTGCGATTTGGTTCAAGAGGGCTTTTTGCCTTGAAAAGTGTGTCAATTTTAACCCAATCACCACCAAACTATAGATCCCACTAGGGGTGGATACTATAGAGGTGGGTTCTTAAAATCTCTTCAAAAGCAAGGCTAGATCTAAGTAGATCGAAGAAAAACAAAAAAAAGGGTTTTAATCAATTAGGGTTTTTATGATCTAGAAATTATGGATGATTCAAGGAAGAAGAAGATCATACCTTTGGAGCATACCTGGATGAAGAGATGAATGCTAGTTGAGACAAGGATTACTTTTGCCAAAGATCAAATGGAGAATTTGTTGAAGCCCTCTTGCCAAATCGATTTTTCCAAGCCACATATGAGTCCCTCTAACCTGTCAAAACCGAGGAGCAAAGCATCAATCCGTTTAACATGTTGAAGGTAGATACAAATAAGAGAGAGATAAGCATAGAATAGTTGGCACAAAGACAAAACTACTCCCTGTTTAACCAAAACGTCTTCCTCCAAGCTTGAAGGGCAAGCCTCTCCACCAATTCGCACTTGTCCAAAAACGTCCTCTTAACCTGTAAATAAGATATGGCAAATATGCAAGATAGCTACAATAGATCCTCTAGTGCAATGGACAAAAGCATTTACAATCAAAACAACCAACATCCACTCCAATCCAAGCATGTACTCCAAAAGATAGAAATTTTATTCCAAGAGCCAAGAGCCAAAAATCTCTAGATGATTTTACAATGAGAGGCTCCCTCCTTAAATAGGATGGGGAGAGAGTACAATCCTAACCACTTTTTACATGAGTGGCTAAGATTAAAAGATCAAAAGATCTAATCAACGGCTAACAATAAATCATAACAATACATCACATGGATCACCCAATATAATGATGGCGCCCCCACTAAATGGTACAAAAGGAGGATGCCGTCATCCACTAGAGGAGTAAAGGTACAAAGATCCACCTCATAATGACTAGGACATGATAAAATAAGCACATGGTGGGGCTAGGAGGCATCAATCCTTACTAGCTCATCCCCAAGGCACAATAAAATAATAAAATATGTCCGAGATAATATAAATGATCAAATCTGTCCTCAAAATCTGTGACAGACAAGCAGTAAAAGACCTCCTGTGATCAATGTGGGCATACCCACATGGTGAAAACTGGCTGGAAGATAGTGAGGTCACCCTGGAAGACCTCTGTGAAAACCAAATGCCAAAACCTTGCCTCAATTGTCCAAATCGAATTCCTCAGTGACCACTTTATCCCATTTTTTAACTGCCTCGGTAACTGTGAAAGTGCCAAAACTGCCTCCTAGGGCATCTGCGCTGTCCATCTGAGCCCACCAGGCTCTCCAGAAAGGGGGGTAAATGGTAAAAACAAGTGGCTGGACCATCCCCTCCATCATCAACGCCCTAGGTGAACTGGCCTCTCATGGCCCTTGCTGCTCAAGCTGGGAAATCAGCCCCAAATCTGGTCAACAAGTGTAAAACTGCATCAATCATTGTCAGAAGTTGCCGGAACTGAAAGATAAGTGTCTCATTGGATCCAGAAGACCCAAATCCACTAGGAATGTGTACTCATACACCATGGGTTGCCCTAATGGGCCAGCTGTAGGGTCCACCATATATGGACAATGCATAATCTGCTGATCTGAAGTAATAATAAAACTTGCTGAATTGCATCAATCATCATCTGCATCATATGTCCATCATATGATCTCATCATCAAGTATGTGGGACCATGAATCATCGTCAATAAGCATATATATATGGCCCACATCATCACGGATCCCAAGAATATACAACCAAGGATAAATCACATCAGTAGACTAAGACATGCTTCTCTAATCATTCTCACAGCCAAGCTCAAAGTATAACATCCATTCAGTGGCATTGATCAAGTTAGCATATTCCTTTGTTATAAAATTACTTGCACAATAGTTCAAATGACAAACTCAACCATTGGATATGGTCAAACTGCTAGTGAAGGATGAAGGCTAGGAACAAGGTTGGGCCAAGGGGTTGACTTGTCTAACTTAACTCAAAAGTACTTTGGACTGGGAGAAAGGGGGAAGCTACAAACTCTGTGTTGGACAAAATAACACGGGGGATGGCTGTGCCTCACAAATGGATAAGTTGTTCAGAGAGTGCTTATTCAACTTAGGCATCATGTCTACATCAAGTTGATCCAGGTTCATTAGGATCATTCAATTTCATTTCATGGCCTTTTTGGCCTACATAACCCTTCGGATTTCAGGTGTGCTGATAAGCACAACTAGTTGCAGCTTGCATCCAGGGCATGTTTTTCAAATACATATAAGGTCAGCAATTGTTTAGATATAACTTTTAAGAGCCATTGCTTTTTGGACCTTTCTTATACTCTTCGAGGAGTATTTTTAGCTTTTCATCACTCTTGCCCTTTTTTTTAGTTTCCATGGGCGAATTTATAAGTTTCCATAGGTAGAACATGAGCTTTTAGTTTTAGCCAACAACCTCTCAAGTGACTAGGGGGAGTTCGAGCCAATGCCAAACATCGGGACAACCGACTAGAATGATTTAGGCCTACAATCCAACTTACCAAAGGCAAGTTTTGTCACCAACTTAGAGCCGAGACACTGAACATACAGGGATGCGGTCCAAACACAGAGGTAGAAAAATGGGGAAGTCCTCAGTATCAGAAAGTCAAATGAGACAGGTCAAGGTTTAAAGTCAAATAGGAAAGTCATGTATGGATGGAGTCAAGTGGATATGGAGCCTACACTAGCAGACAACTGGTGTCAGGAAAGACCATATCTATGTAAGGTGGAAAACCAGTGGGTTTTGTTAAATGACCTAAATGTGCAAGCAATTGTCCATTTTATGATTTATAGTTCATTTTAAAAAGTTTGCCACATCAGGAATAATATACCAAGCAAATGCTGTGAACATGACTAAATCAACAAGATAATAATTCACAGTCAGTGATAACATATCCATAGATCATACAACATCATCATAATAATAATCATCATGTACCATCTGAAACACTGCTGCAATACATCTCTAACCACTGAACTGAAACTGTATGGGATAAAGGGTCACATCGGTCATCAAATCTGAACTCTCGAGGCTCAGCCTTGACACAAGGTCTAACATAAATTTGAATAATATACTGCTCTGATCATGAGTGATCCAAAATAGGTATAGCCATGCTCTGGAATAATGGAAGCTCTGGAATGTGCAGATATCTGCTGAACAAGGATAGTAGCCCTGCTACTATAGTGTGATAACAGTTACTGTTGTCACATCCATAGTAGCCGGGCTACCATGATTGCAGACTAGTTCTGACTCCTGAGTATTTTTCCGAGCCAGTCCTTTTGCTATGAGATGCATGAGATCAGCAGTTGGTGAACAGTTCTTTGATGATCACTCCTACTTTCAGCAGACCCAGAGCATCCATTTTCATCCTTATGCTAGGACTGAGCCTCATGACACCAGATTTGATGACTGAGGTAGCCATTTTCTTCCATACAGAGCAGTCGTGATGACAGTGCCCATAGTTATTCAGTAGCAGTGTTCCGGTATTGTTCAGTGGTTCAGATGATGGATACAGTATATGACCCAGTAGGTATATGGTTGTACATTGGATATTTATGTTTTGCTCTTTTACTTATATTGATAGCTTGACTGGGTATCTAGTGGTTGTGATTTGGTGATATCTTTATGTGGTTATTGATTGATTGTTTAGAGTAGAGGTGATTCAGTTGCTTAGAATTGGAAATTCTCGTGTATACTCATTGGTCATGCCCTCCTAGTAGTATGGACTTGGTCATTCCCCCATTATGGCTTGCTAGTCATGGCATCACATGTCACTTTCCCCATCCATCCGTTGTCATCCGTATTTGGTTGTTTCTTGACTTACACTTTAGCCTGTGATATTGAGGACTTCCCCACCTATGCCTTTGTATTGGATAGACTCCTTGTTGTTATGTGTCTCGGCTTTGAGTTGTGCAACAAAACTTGCCAAAGCTTTGATCCTTCTGGGCCAGGAGAACCCGCTGGTGTTGGTTCTTGAGCTTAGATGAGTTGGGATTCTGAAGCCTTGACCTCTCTGGTCGGTTGCCCCCTATGTTTGGTCCTGATTGTGGATGATTCCCCTTAGTTTCCTGAGTTGTGTCAGCTAAAACTTGAAGCAAATTGTACTACCATCATTATATGCATTTATGTGATCCATTATTATATCTTATGAAATGCAAGCCCATGATAAATATGTAATAAAACTGTGCTTGTGAGCACACCAAAAAGGGATTTGAAATGTAAATGAAAGGAAATGTAAAGAACCCTGGATGAAAGCTGCAATTAGTTGTGCTTTTAAGCACATGCAAAATCCAAAGGGTCATAGGCCTAAAAGCAATGGTTAAATAAATGCTAAATCTAAAGACGGTTGGCCATGCTATCTGAAATCAGAAATGTAATGATTATTTCCTCACGAAGCCTACGGGTTGGGATGTGAGATGGAGTAAGGGACAACTAATTCTAAGTGTCCCCTAGAACCTCAAGTTACAGTTAACTGTGCACCTAGTCACGGTGGTTCTAGAAAAGATCCTCAGGGAGCTTGATTTTAGCTTGGATGTGAGCTGTAAGCATTTGTTAAAGTTGAATGGGTACTCCTCAAAACAACTTATTCCATTTGTGAGACACCGCCATTCCTTGTGTGTTTTTTGTCCAACATATGTTTAGGTGGCCTTCCCTTTCCCTTTATCCGAGATGTCACAGTGTTGAAGTTGTAAAGTCATTCCCTTGTCCTAAACTTGTCTTTTTCACCTTCACCCATTTCTAGCAAAATGGCCACGTCCATAAATGAGTATACACTTGAGGGTCTTTGTTACCAGGCAAATTAGTAGGGCTAATTCCCAGTAATCACAAATAAGAAAAGTGACCCAATGTCACCTCGGTCACAGTTCTAACTTCTTCGGAAGTCGAAACCTCCAAGGAGAAGTATCCTTATGCAATCCTGCAGGAACACTGAGACAACCACAAACTATATTTCTATGCAATCGTTATGATTAGACCAGTGCCTAGATGGAGTCAATGTACTCAACTTAAGTCAATGAACCAATGAAATGTATACCAAAATAATCAATATTGGATCAAAAGACTATATTGCCAATAAACCCAACCATTAACCAAATAAGTGGAGTGATGTGATAGTTATTAATGATCATTCACCTGTAGCATTATAATTTAGTGATCAAACAATGACACCATAAGTGGGGAATGATCAATAATTAGTATAACAACAAGGCAATGGTTACTTGCCATGACAGATATACCGATGCAAATTAATAACCTTTAAGTATCATTTGGCAAGCCTGACTTAGCATCCAGCTGAGTGTTTAAATCGTTAAAATGCAATAAATATATACCTTTGATCAACCATATACCTGTCCCTGAACACATTTGCATCTGATCATCATCATCGATTGACTGCTTTGCACTGCATGGACCATGACTATACCAGAATCATCTTAATGGGGTCATTACAAGGGGACATATTGCTGCTGCTGGTTCAAAAATATATATCATCGTTGAGAAAAAGGCTCATCTCAACCACAAGATTGGCTCAATGGACTGAAAAAAATTAGGACTGCATCATGGTAGCTCCACCTACAATGCATGTGATAACAAGAATGAATAAGGCCTTGACAATGTGACCCCTTGGATAAGCATGGGAAACGGGGGACCACAATGACATATGCACACTAGAGAACACTAGGGGAGGGAGGTGCCTCGCAAATGGAATAATGTGCTTGGGAAATCACCACTAGCCTCTAACATGCAACCGAAAACTCACATCCAAGCCTTCCTCAGGTTTCGTGAGGATCTTTTCTAGAACCCTTGGGTCAAGTACACATGTCACTGTAATGTGGTAAGGTTCTAGGGGACACTTAGAATTAGCTGCCCCTTGCTCCATCTCACATCCGTGCCCTTTTTGGGACTCCATGAGGAATAACCATTACATTTAATTCAAGTTGCCAGGAAACTTGGGTACAGGGACGGGTGTGGGGACGGGGACGCCACTTTCTGAAACAAGGGACTTGGGTACGTTGGGGGTACTATATATATATTATAATACATATGAAACTGAAATCATTTTCATTGTACATATATATTCATGGGCATCCATATGAATCCAAACGATTATAAACAAATATGCAAAGTTTCTAATGTATATAGCAAGGGTGCATACAACTAAGAAAACATCAAGTGCAATCCATATCTGACCCAAAATACATAAACATAGAGGCTAAATGGCCTATTGAGTTAAAAAAAACTTAATGATACAACAAATAATTACATATCAAAATCCTTGCCTATATTGGGATCCTATTCATCAATAGCACACTCTGTGCTCCCTCCTCTAGGCTCTAGCCCTTGCCTCTACCTTGAATCTCGAAGTTGGTCCTCCAAGGACATCAGTGAACACCCTACAGTTTTGATGAAACTTCCTAATCCAAGTGTTAAAATAAGGTAGAAAAAACTTGTTAAAATAAGGTAGAAAAGGCTTCCCATGCTTAATACGTGATTTTGGCATTGCTTGAGTGAAGGGTACATTTTTGTTAAGGTCATGATAGAGGAGTTCAACAATAAGCACCCACCAACATCAAGGTACCCTAAATCCATGACAAATGGCTCGAGTACCTCGACCAAGTTTCAGGTACGTCAAGGTACGACAAGGTATGTGGGTACGAGGTATCCAGTACGTGGGTACGGGTATCCGGTACGGGTACGCGTACCCTACCCCCGGGTACAAGTACCCATGCTACTTAGCATTTAATTTCTCATGTGGCCAAGTAGTCATTTTTATTTAACACGTGTTCCTCATCTTCTTGGCCCTTTCTCAATTCATTTCACATTAGCCTTTTGGCTTGATTTGACTTTCTTTAGCTCTTTTGGCTTTATTGCATTTCTTTGGATAGGATAGTAATACTCATATGCATGTAATCATGGCAAGGTTGCATGCTTCAAGGACAAATGGGGAACATCCCGGTAACTACATAGTCTTATACCGCATCACAACATCAGGGGTAACCGACCAGAAGTGAATACCAGGTTTGAAAGTGCAGACACACACTCCAGAGCCAAGAGACAATACAACATGGAATCTAGCATACATAGACGTCATAGGGGGGAGGTCCTCAAGATCACCCATCTCAATCTTAGTCAGGGAAAGGATCCAACATGGATGGGTCGGATGGGTGGAGACAATGACAAATGAATCCAAGGCTAGCAACAAATGGGGAGAATGAACAAGTCTATACCATAGATGGGGATGTAACCAATGTGCATATAAGGGATCCTTTCAATCAAGGTAATAGAACCACCCTTTCCTAAAGCCATCATAAACCACAGAAAAATAATACTAGATCACCAAACAAGTCACTACATGCCAAGTCAGACTACTAATATAAATAAACAAGCCAATATATAACATCTATGTGCATCAACCATATACCTGCTATGCCATATACTTGCTCTGCTGAAGTGGATTTGAAGAGTGACCTTTGACATGCATGGGCAATGGAAAGGCATACCAACACTAAACTCTGCTGCTCCAAGTACTTTATGACCAAGCAAAATCATCTCCATGGGGTCATGCAGGAGCAACTATGACAAAAAAGGGACCTGGAAAGATGCTCTGGCTAGCTCTGCAAAAATGTAGTGTATCATCATTGCACATGGCTCTGGCTATGCTCAACTCATGTATGCTTTGGATCAAAAAGTCTCTGACAATGGATTTGCATCATAGTAGCTCTAGCTAACATGGATGTGATATCACCACCTTGATGGAGAAAAGTTGCCTTTGCCTATGAATGGTTAGTATCTTAAGATGTATTTTTGTAATGACATGTAGTGCCTTGTTAATTTAGAATGAATAAGTCCTTTTGGAAAGTAAATAGGATTTACTTTCTGTTATGTGATATCTAGCTCATCCATTTCCTTATATTTTATTTTTACATATTGTATATTATGAACATGTGTAATACCCCAAGTTTTGATTTGGAATGTATTTAACCAAAATTATGTAAATGATGTAAATATGCCAGTATGGATTCCTAGTGCAGAGCTCAAGGCCAAGGCTCGACTAGCGAATGGCTAGGCATGTATGATGTAAATATTGTTATTTGGAATACATGGTTGGCTTGTCATGCTGATTTAGAATATATGTAAATATTATGTGCATAAATAATAAAGTGGTCCAAGAATGGTTGTGTAAAGAACACCAAAGGGGCTATGATTCCACCAGAGGGGAAGAGGAAAGGGGGTCTATGGGAGACTAAATCCTTGCTTCCAAGTGTCAACTTTAGAACTCATCCAAATTCTGTCATGTGATGTGAATAAGCCAATTATCTATTTTTTTGATTATTTACAATTATTGAATGCATGTGTGAAGTGGGTGGGAAAAGTCACTTCATGCAGTTATTGAAGCATGGGGTTGACTGCACTTTGTGACAGTTCTGTCACAAGTTAGAAGTCGGTCTGTAGCAGTCAGGAGTCCTTTCTTCTATGGTCAGAAGCTATGTTAGTTGTCTTTTCACCATTTTCTCATATCCCTTGGAGTCAACCCTCATTCTCTCTTTCTTTCATGTAGATTTAGACTATACAGAGCTCTCCATTGCTGTTCATGACCTTACCAGACTGTGTTTAACCTATAAATTCGAATTTGGAGAGAGAGCTGCAGATTTGGAAGGGAAAATAGATGGCCATAAGTGAGCAGAGAGGTTGGGTAAGCTAGGAACCCTTACCCATTGAGTTTTGCTGCTCATAGATGCTTGAAAAACCACAGATTAAGGCTAAAGGTGGTTTTCCAACAACATATAGCAAGTTGGTCTCCTTCTATGCACACACTGGAAGCACCCAACAAGATGGATTTCCCAAGAGAACCGTGGATCGATGAAGGGGATGCTTGAGCTAGAAGGGTGTTGTGTGGGGTAGGTATTGTTGGAGCCAAAGCTGTGAGGGCTGAGTGAGATCCCTGTAGAGCTCTGTATGAGCATTTGGCTAATCATAGAGAGCATAATGGGTTGTGGGCTAATAAATAGAAGCCTGTAGGTGTTTCCTTCCCCTTGGTGGCCTCATAACCTAGCTTGGGAGTGGCCTCTCAACAAAAAGAGTATATGCTGGAGTCTGGACAGAGTGCCTATGGTTGGGTGGAAAATCACTCTTACACAACCAGTTGGCTGCATCTGCGTTGGATAAAGATAAGTATTCTCATGCATTTGAATCTGAAACAGTTTTATTTAATGCCTGTAATGTTTATGCTTGTATTTGCATGCGAGATGTGTGTGGATTGAGTTTATTTCCGTTGTGTATATTTATTTATGTTTCTGCACACACGTTTTAAATGTTATGAATTCGTATATGGGTATGAGACAAAATTTGAGAGCCCAAAATCAATTAATGTCCCCTCTCGTTGGTCAGATTGGGTGAAGGGGAAGTTACAACATGTGATTTCTAGTTTATATCTTCTGGGGGTCTCAGGATGAGAGTAGTGTTCCTAGCCCATTTCATGATCTTATCTCCTATCTATTTGAATTGTGGTAGGTGTACAGATTCTGGAGTTCTCATGAACTCTCTTCCAGAGTGCATGTCCCCATATGGAGCTAATTGTTGCCCCTTTATTTTATATGAGGGTAATCCAATTGCAGATATTTTTGAAGAAGACGATTGTGAAGACTTCCTTTAGATCCTGGATCCTGACACACCATGATTCGTTGCACATGGCTTAGAGTTCATTGAAGCACATTTATCAGGATATATTTTTCATATTTGCATGGTGGTCCAAGTGATAAAAAAATGCTTTTCCAAGGGGGACACCACCATGTAAATCATGTAATCATATTTTGTGGCATGAAGTGAAAATTTGTTTAATAAACTTCATACACTAGGTTAGGGCGCATTTCCCCCTGCAAATGTAACCATTGGGCTATGTATTATAGGAAGATGGAGTTTTTCATTGTAATGTTGTTGATGGAATAAAGAAAACTCTTTCTCTTTGGTTTTGTCTATGCTTATGTTCTTGAATGGTTATGAGATTGTGAGATTCTCATATGTATTGGCTGTTCATCTTAGTCAAATTGCTGGTTGATATCGTTGGATCTTTCATGTCATTGCAACTACAACAAAGGCTTCAAGCTAAGTGTAGTCTTATTTCTTGGAGAAAGCTATTGGACAAGGTGCCTCTTTTCCAATCTTCTTGTTTCTATTACTAGTTGAAATGTCTATGTGATGCCATCTTAATAATGGGTTGCCTGATCATGTCAGCCGGTTTGTAGGATCACTCTTTAGTTGAGTTTGCAAGGACATGCACATCATCTTTGTAAGGGATTTGTATGCAGATTTTTCCAGCCTTATAAATCAGCCTTCACTTTCTGTTTTATGCATGTTTATAACAGCTTTAAGCAGATCCATTCACCTTCTTTTCTTAGCCAATGCGTGATCTTTTAGTGATCCCATTAGCCCATGGAATATTGACACTAGTCTTGCTCCATTAACCAATGAAAAAATATTTTATTTTCAGCCCTTTAATTTTCTGTTTGCAAATCTGAAATATATATCACATAAAATCATAAAAACCAGATTTATTTCTTAGAGTCTAAAACCCTCTTTGAGCATCTTAAATTAGACTCTGTTTTGGTCTAAAAACCCTTGCACTTTAACATCCTTAGCTATACCAAAACTCTGTTTGTAAATCTGCCCATACTGTTGTAATTTTTATCTCTAAAACAGATTTATGATTGAGTTTTAAACTAAGTAAGACTCCTTTTTTCTTATCTGTTATAGATTTAGTTTGCTTTATGGAAGTCCCCCTTGTGCTAGTATTTAGCTGGCCTAAAGTGAGGGAATTGTTGCTAGGGTGATGGTGGTAACAATTCCAAGTTCCTTGAAGTCTCACCCAAGTGATTAGGACATTTTGACCTCCAGCGAGAGTTTAAGTAGTAACAGAACCATCAAAATCAACACTTTCAATGGGGTCCTACCAGCATGGGGCCTTGTCTAATTTAAAATTGCTTTCTAATATCAATGTGACCTTTTTTTATCACATCAAAGTGCTCATTAATCAATCTAAAGACCACATTAGCTTCTCGTGTTTATCACTAGGATATTTTTGTGCACAATAATTTGTGTTGTAATAGTGAAGCAGAATTGCTTTGTACTTAGGCTTAGACACCCACCCTACTAACATGAAATTGTTGTAGTTAACACCCACTATGGGGCTCCATTCACATGGAACCATTAGATCCAACACCTTCAATGGGGCTCTACCAGCATGGGGCCTTGTCTAATTTAAAGTTGCTTTTTTATATCGACGTGGCCTTTTTATCACATCAAAGTGCTCATTAATTAATCTGAAGACCACATCAGCTTCTCGTGCTTATCACTAAGATATTTTTGTGCACAATAATTTGTGTTGTACCATTGAAGATGAATTGCTTTGTCATATTTCAACAATTTAGTGGATGAATTTCATCTTCATAAAGCTGATTTTATGAATTTTCTTTCTGAGTAGAAGTTGAATTTGATAGCAACAATACAATAAATATGTTTTGTTTTTGTAAATTTTGGAAAATAGTTATCCCACAAGTTCTCAACATCAAACAACTTGGTCTCTCTCTTCTCCTTTTTTAAGACAAGAAAATGAGGTTTAGATTTGTACATTGTTCAACCAAAATGAAAGCTTAACAAATGTATTTTGCTACTTGTTTCTTTCTTGTACAACCTGCTTTATTACATCTCTTGTACACTTTCTGGTTCTACACTGTCAAATATGCTTTAAGCACTCTTAATGTACACTTTGGCCATTGTTTTTTTGTAGTCCCATTGGCCATCTTTGGCCACTAATGAAGACTGCTTTTTAAATTAAATTAAGCTAAACTTAAATAATAAGTAAATTAAAGTACACATCTCTTAAATTCTTTGCATTGTGAATAATTTGTCATTTTGCCATCGTACAAACTCAACTTGCTTTTCTTGTAAGGGATGGTTGTTTGTAGAAAAGTTTGCATTAGCTCATGTGTGAATATTAGCTTTAAATTTACAAATTTGCTTTGTAAATTTTCAATTTACGTGACTAAGATATTCATTTTTATTGACAGTATCTAGAAGTGAGAGAGAAGGAGTATGACCAAAAGGCCTACGTTGATTTCTATTTTGTAAGTAAATTTGCTTTTTTTAGTAGTTTAAGCATAAATGAACAATAGATTGAATTCAATCTTTGTACAATAAAAAATAAATTGTATAATTTTTGAAATTAATTTAAGCTTGCAAAACAATATCCACTTCCAAGTTCTAATGCTTTCTCCATAATGAAAATGACATATTATGAGTAACTATTGTCGAATAGATCAATATCTCTATCCAGAAAAAATAGAGTATAGTTGTAGGAATTTATGAGTACATATGTAACACAATAACACAAATTCATTTGGAGAGAAAAAATGTCAATATGTATGTAATGATGCTGCAACAAGTACATGATTTGGAGCTGGAGGTAGTGTTGTGCCACACTCTGTGGGGCAACCCTTTTTCTAGACAAATTTTTGCTTTCAAGGATGATGCTGGCCAAAAATTTATGAGGCCTATATTTGCTGCTCTTAGGCCTCCTCTATCAGGAAACAGATGTGTGTAATGATCGGAATATTGCCAGTATTATGATGCTATGCCAATGTCAAGTAATGATGATAATGTAATGATGTACTAGATACTTATATGGTTTAGTTGATATATTAATCGTCTGATGAGTATTATCTAGAGGTATCACACTTTCAAGTTGATGAGGGTAGTAGATCCTTATTTTATTTATGTACCATTGAACCTGGGTCCTAGATAATTTTAGGTGTCTTGCAATGACTTGTACCCCTTTCTTTGGGTCCATATTTTGGCCATCCGCCCACCCATTTCAGTTCATTAAGACTGGTTTGCATCCTAGGTCTATGGTTGATGAAATTGAGCTCTTGATCTCCCCTCTGTGACCCCTTCGCCACAAAGGTCTCTCAGTTTTCTCTAGTGTCTCAGGCAATGTTGTGTTGTGTCTTGTGACGGTTTAGGAAGCTTGCTTGTAGACCCCTAGGGTGGATTGCTTATCAAACAAAGAGAGTTGTCGTGGAGCAATGATCTTCCTAGACTGTTGGCATGAAAGACCTTTTCCTCCTGTGCCCGAAATATAAATGAGGGCATGTGAAAAAACTCTCAGCCAAAGACTCCTTGTACCTGAAAAGTCGAAGTCAAAGCTAAAGAACAAGTTAAATAAAGAAAAGTCAAATAAAATAAAGAAGCAAACACAAAATCTTGTCAATAAAGAAGGCCTCCAAAGCAAAATCAAAGGCCAAGGTCTCTAGAAGCAAAAGCAGTACAAGATTGAAGAGCCCAAGAAATCAAATGAAGACTTGTCCTAGAAGACCAAGTTCAAGAAGGAGCAAAAATGAGAAATCAAAGTAAAAATAAGAAGTTTGATTGCTAGTGGTTAGGTGGGGGATTTCCGATTATCTCACTACACAATCACCCATTTGTGCTAGACACTTTCCTAATGTTTTCCTAAGTGATGGAGATCACAAAGACCCCTTTTATTCCCAAATTTTGAGTCAACCTAGTCCCCTTGGACCATCAAAAGTTTCATTTGACTAACCTTGGTTTCCCATTTAATTCACCCCATGGAAGAACCCGATCCTTACAAGTGCATAAAGTTGTCTTAGGATATAGTTAATTTGTAAAACTAGTTTCTCAAAAACCTATTTGAAGATACTTGTGGTGTAGGTATATCATCATGTATACGTGACTAGCTATACAATGAGTCAACTATGATGGTTAATTATGTCTGCTATATATCTGTTCACATGGACACTCTATGTTGTTGGTCCATCAAGGACATTTTATATGCCATGAAAGTATTGCCAAGATATCTATAGTTTATCAGTGTTTCAGTGAATGTGTGTCAGCCGTCTGGGGGTTGAAAAGGGGGTTTTCATTATCTAAAGATCTACAAGGTATTTTTTAGATGTAAAATCATATTTGGATACCCATTTTTCCTTTTTCCTAGGAAAACGAAGTTAGAATGATCATATATGTCTTAGATCATGGACCTCCAAAAAGGTGGTGGGCTTCTCCCTAGTGTGGCAGGTGCAGATTTTCATGGACGTGCATGGATATTTTGAAGATCTAAGGGTAGATTTGAGTACCCAATTTGCTCATCTACACATTCCAACCTTTGCATGTCACTTCCTGTATTCAGTTTGGACAGATCTTATAGGGGCTCGTCCATAGTGTTGGTAAACATGTTGACAGGATGATGAACGTGCATGGGAATGAAATATCGTTCAACATGACAACATTTTCGGTTATTTGGGCTCTTAGGAGGGATACCAACTCAGAACAACTCCCTCCTTGCCCAACGTTGTCCATCTTGCCAGTTATCTAGCATGCGGGGTTTCACAGTTAAAAATCAGACTTAATATGGATTAATTAAGTGGACAACTTAGGTTTTTCATTAAAAAAATCCTAATTTTTGTCTAATAATTCATTAAAAGACTAAATGTGCATATGGAATCCTAAGTTTGAATTTAAAATGCACTTTTGATTTTTTATAAATTATTTAAGCCTAAAAAGGCCAAAACGGCAAAAGCTCAAATGGAGGAGTTTTACACACATGTGGGGGAAAATTGATGACTTGGCATCTTGGCGCACAAGTTAAGGCATCTTGGGATATTAAAAAGGAAAACTCAATGAAAGATTAAGTCCCAACCGTCAGATTTGCTCCTAAGGGCCTAGGGTGCCCTCCTTGGACTAAGACAAGTGGATAAGAGGAAAATTAATTATTGGTTGTTGGGGTCAAAGAGAGGAATGAGGAAACAACCCATGGTTTCCTAAACCACCCATGGTATTTTTCCTCTAGTATTTGGCTAGCCCCATGTTATTATGAATTTTTTATTGCGCCGAGAGGCTCTCTACAACCCAGTATGAGGGAGATCTTGTAACATGTGTCGAGTGTCTGTCGAGTTTGTCGAGTAACAAAATAATACAAAGTAAGCAAAAAAGAAAAATAGAAAGTAAAAAGTAATAAATATTATGTCGGCTATAAACAAAAAAGAATAATACAAAGTAAAAAGTAAATATGAGGGAGATCTTGTAATCGAGTGTTTGTCAAGTAACAAAATAATACAAAGTAAACAAAAAAGAATAATACAAAGTAAAAAGTAATAAATATTATGTCAGCCATAAACAAAAAAGAATAATACAAAGTAAAAAGTAAATATGAGGGAGATCGTGTAATTTCTATTTCTTATGTCGGCTATAGTAATTTCTTTTTACTAGCTCTCCTTGAATGCAATACTTGAGCCGAGGTTTGCACCTCAGGAGATTTGATCCCTCTTGGTGCTTGATAGAGCCCAGGATTTGGATCTAGGTTGGTAATTTTTCTTCCACAAAGAAGGAAGGCTCTTTTACAAGCCAACAAATTGCTTAAGAGAGGGTCAAAACGTTTCCTTGGATCCAGGAAACAACCCATGGTATTTGAAGATAATTTCTTGCTTTCCCTTGGTATTTTGAGGAGGTATTTTGGAGACCCATGGTATTATTATTATTTTATGTATTTTTCCTATCCTAGCCATGGAGGTGCCCTAGAGGCTAGGACGACTTGGCTATTTTTGGCAATATTTTATGTTGTAAGAGTTGTGCTAGGATAGATGGCTTCTTTCTCTTCTTGAATTTTGCATGTTTGATCATTGGATTGGAGCTAAAGACATTGAGGTTTCCTTGAGCTATCAAGGAGGGGGATTGCTTTGCCCTCCACTCTCCCTTGAGTTATTTAATTTTTCTAAATTTTTTCTAAGATTCCATTTGCCCCTTTGATGTTCCTTAAGGAACTAGGTCTAGAGTTTATTGGGTTTAATTTATTTTTGTTGAAATTTCTCCAATTACTATAAATTTTCTAATCACAATTTTCTCTTGTACATGTTTGGATCTAAGAACTCCAAGAAGGCATTTGCTCCTCCTAGTAAAGCCATTGAACCATCTAAAAATTAAACCCCAAACTCATGGAGGAGATCTAATTGAACCTAATTCAATTACCTTTAAAATAAACCATCTTGGATCAATTTTATTCAAACCCTTAATCCTAGGTAAACAAGATTTTTTTTTTCTTGAAAATTTATTTGTTTTTGCTTATCTAATTTTACTGCTGTAGTTTAATTTTCAGTTCTGAAATTACAGTAGTTTGTGTTGATTATATCCATAGGAAGTGACTTCTACCTTGTGTAATAGCATAGGATCTCTCTTGTGCTCTTACATGTTCACTATGGTAGATGATTAGGCTTGCAGATCAGCACTTTTGTTTCAATTCCTCACTTCCTTATTCCTCCTAGCATCATAGAATTAATTCACTTCAATAGGTTGATTATGCAAATTGGGTGTTGGCATACATTAGGTCTACTTCTCTAGCCATTCACTCGACTGGTTTTGAAGGCCCATTTGGTATTCCATAAGCTGGAAATTATTGTGTTTAATTTTCTCTTCTAGCTCCGTAAGCATAGCCTTTAACAACATTGTGGATCTTGCTCTAAGTGACATCCCAAGGACAAGTAGTGATTTGGATTGGTTTGATCTCTAGACCATTCACAAGCTTGAATTGTCAAGTCGTTTTTGGTCTATTTCAATTTGCCAGCCTAGTTTGGTGGATGAGTAATGCATGCTTGTTCTTGATCTCTTATTGCTAATCTTGCACAGGCATATACTACTCTTTGCTAGAGTGATTTAAATCATTGGCAAGGTGTTCTTGGAGGTCTAAACCCATTTGCTTGGTAGTCTTGATTCCATTTGCTCTCCTTGATTTGACTAGTGATCTTCATCATTTGGAAATGGTTTTTGGTGTGTTATTAACTCATCTTTGGTTGAATATCTTGCTTGATATTAGAGGTTGAAAATAACACTTAAAGTGATTTTAATCATTTACATAGTGCTCTTAGTCACCTTATTTGAATAACATGTTAATAGCTTGATCTTGTACTTATTGGCATATACATTGGTGGATCTAACTCATAATCCTATTCAAGGAGTGGATTTAGGTGTGTTGCTAGAGTGATTATTATCATTGGCATACACCCTACTAATGGCTTGTGTCATTGTATTAAGGCAAATGGTTTAGTGACTTGTGATCTCACATATGAATGGTTAAGGTCTAATAATCCAAATCTTAAGAGAAGCATCATCTTCCCCACACCCTAATAATAATAAATCCACATTACTTAATAATCTAAGTCTTGTAACTCTTGATTATGGTTACTTTATGGTGCAAGTACTACATTTCTTATGTGGATAATGATCTTGCTATGATGGTAAATGATGACTTGATGATGTGACGCAAGGCAACTTCGCAAAGGTTCTTGCTTAACAATTACACACAATAATGCGTTCACATAACAAGATGTAAACAGGATTCCGGAAGCTGGCTTTTATTACTTCTATCGAAACGGTTACAATGCAAACTGCAAGGAATGTAAATAACTAACTATTGTCGGCCTTAGCCAATTACAATATAAAAGTAACTGTGTGCTATCTCAGTGTGTCGACTGTCACCCTCTCCTGGTTCACTGCGGAACTTTGAGCTATGGCTTGATCTTTTCTGCGTTCTGTATATGTGTGACTTTCCTCTCCAATCTACAAGACTTCTCTTGAGCTCCTCTCTTCTGATCCTCTGTTGATCGAACTGAACTCCTCATGCTCTGTGCCTGCGCGCAAAAGCCTTCTACCCTGCTGTTGCTGTTCCCGAGATCACTCTGACCCCCGAGAAACGCTTCCTCTGTTTGTCGATCTCCTCAGATCCTGCAGACCTGCAATTGTCAGCGCCTCTGCCGTGCTGCACAATCTCTGCCTGTGACGACATCTGTCATGTCTTCAACCACCTGCAATAACTGCCAATAACTTCTTTAGCAACCCCGAACGACTGCCAAGTACTCACTCTCCTTGACTTCTACGCGTCCTTCTGACATTGCTACAATAGTCGGTCTTACCACTGCTTCGACCATACTGTCTTCCGTCAGCCTTCGACATACCTTGTCGGCTTCCTTTCGCACTCTCAGGCTTTGCCAATCCAAACCTGTCGGAGTCGTGGTTTGACAACATGTCGACCCTCGACGTCTCCGCTGCAACTCTGTCGTCTGTCGACCTCTGACATGTCGACTCTCGACCCTCTTCGCCCTTGTCGATCTACCTCGACAACTACTACTCGACTTAGTGACTTCGACAACCAATCTGCTCTTCTGCACTAGTGGTCGTCGGCGCTCCCTCTGGTCGACCTTCTTTATGTTGATCATCTTTGACTGTCCTGCCTAGGCCCCGATGCTCCTGCATCATGATGCTATTGTAAAGTCCATTGTGCTCTTAATTGCATACATTAATAAGTTAATTATTGGACTTGTTTCATACTTCCCTTGTGCTAATCTCATATCTTTCAAGCGCAATCTCGTGGATGACATTATGCATTTCTTGGTATATTTCTTTTAATGTTATCTTATTGACATGGTACATTGATTTTAATGTATGATCATTGGAGAAATTTTGTTTATTTGGGAAAGTATTGGCAAAACGCTTCATTGGGTAGGAGACATGTTCCGATGTCTATAAAGATATCGGCAAAGATTTGTTGTTCCACATTTAAACCTGCTGTTGGGGAGCAATACTCATTTGAAAACTGTTGGTTTGATAGCTTTTATGTTGAAAGTGCAGATGGTTGTTTTGGGCTAGTTGGATGTCGTGTTGGCCACCACTGTTACTCTCTCCGGCACCCCATGCGAGCAGTATTGCATTAGACAGACTTTGATCATGGAATTGTACCCCACGTACCATCGAGTACATCGGGGACCCCCCTTAGGAATCCTGAAACTTGTGTATCTCAAGATTGGGCTTTTGGGGGAACGAAGTTACTAAATTTCATGGTTACAAGATCTTGTTTATTGATGTATATGTTCCACATGATTATCTAGTTCATTCTATCATGCTTTATTTATTTCATGACGATGTGCTTTTATTTCATATGTAATAATGTTATCATGATGTTAATGGTTAATGGTGTAATTGCTTAATCTTGAACATTAATAATTCCAAGTTACTTTTAGCCTAGATTGTGCCTAGCCTCCACCTTTGCTTACCCCTTAGGCACCTCTTCAAAAATCAGTTCTAGGTGTATACTTGAATTGTCCTAGGATAGCTTCAAGCAAAAGCTTGGTCAGGGTGTCCCTCTTGGATAGTTTGGACTTGTTCACTGTTAGGTCTAGGAAGCCTAAAGTGTCGAATTCCCTGCCAGTAGTGACACGTTGGGTAGGGAGTTCATAGTTGTGTCAGGTTAGCAGCTGATCAGCTTGTCCATCTTTGTCGGCTGCTGAGTTGTGCATAAACAGGTAGCATACGCATACCCATATTACATATACTGCTCTCTGAAGTTATTTTTCCTTTATTTCATTATTATTATTATTTTATTGAAATGGCTGTCAATTTATATTAGACAAAGGTTGCAGAAGATCCAAATAGCCGAGAGCAGTACAAATGAGTCCAAAATTTACAAAATTGCAACAAGCTTTGTGGATTTGGGCCCTTAAAACAAAAGATTTATAAGAGGTCCTTTGACCATTTGACTCCATAATTTATCCCATCATTCCTAAAATTGTACAGTCAAACATATTGACCAAGGATAAAAACACATGTATAAACCATTAAAAACAAACATCATGGGCTAAACTGGTTCCCACTATGGATTTCCTCCATAGTAACATTTTCTTGCTCCATGTCCATGATAAGTGATTACTGCTGCTCAATTTTGATTTTTCCATTTTGTTGGACTGTATTTTTCTCTTCAGGCCCTCAGGGAATTTCTTAACAGTCTATGGAAGTCCATGGTTTCCCTATAGCTGACTGAGATCCACATGCAAAGCCAAGAATGATATTGAAGTGCACGTCGATGTCTCTAGCAAATTTCTTAGATTTAGAGATCTGTTCACTTGACCTCCATTTATTCTTGTTTATTTCTTAAACTGTCCATTTGCAAGCTGTAATATTCCAAGGCCTTCTTCAGTCTTTCCATATTAGCCTCTAGATTTTCCAAAGCTTTCTGAACTTTGAAATTGCTCTCTACATTGGCTTGGGACTTACCCAATGGATTGGCCCTGTAGAGATGAGAAGAATACCGTCTTAACATAACAGAGAACTAAAACCCAATACTTCCCATACTGGTGTCACAAGAATAGTCTTTGGTTTCAAGTTTCAACAAAAGGCTTCAGCAAGAGTACACCCATTTCTCAGTAGGGAAGAAGATCGACATCAACAAAACTATACTTGGTTAACAGAGCAGAATGATAATTAGACTGCATCCCTATCCTTCCCAGAATTGAAACAGAGATACAATCTCCCCTCTCAACCAAGAAGCTTGGCAAGATTTCTCTCCAACTATAACACAGATTAATATTACATTTATAAACATCTAACCACTGCTCAGTCAAATTGACTAACAAAGTAACAAAAACTTTAGAATTTCCAACCCATAAGCTCTAATACGATCACCTTTCTCATCTAAAAAGTTAATCAGGATATCATCTAAGCCACTTGTTAGTTTTTCAGAATTTAATACATTCTGATCTAGGATCTTAACTGAAAGAACATGTACAACATATCAAGCATAAGAGACAAGAGACAAGAGACACAAAACATTTCACTGGGGAAAACCAAGAAGGTGAAAAACCCCTCAACTTCCTCAGAGATAGAATAAGCATCAAAACAATGATCACCATGATCAAACCTAAGAGATAGATATCTACAGCAGCATGCTCCTCCTCCACTTGTGCGCATCCTCCTCTTCTCTCACTAATGCGAAGTGAGTGAACAATAGAATATGTAAAATGAGAGAGACACACTCTCTATTTATACACTACATCACTTGACCTTTACTCAACTAGGTCAGCCCTAACTTAACCACATAACATAATGCCGACTGGGCCAACCCCCAATAGGGTGGTCTAATAACCCTTTGACTCACATGACTCATACAGGGCCGACCCCAACAAGGTGGTCTAATAAACCATCAAGTATAAGTTACAATACTTACAATATAAATGACGACACTTTCGTATAGAGGAATAATAACATCTCTATAGGAATACAAACACTTCCGTATAGAGGAATAATAACATCTCTATAGGAATACAATATACATATATGAAATACATTCCGAAGTTACAAATACATCAACACTCCCTCTTAACTAGGAAGGTATTTCTCGACATAGGTCTTCTAGCACAAGTCTTCTTCTTTGGATCATCGTCATTGGATCATCGACATCGAATCATCGTCATCGTCATTGCTACTACTATCTCAATCAATCTCCGTTCTACTCATCATAGGAAGTTCTACAGAGCCAGTCCTTTTTCATACTGGATGTAGGCCCACTACCTGTAGGTCTTCATCAACTGTGCGAACGGTCTGAGAGAGGTGGTCTCTCAAGACTGATTTATGTGCTGATGCAATACTTGACAAGAGCATCCCAGGAACATTTATGTGCCTAAGCACGACCGGCAAGATCTCCCAGGACTGATTACATGCATCCCCTTCACATTACCTTTAAAGAGCATCCCAGGAACATTTATGTGCTGCAGCACGACCGACAAGATCTCTAAAGAGCATCCCAGGACTTATTACGAGCACATAGCTCAACCTCTCGGATCTCCAGGACTAATTACATGTGAATAGACAATACTTTTAAAGAGCATCCCAGGAACATTTATGTGCCACAGCACGACCGACAAGATCTCTAAAGAGCATCCCAAGACTTATTACGAGCACACAGCTCAAGCTCTTGGATCTCCAAGACTGATTACATGTCTCCATAGCAATACCTCATCCTAGGACTGATTATGAGCACACAACTCAACCTATTAGATCTCTGAGGATTGATTACATGCTACTTGCACAACTTGCCACATATCATCTCTGACCTCCAAGTATCAACCTGATACTCATGATCCAACTGATCATCATCACACGAAGCATCATCCTGATGCTCATGATCATACTGATCATCATCACACAGTACATCATCCTGATGTACATCATCCAGAGTATCATCTTGATACTCATCATACGTGATCATCCTGATCATCGTCACTGCATCGTCCTGATGCATATCATCTGGAGCAACATCCTGAAGCTCGTCATCTATGATCATCTTGATCATACAATGCATCCACCTGATGCATACCAAGTATCTACCTGATACATATCACATACATGATCCACCTGATCATACAATGTATCCACCTGATACATATCATGCATCTACCTGATGCATATCACATACATGATCCACCTGATCATACAATGTATCCACCTGATACATATCATGTATCTACCTAATGCATATCACATACATGATCCACTTGATCATATCAAGCATCCAACATGATGCATCTACAAAGCAGTAACTGGAGCATCGTCTTGATGCTCATCATCCAGCGCTTGCATCCACATACAAGAGTAGTATCACTGGATTTCCTTCCTCAACCTTGTAGTAAAGGTTGGAATCTGCTTTACTCTTGGTAAAGCCCAAACTGGATAGAAAGCTGTCTATCCTACACCATACCAAGTCCTAGGAGCTTGCTTCAAGCCATACAAGGCTTTCTTCAACCTGCACACATATGACTTCCTGTCACGTGTCTCAAAACCAAGTGGCTGCTCCACATACACTTCCTCCTCGACTACACCATTTAAGAAGGTTGTCTTGACATCCATCTGGTGTGTCTTCCACTTCATCACTGCAGCTAGAGCAAGTACTGATCTGATGGAAGTGTATCTGGCTACAGGAGCAAAAGTCTCTTCATAGTCTATTCTCTCTTTCTGGCAGAAGCCACGAGCTACAAACCTCGCTTTGTATTTCTCTATGCTACCATCTGCAGCATGCTTGATCTTATAGATCCACTTGGAAGTCACAACAGACTTCCCTTTAGGTCTTGGGACCACATCCCAAACATCATTCTTCATGATCAATTGTTATTCCTTGATCATGGCATTCTTCCATTACTGCATCCTGAATCCTGGGAACTTCAGATTCTTCAATATCTTCAATAGATAGTTTTCTTTGAATTTCGTTTGCTGGAACAAATGTTGTAGTCCTTTTGTAGGTGATTGTACACGATCTTTCCTACAAGTCAAATTCAATTGCATGATTAGAAACTTCTCATGGTTTACATAACAAAGTCTTATACATAAAGACATATGTCATACAGTCATGCAATTATCTTAGCCAATGCTTCAATACAACATTTATCCATATCCTGTAACTTTCTAGATGCCTTCCAATCTCTACTAGAACATTGTTAAGAGTGTGCACAACTCCCAACATGTCAGCAAAGAGGTTTCATTCTAGATAAGTAGCAGTGAAATGTTGTACAGTGCCATAGGCCACTTATCCATCACATGCATATTAGTAGTGTACTGTTCATTAATGCAATTATTCTAATATGCATAATACACAACCTAAGTCTAGGAACATAGGTATATACATTATTGAACAATATTATTTAAACAATAAGAAATGACAATTCAAATATTTATCTTTGTTTGTTGTTGGGTAGACTCCCTCTCAATCTTTGCTTCCTTGCAAGAACTACTGGAGTGTGCTCCCTCTTGATCTTTGCTTCCTGGATTACCTGTTCTTGAACTTATATCCATCCTTGATCACTATGCATGCTTACTAGTATCATCATTGTGTTATCCTCGAGATCTCATACATTATCATACATTCATTAGTATAATCTTAATACTATCAAAACACAATAATCTTAAACATGTATAGTCATGATCATTTCAAACACAGATAATAAGCATTAGCATTCAAAGTATCATGGACGACTTCTCTTACTCATGCATATTCATATTTGACCATAGAACTCTTCTGGTTAGTCATATCATCAATCAAGGTAAGAGACATAATATGCATAAACCCTAGATTACTCAAACTTGTAACTTCATGAGTAATCATTATCAATCATACAAAAGTAGAAGATCCTTACATAGGGTAGGATTCTAACTTGATATAGGAAAAAACATACCTGGTCATCATATTTGCTAGTTATGTTTTAGCAATGTTTTTCTTGTTCTCTTCAATGACCTGCATAACTCATAAGTTAACCATTGTAGAACCAAATTATATATACCTCTATGTGATCCATGACTATGGATGAGTCTTTCTCTTCATGTCACTATGGTCTTGATCTAGGACTGGATTTGTACCTTCATGTTAGCGGATAACATTCTCCTCATACAACACCACAGTGCATTAGTACAATCATAATACAATCATAAGTGTCATAACCCTAATCAATGAATGTCTTCTATCATGCATTCATACTTTTACTAGGGTGATAAGACAAGTCTAGAATTAAACATGATTGTTACTAAACTCAATAACATGAAGACAATCATATTATAAACTTAATCATGAACAGATTTCAAAACATACCCGTAAGTCATACCTATCGAGTTTGCTTGTAATCTTCTTATGTAAGGCCTTAGCCTCATCTCCCTCTGAAACTGGAACTTCTTCACTTATGCAGGTGACCAATCCATTCTCTTCTAGGATTAACCCAATCCACTTGATTTGTAGAAACGGGATCTGGAGTTGGATTAGGGTTTGTCAGGGAAACCCTAAAAATTCAAACTTTGAATTTCAAACTTCTGAAAGGATAGAAAGATGCGCCTTGATGAGTTGATCAACCTGATATACTCAGAATTTGAAAATTGCAAAGTTTCACTTCTCAAATTTGTTTTTCAATCTTTCGGATTCACTGGGGAGGACCCTAAATTAGGGTTTGAGTTTCCCGAAGCTTCACCCAACCAAATAGTTTGATCCAAAGCTCTAAACTTTGATTTTTCCAAGGAGCTTCCAGCTATGGTCACAGATTTAAAAAATTCCCATTTTTGCAGAAGCCCTAATTTTTCACCTTTCCGATCAAAGTCTCGAACTAGGGTTTGATCAAGTCCGGCCTTCTGCCCAACCAAAAAATTCGATCTTGGTCTCTAAATTTCGATTTTGATGAGGAGCATCCAGCCGTGGTCTCCGATACAAAAAATTCCAACATTCTCCGAAACCCTAAATTCCCGGAGCCATGAATGAAGGTGCTCAAAATCCAATTCTGTTTTGACAGAAATATGCACTTGATTGTTTCTGGTGTAACTCCTAAATTTTAGATCTACAGGGTCTGAAAATTCTTCCTTTAGTAGCTTGACCTGTTATCTTTCCAACCCCATAGGTTTGACCTCAAATGGATTCTCTGAGAGAGAATTATGCCAAGTGTCGCAACGTGACCTGTTTATGGGATAAAACATGAGCGAACTTGTACGGAGTGCCACGTGTCACTGGTTCAATTTCGGCCTATGAAAATCGGACCTGTGAAAGTACAGTCCGTGCGCTACCTGCCACTTTTTACGAAATTTCATTTGGAGCTTCCTAGCCCAAGTTGTGACCTTTTTGCCTAGGTCACCTGTTTATGATTGAGATCTGGAAGAGGCAGAAACCCTATATTGTATAGATCATAAATTTGAAAGTACAACGAATTAGAGGCTCTCCTTCGGACACAAGGTACATGGGGATCTTATCTTCGACCTGTAGGATTTTCAGATCCTGAAACATCGCCAAAATGAATTTATAGTGAAAGTGCTACGATGATTGGTTTTTGCTATATCAAGCCCTAGATTCACAAGTGCAACAAGTTTCATAAATGCCATACCATGCCTTCTTTCAGGCTAGCTCTGATACCATGTTAGTTTTTCAGAATTTAATACATTATGATCCAGGATCTTAATTAAAAGAACAACATGTACAGCATATCAAGCATAAGAGACAAGAGACAAGAGACACAAAACATTTCACCGGGGAAAACCAAGAAGGTGAAAAACCCCGCAACTTCCTCAGAGATAGAATAAGCATCAATACAATGATCACCATGATCAAACCGAAGAGATAGATATCTACAGCAGCATGCTCCTCCTCCACTTGTGCGGATCCTCCTCTTCTCTCACTAATGCGAAGTGAGTGAACAATATAATATGTAAAATGAGAGAGACACACTCTCTATTTATACACTACATCACTTGACCTTTACTCAACTAGGTCGGCCCTAACTTAACCACATAACATAATGCTGACTGGGCCGACCCCCAATAGAGTGGTCTAATAACCCTTTGACCCACATGACTCATACAGGGCCGACCCCAACAAGGTGGTCTAATAACCCATCAAGTATAAGTTACGACACTTACAATATAAATGACGACACTTCCGTATAGAGGAATAATAACATCTCTATAGGAATACAAACACTTTCGTATAGAGGAATAATAACATCTCTATAGGAATACAATATACATATATGAAATACATTTCGAAGTTACAAATACATCAACACCACTATAAAAGGAAAAGCCAAAGTACTATGAACAAAGGACTAAGGAGTGCACACAATCAATTTTTTAAAAGCTGAGAATTCATACACATCAGAAGTCTCCAGAGAAGCCTTACCTCTATCGAATGGAGAGAACATAGTACCTAAGAGCTTGCCAACAGACTCTGGTCACATTTACAAGCACTTTCCCACAACATTTGTGAGAGAATTATCCCACCGCAGTCGGAGAAGTTTCTAGAATAAGGCATACATAGAGGTACCTCTTCATTGAAAGCACAAGGAGCGAAGGCACCTGAGGCACGAGTGAGAGCCAAAGGTCCTTTACTTTGCATTAAATATGCAGAGATTGTATTCTTGGTCCTTATAATAGGTTGCCACCTCTTATAAATTCACTTATGCCTTGAGGTGTGTCTAATGACACTTAAATTGAAGGAGACTTGTAGCATAAAAACTATGGTATCGATAACATCTCGAAGGGTTCCCATTTTTTATGACTCCCTTTTCCAAATACACAGTTTCAATTTCCTTTTCCAAGTCTATTATTGACACAATTAGCGTGGAAGAGTTGCACTTCACCAATATGATCAATATTCCATATAATTCGTTGCAATATTCTGCTAAGGACGGATCCTTCCTTAATTACCCTGTTTCGAACTTGGTTTATAATATATAGAGAGTCACAAAAGATCATTGCTTTCTATTACTGGATGAACTAGCAGGGCTAGTATCTGATAGACAAATGCAAGAGGAAGTGACCACTGTCACCTTAGCCACTTCTCCAACTTCTTTGGAGAGTTGGAACCTCCAAGGGGGGAGCCCTTCTGTGATCTACAAAAACACTTAAGATACTGTCTTCCAAACAAGTCAGTGACTAGTGCCTTAATCAATATGTTTATGTGAATGAAGAAGACATACTATTTAATCATGTACCTTGTAGATGCCAAATGTAGCAAGTAAATGTATTCACAATCGATAGTTAGCACACTAATTACCATAGACCATTAAGTGAGGGTAAGTATCAATGACAAGAGAGTATGATTATGCACTGATGTGTTACACTATAACAGTCAATTCTATATGATGATCAGTTTAATGCAAAGAGATATATCCAAATGATCACAATTAAGAGTTCAACGCCCAATCACTTCATGTTAATTAAACAACACTAGTTTCAGCGGTAGTATCTCTCACTGATGATTTTAAAGGACTGATATGGTACTGCAGTATATCAGTATGAAGAGAGTCCAATCAGCTGAAGCAAGAGCAATGTACTTAATGGTTGCATTTAAAGTAGATTCCTAGTACTTAGCCACTTTAATAGTAATCAATCAGGAGAAGTTTCAGACTTGTGTGAGAAAATATTAATGGCAATATGAGTAACCACAGAGATAATACCTTGAAAATCTATGAAATAACATGAACAATGCATTTAAAATTGTAACCACTTCATTCCAGCATTTATCATGAACCTTTAAACTAAGTAACAATGAGAGACAAGTATATTTCCAGACCAATAGGTAGGTGTAGTTTCAGACCTGTGTTGTCAATAATATAGCAGTCAGTTAGAGTGATTTTCAGACCTACTAACCAATGATATGACAGCACCCTTTAACATGTAATTACATACAGATTTTAACCTTGTTTGAGTTGCTTTGAGCAGGTGAAAGACCAAGGAAGGGGTCTGTTCAAAAGTATGACAGTTTGTAGAATTGCAGACCTTGGTTGTAGCAGAAATAAGGTCTGATCAAAGGTTGATACAAGAGTGAAAAGAGGCAGCAATGGTGGGCCGAGTTGGAGGAGGAGAGGAAGATGAAGAAAGCGAAGGAAGAGGAGGAGGAAAGAGGGAAAGGAGGAGAAAATAAGGAGAGGGAGAAGGAAAAGAGAATATGAGGAGAGGAATGGAGGAAGAAAAGGGGAAGGGAGAAGGAAGGAGGAAAGGGAGAGATGGAAGGGAGATGAAAGTGGAGAAGGTAGGAGAGAGGGCGAGCTCAAAAAGAGAGGGATCGAACCTAGGGAAAAAGAAGGAAGAGGCCACGAGGGCTGGTTTTGGGCTGCAGCTAGGGTTTAGGTGTTAGAATTTAGGGTTTAGGGTTTTAAATATGCATTAAAATCAGAAATAAAACCTAATTACTAAAAAAATACAAAAAATAACCTAAAAATTAGGGGTTTTAGGAATTTTTTGATTTTTAAAATTTTTAAGGCATCCCAAAATTTCGCCTTAGGGTTTTTAGGGCTTAAAAAGGCAGGCCGAAATTATAGGGAGGAGGGCCGAAATTTTATGGAGGCCAATTTTTTTTTTTAGGGTTTTTGTCATAAAATTGCAGACCTAATTCTAACCCTAATTCTCCCATGAAAATGCAAGTGAAATTAGGTAAAAGATTGACCAACTTAGGGTTTTAATGGATGTTACCCCAAACCCTAGCCTTAGAGGAAGGTAACCAACCTTCCTTTTGGAGTGTTGCCGCCTAATACACACCTGGGGAGAAATGCGGCAGGAAACCTTCAAGCTGCTCGGTGTGTCCTTGGGGGCAAGTCAGAGTCAAGTGCTGTCACCTAATTACTCGACTCCTCTGTCTAGGCTTACTCCTAGCGAAGCCAAGGGGGGTGGTCCCTATGAAATAAATCTAAGGCTTTTAACTATAAAAGACAAATTAAAAGTCTAATATAGGAGTTAATGAGATACAATGGAAGAATATAACAACTTAAATACAAATTGCAAATTAAATTAATTAATTAACACCACACATGCATTCACGACATTTTATAATTGAAATTTAAAACATGGAAAATTAAAGACCAGTGCTGAGAATGTGTAATGCGATTGTTGTTGTGTAGTGTCGTGAAAGTATTGCAAGAGGCTTGTTGTATATCTTAGAATTATTAATGGGTATTAAAGGAGTGGGTTAATTTTTGGTTTGGCCCAACTTTGCCTTACTTCCTTGGAATGGGCGTTGTGACAATCCTACCAAGTGTCCAACCAGGCGAGGATGAACCTTCTTGGGGCAGCCTGTTGACTCTATAGTAAACCTCACGCGACCTCCTGAATCCGCAGAAATGAGACCTAGAAGGATTTCCCTATTAGAACTAATTACCCTACGTCCTTTTCTGGTTGACCCAACTGTTCAGCCTAATGCCGCATCAGTCAAGAACATACTTCGGATTTCAAGTGTTGGTTTATTTTATTAATGATTGTAAAGTGGATGATTAAACTAAACTAACCCCAAGAATCTCTTTTCCACACACCACAGAATGGTGCAGTAGTACTTCGGAAAAGTAAGGGGATAAATTTTAATATTTTATTTTAAGGACAATTGTATTGTTGAAAACACATAAGCATAAGAGATAAAGCGATTTGAAAAGGGTCCTTTGAGGACGTTGTGTGCTTTAGTGTTTGTTGTTTAATTACTACGAACTTTAAATGAAACAATTCTAAGCAAAAACAATGAAAAAATCGAAAAAAACGACGCGAATCCCCCTTGGGGGATAGGGGTAGGTGCTGGAATAGCCTGCTAAGCTTCTTTATTTGTGATTACAATCAAGGAATTTGAGAACTACTGTTTTCCCTTTATCATTAGGGAACAAGTCAGTTTACAATACAAGATAGAAAATGAACGTGCTTAGCGGGGGGTTCTCCAAGTTGTCCTGGAAGCTCCAAATCTGAGTTCTTTAGATTTTAAATTTTAAAAACCTGCTAGGCATGCGAAATGGACCAGCAAGCTTAGTTTATCATGAAAATGGGCCCAAAACACTTTAATAGTGCTTTTGGGAATACTACAAAATTGCCAAACAAAGACTAGTTAAACTAGTATATGAAAACTGCCTTCCGGATAACCTCGGAAGTCTCTAAATCAAATTTTATTAAATTTTAAATGCAAACCTGCTATGCATGCAAAACAGACCAGCGAACAAATAAATTATGAAAATGCCTAAAAAACACTGTAAACTTGTCTTATTTCTTGATACAAACAAATGCAAAAAATTATGGGATGAATAATGAAACAAAAAATAGGAAAACTTGAACTAGTAAAACAAGCTAGAAAGCTTGTCTTGCTAGGATCTTTGGCTGCCCTCTTTCAAGTTGCAAGCCAAATACTATAAGCCTAATAAGCTAGATATGTCTTACAAAATCACTCTTTCTTAGCAAATCTAGATCTTTCAAATTTTTAGATGCAAGCTTAAGGAAGATCTTTCACTAATGAACAATAAGATTTAGACTTTAATATTATGATATCATTAATGAAACAACGCTAGATCTACTTCTTTCAAATATTAATAGTATTGCTTAGATGTAGAAAATATAGAACAAGTAACCAAGAAATTGAGATAGATTGAACGAAAGTGAGATAACCCGTTTTTTGAGTGAGAAAGATTGGGCGAATGGAGACCACATGCAAGTGAACACATGAGGGACTATGCTTCCTTTGAGACGATTCCAGAGAGAAGCAAAGCTACCATGTATGCCTTCTCTATGAGATCCGGTTACCTGCAGGAGCACTTCATGACAAAACCTTGCACAAGCGGATTAAATGGTATTGATATAAGTCATATAAAAGATATTAAAACATAGACATTCAAACAAGACATGCACAATGTTCAAAATATACTTCATATGATTGATAATGAGAAACAAAATATAGATTTTATTTCTTACCCTACTGAAATAATAAATTTCCTTCAAAGGTTAGTACAAATCCGAACAATAAACAAGTTTTATGAAGAGACACATATTACCTCCATGGGATTTGAAACATTAAACATCCACACTTTTGACACGAGCCCACAACGTAGCCTCCAAAGGCTTCTCTTTATTCTCAAGAACACAAAATTTTTACGATACAGGAGTAGAGGTTCCACCTTCAGATCCTGAACAATGGAGCAAAGCTCCTGCTTAAATAGCAATTTATAGAGTGAGGGGGGCGCTAATCCCAAGAGAGGAGCGCATGAGTGATTGAAGAGTTAACGTTTAGTTGAATGGCGTTGATTGGTATGAGATTGAGAGCCAAAACAAGAGGATTGCGTTGCCTCTCCATGAGGTAGGTGCATCCCACATTGGAATTATCACCCAAACGGATGGCTGCCAAGTCATGTTGACGCCCCACGTGAGCATCCTCGAATAGATATATCCGCCCACATATATTTTCCCACCATATATTCGCCCACCATATTACTTTATAACATAAGGCTTTCATCTTTTAAATTAGTTGCCCACCATGTGACATGATGCCAACTCATTTGGCACATGTTTAATTCATTTTTTTATATATATATTTTTTGATATTGGTGCAATTTGTAGCACCATTAGCATTAAAATGTCATTTTGTAGGCCTGATAAGAAAATATGCTCCACAGGATGATTTAATCGACCGAAACATAGGAAGACTGGGTTTCAGGGTAAAGAGGATGCTCTGAGTGTGAAAACTATAAAATCTAAGCACAACAGATCTATTAAACAAGGACAACAATTACGAGAGATACATGCGGCAAATAATATATCAAAACACTGATGCAAAAGGTTTGCAGCAGTTCATGCATTATCATAAACCCAGAAGATAATTACAATGTGTAACAATGGCTACAATAAGCTAAGCAATTCGAATTCCAGAGAGATCATTCGAATTGAATGCATGAGAGTGGCTTACTTGGCAGTTAACACCACTCGGCACATCAGTTGACCACTTAACTACTATGAAACTTGTTGTCCGCCGAGATGCACACCAGTAGCATAAATATTTCGAAAGATGTTTCCTCACTACAAGTGGGAAAGGTGTGGCCTTGGGGGCAAGCAATGAGCCAAGTACTGTCACCTGAATCCCAGCTCCTCCGTTTAAGCAAACTCCTAACGAAGCCAAGGGGGGTTGTCCCTAACAAAGAGTTGTCTAAGGCTCTGTGTTTAAATGTTTTTTAAAGGTAAATCTAAGATCTAGTACTTTAAAATGACTTAAACTAAGAATGAGATCTAGATGCAAAACTAACAAAAAATGAGCTAAGATCTAAGTATGAGATCTAAATGCAAGACTAGTAATGAACTAAGTTAAGATGCAAATTTAAACAAAGAAGGGAGCAAACAAGGAATGAAGAAGAAGAGAAGGGAAAAGGGAGAAACGAAAGGGGAAGAATGAAAGAAGGTAAAGTAAAACGAGGAGAAGAAGGAAAGGAAAAATGAGAGCAAGAGATCTAGAAGAAGGAGATGAGGATAAAAAACGAAAGCAAGAGGTGTAGGAGATCTTAGGAGAAAAGAAGGTAAGGAAACGAAGTGAAGAGGAAGCTAGAGGAAGACAAGAGCAAAAGGGTTGAAGGAGGAGGACGAGAGCAAGGAGAGGATGAAAGACGAAAGGAGGAAGAGGAGCTAGAAAGGTAGGACGAAAGGGGCTTGATGAGCTAAAAAACGAAAGCAAGGAGAAGGCAAATAAAGGAAGGTAAGACGAATGGAAGGAAGGAAGAAGTGGGCCAAACAAGGCAAGGAAGAAGAAGTCTAAGGATAGAGATTTAGGAAAATAGGACTTCTTGTAGTGTAACTAGTAACAAGGGTTTAAAATTTGATTTTAAAGATGGATCTTGGAGCAAGCTTCTCAAGCTCAATTTGTATCATAGATTTGATCTTTGGAGAGCCCTGAAATGCACAATTTTGTCAGAAAAATATTGGTGAAGAGGAGAAGAGGCAACCGAGCTCAAACTCCACTTTACACTTGGAAGATCTGCACAATACACAAGTCACAAACAAAACTTGATCAAGCCTAGTATGATTAATTAAATGGGACAAGAAGAGCATCAGTATTATCGACTATAGTTTGCACTCCTAAATCACATGAAACCAAGCATCAATGAGAAAATTATAACCACAAATGCTCACCCTATGGACTTAAGAGAGACTTCTAAGCTAGAAGCATGATCAAAGCATTAAAATATGAGCAATACAAAAGAACAATATCACCTTAACACATGTGAAGCATTCCTCATGAACAATTTGAGCACACCATGTAGACCTCCAAAGTCGCTTTTATTCCAATATAGCAAATGCTAAGAGCTATTACAAAAATGGCAGAGTAATGTTGCACAAAAATTCCATCCTAAGAGAGCCAAAGGGCATCTCTTTTATACAAAAAACTAGCCACCAAAGACCTAATTCGAACTTGGCAATAAAGAGAGCCAATAACAAAGTCGAATTCCAATCAATGATAGGCTTGGAGTATAGATCCAATAGATAACTCGAGTTCTTGGTAGTTGAGAGTGGGGAGGTGGCCTCCACCTAAGCAAGGCACCCCCCACTCCTCCCTTGGAAGCTCCATCAATCCAATGCGTGAGCTCCACATCACAAATTCGTGAAGCATGCAAGGAATGCGTGAGCCATGATGAGAGACAAGCTTTGGAGTTGGAGTAATGGTAACTCGAGTCTTGAGAGGAGCCAAGCTTGAGATGTGGTCGTGGTCTCCTTTCAAGGAAGGTGCCTACCAAAAAATCAATGCCACACCAACAAACCATTCAATGCTTGCCAACTCACTAATTCGTGATTTTGCATGAAGGAGGGCGAATTTCTCTGAGTGAATAGACTTCTGGTGACTGGATAGTGAACTGAATCCACTTGGACTTGATTGGAATCTTCTTTAATGACTCATGCCATGTCATTTGGCTTGTTTATTTAATCCAATTGGATTATTTTGGAGAGATTTGGATTATCTCCAAATTATTATTATAATTAATATTTCTCTTTTATTGATTTTTTGAGAAAATATTAATTATGAGGCCGAATGACTATCCGAAACTTAGGATAAGTGGGTTTGGGGTTTAACTGATATTATTGGCTTAGGAATTGAGCTTCCAATCACTTAAATCCACCCCCAAACCACTAACATATTACAAATTGAATTTTTCCAATTAAATATTTGGAAAAAATAATAAAATAATAATAAAAAAAATTATCCAACGCGTCTGGTAAAATTTTTTCGGACAACATTTAAACACAAGGGACCTAGGAAATGACCATCTAATACATACATGGTGTCTAGTAGGTTCATATACATCAGTTGGACTCTAATAACCCCCTAAGGCCCAAACTTTCAAAATCGGGCATTCTAGCTTTGGAGGAAGCGAAAGAAAACCTCGCCGATTATTGCTCGGCCATAGGCAAAGCATAATTGACAAGGGCAAAAAACTCTCTGGAATACCTTAGTTGATAGTCAGGTCTTGGGAAACTGAGCCACTCAAAATCCTACTAGCACACTTATTACAAACCCCATGGAGCCATGGTAATTTTAACAACAAAAACACAAGTGGCTAGCCAAAACTGGCTAGTCATTACAAACTTAACCCCTGATACTCTGGAAGTGAACATTGATCATGTTCAAACACTGGCGGCTCAATGGAGGTTCAACTATTGTACAATATAGTTGGCAACATCTGGCTCCAACTGCGGCATGGGTACTCGTTTGATTCATGGATCAAATAGAGTGCTCGAGAACCCCATAATGTCAGTTTCCTGCATGGAAACAAAAGTGTGTAAGCCCACATGTACATGATAAAAATGGCAAATATATACCAACATAAAAAGAAATCTATTCTATGAAGTATAAAGTACAAAGCATAATATACATGAAACATAATACAACATAAAGTATAAGTATGCATGGTACAACAATATGATACAAATATAAAAATACATAAATATACAACAAGAGAAGGTTTAGAGAAGCCCTGAAATGATCCCATGGTCATTTTTTAGAGGTTGTTTCCGTAAAACAGCTTCAAATGTTGTCCATTCATAGGTAAGGGTAACCTCTCTCCTTCCATAGTATTAAGTATGAAAGAGTTCGTGCCGGCAAGGTGGCATATAATAAAGGGACCTTTCCAAAGGCTATCAAACTTTCCATGTTTTCCCGGTTTTTCTTTTCTTTTGTCCCATAAAAGGACTGTGTCTCCAACTTGGAAGGATCTAGGCTTAGCTGATTTGTCAAAAGTTCCCTTCACGCTCTCTTGATGTCTCAATAGTTGATCTAGTGATGCCCTTCTACTTTCATCAAGCTCTATAATCTGGTTGGTCCTCTCCTCCATCTCTAACCTTTTTGTCCCATACTCACTTATCATTCTGAATATAGGTATATGCATGCTGGCTGGCAAGGTGGCTGTGAGACCATAGACAAGCTCGAAAGGGGACTTTCCAGTAGAATTCTTTTTGGTGATCCTATCTGCCCATAAAGCATACTTAATCTTGCTATCCCAAGCTTTTTTGTTGTTGCCCACAGTTTTCTTAAGGATGGTCATTAATTTTTTATTGGTGGACTCAGCAAGTCCATTTCCCCGTGGGTAATAATCAGAAGAATGGGATAGGATAATGCCATACTTGCAACAAAACGAATTCATCTCTTTTGAGCTGAAAGCCTTGGCATTATCAGTTGTTATTTTGAGAGGGATACCAAATCGTGTGATGATTTTATCCTCGATGAAGTCCATAACAACTTTCTCTGTGGCTGTTTTGGTGGGTATGGCCTCTACCCACTTAGTGAAGTAATCGGTTGCCATGAGAATCCAACAAAATCCATTGCTAGAATTATCTTTAAACTTTCCGATAAAGTCAAGGCCCCATTGTTGAAAAGGGGCAAGGACTACAACAGGTGTAAGGGGAAGAGCAACCAACTTTTGCTTCCCAGTGAAGAGCTGACACTCTTGGCAACACTTAACATGTTTGTGCACATCTGCAAAGATGGTTGGCCAATAGTAACCAGCTCGAAGGATTTTGTGGGCAGTTGTATTTGCTGCATAGTGGCCCCTACAAAATCCTGAGTTGAACTCAGTCAAGATTTTCTTGGAATCTTGTTCATGAACACATCTAAGTATTACGCCATCCGGGTTCCTCCAACCCAGGCCTTCCTGAGTAAGGCAATACCTAGCAGTTTTTAGTCTTAGTGCCCTTCGTTTATGACCCTTAAGGTGATCTGGGCAAGTGAAGTGTAGCAGGAAATATATGATGTCGGAGTACCAATGGTTGTCAAGTTCTTGCAAAGCTGGTGTCATAGCTGGTTCATGTCTACTGTTTTCACAAATCATACTTCATTCTTTTGAGTTAGCATCTTGGCAAGGCCTTGTCCTTTTATCAACTTGGTTGGCTTAATCTCTAAGTCATATTCCTGGATTTTAGATACCCATGTGCCCCATATTCTTAAGCAATCTTGTTGAGACAAGATGTCTTTTACTGCAGCATGGGGGACATACCCTATAACCCTTGAATAGCCAATGTATGTTCTAAAATGCTTTAGAGATTTCACCAAGGCATAGGCTTGCTTTTCCATAATAGTGTATTTTAACTCAGAATTCTGTAAAGCTATACTCATGAAAGCAATAGGTTGCTCAAACCCTTCGAAGTTCTTTTGGAGCAACACCCCAGCAATAGTATCCTCTGAAGCAAAGGAAAAAACCATGAAGCCCTTAGTATAATCTGGGTTGACCAAGACAGGTGACCTAGTGATAGCATCTTTGATGGTGGAAAAGGCCTCCTTCCGCTCATTTGTCCATACAAATCTAGCATCTTTCTTGAGTAATTGTTGCATGGGTTTCATTAATTCGGCCAGGTTGGGGATGAATCTTCTAATGAAATTGATATGTCCATTAAAAGATTGGAGACCCTTAACATTCTTAGGTAGAGGTATCTTCTTTATGGCTACAATTCTTTCAGGGTCAATTCCGACTCCGTCTTTAGATATGATATGACCCAGAAGCTTTCCCTCATCAATCCCTAGGACAAATTTGGCTGGATTCAAGGAAATACCATACTTCCTACACCTTTCAAAAACCTGCTTAAGATGATTAGCATGGTTGGATCTTTCTTTTGAAAATACAATTAGATCATCTTGGTAGATTTCAATGATTTTGCCAATTAATTCTTTGAAGGCATAGTCCATGGCCCTTTGAAAAGTGGCCCCAAAATTTAGAAGACCAAAAGGCATTCTCAAGTATTCGAAGGTACCCCAAGGGGTTGTGAATGTGGTTTTATGTTTATCTTCATTCTGAATGACAACCTGATTATAACTTGAAAATCCATCAAGCATGGACATCATACTAGATCCAGTGACCCATTGGAGGAGGGTCTCCATGTTGGGGAGAGGATAATTGTCCTTTTGACAAGCTGTGTTGAGATTTATGAAGTCTATACATATGCTTATACTCCCATTTTTCTTTCTGACCACTACTAAGTTGGAGCACAAAGATGAATGCCTAGTGGGTGCTATGATACCTGCTGCCAACATCTTTTCTAACTCCTGTTTGACAATAGGGGCCAACTTAGGATTTATTTGCCTAAGGTTTTGGTGGAAAGGTTTGACTTTTTGCATTTCTGGATTAAGGGGGATGGTGTGTTGGAACACATCCTCTTGATATGCTTTCAACTCATCATATGTGAAGGCAAACACATCCCGGTATTCTTTGACTAAATTGTTTAAGTCATTTCTTTCCTTTTCAGAAGTTCCTTTTCCTATTTTTATCATTTTAGGACTTGTTTCCGATCCAATGTTGATTTCAATATAATCCCCTGGTTTCATCTGATCAATGTTGTTTTTTCTCCTATCCTGTCTGTCAAAGATGTTCTCCAAATTAGTAAAGCCACGTGATATTGGATTGATGGGTTGGTTATCATTTCCCTGATACTCTTTACCCTCCTCCTGTTTATTTATATTGAAATCTGAGAACTCATCTATATTGTGAATGAATTTTAGGATGTGTTCATCATCTCAGAAAACTTGCCAATGTTCCATGTTATCCGGTACTGACGGTCTAAAATTGATTTCAAGTGTACAGTCACCATTTGACATTTCTTCTGACGGTTGGAGGTTTGATGCTGAAACTGCCAATCTATCCGCGACACTATTCTGATCTCTAGGGATTGCTTCTATGTTTAGGGCATCGAAAAATTCCATAGTGTCCCAAATTGCATTTCTATATCTTTTTAGTCTTTGACATTTACATGCAAATTGGCCTTTGATTTGTTGAACTATTAGATCCGAATCACCCTTTATACTTAGCAATTTTATACCCATGTCCTTGGCTAACTCGATGCCTAGTAGAAGTGCTTCATATTCTGCTACATTATTTGTGGCCTCAAATTCTAATCTGAAAGCAAAGTTGAAAATATTACCCTTAGGTGAAGTTATGACTATCCCAACCCCTTTCCTAGCTCTTGAGTATGCACCATCAAAATTCATCCTCCATAACTCATCAAATTTTTCATTTTTAATTTCTTCTTGAATAGGGGCCAAAAAGGTAGAGTTAATCTGATAAGTTCCATGTTCATCAGTGTTGTAAACATATTGGTTCAATGGCCTTTTAGGATTTTCAACATGGTACTTTTTCTCCTTCTCGGTGTGTAACTTAACAAGTGAGTCCTTAGATGCTGGCACAGTGGCATAGGTCCAATCCATTTGGATCCATCCTCCCAAAGTGGCACCCCACTTCCTAGAGAGAAACATCCCCCATTTATCCGGAACATTGATAACAAAGATGTCCATGTCAACATGGATGTCCGAATATTTGGCCAACCTCACTGATTGATTTTCATTCATTCCAATCACCTCAACCGGCCTAGAGTCCATGGCACAAATATTCTGATATGGTCTTGTAGTTTTTAGGTTGAGCTGTTGCATGACCTTTTTGGTCATGAAGTTGGAACCAGACCCTGAATCTAACATACAATTATGTAGAAGAAGATCACCTATCATCAATGATATATAGAAAGGGGGATGATCTTCTTTTCTTGGGTCCCGAGTATGTAGAATTACAGGGGGGTCTGTATAAACAATGTTATGGCTCGTTGAAGGTTGTTGTATGGTATCTGAAAAACTAACCTTCTTAGGGGTAGGAGGTTTTACAAGTGTGGGTGGCTTCAAAGGCGTTGGAGAACTTGTATCAGTAGGAGGATCTAAAATCTTCAAGAGTTTTTCTCTTTGTCCAGGTATTTTACATAATTCTAAAACAGGCACAGGAACTTTTGTTTTAATCAGCCAATTACCTAAATCAAAGCTTAAATCACTTGCTTCTTTAGAATCATTATGAATTGACCTTAGGTGGACTTTGAGTAGAGGTCCATCATTTGCTTCCCTTTGGTAGGTAACACCCTTGTACCTCTGCATGTTGTTAACTTGTTCATTTGAAGGCTTGTCACCATAACACTTGGTCATGTTATCTAGCTCCTGACTATACTGTTTTGCCTGTCTCCAACTTTCTCTGGGAATACTGTGAATGTCACCTACATGGTTTATATACTCAGGCTCATTTGATGAAGACTGACCACCACATCCTTCAGGAAAACCATGCTCTTGAACATAGCATGCATAATGACAAGTGTCTTCTTCATGGAAGTCTCTGCATGCCCTACAAAATGGCGTGTAAGGTTCAACCATGTTAGCAACCTCTAATTGATGAGGAGGCCTTTGTTCATGGTTGGGTGCTTTTCTTTGCTAAGTTGGTTTTTGAGGGTATGTTCTTGGAGCAAGTTGAGTTTGTGCTCTTTCTATGGTTACCACCCTGTTCTGAATCTCTTTCATTTGTGTAAGGTGTTTAAGTTCAACTTTCTCCTTTCTCTCCCCCATGTTTGATATTTGTTGTTCATAAGCCTCCTTCATTGCAGATAAATGATCTTTTTCTTTGTGCACCACTGGATTTAAAGGAGTTGAGGCTCTTGAGAAACCAAGAAGGTTAGACTTTCCAGAAGATTGCATGTTTCTGTCTATCTTAACAGCCATTTCTTAAGCTTCTAAAAGAGTAGTGGGTTCCTTATCTCTGATCTAATATTGCATTTCCCCACTAAGTGCTTCAATGTAATATACCAAGATTGTTTGAGCAGTTGGCTTGTAAACAACATGGATGGCATTTGATAAGTTCGTGAACTTCTTGCTAAATTCATCCATGGTCTCGTTTTCACTTCTTTTGGCGTTGGTCAAGGAAGCAAATTGATGTCTAGGCTCCTTCTTTTCATGTATACGTCGTCATGCTTGTGAGCTTGATCTCTGACATGGGCACTAGTACATTTGTTGAAGCTCTTTAGATGGTGTGTAGCCGTAATGGCATCAGTGCCAGTGAAGCTAGGCAACTTGTCTATAGCTTTGTCTGGAATATCATGAGGATGACCTGCTATTTGAGTGAAATTAAGGGGAGAATAAAAATCTGTCATTGTATCAGACACAGTTATTATTTTCTAGAAAAAGACTATGGATGTTCGAAATAGACTCAGATCCAAGATTCTCAAGGATCCTACGAGAAGTTAACCTATTCAATCTCCTCCTATAAACCTGTTCAGGCTCAAGGATGAAATTGAGTAGGCCTACAAGTTTCTTCTTATTGAATACCTTGGTAAGTTAGTTGACAGTGGAGTCGCTAGGTGGATTCAAGTCTAATTTCAGAGAGTTGATTAAACTAAAAATCTACCAAAAGACAAGGTAAAAAACTAAGTTAAAGTCGTCCAGGAACAAAAAGATTTGTCCCCGGGAATGACGCCAAAGATGTTGTCTGCTGAGATGCACACCAGCAGTAGAAATCTTTCGAAAGCTGTTTCCTCACTACAAGTGGGAAAGGTGTGGCCTTGGGGGCAAGCGATGAGCCGGGTACTGTCACCTGAATCCTAGCTTCCTTGTGTAGGCAAACTCCTAACGAAGCCAAGGGGGGTTGTCCCTAACAAAGAGTTGTCTAAGGCTCTGTGTTTAAATATTTTTTAAAAGTGATATGATGTGGATGGGTGTTGTTTTAGGAGTTTTTGATGATCACAGATTTATAATAATTGAGATTTAAATAACACAAAGATATACTTGCAATGATATTTGAAGGAAAAGCACCACTGATCGACAAATTAATAACTTAGATATAAAGCATCGACAATGATATAATTGAAGCAAGTGATACATGCACTTCAGATATAATATTCAAAATGAAACAGTAGAATGACCAGTGCCTTGTGGAGTCAAAATAATGTGCTTGGGATGCTGAGATACAAGAGTTCAGTGTTGCTTGATACAAGTCTTGGTTTGGTGCTTGAGATCGTTTTGCAAGTGTTCTTTGTAAATTTTATTATAAATTTTGATGTGATCTTGATTATTATGGCTAAAGGGAATTTCCAACCGATACGCAAGGTACTAGAAATCTGTCCGGGAATACTCTAAATGGCTCCGTTCGAAGACATGACGGACCACCCAGTTTTCTAGCGAGGCGTTCAATAACTAACCAGCTACAAGAATCTAAACATGGCTACCCAGCGCCCCCACTTGGAATTTGCCCACTTTTGAGTATTGTATCGATCAACGCCGGATTCGTTGGTTATGGGGGTGGTGAATTTTATTATGGTTGAAGTTGGAATTAATGTGAATAATTAAAAATCCCAATACCGTTTCTGAGTAACCCAACCTTTCTCAAGGAGGGGTAGAGCATATGTGGTAAGGAAAATGGTTAATTCCAATTTTTATGGGAGAATATGAGTCGTGAGTGTTTTACATAGAGCAAAAAGAAACAAACCTCTTCGACAGAGAGTGCTCTTGATCCACCTTATGGTGAGATTCAAGAGACTTATCTAAACTAGTATGAGAAATGCAATGCAACAAGATGCTCTTGACTTGTCTTATGACTAGTTCAAGAGACTTTGTGTTCTTTTTAAGATTGAGTAATTTATAGAAAAGATACACAACAATTAAATCAAATAATGGAAGACTAATCTAGCAATTAGTATTCTAAGAAAGCAAAAAAGATCTAAACTAACAACTAGTATTAGAAGACTATTAAAAAATTTAAAAAAAATTACAATTTTAATCATAACAATTATATTTAACATTCCAAGCTATATTTCAAACCATTAGACACATAATATGTAAAGTCTACTCATATATATAAATCCATAAACATTTGCATGTGAGTGGATTAGAATGTGGGGGCTGGGGCACATATTTATCATTGTTTGGAGGCGAATTAGGTTTAGGTTTTGTGTTTTTTAAATAAAAAATCAATTAAAAATTGATTTGTCCCTGTCTCGGGCCCATGGACGTGAAACAGCAGTTGGCCGACTGGTTTGTTACGGACTCGGCCGGTTGGGTTTGGTTTGGTAACGAACCGATCGGTTCATGCATCGGGTCGGCCGGTTCGTTACCAAACCGGATGTCACATACCCTCCCATCCATCCAATTCCAGGAAGGGAACATGATGCCAATCTGGGGCTTTTACATAAACTCAGCCCATTCATTAAATTCACAGCAATTAAAAATCAAATGTGTGCAGATGCAATTTAAAGCAAACTCAAAACTAGGCATGGATACACATTTCCAGCAATTGGATTTACAAACAGGATGGCCATGGGTTTTTCCCAAATCGTGGGCACACCAAAATGGATTGTGAAAAGGGGGATTCAACCACGAGGAGCAAACCCGATTTCTCCCACAGGTTGTGAGCATTTCATATTGCCCGAAATGGCCTCATTGAAACCCCAATCGAGCTCCCTTTTCTTCCAGTGGCTCTGCAACACAAAAACGCCCTCTTCCCAACTGAAAAACAAGGAAAACATAGGAAAACATGGAGGAAAAACGCCTAGGCAGCTCCCAAAAACGTGAGAGAGGCAAAACTGCTTGATGGGTAATGGCTTGGGGAGCAATTCATGGTTGTTTTCTTGCCCAAGAAGTAAAACACGTTTTTCCATGAAGGGTGGCTTGCCCATACTCGAATTTGGACAACCATACCTCTCCATTCCCAAGGCATTAACTACCTCAACCAACTGTTGGGAGAAATGAATGATTGGGTACAAAAGTCAACATGGGTAGTTGAGGGTTTGATGGATTCTCTCATTGACACTTGACTTGACTTGATTGGCTCCAAGGGTTTGAATATTTCCCTCCCAATTCCTTGTAAAATCATGCCCCCATCTCTTGTTGCATTGCATAGCTAGTTGTGGGTATTTTATTAAACTACATATTTACATGATATTCGCAATTTCCACTGTGCCTGGCTAGCACGTAAACCATATGCATCAATAAATCGATGGCGGGGCCTTGGCCTTGAGCTCCTCACCACGATTTTATAGCAATATTACATCATTTACATTTTAATGCAATGGGGTCAAAATCGGGATATTACACCGGACCCCGGTCCGAGCTCTTTGCCGGTTTGCATATCCATGTGCCTTGGCCGGTCAAACCGGCCGGTTCCGGTTCCAACTCGGTCGGTTTTCAAAACGTTGGTTGGAAGCTCCGCATTGTTCTCACTACTTCAAACCACTTATTCGTCCCTTTTTCTTTTTAATGTATTGGGACTGCATATAGGCTTCATCTATGCTCTTGGCCTTGAATAGTACAACTTGCCTTCTTATGTGATTGTTAAGGCCACCCAAGTACTTGATGACCACACTTGGGTTCTTAGGATTTCTCCCCAACTAAATGGATTTCTTTTGAAACATTGTAATGTACCCTTTGTATGCCAGTGAATCCAGTAGTCCTCTTCATACCCGATAAGGTAAGACGTGAACTTGATGCCTTTGAATACCTTCCACTTAGTTACTAGAAGGTTTCCCCTAAGCCTAATGTTGATGTTTCTCCAAGTGCAACATTGGGTAGACATTCACACACGGATATCCATGCTGATTTGGCTAGTGAGGCAATGCTAATTTGGCTAGTAATGAATGATACATTCACATTCTAGAGGTGAATGGCCCAGGCAGGGGTAGTACTTCTCCCAATCATATGGTGTGGAGATGGACCCTAGGGATGTTCTCACATTGCCTGCTCCTGTAATGGAGTGATCTATTCTATATTAGAGTGTTTGACTTGTCTATTTTGTAAGGGGCTTTCATCCCCTTGTGAAATCTACAAGTCTAGCCTAATGTTGAATTTGACATGAGCAGTAAGAAGTGACCGAGACTTCTTAGTGTGGGTCAAATCAACATTAGGGCTCTATGTGGTGAATAGACGTGCATGTGACGGAGAAGTATAACATCATCACAATGGGTTACCTTTCCTAAGAAGATGGAAAATCCAATAATAAAGTGGTCAAAAAAATGAATTACAATTGAAGTGATCAAACAGGCAAGTCGGCTCCAACAACAAGAGAATTCGACCTCACTAGTGAAGATCAAGTGACTTAATGTTTATAAATAAAAGGAGTGATTCCTCATTTCAATCATACAATTCGTGGAAGACATCCTCTCCTCTTTGGTGTGCAAGTCTAGAAGGGCAAAGTGAAGATTGAAGTAGAAGCATTTTGAAGTGATCTTTTCTCTCTCTCTCTTATCTCTTTCTTGGGTTCTCTCTCTCTCTCTCTCTCTCTCTCTCTCTCTCTCTCTCTCCCTAGCAGTGCGCACTTTCTCTATGATTGGGTAACAAGTGATGATTGTCAAACCCTTGTGAACTAGGGTTTTTCTATTGTTGTTGTACTCTTATTATTGGAAATATTCTTCTTAAGAAAGGTTGCTGGGTTTTCTCCCAAGTTCAGGTTTCCCAGGGTAAAACTTTGTGTCTACTGTGCATAGTTCTCTCTCAGTGATCCTTTTGTTTTCCGCTGCAAAATTTAAAATTAAAATTGTATTGCTAAGTTAAAAACTCAACACCTGAGGGCCTTGATGTAGCTTTCCCACCAATTTTGTCCATGACCTTCTAGCTTGAATCTAGCAAAAGCTATTTTTTACTCCTCTCGTGCATTATGCACACTGAAATAGACTTCTAACTATTGCAACCAATGATTCAACTTAATTGAGTATACCTCACCTTGATAGGTCTTGACCTTCACTTCCAGTTTAGACAAGTTCTGAGAAGATTGGTTCCTAGAGTTCCCTTTCGACCTTTGGTTCTTCCTTCTCTTCCTTGAATTTTTTAAAAGCTATTTTTTTCTCCTCTTGTGCATTATGCACACTGAAATAGGCTTCTAATTATTGCAACTAATGATTGAACATAATTGAATCTATCTCAACTTTGTAGGGTCTCAATCTCGACCTTTGCTACCACTTTAAACAGTGCTAAGAAGATTAGTTACTAGAGTTCCCTTTTTTGACCTTCAATTCTTCATTCCCTTCCCTCAGCTCCTCGTGATCTTCTGGTCATGAGAGCGAGGCTACTCCAAAAAGGAGTTGATAATTTTCTTAAGAGAATCCATGATTAAGGCCAAGCTCTTGGAAATGTTGACTACTTGAGATTCCAAATTTGCAAATCGTAACTCTCCTTCATCAATGGGTCCTTCCCTATGAAGCGTATGCCACTTCTGAGGCTTGCAGTTGTTTCTTAACCCTTCTTGTATTGATCTTAGGATCCACAGGGTGCAGCTCTTCCTCAGATTTAGACTCTCTAAGACAAGTAAGCATACACTGCACTCAAACCACATAAATGGTCAAAGAAAACTTGCCTTTGATACCAATACAATCTGTAAACTGTCTTGGATATTCCAATGGTTGGCTTGCCAAAATAGTTCTTAAACTTATAGCTGCTACAGTGAGCCTATGCTCCACTGAACAACTATTACTTTTGTATTTTTAGCGATTTAACAAGAAAATAAAAACATCAATATTGATTCTTTAATTAGTGAGAAATACAAACAGAACTACAGCAGTGAAGACACATCAGAGACCACAAACACAATATTTACCTTAGTATCATGATGTGGGAAAACCCAACAAGAAAATGAATGACTATGCCTTTCTTCATAATTAATGGATAGTAGAAGGCAAAATACAGAGATAATAAGGCTTTCCACAGAACCATGAGACACTATGGTTTGATACACTCCCCTACAAAATACTCTCTCTCACAGTTACCGGATTTGGCCCTAGGCCTAACCGCATGTGAATTGGATTCTTCAGAATCGGATTCTTGGATTCTTCCACCTCGCTTTGACTAATCTAAAGCTGTTTACGTAGGATAAATGTAGGATAATTAGGGTTAATTAGGGTTAGGGTTCTGAATCCCCGTTTCCTAATTTTCGGATGAGTGCCGCACCCGTATCGGATTCTTCAGCCGATTCCGATCACACCAACGATTTGTGTAACCTTGCCCTCTCTCCTTTGTTCTGCTATCTTTCTACTCTTGGTGGCTGCTTTGCTATGGAACATGAAATTGCTACAATAGGCATTGAACCCTTTCCCTCCTTTTGGCTAGGGTTTTAATACCCTTTATTGGTTGTTCGGGTTAGCAATTTTTATTCTTTGATGCTTCTAGAAGTCTTTAGTGGATTCATATACATTACTACCTCCACATTTGTAAATCACAGTGAGTTGATGTGCTTACCACTTGGACCTAGATGGAATATTTTGATTGTTACCTTGTCGGGGGATAACTAATGCATACGATCTCTGTTTGATGAAATGAATCTATGTTGGAAAGCTTTTGACTGATAGAATGTAGTGAGGACCTCTAGAGCAATTGTCCTCGAGGTCAAAACCCCCAAAATTCCACTTCTTTGACCCCAAACTAGATGGTTTTCAGTTTTGATCTGTTGGTGTGGTTTTCGAGATTTGATTCAAATCAGCCCCTCTATGCCCCAAATTCTATCTTTCCAATTCTAAAGCATTAGCGAAGTCATATGGTAACTATGTATATCATGGTTGGATCATCCAATCTGAATTTAAATAATTTGAGTGCATTAATTCATGCCCTAGACTAGGGAAAAACGTGGATGAACTATTCGTAGATCCAGGGAACCCATTGTCCACCTTCGGATTTTTCTCCTTGTGCCGTCTCCCCTCATCTTGTCTTTCAATAATCTTTTCATTTTCCAATAGAGCAGGGACAGTTTCAAAAACAACATTCTTACCATTGCTATTCTTTTTATGTATAATTTGTTACTTATTTTATTTTACTTTCTCGAAATATTTAGGGTTGGTTACCATGCCAATTCACTTAAGGTTGAGAATGTTGAGCTTGACATCTAGTTCCAAGGCTTTATTTTTAGACATCACAAGGCAATGCTATTCTAAATCTCAGGACTAACAATGGAAATAGGTAAAATGGAATGTTCATATATCACCAGTTGTATGAAAGTATAATCCACACAATGAATTTCCTTTTTAACGTCTTTCCAAAATTTTACACGAGTTGTATGAAAGTATAATCCACACCTTGAATTTCCCTTTTAACCGTCTTTCGTAAATTTTACATAAGTTGTATGAATATAATCCACACCATGAATTTCCTTTTTATTGTCTTTCGTAAATTCTACATAAATACATAATTAACAGTTCGTCCTAGGCCTGAAAAGGATTATAGCGTATAGGACTTCTTGTGTATCAGAATTTCAATGGAAATTACTGAAGCTTGCATGTCCCATTAGAGCATATAAGGTCTATTGATATTAAATCTACTGTGTGGGAACAAAATGAAAAGCTTTGTAATGTTAAACTCCGTCGTTCTCACTACTTCTCATATCAAGGCTATGCTTGATGGAACTTATCATAGGAGTTTTGTGCATAAAACATAAATCATTGCTTAAGATTCGGACTGTAAACCAGCTTCCAACCATTTGTTTTCAGTTTTCCAAAAACTAGAAATTCTAAGTATAAGTTATGGCAGAAGGTGGAGGAGCATGTCCTCGTCTATGTCCAGTTGAAGCTCGTGAGTCGAATTATAGAACCAAGCATGGTTTGATGAGCACATGCTTACCATGGAATACACGTGGAACATCCATTCCTCACTTGGCTACAAAAAGCATTGCGTGATATACTTGTTGCTTAGATTAGATGTCCCAACTCCAGACACACAGTATTTTGGTTTCCATTATAGTGCATTCTTGTTATTGCCATTTTTCATGGTTGCCTTGGAAAAATCCCCAAAATTGGCGATCTCGCTAGTGTATCTCTCTTGTAACTAACTTGCCACTATAGATAACTTTCAAGAAAATCAAGTGTATGACAACCTTTTGTAATGGTTAGAGGTTGCATCCCATCCCAAGCACCTGATTAGCGAAAATTCAATCACAGTTGACAGAAAGTATCAATTTGGCATGAAATTTCTATTACTAATTGGGTTTTAACTTTTTTCACTGGTTTCTTTAGTTTTGATTTGTTTTTAACGTCAGCCTTACAAAGTTTTAATTCTGTGCAGGATGAGGATTCAACAGAGCCAGCTATATCTGGAGTCCTTGTGTAAGATACTTTGATTCATGTCCATAAAGATACTTTGATTCATGTTAGTAAGGTCATGATGGCTCATCTCTCAGAGTGATTTCTTCGGGTTTGTCATATATCCACTGATTTGTATCCACATATCAATTTCAGGTACATTGCATCAGCAGACAAGAAGTCGAATAAAAATTATCTGGGTCCTGCACCATTGGAAACGATGGCTCAGTATGTGATTCTTTTCGCCTTAAAGATTTATGTTATCAATATATGTAATATGAGCAGGTTTAATATCATGTTAAAGCCAAATGGTTTTGGTTTTTGCAGTCAAATTGTTGGAGCTGTGGGTCCTTCAGGGCCTAACACTGAATATCTTTTTCATCTGGAGACAGCTCTACAAGAGATAGGTTAGCTGCCTTTTTTTGTGTTGTTTTTATCTCGAAAAAGAAAAGAGAAGACAATCATGATCTGTGCCATTTTTAAAAGAGAAGACATTCTTTATCTATTCCGTATTTTTGTTCATTTTCATTTCATTTTTAAAAGGGAAGAGAATCATGATCTATTCCATTTTTTTTTGGTTCATTTTCATTTTGTGTCCTGCAGGTTGCAAAGACAGTCACATAACAGACCTTGCAAATGCAGTTAGAAATGCTTTAACATGCAAAGAGGGAGATCATACTTCAAATGGAGATGCAAAATAATGAGCTTAAGTGTGAACTTCAGCAATTTATTGTATTATTCACTTTCTTTTACTTTAGAAGTTTAGAGTATGCTTTGCCGGGCCTTTGAGTGCCACAACATTAAGTGCTTGCATTGCCTCAATCTAGAATATCCCTGATTATTTCCATAATTCATAGTTCAAACAGATAAATATATGTCTAGATAAAACTCGATATTGGATAATGACTATTCATTACATGTCTTTTGATTATATGATATTATAATACTTTAATATTTACACAACGTTTACTTGAAGAGATTTCCTAGCACTTGTATTTTTTATATCCTTTGAGAGGATTTTGAATTGATAAGCAATATGTGAGGTCTTAACTTGAATCTGGGTCAAAAGTAAGACATTTGGCTAACAATGGAATCTTAGCACTAAAGTAAGGTATTGGATATATTAGCATTGATATTTGAGTTTGATTTAAAGTATGGTATTAGCATTGATATTTTAATTTGATTTAAGGTATGGTATTAGCATTGCTATTTGACTTTGATTGTTGAATGAGACAATCTCTCCATGTAGACATTCAAGTATAGTTTTAATGATTTTTCAAAGAAAGAAACAATGTGTTATTCGACTAACATAACCTATATAGAGAAGAATATGGTAATACTTTATAATATAATATTATTATAAATATATGCTTATGGTAATATACATATAAATATAAAAATTATATTTTTTAAATATAAAATTGAAAAATGATTGAATATAAGTACTTGATTGTTATAGATTAGTGTAGATTTATTTAATTTTGGATCTACCATGCATTGAGAGGGATCAAATCCTTCGAGGTGCAAACCTTTTTTTAAAGTGTAAAAGTGGACAAGGGGTTTGCACATTGAGGTTGCATCTTGAGGGATTTGATCCCTTTCGGTGCATGCTAGGTCCGGAGTTAAGATGGATCTAGGCTAGTTTCAGTTGTGAGCGGTCACATCAAATTTGTAGATGATGATCATTATGTATATGTAAATGTTTGAGATGAATTTGATCATTTGATAGATATCATTTAAACTTTTTTTTTTATCAACATTTTCTCGAAGTCATGCATCTAATACTATGGTTGTAATGGTCGAATATTGTTTTCTCTATCGATATGCTCTTTGTCATTCTAAATTTTGTTTTCTATGTTGTTGTTTAGTTGTCAATTTTTCCAACTTTCTTTGTTGGTATGCTCCGTCTTTTAGAATTTTGTCATTTGTTCTTGTTGTTGTTCAGTTTTCATTTGTTCTGACTTTCTTTGTTGATGTCTTTGTTGTTCAAGTTTTGTAAGCAACATAATGTCATTATTGTAACAAACACTGGAACCTATGCACACAGATCAAAATGTAAACAATATACAGTTATTAATGTAATAGACATTGAAATCTATGTACAAAGATCAAAATGTTAACAACAGTTTCATTACTGTAACGAACATTGAAATCTATGCACGAAGATCAAAATGTAAACAACATATTATAATTAATGTAATGGACATTGAAATCTATATATGAAGATCAAAATGTAAGCAACATATTGTCATTAATGTAAAAAACATTGAAATCAATGGTCACAGATCAAAATCTAAACAACATACCATTATTAATATAATAGACATTTAAGTCTATGCACAAACAACAAAAAATACCATGATTTTTATTGTTGATTGTTAAAAAAACTTGTCATTTTCCAATTTCTACAACTCAATTAAGGTTAATGTACAACAATGGTTGTGGTTTCAATCATGGATTTTCTCTCCAAGATATGAGAAATATTGAATGCTTTATGAAAACTAGTTATGATAGTCAAGTAGTTATTTAGAGTAAAAAATAGTAGATCCAAACATATCAAAATCCTGCGATCTCAATGTGTAGTGTGTTAGAATTTTGATTATAGCAATATAATTTTCATCTCTTTCAACTTATAAACAATATAGGATCACTGAAAGAACAACTATGCACATAAACAATAGACACAAAAGTTTATTTTGGGAAAAACCAAACTCGGGAAAAACTCAACAACCCTTTCTTACTCAGAGATTCAGTACAATGAAGATAAAAGTACAAGAAGAATAAATGCCCAAAGAAATCAACTCCAAATGTCTTATGCTACCCAAAAAGTTGAACCTCTTCACTTGAGCGAACTTTCTTGAGATGAGTGTGCAAATGAGAGGAGCAACACTTCTATTTATACATTACTTTTTGGTTAATTTCTAACTGGGCTGACTTGATAGTTTTACTAGGGCAAACTTGTCATTTTGAATTATAAAAATACATTTATTGTTTGTTTTTATCTTGTAGGTCGGCTAGACTAGTGAGGAGACCTCACGTAGCTACATCATCAACACTCCCTCTTAGCTAGAGAGGGGTATCATCACGCTGGAACACATCTTAGCATCATCTGGTTGTCACAACTGGACTCGAACATCTGAACATCATTCGATCGTCACGATTGCACTCATACATCTGGGAATCATCTGATCGTCACGATTGGACTCATACATCTGGGAATCATTTGATCGTCACGGTTGGACTTGTACATATTGTCATTATAAGAAATGGTCAACATCGTCCATACAGGACAACATCCCACACAGGGATCCAAGTATACTCTATACAAGAGTCCTCTCCACACAAGAGAATCTTCCTCATAGGAACAATAGTCCTCACTGGACTAAGCTCATCTCGGTTTACACAGGACTACATGTTCTACCTAGACTGAGCTCATTATTAGTCTACAAGGACCTCCTGTCCTACCTAGACTGAGCTCATTATCAGTACCTAGACTGAGCTCATTATTGATCTACAAGGACCTCTTGTCCTACTTGGACTGAGCTCATTATCGGTCTACAAGGACCACCTATCATACTTGGACTGAGCTCATTATCAGTCTACAAGGACCTCCTTTCCTGCCTGGACTGAGCTCATTATCGGTCTACAAGGACCGCCTGTCCTACTTGGACTGAGCTCATTATCGGTCTACAAGGATCGCTTGTCCTGGACTAAGAGTACTCCCTCTCACTTAGGGAAGCATTCTCTAATACTCCAAGTCTTTCACGTAAGTACACAAAATTCACTCTGGAAAGAGGCTTGGTGAGAATGTCTGCAACTTGATCATCAGTCGGGATATACTAGAGTTGAACTGCTCCTCTCTGTACCATATCTTTGATATAGTGGTACTTGATCTCCACATGCTTCGATCTGTCATGAGATACATGATTCATTGAAAGCTTCACACAACTTTGATTATCACAGTGAATCACAGTAGGCTCAAGTGTCTGTCTGGATAATCCTGCAAAGAGCTTCTGAAGCCATACTGCTTCTCATGCTGCAATATACTCTGCTTCTGCAGTGCTCAAGGCTAATGAGGGTTGTTTCCTGTTGCACTAGCAAATCACTACAGAGCCCAAACTAAAGCAACACCCAGAGGTGCTCTTCGTGTCCACAACACTTCCTTCCCAATCAGAATCTGTGTATCCATGGAATCTCATATCACTCCTAGAAGCATATCTTAGTCCATATCCCACAGTGCCATGTAAATATCTCAACACATGCTTCGTAGCAACCCAATGTACTTGTCTCGGTTCACACATAAACTGACTGAGAGCACTCACTGCAAAGAAGATATATGGTCTAGTGTTAACTAGATACATCAATGAATCGATCAGCTATTTGTACATGGTGGGATCTATCAACTTTGATTTAGAAGCTAAGTCACTCAACTTCTTCAGGTTTGTCTCCATGGGTGTGTTCATGGACTTGCAGTCCAACATACCAAATCTCCTCAAGATATCAATGGTATACTTTCCTTGGCTTAGGAAAATCTCATCATGTCTCTGCCATACCTCCAAACCCAAGAAGTAATACATTGGACCAAGATCCTTCATCTCGAACTCAAAGGATAACATCTTCTTGCACCACTCGGTAAGTTTCTCATCTCCTGTGAGAAACAAATCATTAATGTACAGTACTAGTATCAATGGTCAATGTACAGTACTAGTATCAATGGTCTACCATCCTCAACCTTGTAGTAAAGGTTGGAATCTGCCTCACTCTTGGTGAATCCCAAGCTCACCAAGTATCCATCAATCCTGGCATACCATGCTTGTGGTGCTTGCTTGAGTCCATATAGAGATTTCTTCAATCTGCACACATGGAATTCCTTTCCATGAATCTCAAAACCCTCTGGCTGTTCAATATAGACTTCTTCCACAATCACTCAGTTGAGGAAAGCAGTTTTAACATCCATATGATGTAACTTCCATCCCATAGGTGAAGCTAGTGCTATGATCGATCTGATTGTCGTGTATCATGCAATTAGAGCAAATGTCTCGTCATAATCGACTCCCTCTTCATGAGAGAATCCTCTAGCCACAAATCTCGCTTTGTGTTTCTCAATGCTCCCATCTGTTGCATGCTTAATCTTGTAGATCCACTTGGAAGTCACCACTGACTTCCCTTCAGGTATCAACACAACTTCCCACATGCCATTCTTCATGATGGATTGATATTCTTCCATCATGGCATCTTTCCAAACCTGCTGGTTGACAACCTCCTCATAGCTGGAAGGCTTATAATCAATGATGTGGGACATCAGTGCTACATATCCTGAATATCTTCAAATTTTCTTACTCTCCCTGAATGTACCTGGGGGAGCATCATACTTTTTTGCATTCTCTAGAGTCTGTCGATCCCAGACAAGCCTCTTCTGGCCAATAAAAAAATCTGTAGGAACGTCTGTGGGCTCTACTGGATCAATGAGATCCATCAGATCTACAAAATCTACTGGATTTGTCTGCTCCCTCTGAACTGCTGAAGAGGGAGGGGGTAATGACTCCATCTCATTTGGAGCTTCTTGCTCCTCGCTGTCCATGGATGATCTTCTAGCCTTTCTGAAGGCAATCTCTTCTAAGGAAACATCCCTACTGACTTCAGTTTGTCTCTATCCTAGGATGTAGATCTGGTATTCCTTCGATGATTCACTGTACCCAACAAATGTACCTTTGTTCCCTGAAGGTTCTGGTTTTGTTCTCTTTTCTTTGGGTACGTGAATGTATACTGGACAACCACATATTCACAAATGACCAACTTATAGTTTCACATCTCTGAAGGCCTCTTCTGGAGTCATATTCTTCAATATCTTGTGTGGACTTTTGTTCTGAACATATACTGCAATGCTTGAGGCTTCTGCCCATAGAAACATTGGTAGATTTGTAGAATTAGTCACAGCAGATCTATTGAACAAGAATATCAATCACAATGATGTAAAACAAATTGGAGTAAAAACTATGCAAGAGAGATGCATCAGTGCTCTATAATCCAGAATGGTAGAATTACAATACAATACTGTCACAATGAGTGAGCAATTCGAATTAACCAAGGAGGTAATTCGAATTAACTGAATGGCATGGTTTGGCTCCAACTAGGAGTCCTCATCATCAATCAACGGTGGTCATCAATGCACAAGTCACTGTCAAACAGGTGTCAAACTGAGTCTAACTGAGTCTAACCGAGTCTAACTGAGTGTAATAAGTGTAACTGATGGTAAGTGGCACTAATCCAGAAATGGAGGCTCAGTGGAGGGCGCATGAGGAGTTAACTGCACTCATAACTGCCAGTCATGTCTCATCGGAGGTCAATCGGAGTGATAACATCAGTTATGGGTCAATCAAAGGTAAATCAGAGTGATAATTGAAGTGTAACTGGACTGGTGGGTGAGAAAGGCACCCTTCTTCAGTGGAAGGTGAGAACTAGGTGCATGATAGGTTAGGAGGGCTTAAATTGAGTGGAAAGTAGCTCCTAGTGCTGGGAGACTAAGGACTAGGTGTTGGAGGTACCATACTGATGACTAGGCAGCATGCGGATGCATGCATGCATGCAAAGTACATAAGTGAATGATGAGATATCCTAACACCCCCCCTCAAGCTATACTATGATGTAAAAAATAAAATGTAGGGCCCTGGTTACTGAGACCAAAGGTCACCCCAATACAATAATCCAAAAAATGTTGAAATAAACTAAGTGAGGAAAGAGGGAAAACCCAGTGGGAAGAAAGCCCCCCCTCAAGATAAACATAAAAATGGATCTAATCTGTTTCCACCATGATGGAACTCACCCCCAACAGAGAACGGAGGTAAGAGAACTTATTCTCAGTGAAGCTCTTGGTGAAGATGTCTGCAATTTGCTCATCGGTAGGGCAATATTGCAGAATGATGGTGCGATCATGCACCAACTCTCAAATGTAGTGCATATGAATCTCAATGTGTTTGGTCCTCTGCCGTTGAATTGAATCGGTGGAGATCTTAATAGCACTTTGATTGTCACAAAATAAGACAGTCGAAGTAGTGCTACCAAAATCAAACTCGGAAAGAATACCCTGCAACCAAACTGCCTGAATGCAGGCATTGACTGCCCCTCGATACTCTGCCTCTGCTGAAGAAAGTGCAATGGCTACCTTCTTTTTGCTTGACCAGCAAATAGGTCCATGTCCAATCATGAAAACATATCTGGAAGTGGACTTCCAATCTATGCTATCACCTGCCCAATCGGAATCAGTAAAACCAATGAAATCTAGCTCAGAATTTGTAGCATAATGTATGCCAAAATGTTTCGTACCTTGCACATACTGCAAGATCCGCTTGGATGCCCGCCAATGAAGCTCATGGGGCTGCTGCATATACATTGATACAGCACTCACGACATAAGATATATCAGGCATTGAGTGTGTCAAGTAGAGTAGTGAACCAATCAACTGTTGATATATAGTGCAATCTGCAAGCGGTGTAGTATTTCCCTCTTCAAGACTGATTCTTGAGAGGAATGGAAATGGAGCAGCCTTACATTCTGCCATATTAAACTTTAATAGCAGGTCTTTAGCATACTTTTGTTGAGATAATGTGATCCCATCAAAGTTTTGAGCTATCTCCAAGCCCAAAAATTGCTTAAGCAAGCCCAAATCGCTCATATCAAAAGCTAGATTTAAAGCAGTTTTCAGCTTGTTAATTGTAAGGAGAGTGCTACCAATAATGAGAAGATCATCAACATATAAAAAAACAATCAACAAATTACCTTTAACTTGCTGTAGGTACACATTAGGATCATATTTGCATCTTTTGAAATTCTGAGAAAGAAGGAAGGAGTCCATCTTTGCGTACCAAGCTCTTGGAGCCTGTTTCAATCCATACAAAGATTTCTTCAATCTGCAAACTAATGATGGATCTGATATGTATCCTTCCAGTTGTTTCATATATACCTCTTCATCAAGGTCTCCATGTAGAAAAGCACTCTTCACATCCATGTGGTGCACTTCCCAGTGCTTGGGTGCGGAAATGGCCAAAACTAGGCAGATGGAATCCATCTTTGCAACTGGTGCAAAAGTCTCAGTGTAGTCCACACCTTGGACTTGAGAGAAACCTTTTTCCACCAGCCTAGCTTTGTATTTGCTGATAGAACCATCAACAGCAACCTTCGTGCGGTAGATCCACTTGCATTGAATTAATTTTCTTCCAGGTGGAAGAGAAACTAGCTCCCATGTATTGTTCTTTTGAAGAGAACTGTACTCTTCATCCATGGCGGTTTGCCATCGTGGATCTCAGTGGGCATGATAGTATGATTTGGGATCTGAACCAATCATCAAATAAAATTTATCAGATAATAATGGATCAGAAAAAGAAAGAGCCATACCTGCTCTTTGATAGTCTTCTCTTGTTCTCCTTGGATCAACAAGATTTCCCATGTTTGGAGCAGCAGATTGTAGAGTGTTTTGGGCCCACTTTGGTAATTGAGGAGGATTATTATGGTCTGATTCCAAACCTGATATGTCATGGCCATCAAAGTATGATATAATATGAGAGATATCAGATCCAATGCTTTCTTCATACTCACTTGAATATTTTTCTTGTGGAGGGTGCAGATCGGCAGTGTTTTCCTCAACTAGTTTCAGATCTGGCAGCGGTTCTTCAAACTTCACACTTCGCTCTATGAATACCTTTTTGGATATGATATTCATGAGTTTATATGCTTTTGATTCTTCCCCATATCCTATCAGGGTGCATTCAATACTTTGTGGATCCAAAGACTTTCTCTTATCAGAAGGAATTCTAGCCCATGCAGTGGAGCCAAAAACCCTTAAATTGGACACATCCGGTTTGCGACCAAAGAATGCTTTGAAAGGAGTTTTACCTTTCAAGGATGAATGTGGAACTTAGTTCTGAATATATGCAGCAACATTAATGGCTTCAGCCCAAAGATTTGCAGCCAAACCTTTTGACTCAAGCATGCAGGTAGCCATCTCTTTAAGTGACCGATTTTTCCTTTCCGCTACACCGTTCTGCTGGGGTGTGTAGGGAACTGTATGTTGGATCTGAATTCTGCTTTCGGCACAAAGTTGCAGCAACTCAGTCTTGATATATTCTCCGCCATTATCATATCTAATAGATTTGATCTTTCTCTCAGTGGTGGTCTCAACAAAAGCCTTAAAATCCTTGAATTTTCCAAGCACTTCTGACTTGTTTTTGAGAAAAAATATCCAAGTAAAGCGAGAGAAGTAGTCGATGAATGTCAAAACATACCTTGAACCATTCATGGACATATTTGGTAGCGGACCACTGATATCAAAATGTATGAGGCCCAAAATGGTGGAAGCTCTGCTAGCTTTGCCGCGGTTGAACTTGTGCTGAGGGTGCTTCCCAACAATGCAACTGGGGCAAATTCCCTTCGAGGAACGGAGTTCTGGAAGACCATCTACCATGGATTTCTGTTGTAGCAGCAGCAAATACTTGTAATTAAGGTGTCCAAACCTTTCATTCCAAATCCTACTAACCTCATTGCCATTAGTGAGGAGAGCAGTGGGATTTTCAAGCGGCACAAAGTGAGAAAACTCATAGTATTTTGCTGTGTGGTTTGCCTTTCCGACTGCAATAAGTCTTCCACTTTTGATATCAGAAATTTTGACATTGTTAGGGCTGAATGTAACTTGCTTCGGTTCACCAGTGTGTGTCATTTGATACATAGAAAGTAGATTTGAAGCCAAGGAAGGCACATAGAGAACATTCTGGAAGTTTCCATGCTCTACATGGATGGTACCTTTGCCCTTCGAAGAAATTTTTGAGTCATCTCCCAAATGGATGGGGATGGAGCTGTTTGGATCAAATTAAGAGAAGGATTCAATGTTTGCAGCCATATGATTCGAGGCACTGGAATCTATCAATAGAGTGGTGGGTTTCGAAACAGTTGCCACGAGTGCTTGACCTCTTTCATGATCATCATTTCTATCCTTCTTCCGTGCACCGTCGGGAAGACACATGTTATTCTTTTCGAAAAGGAGGGCCATTTGATCTATTGTTTTCTTCATGCATGAAATTTCAGGATGAAAGCCACGGTTGCAATATGAACATTTAGATTTTTCCTTGCCCTCTTTACCCTTCTGCTTGTTCCTTGAACCGGATGGTGCTTCCGGTTGCTTGCCTTTATCTCTTTGCTTGGTAGGCTTGAATTTGGGCTTCTCTTTCCTTTGATTTCCTTTACCATTCGAATTCTTGGGTCTTTGAGCAAAGAGGGTTGAATCTTTGGAGTTTATGGGCCCCAATTGAATCAACTTATCATGCTCTTTTGTGACGGACTCAATGAAGGCATTCAAGGTAGGCATCTTCCAATTCTGGGTAGTAAGCCGACCGGAATTGAAAGTAGAGACAAATACCGAGTAATCTTTCCCAAGCTTTGTGAGAATGGAGAGGATCAATTGCTTATCCTCTTTCACAACACCACTGTTCTTCAACTGCAATGACAAGTGCTTGAATTTTGTGAAAAACTCATTGATGGTCTCGAAATTATCAGGACTAAGGGAAATCAATTCATTTTCCAATTGAAAGGCCCTAAGCTCGTCCTGCTTTCCAAAGAGATTGTCAAGTTTCTCCCATATTGCTTTTGGAGTCTTCAATCCGCTGAGATGGAAGTGAAGATCCTTGGAAATGGAGAGGCAAAGAAGACCATAAGCTTCATCAAGCTTATTGTAGTGTTTGGTTCTTTCCGACAATGTGCTTGGCTCCAATTCGAGGCCAACAGTGACTCTATAGAACCATTTTGAGCATAATATAATCTCCATATCATCTTTCCATTCAAAATAATTGAAGGGAGTAAGAACTGGCTTGGAAGAAGAATATTCCATCTCAAATAGCGAGTGCACTTGATGTAGAAGAACTTGTCAAACACAAGAGAGCGAATGCAATTGATGTAGATGATTAACCTGCAAATCACAATCAAAACAAGAACAGTAAGGTCGAACAATCCACCCTTTTAGAGTTGCATCACACCTGGGATTGGAGATGAAACAAGTTGAATGGGTCCAATGTATAAAATCCAGGAATTATGTGGAAAACTCAAGCTTCTGGAGTGGATTGGAGTGTATTTTTCTGCTTTGCATGCACATGAGCGAATGCACATGAGATCTTTCATGCCAAAACTTCAGTAATTTTGAGCAAATTCACTCAAATCTTCTTGTAGAACACTTGTAGAAAAGAGATCTTGTCCTTGCAATGGCTCTGATACCATGTAAAATTAGTCACAACATATCTATTGAACAAGAATATCAATCACAATGATGTAAAACAAATTGGAGTAAAAACTATGCAAGAGAGATGCATCAGTGCTCTATAATCCAGAATGGTAGAATTACAATACAATATTGTCACAATGAGTGAGCAATTCGAATTAACCAAGGAGGTCATTCGAATTAACTGAATGACATAGCTCGGCTCCAACTAGGAGTCCTCATCATCAATCAATGGTGGTCATCAATGCACAAGTCACTGTCAAACATGTGTCAAACTGAGTCTAACTGAGTGTAATAAGTGTAATTGATGGTAAGTGGCACTAATTTAGGGATGGAGGCTCAGTGGAGGGTGCATGAGGAGTTAAATGCACTCAGAACTGTCAGTCATGTCTCATCGGAGGTCAATCAGAGTGATAACATCAGTTATGAGTCAATCGGAGGTAAATCAGAGTGATAATTGAAGTGTAACTGGACTGATAGGTGAGAAAGGTGCCCTTCTTCAATGGAAGGTGAGAACTGGGCGCATGACAGGCTAGGAGGGATTAAACAGAGTGGAAAGTAGCTCTTGAGTGCTGGGAGACTAAGGACTAGGTGCTGGAGGTACCATACTGATGACTGGGCAGCATGCAAAGTACATAAGTGAATGATGAGATATCCTAACAAGATTTTGATCATGGATCATGGCCTTGACTGCCTCAACTATAGACCTATTCTTTCTTTCTGTAACTCTATTTTGTTGAGGGTTGTAAGGGACAATATACTCCCTCTTGATTCTTGCTTCCTTACAAAAATCATTGAACTTTGAGGAGTTGTATTCTCCTCCATTATTGGACCTTAGAACCTTTATCCTTTTCTCGGATAGGTTCTCAACCTGGGCCTTGAATTCTTTGAACTTGTTCAGAACTTCTTCTGATTCCTTGGAATTCAAGAAGTAAATCCATCTCTTTTGGGAGTAGTCATCTATGAAGGTCACATAGTACCAAAATCCTACCAAGGATGCAACTGACATAGGTCCACACAAGTCTGAGTGTACCAACTCTAATATTCCCTTGGACTTGGTGTCACTATTAGGAAAAGCTCCCTTGAAATTCTTGCCAAGTGCACATCCTCTACAAATGCCATCGTGTTCAACTTGGAGTTCGGGAAGTCCTGTAACCATCTTACTTAGAGGAGGAAGAGCTCTATAGTGTAGGTGAGCAAGTCTTCTATGCCATAGCTTACACAAATTGATAGAGTCATGTACTAGATCCTGCACTGGCTGTATCGTCAATTTGTATAAGCTTTCTTCATGAACACCAATTATTCTTGCTGAATCAATAGTGGAATTTTTGTGCCATGCAAGAACCTTCCCATATGAGAATGAAAATTTATAACCCTGGTCTTCTACTGCGTAGATAGAGACAATATTTCTTTTCATTCTTGGCACATATAGTACTTCTCCCAAATGTAGAGAATCACCAGAATCTAACTAGAAGGAAGTGGCCCTAGTTGCTTTCACAATATATCTCGCATCATCTCCAAGAACAACTCTTAGGTGTGATTCTCTCTCATCTAGATTTAAAAGAAACTCCTAGATTTGAGAGAAACTCCTTATAACCTGTCATATGTTTAGAAGCACCACTATCTAACAACCAAATATCATTACTAGTAGGAACAATACTTGAGAGGGATAAGATGAAGAAGAATTCTTATGCATTCTTTGATTTCTTTGGTTGAGTTTCTTCATCTACATCAGCTGTGGAGGCATGTTCTTTCCTCTTCTTTGATGTGCATTGATTCTTGTAGTGGCCAAACTTTCTGCACTTGAAGCATTGGACCTTTGAAGAGTCTTTCTTCTTCCTTTGATCGAGGTCTAGACTTGATTGTCTGTCTTTGTCTTTTCTTCCAAAGTTCTTCTTTCCTCTTTTCTTAGTATGTGTAATGAGGGTTTGATCTTCTTCATGAGGGGCATGTACCTTGCCTCTGGCCACAAATGTGGTTTCTTCTTGTGTACAGTCTTCTCATAATCTTTCAAAATTTGGTAGCTTAGATCTTCCTGTCATGCTTTGTATGAAGGGTTCCCAAGATTGAGGGAGGCCATTCAGAGTCATCATGACTAATTTCCTATCTGCAATAATCTCACCAATTGTCCCCAATTGATCCTTGATCTTTGTGATCTTCATAAAATATGATGCAATAGTATTAGATCTAAACATCTTGATGTTTGAGAGTTGTTGCCTCATGGAAAGAGCCCTATTAATATTTGTGTTCTCAAACAAATTCTTCAAGGTGTCAAACATTGTCTTTGCCGTCTTCTTTTGAGAAATTTGAGGAATCAAATAATCCTTGACTGAATCAATTAGAATCCTCCTTGTCTTGGCATCATTCTTCTTCCACTGAGTCTTCTCCACTTCTTCTTAAGGTTCTGACACTCCATTCACAACAAAATTTAGGAGATCATTTTCTTCTAGAGCAATAAGCACTCTAGACTTCCATGAATGAAATTTGAGGCTCCACCAAGACTATCTTCAACCTTGATGCTTGACATTTTGACTGAGAAGAAAAACTGTAGCTTGGATCAGAAACCCTAGTAGGAGCTAGGTCAAAAATGAACTTTGGATTCTTGGAAAACCACTTCCATATATGAATTCTCCCTCGTAAGGAAAGTTGAACTATCCTCCTTTTCTTCCTTATCTATGGTCAGAACAATGAGAACCAACAAACACTAATTCTCGACTTACTGTAGTAATTGCAGTAATTAAGTCAAAAAGTTGAAAATCTTCAGAATAGATTTTTTCTTGCACAAGAAGGTTTGCCTTCCTAGGGAGATATCAGTGAAGCTAAGGGCGAACCAAAATTGTGGTTGAAAACTGAAGAAATGGTAAACCCTAGTTCTGGCAATAGTCTCCTTCAGTACTGCTCTGATAACATGTTAGAATTTTGATTATAGCAATATGTTTTTCATCTCTTTCGACTTATAAACAATATAGGGTCACTTAAATAACAACTATGCATAGAAACAATAGACACACAAGTTTATTATGGGAAAACCCAAACTCGGGAAAAACCCAACAACCCTTTCTTACTCAGAGATTCAGTACAATGAAGATAAAAGTACAAGAAGAATAGATGACCAAAGAAATAAACTCCAAATGTCTTCCGCTACCCAAAAAGTCGAACTTCTTCACTTGAGCGAACTTGCTTGAGATGAGTGTGCAAACGAGAGGAGCAACACTTCTATTTATCCATTAATTTTTGGTTAATTTCTAACTGGGGTGACTTGGCAGTTTTACCAGGGCCGACTTGTCATTTTGAATTACAAAAATACATTTATTGTTTGTTTTTATCTTGTAGGTCAGCTAGACTAGTAAGGAGACCTCATGTAGCTACATCATCAACATAGTGAAGTCATTGAAATGGATCATTAAATTAGTAAGCTCTTGATGAATATGGTCAAAATTTAAGGAACTTGGAGTGGGATGAAAATGATCCCCATATCATATGATAGACAACACAATGTATGGGGGAGATGCAGTAGATCTGGATGGATCTTGTAGTGTACTACTTGATCCAATACACTATCTAGTTCTACATGGTATATCTAGAGTCAAAATGGATATGGTACTACTATAATGGAGAATGCAAGCCTATCTTTCTAATATGTATAAAGTATCCAAATTATTGGTTTTTTAGGGTTTTCAAGTTTGCGTAATCTACATTTTTTAGTTTTAGGTTTTTTGATACTTTGTAAGACTACATTGGAGGCATACTTTTGTGAATATACTATTTTCAAGTCTAGCCACAATATAACGTTTCAAGAATCATCCCAGGCTCCTGTTGGATGGTTCTGATTAGCCCCATTTGGTAGGGTTTCATCAATTTTCAGGTGAGTTTGAAGATTCTAAGTTGGACTACGACTTATTCATAGTTATCTCGAAACCACAATTTACTGGATGACAGACCTTCCAATGCGTTCAACACTAGGTAAAATCTATTTTTTTTTCTTAGAATTCCAAATGTGAGATCGATTACTTCTTCTATGAGGGCTATAGTTTATGATTTGATGTTTGTGTCTTCAATAGACACCCATTTGGATGCAAAACTCCTCTTAGTTTTATTGTCTAACAATATATGATGTGTTCAAATCGACTCAATGTAGATGTTATTCTACATAAGTTTGGGGAGATGTACTACTATAATGGAGAATGCTAGCTTATCTTTATAATGTGTAAAAAGGATCCAACTTATTGGTTTTTTATGGTTTTTGAGTCCACATAATCTACTTTTTTTAGTTTTAGGTTTTTTATACCTTGTAAGTAAGACTACATTGGAGGCATACTTTTGTGGACAACCTATTATTGAGTTTGGCCATAATGTAGTGTTTCAAGAATCATCATGAGCTTATGTTGGATGGTCCTAATTAGATCTGCTTGGTGGGGTTTCATAATTTTCAGGTGAGTTTGAAGCTTCTAAGATAATCTATGAATTATTCGTAGTTATCTTGAAACCATAGTTTATTGGACGGTGGACCTTGCAATGCATTCAACATTAGGTAAAATCCAAAGTTTTTTATATATTTAAATTTAGAATGAAATCAATTACTTTTTCTATGAGGGTGATCTGTAAATTGCCGTGGATATTCCATTGGAACACTTCATCACAATGGATCTTACGACTTAGTTTTTTTTATTAGCTTGTTTCCACTAAATTCTAAATAACTGGAATTGAAATTAAAGTAACTTGAGAAAAGAAATACACAATCCACACAGTAACAAAAGATATACCCTCGGGCAACCCACTATGGGGAAAAACCCATCTAAAACTGAGGACTATGCCTTACTCTTTTATATATAATGCAAATATAAAGGAATGGGTACTCTTTATGGAGTTACTTATGACTCTGCTCTCTTATGTCCTCTATTTTGCTCTAATATCCACTTCTGTTCTATTGCTCAACCATGGAACAATACAATAACATTACAAGAATAGAACCCATTACCCTCCTAATGGTTTGGTATTTAACAAAGCTCGATAACTGTATAGGGTTAATTTTAGAGTTTTTACATGCCCCAACTCTTGATTAGGGTTAGGGTTATGGACCTTCTAGAATTTTCTTGAAAGTCTACATGTGACTAGCTCCGCATGTATGAGAAACAAGAGTTTACGTGGAATCCACTCGGTACCATGGTGGTCAACTATATAAGACAACTTGCATGAGGCATAACTTCTTTATACAAACTTTGTTTGAGGCGTTTCTCGGACCGTTGGAAAGGTCTTGGAGTGTAGAATCATATGAAGGGTTAATGCAAAGAGATGGAATTTTTGACCCCATAAAACATCATTTATACCCTCAAACAAGTCCCGAAAGGTTATGGACACCAAATATTCAAAGTGGTACCTTCCCCTAGAATGGGCCCCACAAGCCAATTCATCCAATATTTCGACCCCAAAAGGACCAAAATAGATGAAAAATTATACATTGGTCCATTTTAGATCACACCTCCACATTTTGTAAGGAGTTTGGTCCCCAAAATATTTTACTAAATGAGGTGAGGAAAATTTTCCTCCTCCTTGAAGTACCATTTAGCCTTTCCTAGAAGTTATCCTTTCAACCCCACTTGCCAGAGTTCATACTGTCCTTTCCTAGTTGTTATGCACTTCTTCTGCAAAATTGTGTCCTCTGATAATTCTGCATGAGTCTTTGGTGCTAAGTCCTCTACAGAAAGTAAGACCTGCACATGTTACTGGTCCAACATGGAAGGTTCATTGAGTTTGAGATTTTTCACATTCAATACCAAGTAAATGCACATATATGGGGGTAGACTGAGACTATAGGCATTATATTCCACCTTCTCCAACACTTCAAAAGGACCATACTACAGTGCCTTGATATTCTTACCATGACCTTGCATTCTTTCCTTATTCAACTGCAACCAAACTCTATCTCCCAACTTGAATTTTTTGTCAACCCTGTGTTGGTCATGTCTTGCATTGTACTTTTCTTATGACCTCTTTAGTTCCTCCTAGACTTATAAATGGATCTGCCTAATCTTATCAATTAATTTTTCAGTTCTTAATGCTTCACTTGTGGTGTCTTCCCTCACTCACCCTTGATGTCCATAAGCAACACTTAGAGGTGAAGGTGGAATATACCCAAAACAAGTTTCAAAATGGGACTTTCCAATGGAAGTGTGGACTTCTTTGTTATAAGAGTGTTGAATGTAGATAATATTTTCACCCCAAGTCTTCAGATGCTTCTAATTGCAAGCCTTCAAAAGATGTACCAAATTCCTGTTGACCACTTCTGTTTACCCATCTGTTTGTGGACAGAATGTTTTAGATCTCTTCAACTTAGTGTCCATATTCTACCATAGTGTAGTACAAAAGGAACTAAGAAATCTAATATCACTATTGAGATGATGCTCCTTGGTATCACAAAGTGCACCCATACCTGCTTAAAGAACATGTTTGATGCTTCTTGTTCTTTGATGGTATTTTTACAAGGAATAAGAATACACATCTTGTTGAATCTGTCAACTACCATAAATAAATAGTCATGTCCCTTCCTAGTGCTTGGAAGACTACCCACAAAATCCATGGAGCTCCTCTCCCATGGTCTGATAGGAACATGTAAGGGATGGTATATACCTTGCTTCCTATTACTGGGCTTGCTTGTACAACAAAGTATGCATCCTCTAATAAACTGAGCGACATCTTCTTACATTCTAAGGCAATAAACATACCTTTGTAAGTTGGCAATTGTCTTCCCAACACAAAAATGGCATGCAACCTTGGAGGTATGAGTCTCTCCCATGAGTTGCAATCTTTCACCTTTAGGAACATAGAGCTTGTCTAGTTTGTAGAGTAACCCATCCTAGAGATGATATTTAGCCTTGCTATCACCTTCTTCTACATGGAATTGGCCATATAGCTGCTGAAATACATCCTTGAAGTTCTCATCTTCTGTGTATTCCTCCTTGTATGCATCATGGGTGAAAGGATCCATATGCATAAGAGTACCCAAAGCTGTGATCTTAGTTATAGGTGACCTTGAAGGCATTTATTCTTGCTTGTTTGTACTCCCCTTCTTGTATTTGATGATTATATGGAATTGTTGTAAAAATCCCATCCACTTGTAGCGGTGTGTTTGTTGTATCTTACTTTGGGCCTACAAATACTGGAACGATTGGTGATCAATCTGAATGATGGTCTCCTTTCCCATCAAATAGTGATTCCACTTCTTAACAACTTGAACCAAGGCATAGAGTTCCTTATCATATGTAGGGTAGTTTAGGAATCCAATGATAGCATACTGACCTCCCTCCTTGCATCAAAACTAATCCCATAACATACCCATTTGCATTTGTCTCCAATTCAAAAGGCTTCTTCAAGTTAGAGAATGCGAGAACTAGTGCCTGACTAATCTTTCACTTGATCCCTTGAAATGATTTTTGCTGATTCCTTCCCCACTGGAACCCCTTTTTGTTGGTTTCTATGGAATGGAGAGGCGCAACCACAACCAAGAAGGAAGCTATAAACTTATGAAGATATTTTTTTTGCCCCCAAAAGCTCCTAAATTCAATGAAATTTGTAGGGTTAGGCCACTTAGTGATGGTTTCCATCTTTGTAGGATCAATCTTAAATCCCCTGCCACCAATCACATACCTTAAATATACCAAATATTGTTGAGCAAATTCACATTTCTTAAGGTTTTCCAGTAGTTGATGTTTTTTCAAGGTCTCCAACACCTGCTTGAGATGTGAGATATGCTCTTCTCAGGTAGTACTATAAAACAATATATCATCTAAATATATTATCACAAATGAATCTATAAAATGACGCAATACATCATTCATCAAACACATAAATGTAGTTGGTGAATTACACAAACCAAAAGGAATTACTAACCATTTATATAGACCTTGCCTAGTCTTGAAGGCAGTCCACCAAGTGTTTTCTTCATTCACTCGTACCTGGTGGTATCTTGATCTGATATCTAACTTGGTGAAGTACTTGGCATGCTGCAACTGGTCTAGAAAATCATCGATCCTGGGAAGAGGGCATCAATTCTCGAGGGAGATATTATTCAGATCTCTATAGTCAATACGCATCCTCCAATTCCCATCATTCTTGGGTACTATTATAATAGGTGACTCATAAGGTGATGTGCTTGATTGGATTACTCCCTGCTCCAATAGTTGCTGGAACTGCTTCTTCACTTCTTTTGCTTCCAAAATAAATTGTTTGTGCAATTTGATGTTAGGAAATGGAGAATCTGGAAGTAGTTGTATATCATGCTCTACTTATCTCTTAGGAGGTATCCATCCATGGTCTTGGAACACTTATTTGTATGCTTGGAAAATGTTCTCCAACTAGTGTTTCTTCTCTTTGGTACATCCCTCCAGAGATTCCTTTACTTTTACGAATTCACTTTCTTGTTGATTATGTCTTAAGAAAAGAAACACAAACTTTCTACTTGAACTGATCAACTTCTTCGCTTGGTTGAAACTTACTAGTGATATCTTTGATTTACTTTTGTGCATTTTGATGATAAAATATTTCCCATCCTTAATCAAGTGGTATTGGTTTTCTCTCCTCATGAAGATCACATCCCTCTCATACATGTAAGGGATTCCAAACACTACACCAAAAAAATCAAGGGGTACTATGTCTACCTTCACTTCATCAATATAAGATGCACTTATGGAAAATTTAATCTTGCATTATTTTGTGACCCTAAGTTCTATATATTTATTTACCCATCTCAAAATATAGGGTCTAGGGTGATCGTGTAGTTCCAATCCAATCTTACTTCCTAGATCTCATGCTATGAGATTGGCCTGTGAACTAGAATCAAATAGAGCATCCACCTTGGTTTTCTTGATCTAGATCTTGATATGGAAGAGTTTTCTCATACCCTTCTCTTCCTTATGATGAAGGATACTTAGATTCACCTCCTTTTGCAATAAAGTGCAAAAAATATTCTCACCCACATCCAAGCTTATTTCTATCTCTTTGCATGAATGTGGCTAGAAGGTTCTTCTTCTTAGCATCCTTTTTGTGGTTCTTAGAGTTCATCTCTAGATGTAGCTTCCAACACTTGTATTCACTGTGACCATCAATGTTGCAATGGTTACAGTGGTTTTTTGGATCCTTGCATTGATGTACCATGGTTGTAGTCTTCTTATATTTTCCTTTCCATTTGGAATCACTTGGTTGTTCTTTCTTATGGCCTATATTTTCCAAGTATTGTGCTTGCACACATGCCTCATCAATTGTTCTAGGATTGAAGAGCATCACTTTCTTTTGTAAATGATTGTGTAGAACCCCCTAGATACTTGAGGATTAAATTTGGATTCTTCAGTGAGATACCCATCATGATAGCCATTTTCCTAAATCCTGTGGTGTACTCTTGCACACTTTGCCATTGCCTTTTCCTAAGTGTCTTTATGTGGCTTTCCCAACAGGTTAATGCATGGACCTCTAATTTTAGTAAGGAAAATGAAATTTTATGCTCCTCATCTATGTTGTGGATACACAAAAGACCTCTAATTTCTCCAACCAATGATTCAACTTTAAAGCATCAATATCACCTTGGCACACCTTTGTTAGAAAAAAACAGGATCATAGAGCAATAACAATAAACATAAATGAAAATATAATCACACACACATTACAAGAGAGACATAGATATATCGTGGTTCACCCCAGCTTGGGCTACGTCCACACTGAATTTTCCAGTCCTTATTATTATTATCGTCCAGCAAGGTGAAGGGATACAACCTGCAGCACAGCCGCTGCACTTCCTCTTCACTATCTCACAGTCTCTCTCCTGATCTTAGAGATCTTTACAATGCATAAAACCTAATACATCTTGCCCTAGCCGTATTACAATGTCTTTATTTTATAGGGGAAATACAATGGGAAAATACCACAGGATACCCAAAACCATGGGCCCGCAAAACAATTGGCGAAAACAACCCCAAAATTTTTTCTCGGGGGCTACACCCCCGAACCCCCTTTCTTGGGGGCGCTGCCCCCAAATCCCCACCAAGGGACTGCTGGCCCCTGGACCCCCCAGCCGGGGGGGATGGTCCCCCCTAGAATCCCATGGGGGGGTGATCCCCCCCACTAGGGTGAGTGTATAGTCCACCTACATCTCATATAAAACTGGGGTACAAACACAGCTGAAACAATATCATCTATGAGATTGGAAGATATGGCTCCACAACCAACAATCTCCCACTTAGAGACTGATCACAACAACTCCACCGCTGCTGTACTTGCTAGACCTTGGACTTGGCAACTTTCTCCTCTTCACCTTCATGCTAGAAGGCCAACTGAAAACGAGCAGGAACTCAGTTTCTCTCTGGTCTCTACCTTTGTAAACATGTCCGCAGGATTCTGGCTAGTATGTATCTTTTCCAGCTTCAACAGTTCATCTTCCAGAACAAAGCGTATGAAATGGAACTTGAGCTGTATATGTTTAGTCCTGGAATGGAATGATGACTTCTTTGCAAGATAAATGGCACTCTAGATGTCAATATACAACCTGCTATCCTTTTGCTTCTTACCCAATTCCTCCATAAACCTCTGCAACCAAATCATCTCTTTACTAGCCTCTGTAACAACAACATACTCTGCTTTCGTTGCTAAAAGTGCAACAACCTTCTGTAGTTTCGAGATCCATCTTACTGTTGTTCCACCTAGAGTAAACACATACCCTATGGTGCTCCTCTTGCTATCCTTATCACCTGCCATACTAAATCAAGATATCCCTGTAGATTAGTGTCTGAACCTCCAAAACATAATGCCTGAGTGGTGGTACCTCTCAAATACCTGAGAATCCACTGTACTGCCTTCCAATGTTCTTGTTAGGATATTCCTATACTCCATCCTAGTCCTCCTAGCTTTTCTGACATTTTCATTTTCAGTCATGCATGCAAAATTAGGGTTTGCATGCACTTAGGGTTTGCATGCATCCTAGTCATCAGTACCAGCACCTAGTCCTCATCAAACTAGCCCCCGGAGCTTCTTTCAGATCATTTCTATCCCTCCCAGTGACTAATGCACCCTCCTTTGCTCCACTGCATGACAAAGGCGCATTCTTCACCTACTAGTCCAGTTATCTTAAGTTACATTCAGTTCTCCCTTGATTTTAGGCTTGAACTGACTCTTAACTGAGTTTATCACTCCGTCGGACCTCCAGTGAGACTAGATTGACCATTTTGACTCTAGTTAACTCCTATGGCACCCTCCACTGAGCCTCCTTCACTATATTAGTGCTTCCATGTGCCAGTTACAACAACCACACTCAGTTAGACTCAATTTGACTCTCGGTTGACCATTACTTGTGCATTGATGACTTCACTGATGAGAAGGTGGAATCCTAGTTATGCATTGATGAATCTCCACTGATTATGGATCTGTGCATGAAGGCTAATTCAAATTCCACCTACTGAATTCGAATCCTCATTCTCAACATTGTATATTTACCAGTTTATTATTCTGTTTAATGTAACATGTGTAATTATTCTGCCTCAATCAGAGTTTCTTTGGATCTATGTTCTATTGCTGGTCTCTTCTTCTATTATTCCTAAATTATTTCATTGTGAGGTTTACATCATCTCTTTGGATCTTATCTGGGAAATTTCACATGGTATCAGAGCCATTTGAGAGTATATTCTACCTCCACTCTTGAGATTTTTTTGCAGGTATTTCGAAGTTCCATCAGCAGATTCAACAGTTTCTATTTGCACTTGTTCTAGCAGTCAAGATGAGCAATTCAAATGCTTCTTCTTCTCCTTCTCCTATGATCCTCACTCCCTTCAATTACTTCAAATGGAAGGATAGGATTATATTTCACTTGTATAACAAACAGCTAAATCGAATAGTATTTGAAAAAGATGCTATACCACATCATGCTGTTGAGAGAATCAAGCATCTGAATAAAATGGATGAAGCCTTTGGATTCATATGCCTCCATATGTCAGAATATCTACTGTTTCATGTTGAAGGATTGAAGTCTCCCAATGAGTTATGGACAAAATTGAGTAGTCTCTTTGGAAAACAAGATGGGATGAGAGGCTACACTCTCGAAAATGAATTGGGTTCTCTGCAACCTAGCAATTTCGAGAGCATTCAAGCATTCATCTCAAAATTCCAGAATTTGGTTGTACAATGCAAGCATTGTGGCATCACCAAAAGTGATGAGCAATTAGTGCTCTCTTGGATCTCAATTTTCTGTTTTTGTATCTACCTTCCATTCTGGGAGAATGTCAATCCCTGGATGGAAGTTTCCTACCTTAGCAAACTTTACTACAGCTCTCACTCAAGAAGAGGACAAATTGATTCAAATGGGTGCCATCAAAACCTCCAAATCTCTAGCTCTTTTAGCTGGTGAAGCAAGTGGAGCGAATGCAAAAGGGAGGCAAAAAGACAAAGGCAAGAAGCAATCAAGATCCAAGAATGACAAACAAAAGGGACCAAATTGTTCCTACTGCAAGAGAGGAAACCATCCTGAGAATGCTTGCATGCACAAGAAGATTGATCTTCTAACCAAGCTTCTTGAACAAAACCAAATTGTTGTTCCAAAAGAAGCAAAGATGTTTGATTTTGGAAGTGGATCTGATGATTGCCATGCATTGATGGTTGGTTTTACAAAGACAAAAGCCCTCCTCATAGATTTTGGAGCCTTAAACCACATGATTGCATCTGAAGAATCCTTCTCCTCTTTGGATCTCCAAGATGGGCCTACCATTCACATAGGAGACAACTCTCAGATTTCTGCCAAAGGTTTGGGAACAGTTCATATGGAGCATGGTAAGTTCAAAAATGTCTTATTTGTTCCTTCTCTTACAACAAATTTGTTGTTAGTTTATCAAATGACTCATACAGGATCACCAAAAAAAGTAATATTTGGTCCAAACATACTCATGAAAGTATTTCCTATGGGTTGTAGCATGACATGAATCCCCTGAATCTACTACCCAATAATCACTAGTATTATCTAATGCAAGAATCAAAGCATCTTGTAACACATCACCTGCTACATTTTCTTTCTGGGTAGTTACCTTTTATGCATCTCCTTTCTTCTTTAGAGATCTGCAGTCTTTCTTCAGATGTCCTTTCTTTCCACAGTTCCAGCACTCTATTTTTCCCAGTCTGGACTTGGATCTACCCTTTTTAGAGTTGCTGCGATTACCTTGGCTCTTTCCTCTCTCCTTTTGTCTTCCCCTGCTCTCCATTGTCAACGCATTACCTGATGTCTCATCTGTGCTTTTTCTTCACATTTCCTTGCTAAGAATAACACCAATAATATCATCAAATTTCAAGGTGTTTTAACCAGAGACAGAGTTACTTACAGCCATGACCAAGCTATTCCATCTTTCTGGCAATGAATACAAGATTAGAAGAGCCCTAACCTCACCATCAAAGTTCACACTTATAGAACTTAGCTGATTTGTAACTGTATTAAACTCATTTAAATGATCAGTAACAGATCCACCTTCAGACATCTTCATATTAAATAAACGCTTCATTAGAAATACCTTGTTGGAGGCCGAGGGTTTTTTATACAGCTCACCCAGTGCGCTCATCAAACCCTCCGTTGTCGTTTCTTTTGAGATATTGAAAGCCACCGACAAAGCCAGGCTCATCCGTATTGCTCCCAGAGCCTTTCTGTTAAGAACCTCCCATTCTTCATCCTTCATGGCCGCCGACTGCTTTGCTCTTCCTCCCAACGGTAGGAATAGATCCTTCTGGTACAGATAGTCCTCCATTTGCATCTTCCATAACTGAAATTTTTTCCATTAAAATTTTCAACCTTAAACTTTCCTTTTTCTACCATTGCTCCCACTCGAACCAGAAACCCTAGCTTCCTGCGGGTTTATATGCCAAATAGACCTTTGGCTTTGATACCAATTGTTAGAAAAAAACAGGATCGCAGAGCAATTACAATAAACAGAAATGCAAATATAATCACATATACATTACAAGAGAGACACAGATATATCGTGGTTCACCCCAACTTGGGCTACGTCCACACTGAATTTGCCAGTCCTTATTATTATTACTGTCCAGCAAGGTGAAGGGATACAACCTGCAGCACAACTGCTGCACTTCCTCTTTACTATCTCACAGTCTCTCTCCTGATCTTAGAGATATTTACAATGCATAAAACCTAATACATCTTGCCCTAACCGTATTACAATGTCTTTCTTTTATAGGGGAAATACAATGGGAAAATACCACGGGATACCCAAAACCATGGGCCTGCAAAACAACTGGCGAAAACAGCCCCAATTTTTTTTCTCGGGGGCTACACCCCCGAAACCTCTTTCTTGGGGGCGTTGCCCCCAAACCCCCACCGAGGAACCGCTGGTCCCCGGACCCCCCATCCAGGGGGGATGGTCCCCCCTGGAACCTCGTGGGGGGGCGATGCCCCCCCACACCCCCCCCACACCCCCCCGCTGGGGTGAGTGTACAGTCCACCTACATATCATATAAAATTGGGGTACAAACACGACTGAAACAATATCATCTATGAGACTGGAATATCTAGCACCACAACCAACAACCTTGTTATTGACTTTTGCTTCCATCTTGAATAAGACTAGGAAGGAATACTGGTACTGGAATTCAATTGCTCTTTCGCGGGCTCTTTCATCGACTCCTTTTTTGGGCCGACATCTTTATCTTCTGATTTACCCTCTAAACCGATCTCTGAGTTAAAGCCTCCAACATCACCGAAAGGTCCAAACTTTCTCTCTAGAGCCTCCATGATGATTGACATGTTTCGTGAGATATTGATGACTAGCATTTCCAGGTTTGTAAATCATTTCTCATAATCACCTTCCACTTCACCAGACTCATCCTCCATGGCTAGGGTTTGAAGTATTTTTTCACCAAGTACTAGATCATGCAATTTTCCACACAACCTCAAATAAAAATGCTCTGATACCAATATGATCCATAAAATGCCGTGGATATTTGATTGGAACAAATCGTCACATCGGATCTTACAACTTAGTTCTTTTTATTAGCTTATTTCCATTGAATGTTAAATAACTGGAATTGAAAGTAAAGTAACTAGAGCAAAGAAATACAAAATACATACAATAACACAAGATATACCCTGGGAAAACCTACTATGGGGAAAAATATAGCCATAAATGAAGACTATGCCTTGATCTTTTATATATAATGCAAATACAAAGGAATGTGTACTCTCTATGGAGTTTCCTATGACTCTACGACCATAATGAAAAGTACAGGATCTCCTACTTCCTCTGTTCAACTTTAATATCCACTCCTGTGTTGTTTATCAACTATGGAACAATACAATAACATTAAAAGAATGGAACCCCTTTTCCTCCTAACATCTTGATATTTATCATAGCTCGATAGATTTCTAGGGTTAATTTTAGGGTTTTTTGCATGCCCTAAGTCTCTATCAGGGTTAGCATTTTGGATATTCTAGAATGTTCTTGAAATCTCACACATGACCAACTCTGCATGTGTGAAAAATGAGAGTTGACGTGGAATCCACTTAGTACCATGGTGCTCAACTAATAGGTGTTATAACGACTTTTGCCACCTTTTATCCTAAGACATTATAGTGGCTAATCTTATCCTTATCTTGAGTTGCAGACATTATTTTTTCCTTTGTGACATAGTCGACACCCATTATCTTGAGGAAATGTCTTTAAAAAACCCATTTCCCAAGAAATACATGACTCTCCTATGTAAAATGCATGTATTCCAACAAATACACGACTTTCATCATTGTAGCTTACATATGTGTTCATACGAGGGTAAACAAATAAAAATAAAAGTTTTTCACGGGTTTCTTTGGTTGAGACCGTTTCCCAACTTACCCAATCTCGTGAATAACTTCCTCTATCTCACTAACTGCTCTTCTCAAGATATAAAACGAGCATGGGAAATGGAAACCATTGTTTTATCTTGGTTGCTTGAAGAAACCCTCATTGTTCATACAATCCTTTATCCCTAGTCTACAACATCCTTCTCATTCTATATGGAACCCTAGTTTTCCATTGATTTATTATGCTAAAGGCCTCATTGAATCTTTTGGGCATACTTGGTGGACAAACTTTGAGTTGGAGTGCTTGAGGTGACATGGGAGGAAGAACCCAAAACTCGGTTTCAGAACAACAACATATCAGGTTTATTTGTTCTATGTAATTTGTTGTTATTATCAATATATAAATGTACTCTTTTCCTGTCCAATATTAAATGTGTTCATGTATATGTGATTCATTGTCCATTTGAAAATGGAAATTGTTAATTTTGCACGTTTCTTTATATATTTTTCATGGTTATTTTTATTCTTTCACTTTCTTTTGTTTCCATTTCAGGACTTGCAGGAAGAATTTAAAGTGGAAGGGCAAAGCTCAAGGCCATAGGATTCTACTACAAACATTTGGAACAAGGTGTGTATCTTGATACTCTTAAGGCTTAATTGTTTGTTTGAAAAGAAAAAGAAAAATCTTTTTTACTTGCAATATTAGGGTTTGTTTATCTTCCTGCTCTGCAACAACTACACCCAATATTTGTTGGGGAATTATTTCCCATCGCAGATCTGGAAACTCCGTTTGGTTTTTCTTCTTTTTAGGTATTTTTTATTCTTTAGGGTTGTTTAATGCTTTATGAGTTTCTTTTTGAATTTTTGGTTTTCTTGTTGATTTGATTGGGTAGTTTAGATTTTAGTTTAATAGATCTTTGACCTTTCAATCCTTATAAATTTGTAGAACTAAGAGTTTAGTGTAATTTCAATTATGTAACTTTTCCCGACCTTATAAGCTACTAGTGCATAGATACAGCTGTGTATTAGTCCTGTAGGAAGGTTCCTTATTTATTTTTCACTTTTTTTCTCTGAATAAGCAGTTTAATTCAATGAAAGTCGCATATACCCTGTAAATACGCGTGCTACTATTCTGACAATCGCGTATTCAACAGTTTGTAGTTTGTGCCAATTTTATGTCTGTTAGGGCTTGATTGCTGGATTGATATCTTTCTGTTTTTGTCTAAGATATGCTGTTAATACCCATCGGATTTCCAGAAGCCAAAATTTCCCCTTTTTTATCAAGCTAATTTGAGTTTTTAGTGAAACTTTTGGTATTATTTTTCACCCACTCTTGCTTGATCTTTTTAGTTTTCATATACTGATAAGAAATCCAAGATTATAAAAACTCAGATGTGTTCTTTTTACTTTTTAGAAAACAAATAAAATTTTCTTTAAGTTTGTATAAAGATTTTTTGTTTTGTCTTTGCTTTGATGCGTGCATCATAAAGTGAAAGATTAGCTTGCATAAGTATGTGATCTTCTCTCTTTGCATATGATTTAAAAAGAAAAAGAACCATATTGGTAGGATTTCAGTCTTCTCTTTTCATTTCATTTATAAAAAAAGGAAAAATAAAGGTTGTGCTTGCATTGTTGTCATCATAAAAGAAAAAGAAAAGTGAGTGGCACATTTTGAATTTTCGTATTCAAAAGAAAGAAGTGATTTGCATTGCATTCATAGAAAATTATTTTATGCTTTTACTAGTGTTAAAAGTTTTTAATCTTAAATGCATTTTATTTCAATCTTGAGTCACTAAACATCAAAACTTTCACCTTCCATCACCCTTGAGTAATCATAGCCACTTAAAAAAAACGCTTAAATTAAAAATTTATTAGAATTTTTTTCTTTTTTAGGGGCATTCACCAAATAGCTTAGGTTAGTGTTTTGGGATAGGATTATCATAAACTACCCAAAACAGATTAAACTCTTAAACATAGTGGCCAATTGTTAGGAGAAACCCAGTCTTGGAAGAAGTGTGTCCCGGAAGTTCCTCTCAAACATGATTTAAGCATGATGTCGTTTGATATTAGGTTGCAGAGAGATCCCTAAAATTCCTAATCAAACATCTACTAGGAATTTTACATGTGTGGGGACTTTCGTCAGCACATAGTGCTGTTGTAGAATTTTGGGCTTAGTTACCTTTCCCATACATATGACTCCAACCTGTGATTGTTCCCTTGGACACGGATTACGGATTGGTAACCTTGGTATCTTGTTCTAGGATTCAACAGGTGCTAGAAAATGAATTTTTGCGAACACCTCAAGTGGACCTTGAGTGTGGAGCATTAGTACCCTTGGAGGGTGATTTTCATAGAAAGCGTATACTATCTATAAAGACACATGCACCAAGAAGGGAAACACGCATAGCATTGGTAACTGCTTTCATCCGTCACTGTTTTTGTTGTGGGACTTAATCAACCCACACTGAAACTTCATAAGGACTATCTGTTTATTTGGTTGAAACCCTTAGCACATTTTCTAGAGGTGTGTTGTTTGCTTCTTTTTTTAGTTGGACCTTAGGATTTATGTCTATTTTAGTGTGGTAGATCCTCTGATTCATCATTCCAGACCATTACAAATTCTATCACCTTTAAGAGTGGAGCCTCCACCTCCAAACCGAAGGCGTCGACTGGATACATCTGGCTCATTTGAACCAATTGGTTCTTTTGAAATAATTTTACCTGTCGAAAGAAGCACTTCATCACAAGAACAAGTTCGAGTAAAAACTCTTTAAGAACCATGCTTGAAAAAGGGTAGTTCCATGCTTCGCTAAAATAAACCATCAACTATAAGAGAAACACGATGTTGATGTATATGTAACTTCTGAATGTATTTCACCTATGTATATTGTACTCCTATAGAGATGTTGTTATTCCTCTATACGGAAATGTCATCATTTGTATTGACAAGTGTCGCAAGTATTGCAACTTCCATGTGATGGGTTATTAGACCAATAAGTGTGTGGTTGGCCCTGATTAGTTTTACCATGGGTTATTAAATTGATTTAGACAAGTCGGCCCTGCTAGTTTATTAGGCAAGTTAGGTCATGTATAAATAGAGTGCGGGAGGCACTCTATTTGATCACTTCATTATTCACTTCTACACTCTCCAGAAAGTGGTGCAGAAGTGAGGAAGGAGGAGTAGTTGCTATAGAAGACTATCTCTTGTACTTGGGTTGTATCATTGCTCTTTCTATCTCTGAGGAAGTTGTGGGGTTTTTCACCTTTATGGTTTTCCCCAGTGAAACTCTGTGTGTTTATTGTCTCATGTGATTGCTTGTTGTGCTTGATATGATTGATATGCTATACATGTTATTCTCTTAGTAAAGATCCTAGAGTATATTGATTTGATGCTAAAAAATTAACATGGTATCAGAGCTAACCTGAGAAGAAGACACTGTGCAGTTGCGAAAACTAGGGTTTCTTGTTTATTGGGTTTCTCTCCACAGATTTTGGAAAGGCAGTAAGGTAGATTAACTCTACTCATCAACGTGAATCTTTCTGTCCAATTAGAATTCAATTCTGGCTACTTTCATTTTTGGCCCTAAAAATTAGGGTTTCCACAAAAATAGGAATTTCTGAAATCTAAGACCATATCTGGAAGCGCCTTGGAAAAATCAAATTTTATAGCTTTGGATCGAACTTTTTGGTTGGGTGAAGCTCTGGGAAACTCAAACCCTAATTCAGGGTCCTCCCTAGTGAATCCAGGAAGACTAAAAGGCATTTTTGAAGGGTGAAACTTTGCAGTTTTCAATTTCTGAGTATACCAGACTGATAAGCTCATCAAGGTGTATCTTTCTATCCTTTTATAAATTTGAAATTCACATTTTGAATTTTTAGGGTTTCTCTAACAAACCCTAATTCAACACCAGATCCAAATTTCTGCAAATCAAGTGGTAAGACCTAAATATTTTCTATTTCCATTTGAAGTACTCTTTAAAGATGTCTCACCACACCAAGCTTGAGGATAAGCTTGAAGGGGCTAATAAATTCTGAGTATGGAAGTATAGGATTGGGTTAATCCTAGAAGAAAATGAATTGGATACTTACATAAGCTCCGAGGTCCCTATCCTAGAGGAATAAGAGGCTAAATCCCTACATAAGAAGAACTTGGTCAAGGCAAAGAGAATCATTGCTGATTCTATCAAAGACCATCTCATACCACATGTGTCATATCTAAAGACACCCAAGGAGATGTTTGACTCTTTGACCAAGCTGTTTGAAGGGAAGAATATAAATCGGAAGATGACTCTGCGGAACCAATTAAAAGGGCTAAAGCTTCAGAATGGAGAGACCATTCAATCCTATTTTTCTAAAGTCTCTCAGATCAAGGAACAATTTGAAGCTGTGGATGAAATTGTGGACAATAGTGAAGTTGTAATGACCACATTGAATGGCCTACCTAGGTCATGGGATTCCTTTATCCAAGGAATCTGTGTAAGAAAGAAGTTGGTCTCCTTTAGTAGACTATTGGAGGAATGTTCACAAGAAGAAGCAAGGCTGGTGGCCCGAGAAGAAAAGATGGGGAATGAAGATCAAGCTCTCACAACACACACCAAGAAAGGAAAGTCCAAGAGAGAGACATCCCACTTCAGGAGACCTCCACACCACCATTATCATAAGGATAAGAAATATCTCAGATGCTTCACATGCAATGAGAAGGGACACTTTGCTGTAGATTGTCCCAAGATGAAGAAAGACAACAATTACAACTTCAACAAGAAGAAGAACAACAACAAAAGGAGATATCATGCTCATGCTGCTGAGGATGATGAACCTCCCAAGAAGAAGGCTAGAGTAGAAAGTGATGATTCATCAAGTGAAGAAGAATATGTTCTAATATCTGCTCTCACAGGTACTATCTCTCATGGATGTAATTATTGGATTATTGACAGTGGGGCTTCCAAACACATGACTGGGTTTAAAGAATCTTTTGTAAATCTATTTGAACATGAGTCACCCCATAAGGTGAAACTTGGGGATGACTATCAATATCCTATCAAGGGAAGTGGTGAAGCCTCCTACAGCCTAGACTCTGGGAAGTCTTTGAAGATGAAAGAGGTTCTATATGTACCTGGACTCAAGAAGAACCTACTCTCCATATCTGCATTGGATGCAAAAGGCATGGGGGTTGCATTTGTAGATGGCCAAGTCCTAATGTGGCCAAAGGGTAAAACTATAGATGATGCAGTGGTGATTGGAGAGCAATAGGGAGGATTGTACAAATTGAAGGGACAACTTGAACATGCCATGGTACATGAATCCATGGAGCCAAGTGAACTTTGGAATAGAGGGCTTGCACATGTGCACTATAGAGCACTTGCAATTGCAAGTAAAGCTGTAGAGGGTCTTCCTGAAATCAAGTCAAAGCATGAAGGTGTTTGCGAAGGATGTGCAAAAGGAAAGAACATTAAGAAGGCATTTACAAGCAGTGAAAGCAAAGCAAAAGGAATCTTGGAGATTATCCACTCCGATGTATGTAGACCGATGTCATCCAGTTCTCTGAGTGGGTATGTATACTATGTCTCTTTCATTGATGATTTCTCTAGGAAGACTTGGGTCTACTTCTTGAAGAACAAAGATGAAGTATTTGATAAGTTCAAGGAATTCAAGACCTTGATGGAAAATCAAACTGATAAGAAGATCAAGACCTTCAGATCTGACAATGGAGGAGAATTCACTTCAGGTGACTTCAAGAAGCTATGTAGTAATTCAGGGATTAAGAGGGAGTTGATTGCTCCCTGCAATCCACAACAGAATGGAGTTGCAGAAAGAAAGAATAGAACAATCATGGAAGCAACACGGGCAATGCTGCATTACCAGGATCTACCTATGCATTTATGGGAAGAAGCAGCTAGAACAACTATATATGTGCAGAACAGAACACCTCACAAGATATTGGACAACAAGAAACCAGAAGAAGTCTTCACTAGTAAGAGACCTGAAGTCGGTCATCTCAGGATGTTTGGTTGTCCAGTATATACACATGTTCCAAAGGAAAAGAGGACAAATCTAGATCCTTTAGGAAAGAAGGGCATCTTTGTGGGGTACAGTGAAAGCTCGAAGGCTTACAAAATATACATTCCAGGGTTCAAGAAGATTGATGTCAGCAGGGATGTAACATTTGATGAAGACTCAGCTTATATCAAATCAAGGAAGACACCCGTTGAAGATCATGAAGAACCAAAGGAAATCAGATTCCAAGACACCAGCATGACTAAAGCAATTCCAGAAGCAGATCGTGAAGCTGAAGATCCACAAGAACCTGTAGATCCACCCCGTGGGAAGAACTCTCACAAGAGGAAACCTGCATGGGCTAGAGAACTCATTCAAGATGCACAAAGGTATGGCATTCTAGAAGAAGAACACAGATCAAGGAAGAGAACTAGATCTCATACCAACTATGTTGCCTTACTTTGTGATATTATGAACAAAGAACCTTCAAGCTATGAAGAAGCAACAAAAAAGAAAGAATGGAAGGATGCCATGGTCGAAGAATACCAATCGATCATGAAGAATGTTGTTTGGGATGTAGTCCCAAGACCTGAAGGGAAGTCAGTTGTGACTTCCAAGTGGATCTACAAGATCAAGCATGCCGCAGATGGTAGCATAGAGAAATAAAAAGCAATATTTGTAGCTCATGGCTTCTCCCAGAAAGAAGGGATGACTATGAAGAAAATTTTGCTCCTGTAGACAGATACACTTCCATCAGATCAGTACTTTCCCTGGCTGCAGTGTTGAAATAGAAGATACACCAAATGGATGTCAAGACAAATTTTTTGAATGGTGTAGTCGAAGAGGAAGTGTATGTGGAGCAGCCACTTGGTTTTGAGACACATGCCAGGGAGTCATACGTGTGTCGGTTGAAGAAAGCCGTATATGGCTTGGAGCAAGCTCCTAATACTTGGTATGGTAGGATAGACAACTTTCTATCCAGTTTGGGCTTTACCAAGAGTAAAGCAGATTCCAACCTTTACTACAAGGTTGAGGAAGGCAATCCTATGATACTCTTATTGTATGTGAATGACCTGTTTGTTACGGGTGAGGATAGATTGATTGCTGACACGAAGAGGAAGCTTGTTGCCGAGTTCGAGATGAAGGACTTGGGGATGATGCACTACTTTATAGGAATGGAGGTGTGGCAGAGTGTAGATGGAATCTTCCTTGGACAAGGGAAGTATGCAGTAGAGATCCCGAAGAGGTTCGGGATGATGGACTGCAAGGCCATGTCCACACCTATGGCATCGAACCTGAAGCTTCCGTGTGATGCTTCATCTGATCTGGTTGATGTCATGATGTATCGTCAGATGATTGGGTCCTTGATGTACCTGACGAACATGAGACTAGATATTTGCTTTGCGGTGAACACATTGAGCTAGTTCCTGACAGATCCCAGAGGTGTTCACTTGGTTGCTGTAAATCATATTTTGAGGTTCCTGAAGGGTACAATTGATTATGGGCTCAAGTATGATGTGAATCAAAAGTTTAACCTGCAGGGTTATGTTGATTCAGATTGGGCAGGCAGTGCTGCAAATAGGAAGAGCACTTCTGGGTGCTGCTTCAGTATGGGATCAGGAGTGATCTCTTGGTTTAGCAGGAAGTAGTCCTACGTAGCACTGAGTACAACTAAGGCAGAGTATGTCGAGCTTGTTCGGCTAGTTGTGAGGCAGTATGGCTCCAGAAGCTACTATCTGAGTTATTTGATCTCCCATTGGATCCTACTGGTATCTTCTGTAACAACAAGAGTTGTGTGAATCTATCTGAGAACCCGGTATTCCATGACAGGTCGAAGCACATTGAGATCAAATTATCAGGGATATGGTGTAGAGAGGAGCAGTGAAGCTCCTGTATGTTGCGACGGATGAGCAAGTTGTAGGTGTGTTGATGAAACCACTATCTAGAGTGAAGTTTGAGTACTTTAGAGAGAGGCTTGGTGTTCTTTAGATTGACGACACTTCGAGGAAGAAGTGATGTACACATTTGCAGGAGCCATTCCAAGCATGGTGAGAGGAGGATCCTTCCCATGGCTATGGATGTAAGCACCGTGTGATGAGCATCAGGACGATGCTTCAGTTACTGCTATGTATATGCATCATGTTGGATACTTGTTATGATCAGTTGGATCATGTATATGTATATGCATCATGTTGGATGCTTGTTATGATCAATTGGATCATTTATATGTATATGCATCATGTTGGATGCTTGTTATGATCAGTTGGATCATGTATATGTATATTCATCATGTTGGATGCTTGTTATGATCAGTTGGATCATGTATATGTATATGCATCATGCTGGATGCTTGTTATGATCAGGTGGATCATTTATTTGTGTATGTATCAGGTGGATACATTGTATGATCAAGTAGATCATGTATGATGGTATGTATCAGGTAGATACTTAGTATGCATCAGATGGATGCATTGTATGATCAGGATGATCATGGATGATGAGCTTCATGAGGTTTCTCCAGATGATAGGCATCAGGATGATTCTATGATGATGATCAGGATGATCATGTGATGATGTACATCAGGTTGATGTATGGTGAGTATCAGGTTGATACTCTATGGCCGTGGACAGGTTGTGCTTCAGAGGACATGTAAGACCTGGGAGATCCAATAGGTTGGGCTGTGTGCCCATAATCAGTCTCGGGATTCCTTTTCGAGGGTTTGTGATGAGGGTCACATATAAGAACTGGAAGATCTGATAGGTTGGGCCGTGTGCTTGTAATCAGTCCTGGGATGATTTTACGAGGGTTTGTGATGCACGTAATAAGTCTTGAGGATTCCACAGTATGGCAAGTGATGATGAAGACCTACAGGAGGTGGGCCTACATCTAGTGTGAAAAAGGACTGGCTCTGTAGAACTTCCTATGATGAGTAAATTGGAGATTGATTGAGATAGCAGTAGCAGTGATGATGACGATGATCCAGTTACGATGATCCACAGAAGAAGACTTGTGCTAGCAGATATGTGTCGATAAATACCTTCCTAGTTAAGAGGGAGTGTTGATGTATATGTAACTTCGGAATGTGTTTCACCTATGTATATTGTACTCCTATCGAGATGTTGTTATTCCTCTATACGAAAGTGTCGTCATTTGTATTGACAAGTGTCGCAAGTATTGTAACTTGCATGTGATGGGTTATTAGACCACCAAGTGTGGGGTCGACCCTGATTAGTATTACCATGGGTTATTAGACTGAGTTAGACAAGTCGGCCCTGCTAGTTTATTAGGTAGGTCAGGTCATGTATAAATAGAGTGTGGGAGGCACTCTATTTGATCACTTCATTATTCACTGCTACACTCTTCAGAAAGTGATACACAAGTGAAGAAGGAGGAGTAGCTGCTAGAGAAGACTATCTCTTTTACTTGGGTTGTATCATTGCTCTTTCAATCTCTGAGGAAGTTGTGGCGTTTTTCACCTTTATGGTTTTCCCCAGTGAAACTTTGTGTGTCTATTGTCTCATGTGATTGCTTGTTGTGCTTGATATGATTGATATGCTATACATGTTGTTAACACCCAAAAAGTGTTCACTACCTCATCTACCTCATTACATGGCTCATTTGTCCATTTTCCTACCATATTTCCTTTTAAAACCCAAAAAATCCCACTAAAAAGCCTCCAAAAGGCCTAAAATGCCTCCAAAAGGCCACAAAACCATCAAAATAGCCTCAAAAAGGCTAAAAAAACCCCTTTTTTTCCTCCAAAAATATCCAAAATTCCTCTAAAAATAGCAAAAACCCCCTAAAAAGGGAATAAAAAATATAAAATAATGAGGAAAAGGAGGAAAAAACCCTATACAGCTGCCCTAAACCATATGGTTCCCAAAACCATGGGCCAGCACTCCACCACCAAAAAACTATAAATAGGTGATGGAGATCCCTTATTCCACATCCACAATCAAGTATACCCTTACTCTGCCAAAATCTCTCTTGAAACCCTAGCTCACCATTGAGCCACTTTCACCTTGAGAGCCCCTTTTGGCCCATTCCCACCATTGGAGAAAGAGAAGGAGCAAGTTGGAGCTTGGAGCAACCCTCTTGGACATTGCAAGAGCTTCACCAACCTTCACATTGGAGGTAAAAGTTAATACAAAAACCATTATTTACATCTTGTTGTTTATGTTTCATGCACATGTTTTAGAGTAGTTTATATTTTTGTTTTAGCATAATAATTTCCATTTACTGAGCTGCTACTAAGAAGTCCATTCTCCTTAGTAGGTGCTCATTTGCACAAGCTAGGGGTAAAGCCCTAGCTACACATGTTATTTTCTCAGTAAATATCCTATAGTATATTGATTTGATGCTAAAAAATTAACACACCAATACGCCTTCACAGAACTCAACCTTTCGATCATTATAGGAGAAATACGACGCAGTAGACGAGAGCTTGATTCACTATCCAATAAAGCATACAACCTAGACATGGATTTGGAAAACGATCTACGTATTGATTTTTGGATAATTGTGGAATCTAGGACCACACTAAAAGAAAAAAGAGTGTTGGAAAAATCCAGCATTAAACAATCCCTGAATTTTGATAGACTCATGAAGAAACAACGACCCATTTCCTCAAAGCTAAAGAACTGTGTTGTTAACCTATCTGACATTGAATTGGATAAAATCACGAAAGATATCCTTCATAAAGGATTAAACTTCGCATTATCCCCGAGAAGAATCCCACACGAGGACATCATATGTGCCATAGAGGATACCATTAAGGAGCTACTAGACAATATTGCGGAAGACATAAGACAAGAATGCACAATAGTGTTAAAAAATGCTAAACCTCCAAAGAAGAACATAACAAAAGAAGAATTTACCACATTAAAAAATCTTAAGGACAGGAAGGACATCATGGTTCTCAAAGTGGACAAGGGGAATGCTACAGTTATCATGAAAACTGAGGATTATCAACAAAAAGTGATTGAATACTTGGAGAGTGGGTGCTATAGAAAAGATACTAAAGATCCCATTAAAAAGGTCGTACGAGATGTCACCATGGCGATAAAAAAATCCTCTTTAGATGAATATTCCAAGAAAATAATCACTCCTAAGAGCATTATCATGCCACCATAATCATGCTTCCATGATCTGAATTTTTTTTTTCCTTCCAATCTATCTTCACCCCTTAGGTTTGAAGACATTCTGACAAGATTAGGGTTTTGACCTAGAAACTCTAGTAGGACGTAGGTCAAAAATGAAAGTTTTCAAGTGGAAAAACTAATCTAGGGAAAATATGTACCTTCCCAAGGCGAGTTGAATGACCCCTCTTTTCAGCCAGAACCGTGGACAAAATAGGCAAAAAATGGGATCCCTAGTTTTCTGATCCACCAGTAACTAGTTCAAAAATGAAAAAGATTGGATCTAAAAATTCCCTCCATAGGAATATGTGCCCTCCTAGGGTGAATTAAAGAATCCACATTTTAAAATTAATCTATGGTTGGAAATGCTCGGAATAGGAACCCTAGTTTTTTGGTTCTAGTAGAAATTAGGGTGAAACTTAAAAGTCTTGGAATGGAGATCTGTTTCCACAGAAAAATGTTCCCTATTGAGGAAGCTACCCAAACATATTTTTTCAAGACAAATATATGGATGGAAAGGACCAAATTTTAATTCCCTAGTCTCCAACTATCTATAGTTACGTCTGTTGCAATGGATTCTATTCAGTCTTGCTTTAATACCATGTTGATTTTTTCTTAGAAGTTAGATGTTATTGACTTTGTTAAACATTTATAATATTTTATTTCACATAAAAATTAACTTCATGTAGATAAGGATCACTAAAAGAATAACCATGCACAAAAAGACATGAAGAATTATCCTGGGAAACCCTCTTGGGGAAGAAAACCCAACAAAACTTATTCAGTATAGATTTGTCAACAAAGTACAATGTCAATACAATGAAGAGCTAAATCTCTCTCACAGAAATATATACAAACTCTAGACAAACCCTATAGCCAAAGATAGAAGTCTTCCAACAATAGTGAACTTATCAAAGTCTTCTACAACCCAAAACCAATCTTCTTCTCGATGGAGTGAACTTCTTCCTTTTTCTAGAGCGAACTTGATGTGTCAAATGAGGATGGAGGCCCCTCTATTTATACTCTTTTCTGGCTTATTTTTTCAGTATTGGTCCAACTTCACTGGGTGACTGGGCCGACTTTTCTAGGGCATTTTTTCCCACTGTTGGTGGAGTTTTACCCAATGATTGGGGCAGTTTTACCCAATGATTCATGTGGGGCCGACTTGTCTATTGGAGAGGATAAATACAATATCATTTTATTTCTTGAGTCGATATTCCAAATATGTTTTAGAATTATTCTTTTAGGGTTTTGACTTGATAAGAATATATTCCGAAGCTACATAACACATCAACAAATCTGAAAGGAAACATGGTAAGGTAATCAGGATTTAATTTTCATCATATCAAACTTCGCCACTAAATTATTCATGGATTCAGTGTTTCCTATAGCATCCAAAAGTGCGTTCCGTTGAAATGGGAAAATTTGTATCACTTCTAGAGAATACATCGCACAAGGTGTTTGAGCCAAGTCTTCAACAATAGAATAATTGGCAATCTCCTTGGCATTAGGGTTATGTACATCTCTTTTGTAGACACCTTTCGGTATCTTTGGCATATGATATGTAGGTTTCTCTATATGAAGAGGAGTCTGCAGTTCAAGGTTCTCTTTCTCCTTAAGCGATAGTTCATGACTATAGTTTTTTTCTCTCGTTTGCAATAAAGTGCTTGAACTAACCATGTGAATATAGGATTGATCGAATGACGAAGCATTTTGTGTATCTCCATTAGAACTAGAGTTACCAAAATCCATATGTAGTCCTTTAGGAACATGATCCGTTAATACAGCAGGTTGTTGCTGGAAAAGCTTCCGAGCCTGCTCAATCAAGGGGAGCTAGTATCTGAGGTGATCTCCTTTGCAAATTTTACAAGGGAACTTAACCTTATTTTTTCTTTCTTACCCCCTTCAACATTATTATTGGTTTGGGGCTTGTTTTGATTTACCTCCCCTTTCTTGGCCTTGTTATTGTTTTTCTTTCCTCCAGGTTGTTGAGGACCTTTTGGATTTGACTGCACATTATGTATAGTAGCAGTCTGAGGAGGGGAGGTAGTACATACAATTGTGTTCACTGAAGATATTTTAACAGATAAATCTCTTATTTTATTTGCAAGTGATACTACAGTAGGATTATCAATGGAACCAACAATGCCATTAGCATGTAGGCCAGGTTTTGGTTTCGCGGGATCAATATTTGGCCTAGGTGCATCAGGAATAAGGTCATACAAAATTCTAGATTGTGAATAGATTAAATCTAATTGTTGGGCTTTAAAAATGGACTCCTCTTCATTAGTAACTCCTTATGTAGATACATATTTCAAGATATAAGGTAAAATATCTTTTAGAAACCATTCTAGTAAAAATTCAGGAGGTATATTAGCTTTTATCATTCTCTTCCTTCTTCACCACTCCTGGATATGATCTGAGATATGAGTGGCTTTATTTTTCCTAAAAGTAGACAATAGATATGTACCTGCATCATACCAAATGAGAATTTGGAAGTGGTTGAGAAAAATTGTCGCTAAATCATCGAAACCATGATAAGTAGATGATGGCAGTTCAATGTACCATTTAGCTTCCACCCCAGTAAGGATTCATTGAAATAACCTTAATATTTCAATGAGAGGAAATTTGTGGTAAGAAAATTGTAATCTCTACAAGTTTCGAACCTTTTAAGTAGGTTCATCCTCAGGAGACTCAAAGATATTCTCACTCCTTTGTTGCACTTGGATATGAATGATAAATAGTGATATTTAACTCTTTTGTGTTGAAATTATGGCATGGTCGGCTTAGATTAGGGTTAAAATATTATTATTTATCTTTTAGTATTTGAATAATAGGTTTCCAAGCTTCTTTTAATTTTAAACCATCATCACAGTTGAAGTTATTCACGCATTTTTCAATCTCCATGGATTCTCAAATTTTTCTTTTGTAGTAATTAGGGCCAATTGCTAAGACTTTTGAGTCTTATAAGCATATGTGATGTTTGGTAGTGTGAGAGTGTTCCACGATCGCGGAGTTTTTAATTCTTTCATGTTGTAGATCCGCACTATGCTCTTTAAACCTAGTTTTGATTGATCATCTAGTCTCACCTATGTATGCCTCACCACAAGAACATCATGTTTTGTAGACACCTTTTTGGTGCTTTGGATCAATAGGATCTTTGGATTTTTCAAGCATGGTTCTTAAAGAGTTTCATTTTTCCACTTGACAACTTTCATTTTTGACCTACGTCATGCTAGAGTTTCTAGGTCAAAACCCTAATCTTGTCAGAATGTCTTCAAACCTAAGGGCTGAAGATAGATTGGAAGGAGCAAACAATTTCAGATCATGGAAGCATAGGATACTCCTTATCCTAGAAAAGAATGACCTCCTAAGCCATGTCAAGGAAGATATTTAGGAACCAGAAGAAGAGGAGACCAAGACAAGGTACAAGGAGAATATGATCAAAGCTAAGATGATCCTACTAGATTCTATCAAGGATCAGTTGATTCCTCAAATGTCAGAATTGAAAAAATCCAAAGGAAATGTTTGAGGCTTTAACAAGACTTTATGAAAGCAAGAGAACACCAATAGGAACATGGTGATGGAGAAGTTGGAAATAGTGCCTGTATACTTTACAAGGGTTTCCCAAATAAATGATCAACTAGAAACTATTGAAGATGTTGCATGGGATGCATTTATTCAAGGAACTTGTGCAAGAAGAAATATACCAAGGTTGATATCCAAATTGCAAAGAACAATGACAAAGAAAATCAAGCACTTGCATCTCATAGAAGAAGAATAAGGAAATCTATCAAGAATATTGATAGAAGACCAATACCAGAAAACAAGAAAGATATGTCCAAAATCAGGTGCTATAGTTGTAACAAGATTGGACACTATGCTAGAAATTGCACTCAAGCTGACAAAAGAGGAAAGTGAAAGCATGATTCTCATACAATGGATGATGATGAGCCTACTCCATACAAGAAGACAAAGGAAGAATGAGATGAAGAATTTGTCCAAGCATGAAGTAGATTCAAATATAGCGTGATGATGTACAATGCCAAGAGATTTTTTCTAAACTATGAAGGCAGATCCAAGAGGATCCATTGCATCCAAAGACATGAGGACCAAGTTTGAAGTTTCAACAAGTTTTAGAAGTTCAAAACTTGATGAAGAAGAAGATCAAGATTTAGAACTTGCAAGGAAGCAGAGATCAATAGGGAGTCAACCAAATAATCAAAGATAAGTATTTAGTGTTTTATGAAACAAGTGTTATTTATTTAAATTGTCATCTTATTGATAAATAGAAAAAATATTTTTATTGATAATATAACTATTTAAATTAGTGCGGGTTAACCCTTGTGGACATTTCTGTCAGGTCCACTATGAATTTTGTGAAAGCAATGATCCGTGATCAATATTTACCCATGTCTTATGGGAAGAAATATACAATACGACAGTTATGCTTAGATTGAGTGTCCTCACTAGATAATGAAGGACAAGACAATTGAATGTAGTTCTATATAGTTGATCATATTTGATATCCTGACCAATCTGTCATAAGAGGAGTGGCACAGGTATTGAACACATGAAATAAAGTATTTAAACTGTCATTGGAGTTATTTATTAAATCGCTAAGTGTTTAAATGATATTGTTAACACCAATTGTATGCATATTTGTATTCATAGAATCAAGAAGTGTATTATGCATGTTATAGTGAATGCATTGATATGGACATGATTAATGAACAATATACTCTTAATGTGCATGTGATGGGTAAGTAGCCTATGGTGTTGCACAACATTCCATGAGCCATTGTTTCTTGTCTAGAATGAAACCTCTTTGCTAACATGTTAGGAGCAGTGCACGCTCTTGATAGTATGATCTGATAGAGATGGAAGGCATCTAGATAGTTACCGTGAATATATGGGATATGGATGAGTGTTGTTGGAGAATAGGCCGCAGTTATGAAAAGCTGCCAAGTTTTAGGAAAAAGCACTATGTTTTGAAGGAAAAGTGCTAATTTTGAGGAAAAGCACCATTTTTGGGAAGAAATGAACAGTGCGCGGTACGACACCAAATGGACGATCTCACCGCAGATTGCGGGATGGAAATCGTGGAGCTTGCGCGCACAAGTCAAATGAAAGAGTAAATAAGGTGGTCGAATAGAAAGCTCAACCACCACAGTAAATGAAGTGACAGAATAGAGGGCTCAGCTGCCCTCATTAAGGAAAAGTATAGGAGTTATGGTTGCTCGGACCAAGGAAGAGAAACGGGCCGAAGCATTGAAGGCGAAGGACAAGGAGCGAAGAACGATGAAGCAACGCCCATACCCGCGATCTGCGCCGAAAATCGCAGAGTCTGCAGGAAGCTGCGACGTGAATGCAAGAGGCATCTACAGTACACCTAGCCATGTCCGTGGTTAGGGTTTTTGGGGATCACTGTTGGGAAAGGCCCACAATTTTGTAAAGGTGCGACCCTCAGGTCCACCTATATATATGTGTAATTGAAAAGGGAAAAGAGTTAGATAGTCACTGAGTTACACGGACAGTCTAAGTTGATGTCTGAGTCATTTGTATTGCTGTATTTTTTAAGCTGTTAATGTTCATTTTGTGCATGTAAGAAGGCCACGATCTCGCAGGAAGACCGCTTGGTGTAAGGGCCATTGAATGTATCGACCAGTCGCAAGAGGACTAAGAGGGGAATGTAATTGTATGTCTTTGTCATGGTAATATCTGTAGAAGAAGAGGATAGATCTAAGAGAAGGGCTCCCAGCTGTGTGCATGGAGTTTCCCAGAAAGATCTAAGGCTGCAGCTGTGTGCGCAGCGAAACTGTGTTATCCCCATCTCAAGATAATATAAAACACAGTTCCTGTGGATGTAGCTTCCCTCCTGGAAGTGAACCACGTAATTCTTGTTGTTGTGGTGATGCTTTATGTGATTGCATTCCTTTGCTTTACTGTCTATGTTTCTATGAATGTTTCGCTATATTTATGAATGATTATGTAAAGTAAATCCTGGAAGCTCCCTTAGAAGTTGTACTTATGCGTTGTCGAAGGAGTCTGTAAGAACACTGTCGCCGCAGTGCTAAAGGAGTGTGTTACTGCGCTGTGGCACAAGGGCAGAGACGATACATAGTGTATCAGAGGTAGCGGGTAAAAGACTCGTGCGCAGGTGCGGAGCTACCGCGCAGCTCGGCTGAGAAGAGTGAGTTCCAGCGCTGTAGCGCTGGGAGACCTGTGAAAGAGTAAGACACTCTGTTCAGGGGTTACCTCCAAGAAGGGAAGAGAGAATACTGTAGACTCCACACCACCTAGGTTAAGGAAACCTGATTCCTTAGCCCCCCCATAACCACTTCGGGTGAGACTTCGGGCTGCTGCGCAGCTTGTTGCCGAAAGGGCCAGTGTGCCAAAGGGGTGTTTGTTGCTGCGCATCCTGAAAACCTGTTTCTGTACAGAAAGTAGCCAACAAATGGTTCCATTGCCGGCTTTAACCCTATTATTTTGAAGGAAACGTGGTGCTGGAATCCTACAGCTAAAGAAATTCAAGAGTGGTTTGATTCAAAGGCTAGAGTGTTCGTTGAACATGAAAATATAAGCCCTAGGCTTCAGACAGAGGACTGGTTGCAGAAGCATATTTATACGGAGCTTCACGAAATATTCTTTGTAACATTTGCACTCGAGTTGCATGAGTGGGTATCCAAGCTAGCAGATATTGGACCCACTGTGCATGTTGATCAACCTATCGTTTGGACGCCTGAGCTAGTTAGCATTTTGAAGTGGGTAGATAATCCTGTGTCCCGCGCAGTAGACTTTTGGTTGAACAATATGCTGGAAGGATTCGTCACCGAGTTTGCAGTAGATACGAGAAAGAGCTTTAGCGAGGCTGAGAGGAGCTTCTTCAAAGCATATAGGGGTAAGTTCTTAAATTCTCTGAACTTGTGGATTAAAATGCTCTTATATGAAAAGGAAAACTATGCATAGCTTCCGATGAATAGCATAGACAAGTAATGTCCACAGATTCTGATAGTGATCTTGAAGTTATTGGTTGCACTCGTAGCGGAAAATGGTATAAAGTAGGCCTCGACCAACATTCTTTTGAGTCTAGCCCAGAAGATAGCCGAGCTCGTAGAGTGAGCCATATAGAGAGACAAGGGAGTGCTCATATCCCTTATCACCCTTTTACACTGCAAAAGCCAGACGAGGCTCAGCATAACCCCGGAGTAACACCCTCTAGTAGCCCGCACGGTACTTCTAGTACCTCAGCCCCACCTTTGTTTAACCATCCCGAAGGCAGTGCCACAGCACTTCCACGTCAACCTAGCACAAGAAGGATGGGTGATGACATGAAGCTACCAACCTTTAGAGGAACAGGGCTAGAAGACCCTGAGCAGCACTGGTTTCTATGTGAATCCATTTGGACGATTAAGCAAATTAATGATGATGCTGTTAAGCTGGTTCAATTAGCAACCACACTAAGAGAGAGAGCCTTAACCTGGTTTATGAAATACTCAGCAACACAGAATAGGACGCTTGCTGATGTAAGAAGTGCTATGATTAAAGAATTCAAGAAACCTAAATCAGAATCACAGTGCATAACAGAACTCAAAGACATAAAACAGTTACCTACAGAATCAGTATGGGACTTTGACCAGAAGTTCAAAGCCTTGATAGATCAAGTAAGCTTTGAGTTTGCACCGCAGCAGCATAAGGAATGGTTCATTGCTGCGCTGCTTCCTCATATTAGACTTTCTCTTATGCAACAGAATCTCACTACTCAAGAACAGGCTCTAGAGATGGCTATGAAACTAGAAGCTTCACCAATTGCTGGAACAAGCAACGATGTTGCGTAGTTGCAGAACCAAATAGAAAACCTAACTTTGCAAGTGCATGATATTAAGAAAGGAAAGGATGTTAAAGAAGAAATTTGGTGTACAAAGTGTAGAGCACAAGGACATTCAAAGGACCATTATCCTGTTTTCATAGATTATATTGCAACCGGAGCACCTGACCCTTTACCACAGGCTCAGGGGCCTTGGTGTGAAATCTGTAGAACTAGAGGCCACAGACCATAAGAGTGTCACTTGTTACAAAAATATGTACAAAATCCAAAGAATCTATATTGCAATTTTTGTAAATCAGTAGGCCATGATGAGAACAATTGCAGAGCATATGACCTTATGATAGAAAGAAAAAATGATGTTTATAGAGTACAGTCAGAACCACATGGACCCACATCAGGTCCGTAGTATGACCCAGCTCGCGAAGGCCGAGGAGGAAATCACAGGGGCCGAGGACGCGCAGGAGGTTTTGGTCGTGGAAGAGGACAGACCACTTGCTATAACTACGGAGATCAAGGCCATTATGCAAGGGATTTCCAAAACCCTACAACCACCTGCAGATACTATAAATATTATGATCATGTCATTGAAGAATGCCCTCAGTTGATGGCCAAGATGCAAGAAAAGAAGCCACAGGTTAACCAGAATATTTAGTTGATTGCAGCAGAAAAAAGAGAACCAGATCCCACAGTTAATATAGTGACGCGCAGTGGTGCAACCACTGGTGCACCAGAGTCGGGAACTGGAAATCCAGCAACACAATGGGTGCGCCGCGCTAATATTAAACCATCCCCACTCGACCTACAGAAGCAAAAAGAAGCATTCAAGCAAGCTCAAGAGTATTTCTCAGATCCGCGAGCTTCAATTTCTGTCGCATTACCGCACAATGATATCAGACCGCATATGCCAAGTCAAGAGAACCTGGTACAAGAGCAGGCTACTACATCTGGAAGGCCTGATGAGGAGGATACACTAGGCAGTGTTCATGCTTTCCTGAGAAGCTGCTTAAAGTTGTTGCACAATGAAAAAGCAACTATGGAACTCCAACACCTGATGGATCAGTGTCAACAATATGCTTCGATGAACACAACGCAGCGTGCTGTTCATCAGATCAGGAGTCATACTAGAACTGGAAGAGAGATGAGACTCACAATGCAGATTGGAGCATTTGAAATGGACGAAGTCATTTTGGATTTAGGCTCAGAAGTTAATGTTCTCACCATGCAGACTTGGGAACAGATGGGTAGTCCTCAGCTTATCAGATCTCCTATCCATCTAAGACTAGAAAATCAACAACGAGTTTCTCCATTGGGTAGATTACCCAATGTACCCATTGATATTGAGGGAGTAAGAAGTTCTGCAGATTTTGAAGTAATCAAAATTCTGGATGACAGTAGACCTTACCCAGCACTTTTAGGCATAGAATGGGCATTTGATAATCTGGCTATCATTAATTTGAAGAAAAGGCAGATGACCTTTGAGGATGACCAGATTAGGGTCATTGCACCACTTGATCCCCTTCAAGGACCATGGTATATTGAACCCATTCGAGCAGAAGAAGAAGTGCGCCACATGGAAAGTTTGTATCAGATGATTGCTAGTCATAATGATTATGTCAATCCCACAGCGGACGGCCATATCAGCTGGCGATGCGATAGCTCGTGCACATCAGATTCAGAAGCAGGACTGGAAAACTGGCAGAATAGCTTACATGAGGTTTCTGCAAGGCATTGCGCCATGACGACTAAATCCATTCAATGGATTGGCACAGAATTGAATAACACTCCAATCTTTGATGGTTTATCTGGAGTAAGTGAATTCATACATGCATATGAACAAGAAATCCTAGATGAGCAGCGTATACAAGCATTGGATGTAGCACTGCGCGCTACACCCGCAAGATGGTGGGGTGCGCATAAAGAAAATATCGACACATGGCAAGACTGTCGCAGGTTGATACTGCGCAGATTTCAAGAGACTACAATAGGAGTTTTGCACAAATATGATGGACAGAGTGACCCCAGGTCACACATTGAAGCATGTATTTAGCAATGGTCAGATATTCCAGAGGATGAGTGGGTTCACCTATTCATCCACACATTGGATATAGTTCCAAGGAACTGGTACACTGAAACAGAATTGCACAGAGGCACTATCACTTGGCCTCTCATGATTGAAAGTTTTCAACTCACTTTCAGCTTTGAGTCAGAACATCCAAGCATCGATCAGGCTTTAAAGTGTATTAGAAAGAAGATATTTGGACAATGTCGTTTACCAGATTATTCTCAACCAGATTGGGCTGTCAAGATGGAACATGCCCTGGAATGCTATAATTTCACCACTGGAGAAGAGGATGATGATCCTCGCAACATCAATATTCTAGAGTCAGAAGGAAAACGCAAAGTCGAAGGCCCTCAGCTCGATATCCCTGCCATTACAAAACACATCAAGCTCAAGAAGATTAACATTGGTATAGAAGCCGAACCCAAGTTTGCCTCTATAGGAGATTATTGGGATGATGAAACTGTTGGCCATATTGCAGATTTACTACATGAGTACCAGGATATCTTTCCTACCAAGTTTACAGAAATGAAAGGCATCCTAGGAGATTTAGGAGTTATGCGCATACCTTTGAAAGCGGATTCTAAGCCAGTAAAACAACGCCCGTACAGGTTGAACCCGCGATATAAAGAAAAGGTCAGAGAAGAAATTGATAAGATGCTCGCAGCTGGTATCATTGAGTCAGTAGAGGAAAGTGATTGGATTAGTCCTATGGTGGTACAAGAGAAAAAGACAAAAGGTGAAATAAGAATTGCGTGGACTTGCGCTAGCTCAACGACGCATCAGCGCATGATCCATTTCCTACGCCCTTTACAGACGAAGTGCTTGACAATGTTGGAGGACAAGAGGCTTACTCCTTCAATGATGGATTTTCGGGATACCATCCTGGAGATGCCGAGGATTACTGAGGAGACGGCAGAACTTTATGGAATGAAGTTGGTCTTTTCTGCCAACTTGCATGAAATATATTTCCGCCCTCGCGGAATTCAGTCAGAAGAATGGGCCGTAGGGCTCTACTGAATGACTACCCAGGACGTGGAGGACACTGTGAAGTCCTGGCCAGATGAATGGAAGCAAGCCGCTGAAGCTGCTGCCACGTTGCCACCCCATGAGGCGCCAGAGAAAGACAAGGGCAAGGAAAAGATCAGGCAAAAGAATGGTGAAGGTCCGTTAGGACCGCCTACCAAGAAGCAGAAGCTGTCGCACCTCACAGAAGCGACTGGAGATCCCTATGAGATCCTTGCCGCCAGGCTCAACCAATACTTCAAGGATCCAGTTCAGGAGCTGCGTGCCTCTCAGGCCAATATCAGAAGTGCCCTGGATCTGCAGCTCGTGGAGTTGAGAAGTCTCGCAGGACGAGTTGCACAGACCTATGTGCCAGCATCCGGCTCGCAGGTGCCGCAAGCATCTACAAGAACCGAGCGGGTTGACGTACCTACAGAAAGGCACACTGTCGTCCACATCCCACCCGCAAGCATGACACTCCCGGATCCTCTGGCTGCACTGTAGGTAAGCGCGGTTGGCCCTGTTGAAATAAATTTGTCACTAATTCCGTTGGAAACTCTACAGTTGGTTCACGAGCAGGTCTCTACTAAGCTGAGAGCTAGGGAGCTCTCCACATTCCATGTCAATCAAAGACTGCAGACGCAGGAAGTAGAGCTAAGGGCAGGCTATAAGGAGATCTCTGTGCAGCTTGCACTTCACAAAGCGCGAGACACTGGGCTAAGGAATGCCGTCAATGAAATCGCCTAGGAGCTGCCGGCCTGCCAGATTCAACCATACCTTCCTTTAGTTGAGAAAGTGCAACGCATTGGCAGAAGGGTGAAAGCCCTAGAACAACAAGTAGTTGCTATGGCTGAGGACCATAGAAATCAGCTCGCTGAGTTGGAAGCTCGTGTCGTAGTGCCTCCTGCAGATGATAAGCAAGAACGACTTGAAGCACTGAACATAGCTTCTACCCAAATGAAGCGTAGAACAGATGAAGCCCAACAGTTAATGACGCAAGCTATGCAGGCTTGGGATGAGCTCGAGAAGGTCCCTTCTAAAGTTTCCCTTTTGGAACAGGTGAAAGCAGCAGAACAGTCCCTAACTGTTTTGAAAGAAGAAGCTAAGCCCTTGGAAGGCTTATCCAAAATGAGAAAGATGAGCGAAGTCCGCAAAGTCCAGCAAGAACTGCACAGGCTCAGAGACAAAGATGCTACTCTCGCCAACATCATTCAGCCATTTATGGATGAGTATGCTGAACTTGCTGCCCAAGCAGAGGCCAAGGTCAAAGCATTTGCTGAGTCTCAAGAGTTGGTCGATGGTGCAGAAGGAGAAGAAGCTACTTCAGACCTGGTGCAGACAGCCACGAAGTGCGTGCAAGACATGGACTCCGTTATTGCGTAGTGGAAGCAAGCCTTCGCTGCGACCCAAGCAAAGTCAGATGCACAAGTAAAACGACCGCAAGCTAGTGCGAGTGGCTCGAGGATGAGCCACAAGTAAGTGTCAGGGGCCTGTTGGAGCATAGGCCGCAGCTATGGAAAAGTTGCCAAGTTTTAGGAAAAAGCACTAAGTTTTGAAGGAAAAGTGCTAATTTTGAGGAAAAGCACCATTTTTGGGCAGAAATGAACAGTGCGCAGTATGGCGGCAGATGGACGAGCTCACCACAGATTGCGGGCCGAAAATCATGGAGCTCGCGCGCACAAGTCAAAGGAAAGAGTAAATAAGGTGGCTGAATAGAAATCTCAACCACCATAGTAAATGAAGTGGCAGAATAGAGGGCTCAGCTGCCCTCATTAAGGCAAAGTACAAGAGTTATGGTTGCTCGGACCAAGGAAGAGAAATGGTCTGAAGCATTGAAGGTGAAGGACAAGGAGCGAAGAACGATGAAGCGGCGCCCATACCCGCGATCTGCGCCGGAAATCACGGAGTATGCAGGAAGCTGCGACGTGACTGCAAGAGGCGCCTACAGTACACCTAGCCGTGTCCGCGGTTAGGGTTTTTGGGGATCACTGTTGGGAAGGGACCACATTTTTGTAAAGGTGCGACCCTCAGGGCCACCTATATATATGTGTAATTGAAAAGGGAAAAGAGTTAGATAGTTACTGAGTTACACGGACAGTCTAAGTTGATGTCTGAGTCATTTGTATTGCTGTATCTTTTAAGTTGTTAATGATCATTTTGTGCATGTAAGAAGGCCGCGATCTCGCAGGAATACCGCTTGGTGTAAGGGCCATTGCATGTATCGACCAGTCGCAAGAGGACTAAGAGGGGAATGTAATTGTATGTCTTTGTCATGGTAATATCTGTAGAAGAAGAGAATAGATCTAAGAGAATGGCTCCCAGCTATGTGCGTGGAGTTTCCCAGAAAGATCTAAGGCTGCAGCTGTGTGCGCAGTGGAACTGTGTTATCCCCATCTCAAGATAATATAAAACACAGTTCCTATGGACGTAGCTTCCCTCCTGGAAGTGAACCACATAATTGTTGTTGTTGTGGTGATGATTTATGTGATTGCATTCCTTTGCTTTACTGTCTATGTTTCTATGAATGTTTCGCTATCTTTATGAATGATTATGTAAAGTAAATCCTGGAAGCTCCCTTAGAAGTTGTACTTGTGCGTTGTCGAAGGAGTCTATAAGAACACTGTCGCCGCAACACTAAAGAAGTGTGTTACTACGCTGTGGTGCAAGGGCAGAGACGATACATAGTGTATCAGAGGTAGCGGGTAAAAGACTCGTGCACAGGTGCGGAGCTACTGCGCAGCTCAGCTGAGAAGAGTGAGTTCCAGCGCTGTAGGGTTGGGAGACCTGTGAAAGAGTAAGACACTCTGTTCAGGGGTTACCTCCAAGAAGGGAAGAGAGAAGACTGTATACTCCACACCACCTAGGTTAAGGAAACCTGATTCCTTAGCCCCCCCATAACCACTTCGGGTGAGACTTCGGGCTACTACGCAGCTCATTGCCGAAAGGGCCAGTGCGCCAAAGGGGTGTTTGTTGCTGCGCATCCCGAAAACCCGGGTCTGTCCAGAAAGTAGCCAACAAGTGTTATGTTGAAGCATTGGCTAAGATGGTTACACAACTGTGTGAATTATGTCTGTATGTATAAGAATTTTCCATTAAAATGTCAATATGATTCAATGATTATGAAATATTACTAATCATATGAATGAATTTGACTTGTAGGAAAGATCGTGTGCTATGACCTACAAGAAAAGGATAACGCAACTTGCTTTGAAGAACACATGATGACTGCTCATCAGTGACCTTCAAGTAGATTTACAAAATCAAGCATACTACAGAAGTACAAAGAAAGGTTCATGGTTTCTCTTAGAAAGAGGGAGTCGATTACGACAAGATGTTTTCTCTAGTGGCTAGACACACTTCTATGAAAACTATTACAGCTTAAGTGATGAAAATTACACCAGATAGATGTCAAGACTGCTTTTTTGAATGGTATAATTGAAGAAGAAGTGTATATCGAGCAACCTCTAGGTTTTGAGACTCTCGACAGAGAATCACGTGTGTAGAAGGATTTGTACATGATCAAAAGGCACCCAAGGCATAGTATGCCAAGATAGAAAGTTATTTGATGCAGATTTCAACCTTTTTCTACAAGGTTGAAGATGGTTACAATATGTAGATGTCCTGATGAAGAGAGTAAATGATGTAAAGATGCAGAGGGGGGATAGTGCTCAGTTACAGAAGGAGCAGAAAACTCCACTTCATACGAAGTGACTAAAGCACATAATTGACATTTTGTTTATGAGATTGGGATTTACTAAGAGTAAAGCAGATTCCATCCTTTACTATAAGATTTTGGATAGTATATCGGTGATATTACTATTAAATGTCGATGACCCGTTTCTAATAGGGGATGAGAAGCTCATCATTGAGTGTAAGATGGATCTTGTTGCAGAGTTTGAGATGAAATACCTAGGTATGATGCATTATTTCTTGGGTCTAGAGGTGTGGCAGAAACCAGACGATATTTTCCTTAACTAAGGAAAATATACTATGGAAATCATGAAGAGGTTTGGAATGATGGATTGTAAAGCCATGCCTACAACGATGGTGACAAACATGAAGTTATTTAGTGATACTTCATTAGAGACAATGGATTCCACCATATATAGACAAATGATTGGTCCGTTGATGTATTTGAAAAACATGAGGCCAAATATATGATTTTTCCTGAACACTTTGAGTTAGTACATGGTTGATTCGAGACGTGTTCACTTGGTTGTGGCAAAAAGCATGTGATGAGGTATATGAAATAATAGAAGAGTACATCGGGATGTTGCTTAAGTTTGGGGTTAGATATGATTTCCTGGATCAGTAGGAAGTAGACTAGTGTGACACTCAGTACGGCTTAGGTAGATTATATTGTAGCATGTTCACCTAGTAGTGAAGCTGTGTGGCTTCGAAACTTGGTTTCATGGTTGTTTGATCTTGAGTTAGAGGTGACTTGTATCTTTTGTGAAAACCAAAGTTGCATAAATTTTTCAGAGAACCCTGTGTTTCATGACAATTCCAAGCACGCTGAGACTAGGTACCATTACATTCATGATATGGTACAAAAGGGAGCTTTGAAAATCTAGTATGTTGCGACAAATGAGCAGATAGCCGATGTGTTGACCAAGCCTCTGTTAAGGGTAAAGTTTAAAAACTTCAGGGACAAGATTGGAGTGGTCCAAAGGGACTTACCTTGTGAGAGGGAGTGATGAGTTACATATGCAATTTCAAGAGGTAGTAGCACACTGAGTGTGGTAGCAGCGAATAGTCATTCATGAACTAGTTTCCTAGATTCTATGTGAGCTAGGTGAAGTTGCATAATGACATAAGGTCTAGTGGGACAATGAGACCCATAAGGTATGAAAGGATGATAAGGATGCACCCACTAGTGAGATGCTATGCTGAGATCCTGAATGCATGATGTGATTAAGGGCTTGCTCGTACAAAAATTCTAGTAATGGATATATTCACAAAAGTTCAACAAGTAAATTTTCAAGTACAAGTCAGCAGAAGCAATGTTGAATATTATGTTATAAGAATACCTTCCTTGCTAAGAGGGATTGTTGATGTATTTTGTAGATTTAGAATATTCTATTATCAAGTCAAAAACCTAAAAGAATAATGCTAAAACATATTTGGAATATAGGCTCAAGAAATAAAATGATATTGTATTTTATCCTCTCAAATAGACAAGTCGGCCCCACAGGAATCACTAGGTAAAACTTCCCTAGTCACTGGGTAAAACTACCCCAACATTGGGAAAAACTGCCCCATAAAAGTCGGCCCAGTCACTCAGTGAAGTCATCCCTATAGTGAAAACCTTATCCATAAAAGAGTATAAATAGAGGGGTATCCCTCCTCATTTGACACGTCAAGTAAGTTCGCTCCAGCACAAGGAATAAGTTCGATCCAGCTAGAAGAAGAAATTTTTTGGTTTATAGAAGACTTTTATGAGTTCGCTATTGTTGGAAGAATTCTATCTTTGGCTACAGGCTTTGTCTAGAGTTTGTATATATTTATTTGAGATATTTACCTCTTCATTGTATTGGCATTGCACTTTGTTGATGAATCTATACTAAAGAAGTTTTGTTGGGTTTTCTTCCCCAAGAGTGTTTCCCAGGATAATTATTGGTGTCTTTCTGTGCATGGTTATTCTTTCAGTGATCCTTATATGCATGCAGTTAATAATCAGGACTGATTACGTGCCTCAACAAAACCTTGAAAGAGCATCCTAGGATTGATTACGAGCACACTGCTCAACTTATCGGATCTCCCAGGATCTTTTACATGTTGACCTTCACAAAACCTACTTAGAGCATCCTAGGATGTTATGAGCAAACCTCTCTACCTGTCTGGATCTCGATAGAGCATCTTGGGCTGTTACGAGCACACTGCTCTACCTTTCCAGATTTTAAAGGATCTTTTCTATGTGAACTTTCACAAAACCTACTTAGAGCATCCCAGGCTGTTACGAGAAAATTGCTCTACCTATCTGGATCTCGATAGATCATCCCAGGCTGTTACAAGCAAACCGCTCTACCTGTTCATATTTTAAAGGATATTTTCTATGAGAAACTGTAGCAAAGCCTACTCTGAGCATCCCAGAATGTTACTATTACACCGCTCTACCTGTCTGGATCTCGATAGAGCATCCCAAGCTGTTACGAGCACACCGCTCTACCTGTCCAGATTTTAAAGGACCTTTTCTATGCTACCTGCACAACCTGTCCACGGCCACAAAGTATCAAACCGATACTCACCATACATCATCATGATGTACATCATCACATGAGCAACCTGATCATCATCATAGCATCAACCTGATGCATATCATCTGGAGAAACATCCTGAAGCTCGTCATCTGTGATCATCCTGATCATCATTATAGCATCAACCTGATGTATATCATCTGGAGCAACATCTTGAAGCTCATCATCTGTGATCATCCTGATCATCATCATAGCATCAACTTGATGCATATCATCTGGAGCAACATCCTAAAGCTTGTCATCTATGATCATCCTAATCAAACAATATATCCATCTGATGCATACAAAGTATATACTTGATACATATCATCATACATGATCTACCTGATCAATGCATCCACCTGATATACATAGTGCATCCACCTGATACATACATAAGTACATGATCTACTTTATTATACAATGCATCCACCTGATACATACATAAGTACATGGTCTACCTGATCATACAATGCATCCACCTGATACATACATAAGTACATGATCTACCTGATCATACAATGCATCCACCTGATACATATACAAATAAATGATCTACCTGATCATACAATGCATCCACCTGATACATATACAAATCCATGATCCAACTGATCATAACAAACATCCAACATGATGCATATACATATACATGATCCAACTGATCATATCAAGCATCCAACATGATGCATATACAAATACATGATCACACTGATCAAAGCATCCAACATGATGCATATATAGAGTAGTAACTAGAGCATCATCCTAATGCTCATCATCCAGCGCTTGCATCCACAACCATGGGAAGGATCCTCCTCTCACCATGCTTGGAATGGCTCCAACAGATGTTTCCATCACTTCTTCCTCGAAGTGTCATCGATTTGAAGAACACCAAGCCTCTCTCTGAAGTACTCGAACTTCACTCTGGCTAGTGGTTTCATCAATATATATGCAACCTGCTCATCCATCGCAACATACAGGAGATTCACTGCTCCTCTCTGCACCATATCCCTGATATAGTGATGTTTGATCTCGATGTGCTTCGACCTGTCATGGCACCGGGTTCTCAGACAACTTCACACAACTCTGATTGTCACAAAATATACTAGTAGCCTCCAACGAGAGATCAAATAACTCAGACAGTAGCTTCCAGAGCCATACTGCCTCACAACTAGCCAAACATGCTGCAACATACTCTACTTCGGCTGTACTCAGTGCTATGTAGGATTTCTTCTTGCTAAACCAAGAGATCACACCTGATCCCATACTGAAGCAGCACCCAGATGTGCTCTTCCTATCTGCAGCACTGCCTACCCAATCTGAATCAACATAACCTTGCAGGTTAAACTTTTGATTCGCATCATACTTGACCCCATAGTCAACTGTACCCTTTAGGTACCTCAGAATATGCTTTACAACAATTAGGCAAACACCTCTCGGATCCATCAGGAACTGGCTCGATGTGTTCACGGCAAAGCAAATATCCGGTCTTGTGTTTGTCAGGTACATCAAGGATCCAATCATTTGACGATACATTGTGACATCAACCGGATCAAATGAAACATCACACAAAAGCTTCAGGTTCAATTCCATAGGTGTGGCCATGGCCTTGCAGTCCATCATCCTGAACCTCTTCAGGATATCTACTGCATACTTCCCTTGTCCAAGGAAGATCCCATCTACACTCTGCCACACCTCCATGCCTAGAAAATAGTGCATCATCCCCAAGTGCTTCATCTTGAACTCGGTAGCAAGATTCCTCTTGGTATCAACAATCAAACTATCATTACCTATTACAAACATATCATCTACATACAGCAGTAGTATCACAAGATTTCCTTCCTCAACCTTGTAGTAAAGGTTGGAATCTGCTTTACTCTTGGTAAAGCAAAAACTGGATAGAAAGCTGTCTATCATCCCATACCAATTCCTAGGAGCTTGCTTCAAGCCATACAAGGCTTTCTTCAATCTGCACACATATGACTTCCTGTCATGTGTCTCAAAACCAAGTGGCTGCTCCACATACACTTCCTCCTCGACTACACCATTCAAGAAAGCAGTCTTGACCTCCATCTGGTGTATCTTCCATTTTATCACTGTAGCCAGAGCAAGTACTGATCTGATGGAAGTGTATCTGGCTATAGGAGCAAAGGTTTCTTCATAATCAATCCCTTCTTTCTGGGAGAAGCCATGAGCTACAAATCTTGCTTTATATTTATCTATGCTGCCATATGCAACATGCTTGATCTTGTAGATCCATTTGGAAGTCACAATAGACTTCCCTTTAGGTCTTGGGACTACATCCCAAACATCATTTTTCATTATTGATTGGTATTCCTCGACCATGGCATCCTTCCATTCTTCCTTTTCCGCTTCCTCTTCATAACTGGAAGGTTCTTTGTTCATGGTATCACAGAGTAAAGCAACATAGCTGGTATTTGATCTAGTTCTCTTCTTTGCTCTGTGTTCTTCTTTTGGAATGCCATACCTTTCTTCATCTTGAATGAGCTCTCTAGCCCATGTAGTTTTCCTCTTGTGAGAGTCCTTCTCACGAGGTGGATCTACAGGTTCTTGCGGATCTTCAATTTCATGATCAACATCTGGAATTTCTTCAGTCATAGTAGTGTCTTGAAATATGGTTTCCTTTGGTTCTTCATGATCTTCAATAGGTGTCTTCCTTGACTTGATGAATGCTGAGTTTTCATCAAATGTCACATTCCTGCTGACATCAATATTCTTGAACCCTGGAAAGTATATTTTGTAAGCCTTCGAGCTTTCACTGTACTCCACAAAGATACCCTTCTTTCCTGAAGGATCTAGCTTTGTCCTCTTTTCCTTTGGAACATGTGTATATACTGGACAACCAAAAATTTTGAGATGGCTGACTTCAGGCTTCTTACCAGAGAAGACCTCTTCTAGTGTCTTGTTGTCCAATATCTTGTGAGGTGTTATGTTTTGCACATATAGAGCTGTCCTAGCTGCTTCTGCCCATAAATGCATAGGAAGATCTTGGTCATGCAGCATTGCTCGTGCTGCTTCCATGATTGTTCTATTCTTCCTTTCTGCAACTCCATTTTGTTGTGGATTGTAGGGAGCAGTCAACTTCCTCTTAATCCCTGAATCACTGCATAGCTTCTTGAAGTCACCTGAAGTGAATTCTTCACCATTGTTTGATCTGAATGTCTTTATTTTCTTATCAGTTTGATTTTCCATCAAGACTTTGAATTCCTTGAACTTGTCAAACACTTCACCTTTGTTCTTCAAGAAATAAACCCAAGTCTGCCTGGAGAAGTCATCAATGAAAGAGACATAGTAAACATAACCACTCAGAGAACTGGATGACATCGGACCGCATACATCAGAATGGATAATTTCCAAGATTCCTTTTGATTTGCTTTCACTGCTTGGAAATTCCTTCTTTATGTTCTTTCCTTTTGCACAACCTTTGCAAACACCTTCGTGCTTGGTCTTGATTTCAGGAAGACCCTCTACAACTTTGCTTGCAATAGGTAGTGCTCTGTAGTGCACATGTGCAAGCCTTCGATGCCAAAGTTCATTTGGCTCCATGGATTCATGTACCATGGCATGTTCAGGTTGTCCCTTCAATTTGTACAATCCTCCCTCTTGCTCTCCAATCACCACTGCATCATCAATAGTTTTACCCTTTGGCCACATTAGGACTTGGCCATCTACAAATGCAACCCTCATTCCTTTTGAATCCAATGCAGAGATGGAGAGTAGGTTCTTCTTGATCCCAGGTACAGATAACACATCTTTCATCTTCAAGGACTTTCCAGATTCTAGGTTGTAGGAGGCTTCCCCACTTCCTTTGATAGGATATTGATAATCATCCCCAAGTTTCACTTTATGGGGTGATTCATGTTCAGATAGATTTACAAAAGATTCTTTAAACCCAGTCATGTGTTTAGAAGCCCCACTATAAATTAACCAATCATTACAACCATGAGAAATAGTACCTGTGAGAGCAGAGATTAGAACATACTCTTCTCCGCTTGATGAGTCATCATCATCACTTTTTGCTCTAGCTTTCTTCCTGGGAGGTTCATCATCCTCAACAGCATGAGCATGATATCTTCTTTTGTTATTCTTCTTCTTCTTGTTGAAGTTGTTATCTTTCTTCTTATTGGGACAATTTGAAGCAAAGTGTCCCATTTCATTACATTTGTAACATTGAACATGAGATAGATCTTTCTTCTTGTGATGATGGTGAGAATGTTTCTTGTTATGAGATTTCTCCCTCTTAAACTTGCTTCCCTTGGTGTGAGCTGTGAGAGATGGATCTTCATTCCCTATCTTTTCTTCTCGTGCCACAAGCCTTGCTTCTTGTTGTGAGCATTCTTCCCGCAGTCTACCGAAGGATACCAACTTCTTTCTTGCACAAATTCCTTGGATAAAGGAATCCCATGACCTGGGTAGGCCATTCAGAGTGGTCATGACAACTTCACCATTCTCCACCATTTCATCCATTGATTCTAGTTGTTCCTTGATCTGAGAGACCCTAGAAAAATAAGATTGAACGGATTCTCCATTATGAAGCTTTACCCCTTTCAATTGGTTCCGCAGAGTCATCTTCTGATTTATGTTCTTCCCTTCAAATAGCTTGGATAGGGAATCAAACATCTCTTTAGGTTTCTTCAAAGATGACACATGGGGGATGAGATGGTCCTTGATAGAATCAATAATGATTCTCTTTTCCTTGACCAATTTCTTCTTGTGGAGGGATTTAGCCTCTTCTCCCCCTAGGACAGGGACCTCTTCCCTTATGTAAGTATCCAATTCATTTTCTTCCAGGATTAACCCAATCCTATACTTCCATGCTTAGAATCTATCAACCCTTTCAAGCTTATACTTAAGCTTATTGTGGTGAGACATCTTAAAGAGTACTTCAAATGGAAATAGAAAATATTTAGGTCTTACCACTTGATTTGCTGAAAACTGGATCTGGTCCCGGATTAGGGTTTGTCAGAGAAACCCTAAAAATTCAAAATGTGAATTTCAACTTTTTGAAAGGATAGAAAGATGCGCCTTGATGAGCTGATCAGCCTGGTGTATTCAGAATTTAAGATCTGCAAAGCTTTACCCTTCAGAAATGCTTTTTAGTCATCCCGGGTTCACTAGGGAGGACCTTGAATTAGGGTTTGAGTTTCCCGGAGATTTACCCAGCCACAAATCTCGATCCAAAGCTCTAAACTTCGATTTTTCCAAGGCGCTTCCAGCTATGTCTTCAGATTTCAAAAATTCCTATTTTGGTGGAAACTCTAATTTTTAGGGCCAAAACTGAACGTGCTCAGAACTGGATTCTGATTGGATAGAAAGATTCACCTTACTTAGGAGAGTCAATCTATCATATTGATTTTCCAAAATATGTGGAGAGAAACCCAAAAACAAGAAGCGCTAGATTTCGCAACTGCACAGTGTCTTCTTCTCAGGTTAGCTCTGATACCATGTTAATTTTTTAGCATTAATTAAATATACTCTAAGCTCTTTACTGAGAGAATAACATGTATAGTATATCAATTCATATCAATCATCACAAGATTCAAACATAAGAGATAATAGACACATAGAGTTTCCGTGGGGAAAACCCTAAGGTGAAAAACCCTACAACTTCCTCAGAGATAGATAGAGCAATGATACAACCAAAGTAAAACCCAAGTACACAGAGATAGACTCCTCCTAGCAGTTGATCCTCCTCCTCACATGTGCGCCACTTTCCGAGTGATGGATGAGTGAGTAATGAAGTGATCAAATAGAGAGATCCGCTCTCTATTTATACTTGTTCTGAGCAGCCTAATAAACCTATGGGGCCGACTTGTCTAAATCAGCTTAATAACCCCAGGTTAACTTAATCAGGGCCGACCCCACACATGGTGGTCTAATAACCCATCGACAAGTTACAACACTTGTGACATATGTCAGTACAAATGACGACACTTCCATATAGAGGAATAATACATCTCTATAGGAGTATAATAAAATACATAGATGAAATACATTCCGAAGTTACATACACATCAACACCCTCCAAAAATTTACTCACTGCATTTGACGGAAGGTCTTTTAGAACTAATGGAATCCTCCCAGATTTTGACATTGAGTTAGGAGGGGAAAGGATTTCAGTAGAAGTTGAAGTCATAGATCCTCCCCTTGACTACAATTTTTTGTTAGGGAGAAGTTCGACATATGCTATGAAATCTATCCCATCTTCCGTGTTTCAAGTTTTATTATTTCTTCACGAGGGAAGAATTGTTACAATTGATCAATTGAAATTTACTCGAAATAGTACTTCAATTCCTTCAGACTCAAACATTTATTGGATTGATAGGACTCATCCCTCCACTGAAATTTTAGGTGCAAGAATGTATCCATCACTTATGGGAACTTTCAACCTTACTTCTCCTGTAAATTTATTAGTTTGAATAGTGTTTAGAATATTGACCCTATGTCCAAAGGTCCCTCACATCTACATTCTGATAGAAGTGATCCTTGGATCCTACCGACTTCATCTGAGTTAGCATAATATTCTCAACACATTCAACTGATCATACCCTTATCCGAGGCAGAAATTGCTTATCAAGCTACCTCTAATACTACTATAGATTCCACCCCAAATTTTCCAATCTCAGAAGAGTTAGACCTTGGTTATGAGCCTGCATGGGCTATTGATTCTTCTCATTCGTTAGGTTTTTTAGATATAGTCTTTCCTACATATGAGGCTATTTTAGAGGCTATGGTAGGGCCTGATAAACCTTGGGAGGATATGCATCATAGGTCTTACTATCTTCTAGCCTTATAAAAAATAGAGAATGAGGAGTTCCATTTGATATTTTCTAGGAATGATGATAGGCCCATAAATCCTTTAGCTAAGCAGGGAATCTATGCTGAAGGAAATATGTCAAATATTTCAGAAACTATACCCTTCAACATTTCCAATGACCCCATTTTCGTGGAAAATATGTTTTTCACAACTAGAAATAAAACTAGTTACTTTTCTTTTTTTCCTTGTGGCTAATTGCACTAACCACGACCTTTCAAAATAATATTTTTTTATTTTACATAAATCTACCAACTTAGGAGAAATATAACTTAAAGTAGATCCATAATCAATTAATATAGAAATAGGTTTGTCAAATATATTACCATCTACATGTTGGAGCATTTTCCAACCACGCATAATTTATTTGGGCTTCACAGCCTAATTTCCCACTTATCCTAAGTATTTTAACTTAATTATGTGCTTACATCATCAACAGATCATCAATTTCAGTGAACTGGGCCTCCTCCTTCATTCGGGGAGTCAATTGGGCCATCAATATCAGTTAACTGGGCCTCCATCATTCGGGGAGCCAAATGAGGTTATTTTCATGACTAAAGCGCCCTACTCAGTCCAAATGACATCATTTATTATTATATTCAGCTATCTAAAGTCAGAAAGGAACCCTCCTACTCAGTTTGAATTAATTTGGTGTGATTTCACCTAATATTCAGTTAACTAAAGTTAGAAAGGCTCCCTCCCCTAATTTTGGGCATTCAGTTGAGTTCTGGATTCAGTTAGACAATTTCAGAGTCTGTTAGAATCAATTACATGGTAGTTAAGTGGTTAACTGATGTGCCGAGTGGTGTTAATTTCCAAGTAAGCCACTCTCACGCATTCAATTCGAATGACCTCTCTAGGATTCGAATATCTTGGCTTATTGTAGCCATTGTAATTATCTTCCGAGTTAATGATAATGCATGAACTGCTGCAAAATTTTTTGCATCAGTGTTTCGACAAACAATTTTCCACATGCATCTCTAGTAACTGTTGTTCTTGTTTCATAGATCTGCTGTGCTTCAATTTTACACGACCTCGATCATGGAAGGTTGATAATCCGCTTGATGATTGTCCAAGGTGGAACTAATTTGTGGTGTGTTCCAACCAACCTCTCTAACTGTGGCTGCTTCCCGGACAATGTCAATACTTCGATTATCCTTCTTATGAGACAATCGCGATAGAAATGAATCTCCCTACAACCCCAACATTGTAAAGGTTATCTTTTTATTTCTTCTTTCTTTTTATTAAAGAGATTATCTTTATACTCAATAGTTCTCATTGGTTGTTTATAATCAATTATTATTGTTTGTTGTTTATCTTTAAAAGTATTTCTATGGAAACTCTTATGTTTATTGAAAGGTTTGAATTATCTTCTCTTAAAATTACTTCCATCTCTTTTCTTGAATTTATAAGGATTTTCATTGTTACTCTTATATTGATCATATGTTAGTTTGGCCTTCCTCATTGCTTCATACAAAGTTTTTGGTTCATCAAACTCTAATTTGTCTTTATAAAAGTTAGGTAAGCAACCTAGAAATCTATGAATTTTAGGTTTTTCTTCATTTAGGCAAGGCACATATCTTAACAAGGATACAAATTTAGTACAAAAGTCATGCATAGGCATTGACCCCAGTCTTATCTCAAAAAAATCCTTTGATTTCCCCTCATAGTAATATTCTGATAGGTATTCCGTTTTAAATTCATTTTTAAACCAATTCCAACTTACTTTTATATCACTGATTCTTTTTTCTCTTTTTAAGTCCTGCCACCAAATCTCAGCCTTTCTGACTAGATTGAATATGGCCATTTTCCCCTTCATAGAGTTGGAATAATTGTACATAGTAAAGTAATTCCAAAGATCCAAGCCTGAACTTCTTCTCCATTTTTGACTTCGCCGTCAAAGGTAGGAGGCTTTATTTTTTTAAATTATCCTGTTAGCTCATATCTATATTTTCTTTTCTTCCTACATCTGCCCTCGAAGCTATCACTAGAATATTTCGACTCACTAGATATAGGGATTTCATCAGAAGAAGGGAATCCAGAGGATGAATTTTCTTGTTTACATTTCTTTTTATTCTTATCATTAGTTATCTCATTTAGTTTAGACAGTAAGGATTCATTTAAGTCTTCTTGGGTTCTCAGTACCCTTTCATGTTCAATCTTAAAGTTCATCAAATCAACTTGTAAATCTCTTACTATTTGTAAAATTTCATTATTTACATTATTATTCTCATCCTTAAGTTCAACCCAAACGGGTGGGGTAGGGGATCGTCTTCCGACCATTTATTCCTGCAATTTAGTAAACAAAAATTATTCTATGCATGAAAGAAGAACAATATATAAACAACATTAGTTTTATCATAACACCAATGGACACCATAAGGCCAAGTGTCGTAACCTAAGATTTGATACCACAATGCAACAACCCCAAATATGCAAAAAATTGGAAATTCTAAGAACTTTGAATTTATTTATTGAAACTAATATCTTGCACACATATTGGGTATATAAGGCGATACTTAATATGCTTACCAACTTCAATACTTCCATCTTTCACATTTTTATAATCACTTATGCAGTTCATGAACTCGAAGACACAACATTGTCTCTATATTTTATGGAGTATATGATCTTACCATGATATGTATGTTCCATAAATTATGATTGAGACATATAATATTTATGTTTAATTTCACATACATGATTCTTCCTTCTATGATCATAACTCATGAAAAATCTTAACATTATGCATATCTAGAGAGAATATATAAACATATATATATATATATATTTTGAGCTTCTTCCCTTTTATACAATAAGTGAGCATAACTTATCTTTTATTTGGAAAATTCATCATCAATGTATAATCATATCCCTATATATATATAAGTAAGAATACTTGTTATATACACTTATAACTGTTAATTTTTCAGAATTTCAATCTGATCTAGGATCTTAACTAAGAGAATAACATGTACAGCATATCTACAGCATATCAATCATGTACACAATAATGCGAGCACACAAGAGACACAAAGTTTCACCGGGGAAAACCAAGAAGGTGAAAAACCCTGCAACTTCCTCAGAGATAGATAGAGCAATGATACAACCCAAGCATAAGAGATAGTATTCTCCTAGAAGCTACTCCTCCTTCCTCACATGTGTGCCACTCTCCAATGAGTGTGTGAGTGAATAATAGAATGATCAAATATAGTGCCTCCCGCACTCTATTTATACATGACTTGACTTGCCTAATAACCTTTACTAGGTCGGCCTTAACTTAACCACATAACATAATGCTGGCAGGGCCAACCCCCACTAGGGTGGTCTAATAACCCTTTTACCCACATGACTTATACAGGGCCGACCCCATCAAGGTGGTCTAATAACCCATCAAGTATAAGTTACGACACTTACAATGTAAATGACGACACTTCCGTATAGAGGAATAATAACATCTCTATAGGAATACAAACACTTCTGTATAGAGGAATAATAACATCTCTATAGGGATACAATATACATATATGAAATACATTCTGAATTTACATAAACATCAACACTCCCTCTTAACTAGGAAGGTATTTCTTTACACATATCTTCTAGCACAAGTCTTCTTCTCTGGATCATCATCACCGAATCATCGTCATCGAATCAACATCATCGTCATCGTCATCGTCACTGCTGCTGCTATCACAATCAATCTCCGATCTACTCGTCATAGGAATTTCTATAGAGCCAGTCCTTTTTCATACTGGATGTAGGCCCACCACCTGTGGGTCTTCATCATCTGTACGAACGGTCTGATAGAGGTGGTCTCTTAGGACTGATTTATGTGCTGATGCAATACCTAACAAGAGCATCCCAGGAACATTTATGTGCCTTAGCACGACCAGCAAGATCTCCCAGGACTGATTACATGCATCCCTTTCACAATACCTTTAAAGAGCATCCCAAGAACATTTATGTGCCGCAACACGATCGATAAGATCTCTAAAGAGCATCCCAGGACTTATTACGAGCACACAGCTCAACCTCTCGGATCTCCAGGACTTATTACATGTGAATAGACAATACCTTTAAAGAGCATACCAAGAACATTTATGTGCCGCATCACAACCAAAAAGATCTCTAAAGAGCATCCCAGAACTTATTATGAGCACACAACTCAACCTCAGATCTCCAAGACTAATTACATGTCTCCGTAGTAATACCTCATCCCAGGACTGATTACGAGCACACATCCCAACCTATCGGATCTCTGAGGACTAATTACATGCTACTTGCACAACCTGCCACATATCATCTCTAACCTCCAAGTATCAACCTGATACTCATGATCTAACTGATCATCATAGCATGAAGCATCCCATATGCTCATGATCATACTGATCATCATCACATAGTACATCATCCTGATGTACATCATCCTGAGTATCATCCTGATACTCATCACACATGATCATCCTGATCATCGTCACTGCATCGTCCTGATGCACATCAACTGGAGAAACATCCTAAAGCTCGTCATCCATGATCATCCTAATCATACAATGCATCCACCTGATGCATATCATCTGGAGCAACATCCTGAAGCTCGTCATCCATGATCATCCTGATCATACAATGCATCCACCTGATGCATACCAAGTATCTACCTGATACATATCACATACATGATATACCTGATCATATCAAGCATCCAACATGATGCATATACAAATGTATGATCCAACTGATCAAAGCATCCAACTGATGCAAATACAAATACATGATCAAACTGATCAAAGCATCCAACTGATGCATATACAGAGCAATAACTGGATCATCGTCCTGATGCTCATTATCCAGTGCTTACATCCACAGCCATGGGAAGGATCCTCCTCTCACCATGCTTGGAATGACTCCTGCAAATGTGTCCATCACTTCTTCCTTGAAGTATCGTCAATCTGAAGAACACCAAGCCTATCTTTGAAGTACTCAAACTTCACTCTGGCTAGTGGTTTCGTCAACACATCTGCAATCTGCTCATCCGTTGCAACATACAGGAGCTTCACTACTCCTCTCTGCACCATATCCCTGATATAGTGATATTTGATCTCAATGTGTTTCGACCTGTCGTGGAACACCGGGTTCTTAGATAGATTCACACAACTCTGGTTATCATAGAAGATAGCAGTAGCATCCAACAGGAGATCAAATAACTCAGACAGTAGCTTCCGGAGCCATACTGCCTCACAACTAGCCGAACAAGCTGCAACATACTCTGCTTCGGCTATACTCAGTGCTACGCAGGACTGCTTCCTGCTAAAACAAGAGATCACACCTGATCCCATACTGAAGCAACACCCAGAAGTGTTCTTCCGATCTGCAGTACTGCTTGCCCAATCTGAATCAACATAACCCTGTAGGTTAAACGTTTGATTCGCATCATACTTGAGCCCATAATCAATTGTACCCTTAAGGTACCTCAGAATATGCTTTACAACAACCAGGTGAACACCTCTGGGATCCATTAGGAACTGGCTCAATGTGTTCACCGCAAAGCAAATATCTAGTCTCGTGTTTGTCAGGTACATCAAGGACCCAATCATCTGATGATACACAGTGACATCAACCAGAATAGATGAAGTATCACACAGAAGCTTTAGGATCGATGCCATAGGTGTGGCCATGGCCTTGCAGTCCATCATCCCGAACCTCTTCAGGATATCTACTGCATTCTTCCCTTGTCCAAGTAATATTCTATTTGCACTCTGCTACACCTCCATGCCTAGAAAATAGTGCATCATCCCCAAGTCCTTCATCTCGAACTTGGCAGCAAGCTTCCTCTTCATATCGGCAATCAGTCTATCCTCACCTGTAACAAATAGGTCATCCACATACAAAAGTAGTATTACTGGATTTCCTTCCTCAACCTTGTAGTAAAGGTTGGAATCCGCTTTACTCTTGGTAAATCCCAAACGGGATAGAAATCTATCCATCCTACCATACCAAGTGCTAGGAGCTTGCTTCAAGCCATACAAGGCTTTCTTCAACCTACACACATATGACTCCCTGTCATGTGTTTAAAAATCAAGTGGCTGCTCCACATACACTTCCTCTTCGACTACACCATTCAAGAAAGCTGTCTTGACATCTATCTGGTGCATTTTCCATTTCATCATTGCAGCCAGAGAAAGTACTGATATGATGGAAGTGTAATTGGCTACATAAGAAAAATTTTCTTCATAATCAATCCCTTCTTTCCGGGAGAAGTCACGAGCTACAAACCTTGCTTTATATTTCTCTATGCTACCATCTACAACATGCTTGATCTTATAAATCCACTTGGAAGTCACAATAGACTTCCCTTCAGGTCTTGGGACCACATCCCAAGCATCGTTCTTCATGATCGACGGATCATGGCATTCTTCCATTACTTCATCCTGGATCCTGGGAACAGCAATATCTTCAATAGATAACTTTTTTGCTGGAACAAATGTTGTAGTCCTTCTTTTGTAGGTGAAGGTATACGATCTTTCCTACAAGACAAGTTAAATTGCATGATTAGAAACATCTCATAGTTTTCAGAACAAATTCTTACACATAAAGGAATATGTAATACAGTCATGCAATTATTTTAGCCAATGCTTCAATACAACATTTATCCATATTATGTAACTTTCTAGATGCCTTCCAATCTCTACCAGAACATTGTTAAGAGTGTGCACAACTCCCAACATGTCAACAAAGAGGTTTTGTTCTAGATAAGTAGCAATGGAATGTTGTACAGTGCCATAGGCCACTTACCCATTACATGCAGATTAGTGGTATACTGTTCATTAATGCAATTATTCTAATATGCATAATGCACACCCTAAGTCTAGGAACATAAGCATATACATATTTGAACAATATTATTTAAACAAACAAGTATGCAATAAATGACAATTCAAATACTTATCTTTGTTTGGTTGTAGGGTGGACTCCCTCTCAATATTTGCTTCCTTGCAGGAACTACTTGTCGATGTATATGTAACTTTGGAATGTATTTCATATATGTATGTTGTATGTACTCCTATAGAGATGGTATTATTCCTCTATATGGAAGTGTCGTCATTTATATTGTAAATGTCGTAACTTATATTTGATGGGTTATTAGACCACCTTGTTGGGGTCGGCCCTATATAAGTCATGTGGGTCAAAGGGTTATTAGACCACCCTATTGGGGGTCGGCCATGTGGGTCGAAGGGTTATTAGACCACCCTATTGGGGGTCGGCCCAGTCAGCATTATGTTATGTGGTTAAGTTCGAGCCTACATGATTTATGTAAAAGGCAAGTCAAGTCAAGTATAAATAGAGTGTGGGAGGCACTCTATTTGTTCACTTACTTCTCACTCATGCACTCAAGGGAGAGTGGTGCACTTGTGGAGGAGGAGGCTCTGCTGCTAGGAGAAGACTATCTCTTGTATTTTGGTTGTATCATTGCTCTATTTATCTCTGAGGAAGTTGTTGGGGTTTTTCACCTTTATGGTTTTCCCCAAGTAAATCTTTGTGTCTCTTGTGTGCTTGTATTATTGTCTCCATGATTGATATGTTGTAGATATGTTGTACATGTTGTTCTCTCAGTTAAGATCCTAGATCATATTGAAGTAAATTCTGAAAATTTAACATGGTATCAGAGCTAGCCTGAAAGAAGGCATGATATGGCATGTATGACACTTGTTGCACTTACGATGCTAGGGCTTGATATAGCAAAAACCAGTCGTCGTAGAAATTTCGCTATAAATCCGTTTTGGAGACGTTTTTGGATCTGAAATATTTACAGGTCGAATATTAAATCCCCATGTACCTTGTGTCCAAAGGAAAACCTCTAATTCGTTTTACTTTGTGATTTATGATCTGTACAATATAGGGTTTCTTCCTCTTCCAGATTTGAGTCAAAATCAGGTGACCTTGGTAAAAAGGTCATAACTTGGGCTAGTAAGCTCCAAATGAAATTTCGTAAAAAGTGACAGGTAGTGCACAGACTGTACTATCGCAGGAAAGTTTTGCGGAGGCCGAAGTTGAACCAGTGACACGTGGAACACCGTACACGTTCGCTCTCCTGTATTATCCCATAAAAGGTCACGTTACGACACTTGGTATAACTCTCTCTCAGAGAGTCCAATTTAGGTCAGACCTATCAGGATGGAAAGATAACAGGTTGAGATATCTCAGAAATGTTTTTTTAGAGGCCAAAGTTGAAACAGTGACACGTGGCACGCCGTACAAGTTTGCTCTCCTGTATTATCCCATAAATATGTCACGTTGTGACACTTGGCATCACTCTCTCTCTCAGAGAATCCAATTGAGGTAAGACCTATCGGGATGGAAATCTAACAGGTCAGGATATCTCAGAAAACATTTTCAGAACCTGTGGATCAAAAATTTTGGAGTTACACCAGAAACAATCAGGTACATATTTCTGTCAAAACAGAATTATTTTTGAGTACCTTCATTCATGGCTTCCGGAATTTACGGCTTCGGAGAAAGTTGGAATTTTTGTAATTAGAGACCACGGCTGGATGCTACTCATCAAAATCAAAATTTAGAGACCAAGATCAGAAAATTTGGTTTGGCAGAAGGCCGGGCTTGATCAGACCCTAGTTCGGGACTTTGATCAGAAAAGTGGAAAATTAGGGCTTCTGTAAAAATGAGAATTTTTGAAATCTGTGACCACAGCTGGAAGCTCCTCAGAAAAATAGAAGCTTAGAGCTTTGGATAAAACCTTTTGATTGGGTAGAAGAGTGGGCTTCATCAAACCCTAGTTCAGGGTCATGTCTAGTGAATCTGGAAGTTTCAAAGGCAAAATTGAGGAGTGAAACTTTGCAGTTTTCAAATTCTGAATATACCAGCTTGATCAGCTCATCAAGACGCATATTTCTATCCTTTCGGAAGTTTGAAATTCAAATTTTGAAATTTTGGGGTTTCTCTGACAAACCCATATCCAGCTCTAGGTCCAGTTCTTGCAAATCAAGTGGATTGGGTTAATCCTAGAAGATGGATTGGTCACCTGCATAAGTGAAGAAGTTCTTGTTACAGAGGGAGATGAGGCTAAGGCCTTACATGAGAATATTACAAGCGATCTCGATAGGTATGACTCATCGAGGTATGTTTCGATATTTGTTCATGATTAAGTTTATGGTATGTTTGTCTTCATGTTATTACGGTTAGTACAATCTTGATTTTAGATTTGTCGTATCACCTTAACAAAATTATGAATGAATGATAGAAGATATTCATTGGTTAGGGTGTTGACACGCATGATTGTACTAATGCATTATGGTGTTGTATGAGGTTTATGTTGTCTGCTAACATAAAAGGTACACCAAGAAAGACAAATCATGTTATACTTCAAGAACATATGATCATGGTGACATGAAGACAAGGATTCATCCATTTTCATGGATCACATAGAAGATCTACTTTCGAGGTATGTATAACTTGATTCTACAATGGTTAACTTATGAGACATGCAGGTTACTAGCACAAGTCACTGAAAAGAACAAGAAGACATCATGTGAGTATGTTAGACATAACTAGCTAGCATGCTAATCCAGGTATGTTTTTCCTATATCAAGATAGAATCCTACCTTGTGTTAGGATCTTATACTGTTGTGTTGTTTATAATGATTATTCATGAAGTCATAAGTTTGAATAATCATGGGTATATGCATATTATGTGTCTTACCTTAATTAATGATATGACTAACCCGAAGAGTCATAGGTTTGAGTAATTATAGGTTTAGACATCTTATGTTTCTTATGATTTGACTAACCATAAGAATCCTACATAAACCTTGAATGCTAATGCTTATTATTTCTGTTTGAAATGATCATGACTATACATGTTTGAGATTATTGTGTTTTAATAGTATACTAATGAATGTATGATTTTATATGAGATCACAAGGATAACACAATCATGATACTAATAAGCATGCATAGGGACCAAGGATGAATATGAGTTCAAGAATAGGTAATCCAGGAAGCAAAGATCAAGAGGGAGTACACTCCAGTGGTTTATGCAAGGATGCAGATATTCAGAGGGAGTTGACCATCTCTCTACATTCCACAACATAAAGGTGTAGAAGAAGCTACTTCATATTGGGACTCCAGCAGCTCCTGCAAGGAAGCGAAGACTCAGAGGGAGTCCACCCAACGAACAAACAAAGATAAGTATTTGAATTGTCATTTCTTAAATAATACTGTTCAATAATGTATATATTGATGTTCCTAGAATTAGGTTATGTCTATCTCTCATGTTTGGAATGCGGTCCCCAGAGCTGAAGGGAAGTCTATTGTGAATTCCAAATGGAACTATCAGATCAAGCATGCTGCATATGACAGCATAGAGAAATATAAAAGTCATGAAATAGAAGATACACCAGATGGATTTCAAGATAGCCTTCTTGAATGGTGTTGTCATATATGTGTGTAGAACTTGGTAGGATAGACAACTTTCTATCCAGTTTGGGCTTTACCAAGAGTAAAGCGGATTCCAACCTTTACTACAAGGTTGAGGAAGGCAATCTAATGATACTACTTTGTATGTGGATAACTTGTTTGTTACAGGTGAAGATAGATTGATTGCCGACACGCAGCGGAAGCTTACTGCCAAGTTCGAAATGAAGAACTTGGGGATGATGCACTATTTGTTTTTGGCATGGAGGTGTGGCAAAGTGCAGATGGAATCTTCCTTGGACAAGGGAATTATGCAGTAGAGATCCCGAAGAGGTTTCGGATGATGGATTGCAAGGCCATGGCCACACCTATGGCATCGAATCTGAAGCTTCTATGTGATGCTTCATCTGAGCCGGTTGATGTCTCTATGTATCGTCAGATGATTGGGTCCTTGATGTACCTGACAAACACGAGACCAAACATTTGCTTTGCTATGAACACATTGAGCCAGTTCCTGACGGATCCGAGGAGTGTTCACCTAGTTGCTGTAAAGCATGTTTTGAGGTACCTGAAGGGTACAATGGATTTTGGGCTCAAGTATGAAGCGAATCAAAAGTTTAACCTGCAGGGTTATGTTGATTCAGATTGGGCTGGCAGTGCTGCAGATAGGAAGAGCACATCTGGGTGCTACTTCAGTATGGTATTGTTGATGTATATGTAACTTCGGAATGTATTTCATCAGTATATTATATGTATATTTATTGTACCCTTATAAGAGATGTGTTATTCCTCTATAAGGAAGTGTCGTCATGTGGATTGACAAGTGTCGCAAGTGTGTGTACTTGCCGATGGGTTATTAGACCACCTTATGGGGTCGGCCCTAATTAATATATAATATAATGTGGATGTACTAAAGTAGACAAGTCGGCCCCAGTAGGTCACTGGGCAAAAAGGTGAGTATAAATAGAGATAGGAGATCTCTATTTTATTAACTCGGAAAAGTATCTCTCTCTCTCTCTGGAAAGTGGCGCTCTAGTGAGGAGGAGGAGGATCATCTGCTAGGAGACTATCTCTGTATTATTTGGTTGTATTTTGGTTGAGCCATTGCTCTCTCTATCTCTGAGGAAGTTGTGGGTTTTTTCACCTTAGGGTTTTCCCCACGGAAACTCTGTGTCTCTTGTCTCTATGCTTTTGATTCTTATGATGCTTGTGATGCTTGTCATATTATGATTGTCATGCATTGATATACTGTAGATGTTATTCTCTCAGCAAAGATCCTATAGTATTGTGATTTAATACTGAAAATTTAACATGGTATCAGAGCCTAACTGAGAAGAAGACATTTTGCAGTGACGGAAGCTTGTATTCCTTGTTTATTGGGTTTCTCTCCACAGATTTTTGAAATTCAGTATAGTAGATTGGATCTACTCATCAAGGCGCATCTTTCTGTCCAATCAGATTTCAGTTCCGAGCATTTTCAGTTTTGGCCCTAAAAATTAGGGTTTCCACAAAAATAGGAATTTCTGGAAACTGAAGGTACAGCTGGAAGCTCCTTGCAAAAATCGAAGGTTTGAGCTTTGGATCGAGATTTTTGGCTGGGTAGATCTCCGGGAAACTCAAACCCTAATTCAGGGCTCTCCCTAGTGAACCCGGGAGGACAAAAAGGCAATTTTAAAGGACAAGACTTTGCTGATCTCAAATTCTAAATGTACTAGGATGATCAGCTCTCCAACGCGCATCTTTCTATCCTTTCGGAATTTTGAAATTCACATTTTGAATTTTTAGGGTTTCTCTGACAAACCCTAATCCGGGACCAGATCCAGTTTTCAACACTTCAAGTGGTAAGTTCTAAATCTTTTCTATTTCCATTTGAAGTACTCTTAAAGATGTCTCTTCACACCAAGCTTGAGGATAAGCTTGAAGGGGCTGATAACTTCCGAGCCTGGAAGTATAGGATTGGGCTAATCCTGGAAGAGAATGAGTTGGACTCATATGTGAAAGAAGACATCCTTATCCCAGAGGATGAAGAGGCCAAGGTATTGCACAAGAAGAACTTGGTCAAGGCAAAGAGAATCATTGCTGATTCTATCAAAGACCATCTCATACCCCATGTGTCTTCTCTCAAGACACCCAAAGAGATGTTTGAATCTTTGACCAAGCTATTTGAAGGAAAGAACATAAATCGGAAGATGACCCTGCGGAACCAATTGAAAGCAGTAAAGTTTCAGAATGGGGAAACCATTCAATCCTACTTTTCAAGGGTCTCTCAGATCAAGGAACAATTAGAAGCAGTAGATGAAATAGTGGAGAATGGTGAAGTGGTGATGACCACTCTAAATGGCCTACCCAGGTCATGGGATTCCTTTATTCAAGGAATTTGTGCAAGGAAGAAGTTGATCTCCTTCAGTAGACTTCGGGAAGAATGTTCTCAAGAAGAAGCTAGACTTATAGCTCGTGAGGAAAAGATGGGAGGTGAAGATCAAGCTCTTGCAGCTCACACCAAAAGAAGCAAAACCAAGAAGGATCACCCTCACCCCAAAAGATTTCATCAAAAGAATAAGAAGGACCTAAGATGCTTCACATGCAATGAGAAGGGTCACTTTGCTTCAGATTGTCCCAAGAACAAAAGGGATAATAAGAACAACTCCAGTGAGAAAAAGAAGGGCAGCAAAAGAAGGTTTCATGCTCATGCTGCCGAAGATGATGAACCTCCAAAGAAGAAGGCTAGGGCAAAAAGTGATAGTGATGATGACTCATCAAGTGAAGAAGAGTATGTTCTGATCTCTGCTCTTACAGGTACCATCTCCCATGGATGTAATGATTGGTTAATTGATAGTGGGGCCTCCAAACACATGACTGGGTTCAAGGAATCTTTTGTGAATCTTTCTGAACATGAATCACCCCATAAAGTGAAACTTGGGGATGATTATCAATACCCAATCAAAGGAAGTGGTGAAGCCTCCTACAATCTAGATTCTGGAAAATCATTGAAGATGAAAGAAGTACTTTATGTACCTGGGCTCAAGAAGAACTTACTCTCCATTTCTGCATTAGATGCAAAAGGTATGAGGGTTGCATTTGTGGATGGCCAAGTCCTAATGTGGCCAAAGGGAAAGACCATAGATGATGCAGTAGTGATTGGAAAGCAAGAGGGAGGTTTGTACAATTTGAAGGGACAACCTGAACATGCCATGGTGACATAAATACAAAGATTCATCCATAATCATGGATCACATAGAGGTATGTATAATTTGTTTTTGCAAAAGTTAACTAATGAGTTATGCAGGTCATTGAAGAGAACAAGAACACATTGCTAGACATAACTAGCAAATATGGTGACCAGGTATGTGTTTCTTATATCATAGGATCTATCATATAAGTATGCATGGCATGATTGATGATGATTGTTCATAAAGTCATAAGTTTGAATAATCATGGGCATATGCATATTATGTGTCTTACCTTAATTAATAATATGACTAACCAGAAGAGTCATAGGTTTGAGTAATTATAGGTTTATACATGTTATGTTTCTTATGATATGACTAACCATAAGAGTCCTATATATAAACCTTGAATGCTAATGCTTATTATTTCTGTTTGAAATGATCATGACTATACATACTTGAGATTATTGTGTTTTAATGAATGTATGATTTTACAAGGATAACACAATCATGATACTAATAAGCATGCATAGGGACCAAGGATGAATATGAGTTCAAGAACAGGTAATCCAGGAAGCAAAGATCAAGAGGGAGCACACTCCAGTGGTTTCTGCAAGGGTGCAGATATTCAGAGGGAGTTGTCCATATCTCTACATTCCACAACAAGAAGGTTTAGAAGGACTCCAGCAACTCCTGCAAGGAAGAAAAGACTCAGAGGGAGTCCACCCAACAAACAAACAAAGATAAGTATTTTAATTATCTTGCATATTTGTTTGCTTAAATAAAATTGTTCAATGATGTATATGCTCATGTTCCTAGACTTAGGATATGTATTGTGCATATTAGAATGATTGAATTAATGAACAGTATACTACTAATATGCATGTGTTGGGTAAGTGGCCTATGGCACTGTACAACATTCCATTGCTACTTATCTAGAATGAAACCTCTTTGCTGACATGTTGGGAGTTGTGCACACTCTTAACAATGTTCTGGTAGAGATTGGAAGGCATCTAGAAAGTTACGGGATATGGATAAATGTTGTATTGAAGCATTGGCTAAGATAATTGCATGACTGCATGACTGTATGACATATTTCTTCATGTGTAAGAATTTGTTCTGAAAATTATGAGTTGTTTCTAATCATGCAATTTAATCTGTTTTGTAGGAAAGACCGTATATCTTCACCTACAAAAAGGACTACAACATTTGTTCCAGCAACAAAGATATCTATTGAAGATATTGAAGTTCCCAGGATCTGGGATGAAGAAATGGAATGCCATGATCCGTCGATCATGAAGAATGATGTTTGGGATGTAGTCCCAAGACCTGAAGGGAAGTTTGTTATGACTTCCAGATCAAGCATGTTGCAGATGACAGCATTGAGAAATATAAAAGTGATGAAATAGTAGATACACCAGATGGATTTCAAGACAGCATGGTGTAGTCAGATATGTGTGCAGAACTTGGTATGGTAGGATAGACAGCTTTCTATCCAGTTTGGGCTTTACCAAGAATAAAGCGGACTCCAACCTTTTCTACAAGGTTGAGGAAGGCAATCCAGCGATACTACTATTTGGATGACCTGTTTGTATCAGGAAAGGATAGATTGATTGCCGACACACAGCGGAAGCTTGCTGCCGAGTTCGAGTTGAGGAACTTGGGGATGATGCACTATTTGTTTTTGGCATGGAGGTGTGGCAGAGCGATGGAATTTTCCTTGGTCAAGGGAAGTACACAGTAGATATCCTGAAGAGATTTGGGATGATGGATTGCAAGGCCATGGCCACACCTATGGAATCGAATCTGAAGCTTCTTTGTGATGCTTCATCTGAGCCAGTTGATGTTTCTATGTATCGTCAGATGATTGGGTCCTTGATGTACCTGAAGAACACGAGACCAGACATTTGCTTTGCTGTGAACACATTGAGCCAGTTCCTGACGGATCCGAGGAGTGTTCACCTTGTTGCTGTAAAGCATGTTCTGAGGTACCTGAAGGGTACAGTGGATTATGGGCTCAGATATGAGGCGAATCAAAAGTTTAACCTGCAGGGTTATGTTGATTCAGATTGGGCTGGCAGTGCTGCAGATAGGAAGAGCACATCTGGGTGTTGCTTCAGTATGGGATCAGGTGTGATCTCTTGGTTTAGCAGAAAGCAGTCCTGCGTAGCACTGAGTACAGCTGAGGCAGAGTATGTTGCAGCCTGTTCAGCTAGTTGTGAGGCAGTATGGCTACGGAAGCTACTGTCTGAGTTATTTGATCTTCCGTTGGAGGCTACTGGTATCTTTTGTGATAACCAGAGTTGTGTGAAGCTGTCCGAGAACCCAGTGTTTCATGACAGGTCAAAACACATAGAGATCAAATACCACTATATGGTGCAGAGAGGAGTTGTGAAGCTCCTGTATGTTGCAACGGATGAGCAGATTGCAGATGTGCTGACGAAGCCACTAGCTAGGGTGAAGTTCGAGTACTTCAGAGAGAGGCTTGGCGTTCTTCAGATCGAGGACACTTCAAGGAAGAAGTGATGGACACATTTGCTGAAGCCATTCCAAGCATGTTGGAAGGAGGATTCTTCACATGGCTGTGGATGTAAGCGTTGGATGATGAGCATCAGGATGATGTTCTAGTTTCTGCTGGATATGATCAGTTGGATCATTTTATGTATGTATGTACGCATCATGTTGGATGCTGGATATGATCAGTTGGATCATGTGTATGTATTGTTTATGCATCATGTTGGATGCTTGGACCATGTATCTGTATATGTATCAGGTGGGTACATTGTATGATCAGGTGGATCATGTATGATGATATGTATCAGGTAGATACTTGGTATGCATCAGGTAGATGCATTGATGATCAGGAGGATCATGTATGATGATATGTATCAGGTAGATACTTGGTATGCATCAGGTAGATGCATTAATGATCAGGAGGATCATGTATGATGATATGTATCAGGTAGATACTTGGTATGCATCAGGTAGATGCATTGATGATCAGGAGGATCATGTATGATGATATGTATCATATATTTGTATCAGGTGGATACATTGATGATCAGGAGGATCATGTATGATACTTGGTATGCATCAGGAAGATGCATTGATGATCAGGTAGATCATGCAGCAGGATGTTGCAGTGATGATCAGGATGATCATAGATGACGAGCTTCAGGATGTTGCTCTAGACGACATGTAGCAGGATGTTGCAGTGATGATCAGGATGATCATAGATGACGAGCTTCAGGATGTTGCTCCAGATGACATGCAGCAGGATGTTGCATTGATGATCAGGACGATCATGGATGACGAGCTTCAGGATGTTGCTCCAGACGACATGCAGCAGGATGTTGCAGTGATGATCAGGATGATCATAGATGACGAGCTTCAGGATGTTGCTCCAGATGACATGCAGCAGGATGTTGCATTGATGATCAGGACGATCATGGATGACGAGCTTCAGGATGTTGCTCCAGATGACTTGCAGCAGGACGTTGCAGTGATTATGATCAGGACGATCATGAGTACATCAGGATGATGTATGGTGAGTATCAGGTTGATACTCTGTGGCCGTGGATCAGGTTGTGCAGATGAGCATGTCTGGGAGATCCTATAGGTCGGAGTTGTGTACCCGTAACAGCCTGGGACGCTCTTTCGAGACATTGCTCTGGGAGGACATGTAATTTGTGCCCTGGGAGATCTCAGGTCGGAGTTGTGTACCCGTAACATCCTGAGATGCTCTTGCGAGGTTTTGTCCTATGGCATGTAATTTGGGCCCTGGGAGATTTCAGGTCGGAGTTGTGTACCCGTAACATCCTGAGATGCTCTTGCGAGGTTTTGCCATGACCACATGTAATTTGTGCCCTAGGAGATCTCAGGTCGGAGTTGTGTACCCGTAACATCCTGAGATGCTCTTGCTAGGTTTTGTGGTGGACCACATGTAATTTGTGCCCTGGGAGATCTTAGGTCGGAGTTGTGTACCCGTAACATCCTAAGATGCTCTTTCGAGGTTTTGTGGTGGGGTCACATGTAATAGCACCCTGGGAGATCCTACAGGTTGGAGTTGTGTACCCGTAATATCCTGGGATGCTCTTTCGAGGTTTTGTGACGCACGTAAAAGTCCTGAGGATTCCACAGTATGGCCAGTGATGATGAAGACCTGCAGGTGGTGGGCCTACATCCAGTATGAAAAAGGACTGGCTCTGTAGAACTTCCTATGACGAGTAGAGACAGAGATTGGACGAGATAGCAGCAGCAGTGACGATGACGATGACGATGCATCGATGATGATGATCCAGAGAAGAAGACTTGTCTAGCAAATCTGTGTCGAGAAATACCTTCCTTGTTAAGAGGGAGTGTTGATGTATATGTAACTTCGGAATGTATTTCATCAGTATATTATATGTATATTTATTGTACCCTTATAAGAGATGTGTTATTCCTCTATAAGGAAGTGTCGTCATGTGGATTGACAAGTGTCGCAAGTGTGTGTACTTGCCGATGGGTTATTAGACCACCTTATGGGGTCGGCCCTAATTAATATATAATATAATGTGGATGTACTAAAGTAGACAAGTCGGCCCCAGTAGGTCACTGGGCAAAAAGGTGAGTATAAATAGAGATAGGAGATCTCTATTTTATTAACTCGGAAAAGTATCTCTCTCTCTCTCTGGAAAGTGGCGCTCTAGTGAGGAGGAGGAGGATCATCTGCTAGGAGACTATCTCTGTATTATTTGGTTGTATTTTGGTTGAGCCATTGCTCTCTCTATCTCTGAGGAAGTTGTGGGTTTTTTCACCTTAGGGTTTTCCCCACGGAAACTCTGTGTCTCTTGTCTCTATGCTTTTGATTCTTATGATGCTTGTGATGCTTGTCATATTATGATTGTCATGCATTGATATACTGTAGATGTTATTCTCTCAGCAAAGATCCTATAGTATTGTGATTTAATACTGAAAATTTAACAGGTATCAGGTGTGATCTCATGGTTTAGCAGGAAGCACTCCTGCGTGGCACTAAGTACAGCTGAGGCAGAGTATATTGCAGCTTGTTCAGCTAGTTGTGAGGCAGTGTGGCTATGGAAGCTACTGTCCAAGTAATTTGATCTCCCATTAGATGCTACTGGTATCTTTTGTGATAACCAGAGTTGTGTGAAGCTGTCCGAGAATCCAGTGTTTCATGACAGGTCGAAACACATAGAGATCAAATATCACTATATCAGGGATATGGTGCAGAGAGGAGCTGTGAAGCTCCTGTATGTTGCGACGGACGAGCAGATTGCAGATGTGCTGACAAAGCCACTAGCTAGGGTGAAGTTCGAGTACTTCAGAGAGAGGCTTGGCGTTCTTCAGATTGAGGACACTTCGAGGAAGAAGTGATGGACACATTTGCTGAAGCCATTCCAAGCATGTTGGAAGGAGGATCCTTCACATGGCTGTGGATGTAAGCGCTGAATGATGAGCATCAGTATGATGTTCTGGTTTCTGCTGGATATGATCAGTTGGATCATTTTTATGTATGTATGTATGCATAATGTTGGATGATGGATATGATCAGTTGGATCATTTATATGTATGTACGCATCATGTTGCTGGATATGATCAGTTGGATCATTTATATGTATGTACGCATCATGTTGGATGCTGGATATGATCGGTTGGATCATTTGTATGTATTTTGTATATGCATCATGTTGGATGCTTGGACCATGTATCTGTATATGTATCAAGTGGATACATTGTATGATCAGGTGGATCATGTATGATGATATGTATCAGGTAGATACTTGGTATGCATCAGGTAGATGCATTCTATGATCAAGATGATCATGGATGACGAGCTTCACGATGTTTCTCTAGATGACATGCAGCAGGATGTTGCAATGATGATGATCAGGATGATCATGGATGATGAGCTTCAGGATGTTGCTCCAGATGACATGCAGCAGGATGTTGCAGTGATGATGATCAGGATGATCATGTGTACATCAGGATGATGTATGGTGAGTATCAGGTTGATACTCTATGGCCATGGATCAGGTTGTGCAGATGAGCATGTAATTTGGTGCCCTGGGAGATTTGCAGATAGTCTTTTGAGGTTTTTCCTATGGCATGTAATTCGGTTCCCTGGGATATCTAGAAAATGCTCTTTCGAGGTTTTGCTCTGGGAGGACATATAATTCGGTGCCCTGGGAGATCTGCAGATAGTCTTTTGAGGTTTTGCCTATGGCATATAATTTGGTGCCCTAGGATATCTGGCAGATGCTCTTTCAAGGTTTTTTCCTATGGCATATAATTCGGTTCCCTGGGAGATCCGATAGGTTGGGCTGTGTGCCTGTAATCAGTCCTGGGATGCCCTTGCGAGGTTTTTCCATGACCACATGTAATTCGTGCCCTAGGAGATCCTATAGGTAGAGCTGCGTGCTCGTAACAGCCTGGGATGCTCTTGCGAGGTTTTGTGGTGGGGTCACATGTAATAAGTCCTGGAGATCTGGACAGGATGAAAAAGGCCTCAGATGCTCTTTAGAGTTCTTACTAGTCAAGAGACTCTTTTAAGGTTTTGCGACGCACATAATCAGTCCTGAGGATTCCATAGTATGGCCAGTGATGATGAAGACCTGCAGGTGGTGGGCCTACATCCAATATGAAAAAGGACTGGCTTTGTAGAACTTCCTATGACGAGTAGATTCAGAGATTGATTGAGATAGCAGCAGCAGTGACGTTGATGATGTCTCGATGACGATTATCCAGTGATGATGATCCAGAGAAGAAGACTTGTGCTAGAAGACTTGTGCTGAGAAATACCTTCCTAGTTAAGAGGGAGTGTTGATGTATATGTAACTTCGGAATGTATTTCATATATGTATGTTGTATGTACTCCTACAGAGATGGTATTATTCCTCTATACGGAAGTGTCGTCATTTATATTGTAAATGTCATAACTTATACTTGATGGGTTATTAGACCACCTTGTTGGGGTCGGCCTTGTATAAGTCATGTGGGTCAAAGGGTTATTAGACCACCCTATTGGGGGTCGACCATGTGGGTCGAAGGGTTATTAGACCACCCTATTGGGGGTCGGCCCAGTCAGCATTACGTTATGTGGTTAAGTTCGAGCCTACATGATTTATGTAAAAGGAAAGTCAAGTCAAGTATAAATAGAGTGCGGGAGGCACTCTATTTGTTCACTTACTTCTCACTCATGCACTCAAGGGAGAGTGGCGCACTTGTGGAGGAGGAGGCTCTGCTGCTAGGAGAAGACTATCTCTTGTATTCTGGTTGTATCATTGCTCTATTTATATCTGAGGAAGTTATTGGGGTTTTTCACCTTTATGGTTTTACCCAAGTAAATCTTTGTGTCTCTTGTGTGCTTGCATTATTGTCTCCATGATTGATATGCTGTAGATATGCTGTACATGTTGTTCTCTCAGTTAAGATCCTAGATCATATTGAAGTAAATTCTGAAAATTTAACACTACTGGAGTGTGCTCCCTCTTGATCTTTGCTTCCCGGATTACCTGTCCTTGAACTTATATCCATCCTTGATTATTATGCATACTTACTAGTATCATCATTGTGTTATCCTCGAGGTCTCATACACAATCATACATTCATTAATATAATCTCAATACTATAAAACATTATGATTCTAAGTAATCTTAAACATGTATGGTCAATATCATTTCATACACATATAATTTCTCACAAGAATTAGTATTCAAGGTTTTAGGGAGTACTTCCTTTACTCATGCAAATTCTTATTTGACCATAGGACTCTTCTGGTTAGTCATATCATCGATTAAAGTAAGAAACATAATATGCATAAGCTCATGATTATTCAAACTTATAACTTCATGAATAATCATGTACAAAAGTATAAGATCCTAACATAGGGTAGGATTCTAACTTGATATAGGAAAAACATACCTGGATTAATGTGTTAGCTAGTTATGTCTAACGTACCCACATGATGTCTTCTTGTTTTCTGCAATGACTTGTGCTAGTGACCTACATATCTCATAAGTTAACCATTGTAGAACCAAATTATACATTCCTCATAAGTGGAGCTTCTATGTGATCCATGAAAATGGATGAATCTTTGTCTTCATGTCACCATGGTCATATGTTCTTGAACTAGAACATGATTTGTCTTTCTTGATGTACCTTTCATGTTAGCGGACAACATCAACCTCACACAACACCACAATGCATTAGTACAATCATAAGTGTCAAATCCCTAATCAATGAATATCTGCATTCATAATTTTATTAAGGTGATACGACAAGTCTAAAATTAATTAAGATTGTACTAATCTTAATGAAGACAAACATATCATAAACTTAATCATGAACAAATTTTGAAACATACCCGTAAGTCATATCTGTCGATATTGCTTGTAATGTTCTTATGTAAGGCCTTAGCCTCATCTCCCTCTGAAACTGGAACTTCTCCACTTATGCAGGTGACAAATCCATTCTCTTCTAGTATTAGCCCAATCCACTTGATTTGCAGAAACTGGATCTAGAGCTGGATTAGGGTTTGTCAGGGAAACCCTAAAAATTCAAACTTTGAATTTCAAACTTCTTAAAGGATAGAAAGATGCGCCTTGATGAGATGATCAACCTGGTATACTCAGAATTTGAAAACTGCAAAGTTTCACCCCTCAAATTTGCTTTTCAATCTTCCAGATCATTGGGGAGGACCCTGAATTAGGTTTTGAGATTCCCAGAGCGTCATACAACCAAATAGTTTGATACAAAGCTATAAAATTCAATTTTTCCAAGGAGCTTCTAGCTATGGTCACGGATTTAAAAAATTCCCATTTTTGCAGAAGCCCTAATTTTTCACCTTTCCGATCAAAGTCTCGAACTAGGGTTTGATCAAGCTCGACCTTCTGTCCAACCAAAAAATTCAATATTGGTCTCTAAATTTTGATTTTGATGAGGAACATCCAGCTGTGGTATTCGATACAAAAAATTCCAACATTCTTTGAAACCCTAAATTCCTAGAGCCATGAATGAAGGTGCTCAAAATCCAATTTTGTTTTAACAGAAATATGCACCTGATTGTTTTTGGTGTAATTCTGAAATTATGAATCCACAGGGTTTGAAACTACAAACTGTGGTATCCTGACCTGTCATATTTCCAACCCCATAGGTATGACCTCAATTGGATTCCCTGAGAGAGAGTTATGCCAAGTGTCGCAAAGTGACCTGTTTATGGGATAAAACAGGAGATCAAACTTGTACGGTGTGCCACATGTCACGGGTTCAACTTCGGCCTCTGAAAATATTACTTGAGAAACTACAGTCTATGCCCTACCTGTCAATTTTTATGAAATTTCATTTGGAGCTTCCTAGACCAAGTTGTAACCTTTTTCCCTAGGTCACCTGTTTATGACTGAGATCTGGAAGAGGTAGAAACCCTAGATTGTACAGATCATAAAACACAAAGTACAATGAATTAGAAGTTGTGCTTTGGACACAAGGTACATTGGGATCTTATCTTCGACATATAAAATGTTTAGATTCTGAAAATTCTCCAAAATGGATTTATAGCGAATGTGCTACGATGACTAGTTTTTGCTATATCAAGCCCTAGCTTCACAAGTGTAACAAGTGTCATAAATGCCATACCATGCCTTCTTTCAGGCTAGCTCTGATACCATGTTAATTTTTCATAATTTCAATCTGATCTAGGATATTAAATGAGAGAATAACATGTACATCATATCTACAACATATCAATCATGGACACAATAATGCAAGCACACAAGAGACATAGAGTTTCACCGGGAAAACCAAGAAGGTGAAAAACCCCGCAACTTACTCAGAGATAGATAGAGAAATGATACAACCCAAGCATAAGAGATAGTATTCTCCTAGAAGCTAATCCTCCTTCCTCACATGTGCGCCACTCTCCAATGAGTGTGTGAGTGAATAATAGAATGATCAAATAGAGTGCCTCTTGCACTCTATTTATACATGACTTGACTTGCCTAATAACCTTTACTAGGTCGGCCTTAACTTAACCACATAACATAATGCTGACAGGGTTGACCCCCACTAGCGTGGTTTAATAACCCTTTTACCTACATGACTTATAGAGGGACGACCCCATCAAGGTGGTCTAATAACCCATCAAGTATAAGTTACGACACTTACAATGTAAATGACGACACTTCCGTATAGAGGAATAATAACATCTCTATAGGGATAAAATATACATATATGAAATACATTCTGAAGTTACATAAACATCAACAATAACCAATTTATTTCCAGTTTTGGTCAACCCACTTATACCCTCTTCTCCAAGGGAGACATAAAAAATACAAGGCGATTAATTCAGATTGTTTAATTGTTTTACTAAATAGGAGCAGAATAATGTCACATGATCCAATAATCAGTATAATGAACAATGATGATACAATGGAGAGAATTAAAATCACACAGGAGAACTCAAACCTCAGTTGGTTTGGCATAGGGATTATCACCACTGGAGTTCTCCAGAAGACTCAAAATCAACTGAAATGAACCTAAAATCAACTAACTGAAGTCACAATCAGTTAACTGACTAAGGAGGGCACAATAGTGAGTTTGTCATGCATGCCAATTAGAAATGAGCGCAGGCCACAATCAGTGGAATTCAGAGCTAAAACCCCCCACAAGAGTCAGCTAACTCAGGTGGATTGCACTGCAAAACTCAGTTGGTTCCTATAAAATAGGGAACTGACCGAAGTGTTCCTAAAATTATGCATGCAGGGCTCAATAGGTGGTAGATGGATCCTAGATGAAATCTACACACTACTAGGGGGAGAATGACATCATCAACAACTAGGAAAAATAAATAATGCTAGGTTGGACAAGGATGGAGTATTAAAATATCCTAACATCCCCCCCTTAATCCATACTTTTGCATCCTGGTCCCTAGTTACTAAGACCAAAGGTCACCCATACAATCAAATAAATGATAAAAATAGAATTTCCCATGAACCAAGGAAATGGGGAAAAACCTCATGGGAAAAATATCCCCCCTCAAAAAAGAACAACAGTAGGGAACTCAAAGAACCTTCATACTAATCAGAGACGGAAAAAAATTTCCTAAGTGAAATCCTTTGCAAAAATATTGTCAAGTTGCTCCTCTATAGGATAGAAATGCAGGTGCTATACCTGGATCTAGATTTGGATATGATCCTTTGATGTACCTCCCACTGTGGAGAAGTTGTATTTTCCAAAACAAGTCTTCCAGTAACCCTTCTTGATACTGGAGCGAATGGCTCATTGTGGTCCAAATCATGAACCTTTGAGTGCCTTTTGTCATACAACCGAGATTTTTTCTTTGTTGTAGATCTCCCATGGAAAGTCTCTCCAAGAGATTGTGGATCAAACCCCACCATCATGTAGCAAATCTCTAAGAGAAGTGGATCTGCATGGCATAGTGCAAGTTTGGATGATACGAAGATCTGCTAGTTTTATGGTCAGATGGATCCCCAAGTATGTTCCCAGCAGCGACAAGGAATTTGTGAGCCCATATTGGCCTTGGCCATGGATTGGGAGCATGTGTTAGATTTAGATCTGAATTTGAATCTCCTTGAACTTTATTCTCAACATTAAAATATTGATCCTCATTTTCATTAGAAGAGATATCACTCTATTGGTTCTTTTGGGGGATGACCTATTTTTGGCGAAGTTCTTGTAGACCCAACAAAATCCCCTTTCACTATCCCTTTTGGCATCAACCTGCGAATAGGTTTAAGTATCACCCGAAGTGAATATGGGGGGTTACAGAATCAGGTTTCCGTAACCGTGGCGATGTAGAAATGTGGTAAATGACCTCGCAGGAATTTCTCACTTATCATTTATTTAACATAACAATATCAACATGTGACTACTCACTTCGTAGTTATCAACAACCTATAGACTTCACTGAATTGCTGTTGTCTTTAATCTTATAACTACGCATTCATCATACTTAGTGTTAATTCACAACATTCATACACGTGTTCCTCTTACTTAACATATGATTCCAATTCACATACATATGAAAGAAAATACATAAACATACCATAACATGAACACAAAAAACATCATAGATTCATACACATAACATAGGGATTTACATGGCTCACCCCCCAGAGGGGAGCTACGTCCACGGGAACTATTCTTATATTACTCGGAAGAGGTAACAATTCCAGTTTGTGCACTCAACTGCAGACTCTTCTCTACAATAGATATCTGCGCACTTAGCTGCATATTCGTTTCTCTCTTAGATCTCTCTCTTAGTCTATATCTATCTCTCTAATGTCTCTCTAACCAACCCTTCCTCATACAAAAATAACCCTTTATATAGATGTTCCCAAAGTTCATATATTACAATAACTATGAGCCAACCCCCATAGTACCCTTAAACCCAGAACGACATGGTTCTCCTGTCAACCATGCTTCGCCTTAACTTCGCTGTAACTCTGCTTTCTTTTTGCACCGCTTCTTCTGACTCTAACGCTTCTTCTGACAGTTTAGTTATGACCGCGCGGCTTTGACTCTACAGTGGCGCATCCTTTGCACCATTCCACTTCTTTACTCTCTGCTCCTAGAGCTTTCAGTTCGTCGTTTCATCCTTAACCAAGGATAATTTTAGGGGCGAAATTTAGCTCATGTGCTATTTTTCCATGTTTTTTTCCAAAAAAAGATTCGCCAGTTCGCATTTTTTGAAGCCCCATTTCGCCCAATTTTGATGGGGTAAAACTTTTTTACTCTAAAAATCACCAAATTATTATCTAAATGATATAAAATCCTTATAAATTGAAATAATTTTAGAAGAATGTCGCCAAATATTTTATAGTTGACATTTTAAGAATTAGTAAGATTCGCCAAGGTTTATACACTTTTAAATAAGTATGGGTCCTTAAAATTATCCCTGTCCTTAACTGCTTCAAATACCTCTGGTTGTCCTTAGTACTTTGTCTTTACTAAGGGGATAGGTCCTTTCCTGTCAACTTTTCTTCGCTCCATACCCTCTTCCTGGGAATTGCGGAGTTGCTTCTCCCAAAACTAGTCAATGTTAGGCCTCGCCTAACTTTACTTTTTCCATCAAAACTTACTATACTTGGGCTGCGCCCAACAGGCCCCTAACACTTACTTGTGGCTCGTCCCCAATCCACTTTCAACAGGATTCTTTGATTATGCATCACTTGGGATGTTTGTCTTCAAAGCGAATTCCTAAATATTTGCGCTCAACTTCGCAACTGCTTCCTTAGTCTCTTGCTCATATTCTTTGATCGTTTCTAGAATCATCACCGATATGGGTTATTGCATTTGATCCTTTACTGTACTCTCTATTGTATGGATTTCTTGCAATTTATCCTTGATTTCTTCAGAGAGTGCCAATGCTTCTTCTTGCATAGGCTGTAAATTCGATGAAGTTTCAACTTCCTTCATCCTTAGTGCTTTCAGCTCCTTCTGAAACTCTTTCGTTTCTATGAACTTCTGGATCCTTTTCCTTGGAAGAAAATATTTCATGGCCTTGTTCATAGAATCAATGTCCTTTTGCCTCTTCTGAACTTCATCCTGAATTTTTTGTAATTCGGGATCCTCTTGTAGTATAGCCCAAACCTTAGTGACTTATTCTAGAAAGTCTTGACACCTCACAACTTCTGTGGAGATGTTCTCGATTGATGTTTTAAGCTCTTCGATTCTTGCTAATTCTACCTCTGGCAGAGTTTCACGTTTTTTCTGAGACTCTAAGTCAGCAATATTTTCTTTGTAACCAATGACCATATCTTCCATTTTCATTTTGATATTGTCCACGGAAGCACCAATATTAAGGATGGTTGCTTCCACTTCAAGCTCTTCTTCACAATTTGGGATCTTCGCACAGACTTCGGCTATGGTTTTCTTCAACTTTTTATGCTTCTCTTGAGAAATTGTTAGCTCATTTGTCTTCGACATGCATTCATTCTTTAACTCCTTATAAATATCTTCCATCTTCATATGTTGGTTGTATGAGATCATATCTCTGTCTCTAATTTCTTCCACAACTTGAAAATGCATATTATGCAGTCCTTCAATGGGAAACATTCCCACGTTAATATCCAAATGTGCGAGCCTCTTCGCACCTTCGGTAATTTCATTAGATAGGAATATCACGTTCATCGACTCTATGCGGACTAACCGGGGTCTCATCGTTAAAGCAAGAATTTTTCTTTTTCTTTGGCTTGACTCCCCTATCCTGTCTTCATAGTCTGATTCCCTTACTAGATCTCTTTGGACTTGTTCTACTCTTTCCACCATACTCTTAAGTTTTGCGATGCTCTCTATCATGCTCGCTTGGAGTCCCTCTTGTTTGTTGCCTTTTATTGCGATTGTCTCTTCAAGATGCTCATAGAATTGGGTTGTGATGTAATTGTAACCATCATCATGCAAATTTGCATCGAGTGGAGTCCTACTTTCTTTCTACTTCTTTCTTTGCGATCCTTCTACTACGATTGTGTCTGGATTATTCCTCTTCTCTCTTGCTAGAAAATCAACAGTTTGTTGTTTTTCTTGTCCTTGATATTGTTCCCGTTCTTGACCATTTGTTGGCTCTTCTTCTTCGTATTGGGTGTGAATCACTTTCATTTGCGCTTTCCTCTGATGTAGTGATCAATGTCTCTGGCGCATCAATATTCCACTTGGACGGTCAATATTTAATGATAAGATCAATATTCCGTGCATCTAGTTTATATTGTCCCTCAAACCATTATGGGTTTGATGGTTCTCTAGGATGAATGAAAATAAAGTGAAGGCCAGCTTTGAATCTCATCTTGCAAATATACGTTGTTGTTATTTCCTTAGGAATACACGAAGTGCACTTTATTACTTCGCATAGCTACTCATAATATGTATAAAACTGTACATTATTTAGCTTTTGTCTTTCTGGCTTCAAATTGGCCCACATGTTTACAAATATGGGTCAACGACAATCTCCAGCAAACATTGGTACATTTTGTTGATACTTAGGCTCTTTCCAGCCTACGAACGCGATTAAGACTAACAACTAGCTATAATGGAATTGATGTCCATTGTCTTGCGTATCCACAACATCATCTAGGTACTCATTCAAAAGGTAACTTGCCCAATTATACTGGAGTCCATCCTTGGTATTCGCATCTAGGGAGATCGAAGTGGCCGACACCTCAGTCGGTCTGTATTTAATTAGTACTTTTCCTGTGAGCAATTGAACCTTGAACTTCGTGGTGACATCCTTGATTTGATTTGCTTGATATCGACAGGTTCCTTTTACCAATATGAATTCATTCTTCATCCTCCTTGCAAGTTCTTTGTCTTTTCCCTTGCCTAGGAATTTTGCTGTAGGGTCATCGCCTCTTTTGCTCAAGTTCATAATTTTATAAATGAGTTCTATGTTGATATCAATATTGAGCTCTAACCACAAGTAACCCTGGTGCATACATGAGAGCAATGTTCACACAACCACTGTGAGCTCTGGGCTTCTGTCAAGATAAAGAATTAGCAGCAAATTCAACAATACTGATGGATGCAATGGCGTAATATAGTCTCGCGCTTGAATTGTCATTTTCTTACTGGTTTCATCATGTCACCTACACATGTACTGGTCTAGCTGAAATTGTGGGTACTTCATTGTGTGCAACAAGTCATGATCCACGAACTTGCATTCTGGAATCTTGCTTAGAAAATTCTCCTTTTCGCGCACATGACTCGACATGGGAGACAACGGGATCTCGTATTGCGGATTCTTCTTGAGTAAAAAAACTGGTGCATCCTCTCTTCTTGGAGGGATGTATTCAGGTATCAGCAGAATCGACCTCTCGCGAGGTCGCTTTGGCGGATACTCCTTTGGAATTTCTGTGGCCTTCGGCTTCTCTTGCTCAGTATCATTTTTCTTATCTTTTTGCTTGTACTCCAGTATATTTTGTGGTGAAGCTCTAGAGGTTCAACCTCTCTCTCGGGTTGTTTTCATCACTAGTGCCTTCATGATTCCTTCCAAACCAGAATGTTGGAATTCTCTTAATATCTCCTTTAGTATTTGTTTTTCAGACATACACTGTCAGATTATTATTTCTCTTGACTAGTAAAAAACTCAGAAATTACATGCGGTAAAAATTAAAAGTCACGGTAAAACCGGTAACTATGTGGTCCTTACTATTTATAGGCACAATGACACTAAGGCGCACCCAAAAATGACTAAATTAGAATTAAATTCCATGTCTGTTGGAAAAATATTTCTTATATATTGGTTCTTTCCCTTCTTTTAATGTGTCTTCAACGGACAAATATGCCTTAAAAGCGAAAAAATCCAGTTCCCAAAAGTACTGTACAACGACTACTTTCCGACCAAAACTATAATGACTAGTTTCCTCTAGCTTCACTGACAGTTAGGTGAATGGAAAGGTTCACTTTGCATTTCCCTTATTTTGATTGAACTTCACAACACTACTCCCTTCTTTTACTTCACAACATAGCTTTCTATGTGTGCTTCGTAGCACTTCATATATTGTAAAATTGCGCATTTTAACAAAACTATTGTGTGCAGACTCTGCCCTCTATTTTAGTATCCAATTTCAACTGCACTTGACACTTAAAACCTTCTTGCATTGTTTAAATTCTATTCATAGGAGTAGGGAAATCGATTTAAGGCTTTAGTCTACTCCCATTGACAAGACCTTGCAAGTTTTCTCCCAGTAATGTGGCTAACTGAACTGCTCCACCATTAGTAACATGTTTGACAATGTATGGTCCTAACCAATGAATTTTATTTTTTCCAGGAGATTTCATAAATTTTCTATCATAAAGGAGGACAAAGTCTCCTACCTGGAGGAATTTGTGCTTGATGTGTCTATCATGCCATACTTTTTCTCTATCTTTCTGCAAGTGTTGGTGAAATCTTGCAATGAAGCGGTCTTCCTCCAATCCAATTAGTTGCATTAGTCTTTCATCCATTGTCTCGTCATCAACCATATCTGTGAATGCTTCAATTCTCAAGCTTGGTACTATGTAATCCATGTGAAGGACAACTTCTTGCCCACTAACCTAAAAGGTGTATGGCAAGTCAACTTTTTAAAAGTTGTTCTATATGCCCATAATACTACTAGTATTCTAAGATCCCAATCATCCCTGTTTGTTTTGCATACTTTGGTCAATGCATTCTACAATACTTTATTAAAGGATTCTACAATGCCATTAGCTTGTGGATGATATGGTGTATTCTTCCGATGGTAGATCTGGAATTGTTTTGTTAGGGCTTATGTTCAAGAAATGGGTTCCCTGATCGCTCATTAGAATCTTTGTACATCCAAACCTTGTCAAAATGTTCTAAAAAAAGAATAGTGCGACTATAATTGCGCTACAGTCCTTCACTGGTTTTCCTTCTTCCTATTTGGTTAGATAATATATAGCTGTGATGATGTATCTTGAGCTAGTTCTCTTCCCTGGTGGGTTAATAGGTCCCACAAAGTCAATAGACCATTTATGAAAGGCTTGCAATGTAAGTTGTGGCATCAATGTCATATCATCTCTACAATATGGATTCCCTGTTCTCTAGCATACATCGCAATTCCGACAATGTTATTTTGAATCTTTGTGTATCGTAGGCCACTATAGTCCTGCTCTCAAATTTGTTTGCGTAGTAGCTTTCCCTGCATAGTGTCCTCCAGATACACCTGAATGTGCTTCAGCAAGTATGATAGGTCTCTCATGTTCTAGTATGCATCTATGCAATACTTCATATGGTCCCAATTTGTATAGATGTCCTGCAATCAGGGTAAAATCAACCAATCTTACCACTAATTGTTTCTTCTGCTGCGTAGTAAGTTTTGTAGATCCTAATCCTGTAGTTAGAAGTTCTACAATGTCTCTGAAGTATTCATCTTCTATGTCAATAGAAAACAGCTACGCATCTGGTATATTATGCTTCAAATTACTAGGTTCTTCTCCTGACTCGATTCTTGAAAGATGGTCAGGTCTTGCGTTCAATCTTCTTGGCTTCACAATGATTTCAAAATCATGTTCCTAAAACAATAAAATCCATCTGCATATTCTCCCCCCTAACACTAGTTTATTGACCAAGTACTTCAAAGCTGAATGGTCAGTGAACATACAAAAATGCGAACCTAGCAGATATTGTCTAAATTTATGTAATGTGTAAACCATAGCTAAGCCTCCCCTCTCTGTTGTGGTATAATTATTTTCTGCTGAAGATATATTTCTGCTTGAAAATGCAATGGGATGATCGATGCATCCCTCACCTGGTTGTGCTAATACAATGCCAAGTGCTATAGATGAAGCATCTACATGTACATGGAATGGCTTATTCCAGTCAGGAAAGGAGAGAATAGGCGCTGTAACCATTTTCTCTTTTAGTGTGTCCAATCCTTTTTGGCAATATTCAGTCCAATTGTACTTCACTTCTTTCTTCAATAGTTTCTCCAGAGTCCATAGTCGCAGTGATCTGTGCATATCCTTTAATGAATTTTCTATAGTATCCTATGTGTGCCAATGTAGTGCATATATGCTTAACTAAATTAGGCACTAGAATATTTACTATGATTGCTATCTTCATTGGATCAACCATCAATCCTTGCTTACATACTATGTGTTCGAACATAATACCATAAGGAACACAAAAGATGCACTTATTCAAGTTTAAGGAAATATGATACTGTCTACACTTTGCTAACATCATTCTTAAGTTCACATGATGGTCCTTCAAAAGGCCAAATACTGTCCAGTCATCAAAATAAAATTCTAAGAATTTATGAATATAATCCTTAAATGCAACTACAACCACTCTTGAAAAGATATCAGGCACGTTTTTCAATCCAAAAGGCATAACATTGTACTGGAATGATCCCCATTCAATAGCAAATGTAGTCTTGTGTCTGTTTTATGTAGCAAATCTGATCTAATGATAGCCAGAAAATCTATCAGTGAAAGAGTATGCCTCCTATCCACCTACGTTATCAAACACTTCGTCTGTGAATGGAGTAGGAAATGGGTCATGTAAGGATGCATCATTCAATTTTTCGAGATCCACACAAATTTTGATTTCACCTTTAGATTTCTTGTCTTGAATTACCATGGGACTTATCCATTCTGATTCTTCTAATGGTTCAATGGTTCCTGCTTCAAGCATTTTTTCAATTTCTGCTTTCACTCTTTCTTTATATATGGGGTTCATTTTGTAAGGTCTTTGCTTAATAGGATTTGCATCAGGCTTGAGAGGTATTTTCATAACTCCCAAGTCACCTAAAATGCCTTTCATTTAAGAAAACTTGGTAGGGAACAAATATTGATATCCACATAGTAGGTTTGCGATCTGTCCTACTGTTTCTTCATCCCAGTAATCCCAATAGAAGCAAACTTTGGTTCATCATTGGTACTAATATTGATATTTTTGTTCTTCATAGGGTTAATCAAATCTGGAATTTCCAAATCAGGTCCTGTAACATCGTGTTTTCCTTCAGACTCAGGTATATTCACATCACGAGGGTCTTCATCTTAATTTTTGTCTAGTGTGAAGTTATAACATTCAAGGGCATGTTCCAACTGTATTTCACAATTTGGTTGCTTAAACAAAGGCAACATGTCATCATCAAATATCTTCTTTTTAATGATCTATAAAGCCTCATTGACGCTCGAACAATCATCCTCAAAACTAAAATTTGATTGAAAGTTCTTTATCATCATGTGCCAATTTGTTGTGCCTTTGCAATGTTCTGCTTCTGTATACCAATTCTTTGGTATTGGATCCAATGTGTGCACAAACATATGAACCCATTTTGTATTTTGTATATGCATCCATGCTCTCAAGAAAGACTCTATATGATCTATAGGATCAGTCTGTCCATTGTATTTTTCTTGTACAACCTCAATTTGTTCAACAAATCTAATTTCCATTAAGTTTTTACATTCTTCCCATGTGTTCAAGTTGTCTTTGTGGGCATCCCACCACCTAGCAGGTGTAGCTCGCAATGCTATATCTAAATATGCTATCTTATGTTCATCTAAAGCTGATGGTAAATATTCATGAAGGAATGCATGGATATTACCCAAACCATCATAAGTAGGAATTAGACTTACGTCTGTTCCAATCCAACGCAATGACTTCGTTATCTTCGCACATCGTCTAGCTGATACTTCATGCATTCAACTCTTCCAGTTCTCCAGTCCCACGTCTGATTCTGATACGCAAGAACTGTCACATCTCCAGCTTAATCTTACATCATCTGTAGGGTTAATGTAATCTTCTTGATTCACTGTCATCTTGTATATATTATAAATTTCATGAGCTCTGGATTCTTCTCGTATTGGTTCAACATACCTTGTTCCTTGTGAAGGATCCAGGGGTGAGATAACCTTGATATCCGATCCTTCAAATATCATTTGTTTTTTCTTCAAGTTGATAATTGTAAGGCTATCAATTTCCCAGTCAATCCCCAATAATGCAGGATAAGGATTACTGCCATATATGATCTCAATAACCTCAAAGTATGCTTTACTTCGCACTCCATCAATGTTTACATGAACACTTGACAATCTCCCAAAAGGTATAACCTTCTGCTGATTATCTAATGTCAACTGAATAGGAGACCAAGATAACTTTGGCTTCCCCATCTGTTCCCATGTTTTTTTTGTTATCACGTTCACCTCTGATCCCAAGTCGAGAATGACTTGGTTCATTTCAAAATATCCAATCTGCGTGCTTAGCCGCATTTCTCTTCCCATCCTTCTATGGTTCTTGATGTGATGGACAACTCTATTTGCACCGTTTAATGTATTACATTGTTCATAATGTACCAACATCTTCTGTAATTCTCCTAAGGCATTTTCATGCCTCAGCAGCTTTATGCATGTCTATATAAACTGTGTGATAGGACTTTTCTGTTTTGGCGAAGTTCGCGATCCATCATACAAGGTCTACATATCTAATACACGTGTCAAATCACTTCGCAATTGGATCCTTGTGGTCGAAGGTTCTGAGTCCTGAAATCCTTTTCTTGCTTCCATGAATACTTTTTTTCTTGGTTAGGGTTGAATGCATGCGTTTTTCCAACTGCTTTTCTTACCCAATGCCCATTAGTAGGATTTGGTTCATTTATATAATTATCATAAGTCGAAGATTCACTTTTTCTATCATCTCCAATCAAATATCCACTTCATGTCACAACATGGACATTGTGATCTTCATTTCTATTCTCAGCTGTGATCATATGAATATTTTAATTTTGTCCTTCTTGTCTTTTTTCTTGCATTTTTCCTAGCAAAATGGGACATGCTTCAATGATATGGTCAAATGATTTACAATACTTACAAGTAGTACATGGGTTTTGACAATCTCTTTCCAAATGACCAGGTTGAGCACAGTTATAGCAGAAAATATGACCTCTTCCTCATCCTTGGCTAGTGTTACGTCCTCTTCCTATGAATCCACCATGTCATATATATGTGCCTTGATCATACTGCGCATTTTCATTATTTTTCTGTGTTTCTCCTTCGACTTTGTAGACATCATGTTTTCTTTCTATCATGAGGTCATATGCTCTACAGTTGGTATCATCATGGCCAACTGACTTACAAAATGTGTAGTACCGGTTCTTTGGTGTCTGTCACACTTCTGAAGTAGGTAACATTCCTCTGGGCGATGTCCTCTACATCAGAAAATATCACACCACGGTCCTTGAGGTTGATTTAATGGATTCAGTACCCCACTAGTGAGGTAATATCCGAAGACAAGACAATGTTCCTTGGAATGTCCTTCTCCTTTACATTTAGTGCAACAAACATCTTCTCTTATTTATTTTCCTTTCTTCATATCTTGTAACTGTAATGTCAGGTTTGCTAGCATTTTCTGTATCTGTACCATGCCTATGCTGGTTTCTCCTATGGGAGAAGCTTCTAGATTCATTGCAATTTATAATGCTTTTGTTTGTGAGGTTACCTTCTATTGCATCAATGGTAATCTAATGTGGGGAAACAACACAACTATGAACCATTCTTGATGCAGTTGTGGTGCTATATCAAAGCTAACTTGATCCAAAAAAGCTTTGAATTTCTGATCAAATTCCCACATAGCCTCATTAGGTTTATGTTTTATTTTTTTTAGCTCTGTAATGCACTGAGATTCTGACTTAGGCTTCTTAAATTCTCTTATCGGCGCAGTTCTAATATCATCTAGTGTTCTATTCTGTCTAACAGAACATTTCATGAACCATGTTAAAGCTCTGTCTCTGAATGTGGTGAATAGTTGAGCTTATTTTATAGCATCGTCTTGTACTTTCTTAACATTCCAGACATCATCATAGAGAAACCAAAGTTGCTCTGGATCTTCTAGACTAGTTCCTTTAAAAACATGTAGCTTTATGTCGTCTGACATCCTTCTTCTAGGAGGTGCAGGGTTCTGAAACGATGGAGGTACACCACTACTTGGTTGATTTTGAGTGCCTACTCTTGCAATATTACTAATGCTAGTGTTTTGCAAAATAGTAATATTTATTTCCTCAACTATAGGTTTATGCTGAGTAATAGGCTGATAGCCAATGTGTCTAGGTTTTGTTTCACTATCAGACTCAATTTGATATGAATTTCTATCACTTTCTAACTCAGTTTCTAGGAATGTGCGAGGTTCAACTTCACGAGACCTCTTTCTAGTGCTAAATTTATATCTTTTTCCACTACACAAAACGCCAATGTCTTCGTCCATGTCACTATCTGTGTTTTTGAACATTAGAGACTCAAACCCTAGGAGTCTGATTGCATTTTTAAGACACCTTTTTAAGCTAATAGCATTTTAATGCATAAACTCAGGTTTTTCAGGTACTTAACTCTAAATCCTTGGAAAAAATATCCTTACGCTGCGCTATAAGAATTCAAAGTGTCCACAACAAACTTTGTAATATATCCTTCCAGTAAGCTATACAACCAAAATTCTACTGCTCTTGAAATCTGGTTGTCAATCCCTTTAAGCCTCTAAATTAATTCTGGATTCCAAACTGTAGGTTCTGCACCCTGAAAATAGTTTTTCCATTTTTCTATCCTCGATATCCACTCATGTATCTCATTAGAAAAAGATGCAAAGAAAACTTCGTGCAAGTTAGTGAATATATACATCTGCAGCCACTATTTTGTGGTAAGGCGCGAATGCTTGTTTTCTTTCTTCGCAAACTCACGTTTTGTCTGGATTACCCAGTTCTGTATTTATTTCTTCTCTAGATTCCACATCAATATGACACATCACCAAAATATCAGTTCAAGCACAGAACAAAACCATTTTTTGGTTCACTTCTCTTCTAGGATGACCCATCAACATCGCAGATCACCGACACGACAAGTCCAAAGTCGGCAATGGAACCATTTGTTGGTACACTTAACTACATATATCGTGCGGAAACGAAATCGTTTGTTGGTTATTTTGGGGGCTGACCCTGGTTCAACAAATTTCTTGTAGACCCAACAAAATCCCCTTTCACTAGCCCTTTCGACATCAACCTGCGAACAGGTTGAAGTCTCACCCAAAGCGAAGATGGGGGGTTACATAATCAAGTTTTTGTAACTATGGTGATGCAGAGATGTGGTAAATGAACTCGTATGTGTTTCTCGATTAGAATTTGTTTAACATAAAAATATCAACATGTGACTATGCACTTAGCAGTTATTAAAAACCTATAGACTTCACTAAATCGTTGTTTTCTTTACTCTTATAAATACACATTCATCATACTTAGTGTTACTTCACAACATTGATATACATGTGTTCCACTTACTTAACATATGATTCACATTCACATACATATGAAAGCAACTACATAAACATACCATAACATGAACAAAATACACATCATAGATTCATACACATAATATAAGGATTTACATGGTTCACCCCCTAGATGGGAGCTACGTCCACGGGAACTGTTCTTATATTACTTGGAAGGGGTAATAGTTCTAGTTTGGGCACTCAACTACAAAATATTCTCTACAATAGATCTTTGTGCACTCAGATGCATATTATTTTCTCTCTTAGATATCTCTCTCAGTCTAGATCTAGCTCTCTAATGTCTCTCTAAACAACCCTTCCTCATACAAAAATAACCCTTTATATATATGTGCCCGAAGGTCACATATTACAATAACTATGGGAAAAAATCCATAGTACCCTTAAACCCAAAACGATGTGGTTCTCCTATTGACCACGCTTTTCCTTAACTTCATTGTAACTCCGCTGTCCTTTTGTGCCGCTTCTTCTGACTCTGACGCTTCTTCTGACAGTACAGTTCTGACTGTGTGGCTCTAACTCTATAGTGGCACATCCTTTGCATTATTCCGCTTCTTTACTCACTACTCCTGTAGCTGTTAGTTCACCACTTCATCCTTAACTGCTTCAACTACCTTTGGTTGTATTTAGTACTTCATATTTACTAAGGGGAGAGGTCCTTTCCTTTCAACTTCGCTTCACTCCATACCCTCCCCGCAAGAATCGCGGAGTTGCAATATCCCAATTTTGACCCTATTGCATTAAAATTGTAAATTATGTAAATATCGTTATTAAATCATGGTGAGGTGCTCAAGGCCAAGGCCCTGCCATCGATTTAGCATTTTATGTATAGGAAATTAAAAATCGATGCATATGGTTCTTGTTCTAGCCACGCACAATAGAAATTAAGACATCATGTAAATATGAATTTTAATGAAATACCCACAACTAGCTATGCAATGCAACAAGAGATGGGGGCATGATTTTTACAAGGAATAGGGAGGGAAATTATTCAAACCCTTGAGCCAATAGTGTCAACCCAAGTGTCATTGAGAGAACCCATAAACCCTCAAATACCCATTTTGACTTATGCACCCAATTATTTAATTCTTCCAAGATTTGGTTGAGGTAGTTAATGCCTTGGGAATGGAGAGGTATGGTAGCCATTTTCGTGTATGGGCAAGCCATCAATTTGGAAAATCATATTTTGGCTTCTTGGGCAAGAAAACACCCACGAAATTGTTCCCAATCCATTCTTCACCCATGGTCTTTGCTCACTCACGTAGTCTGAGCTAGTTGGGGCATTTTTCTTAACATTTTCCATCATTTTTCCTTCATTTTACATAGTTGGGAACTTGTTTTTGTGTTGCACAATTTCTAGGAGGAAGAGAGTCACGATTTGGGGGTTTATAGAGGCCGTTTCTGCCCCTTGAATGCCCATAAACATTTTCTGAAATCGATTTTCTCTCCCAGGGTTGATTCCCCATCTAACATTTCGTTTTTGGTTTCCCACGATTTTTGAAACTAATGGAAACCCTATCTTGGGAATCCCACAGTCAAAACGTTTTCTTCATGCCCAACACTTGTGTTTTGCTATTATGTGCACCCTTGTTTTGAGTTGAATTTGTGAGTAAGAATATAGGAGTGGAAGAGGATTAGAATTGGCTTGATAAACCTAGTGAAGAGAGTAACCTCACAGAAAGATCAAAAGGGTTGGCTACTCTTCTATGCACACCTTGAAGAGCACTAGGATGGAAGGTATGGCGTGTGGGACTATGTAGCAGTGAAGGGAATACTTTCAATGTTGGGTGTGTAGGTATTGTGGAGACCAAGATAGATAGATCTTGCATAGGTATCCATAGGTATGTGGCTAAGCTCACTATCTTAGCAATTCATTCCCTTCCATTTCCTTAGTAGCCTGATAAACCAAACTGTGGATTGGCTTGGCTGATTTGGTGTATATTTGGCTATGTGTGAGTCTATTGTTACCTTTTTCCTTGTATAAATCATGCCCAACTCGGGGGTGGCAATTGTTTTGAGAGATTGAGGAGAACAAATAGCCTATGGTTGGGTGGAACATTGCAATTGCGTAGCCAATTGCTCAGGACTACTTTGTTTCAAGATAAGTACTCTCTTTTGTTAATTATGTAATGTCTTTATTTGATGACTATCACGAATATGTTGAGTGCATGATAGATGTTTAGTTGAATTTTCTTCCATTTGTTATTTTTTTCAGAATTTACTTCAATCTGATATAGGATCTTAACTGAGAGAACAACATGTATAGCATATCTACAACATATCAATCATGGACACAATAATGCAAGCACACAAGAGACACAGAGTTTACTTGGGGAAAACCATAAAGGTGAAAAACCCCAATAACTTCCTCAGAGATAGATAGAGCAATGATACAACCCAAGCATAAGAAATAGGCATCTCCTAGCAGCAGCTTCTCCTCCTCCACAAGTGTGCCACTCTCCAAAGAGTGTGTGAGAGAATATAATGATCAAATAGAGTGCCTCCCGCACTCTATTTATACTTGACTTGACTTGCCTAATAAATTTTACTAGGTCGGCCTTAACTTAACCACATAACATAATGTTGACTGGGCCGACCCCCAATAGGGTGGTCTAATAACCCTTTGACCCACATGACTTATACAGGGCCGACCCCAACAAGGTGGTCTAATAACACATCAAGTATAAGTTACGACACTTACAATATAAATGACGACACTTCCATATAGAGGAATAATAACATCTCTATAGGAATACAAACACTTCCGTATAGAGGAATAATAACATCTCTATAGGAATACAATATACATATATGTGAAATACATTCCGAAGTTACATATACATCAACACTGCCTCTTAACTAGGAAGGTATTTCTCGACACAGGTATTCTAGCACAAGTCTTCTTCTCTAGATCATCATCATCATCACTGCTGCTGCTATCTCAATCAATATCTGAATCTACTCTTCATAGGAAGTTCTACAGAGCCAGTCCTTTTTCATACTGGATGTAGGCCCACCACCTGCAGGTCTTCATCATCACTGGCCATACTGTGGAATTCTCAGGACTTATTACGTGCATCAACAAAACCTCGAAAGAGCATCCCAGGCCTTTTATGAGCACACGGCTCAACCTATCGGATCTCCCAGGATCTTTTACATGTGATTGTCACAAAAGCTTAAAAGGGTGTCTTGCCAATCAAGAACCCTAAAGAGCATCTGAGGCCTTTTACGTGTCTAGCACAACCTGTCCAGATCTCCAGGTATGATTACATGTGATCCCTACCACAAAACCTTAAAAGGGTGTCTTACCAAGCAAGAACTCTAAAGAGCATCTGAGGCCTTTTACGTGACTAGCACAACCTGTCCAGATCTCAAGGTCTGATTACATGTGGTCATGGCAATGTCTCGAAAGAGCATCTGAGGCCTTTTTCATCCTGTATAGATCTCCCAGGTCTACTTACATGCCATAGGACAATGCCTCAAAAAGAGCATCTGAGGTCTTTTTCATCCTGTCCAGATCTCCCAGGTCTACTTATATGTCCTCCTAGAGCAATGCCTTGAAAGATCATCTGAGGCCTTTTTCATCCTGTCCAGATCTCCTAGGTCTACTTATATGCTCATCTGCACAACCTGTCCATGGCCATAGAGTATCAACCTGATACTCACCATTCATCATCCTGATGTACACATGATCATCCTGATCATCAACACTGCATCATCCTGATGCATGTCATCTGGAGCAACATCCTGAAGCTCGTCATCCATGATCATCCTTATCATACAATGCATCCACCTGATGCATACACAGTATCTGCCTGATACATATCATCATAAATGATCTACCTAATCATACAATTTATCCATCTGATACATACACAAATACACGATCCACCTGATCATACAATGTATCCATCTAACATATATCAACGTAAATGATCTACTTGATCATACAACGTATCCACCTGATACATATATAGATAAATGGTCCAAGCATCCAATATGATGCATATACATACACATAAATGATCCAACTTATCATATCCAGTATCCAACATGATGCATACATACATATACATATAAATTATCCAACCGATCATATCCAGCATCCAACATGATGCATACATACATATATAAATGATCCAACTGATCATACAGAGCAGAAACTAGAACATCGTCCCGATGCTCATCATCCAGCGCTTCTATCCACAGCCATGGGAAGTATCCTCCTCTCACCATGCTTAGAATGGCTCCAGCAAATGTGTCCATCACTTCTTCCTCGAAGTGTCATCAATCTGAAGAACACAAAGCCTCTCTCTGAAGTACTTGAACTTCACTCTGGCTAGTGGCTTCGTCAGTATATCTGCAACCTGCTCATCCGTCGCAACATACAAGAGCTTCACTGCTCCTCTGCACCATATCCCTGATATAGTGATATTTGATCTCTATGTGTTTCGACCTGTCGTGGAACACCGGGTTCTCAGACACCTTCACACAACTCTGGTTGTCACAAAAGATATCAGTAGCCCCCAGCGGGAGATCAAATAACTCAGACAGTAGCTTCTGAAGCCATACTGCCTCACAAATAGCCAAACAAGCTGCGACATACTCTGCTTTGGCTGTACTCAGTGCTACGTAGGACTGCTTCCTGCTAAACAAAGAGATCACACCTGATCCCATACTGAAGCAACACCCGAAAGTGCTCTTCCTATCTGCAGCACTGCCTGCCCAATCGGAATCAACATAACCCTCTGGGTTAAACTTTTGATTCGCATCATACTTGAGCCCATAATCAACCGTACCCTTAAGGTACCTAAGAATATTCTTTACAGCAACCTGGTGAACACTCCTCGGATCCATCAGGAACTAGCTCAATGTGTTCACTGCAAAGCAAATATATGGTCTCGTGTTTATCAGGTACATCAAGGACCCAATCATCTGACGATACACAGTGACATCAACCAGATCAGATGAAGCATCACACAGAAGCTTCAGGTTCGATGCCATAGGTGTGGCGATGGCCTTGCAGTCCATCATCCTGAACATCTTCAGGATCTCTACTGCATACTTCCCTTGTCTAAGGAAGATTCCATCTACACTCTGCCACACCTCCATGCCTAGAAAATAGTGCATCATACCCAAATCCTTCATCTCAAACTCGACAGCAAGCTTCTGATGCGTGTCGGCAATCAATCTATCCTCACCTGTAACAAACAGGTCATCCACATACAAAAGTAGTATCACTGGATTTCCTTCCTCAATCTTGTAGTAAAGGTTGGAATCCGCTTTACTCTTGGTAAATCCCAAACTAGATAGAAAGCTGTCTATCCTACCATACCAAGTTCTGCACATATATGACTTCCCGTCATGTGTCTCAAAACCAGGTGGCTGCTCCACATACACTTCCTCTTCGACTACACCATTCAAGAAAGTTGTCTTGACATCCATCTGGTGTATCTTCCATTTCATCACTACAGCCAAAGAAAGTACTGATCTGATGGAAATGTGCCTAGCTATAGGTGTAGAAGTCTCTTCATACTTAATCCCTTTTTCTGGGAGAAGCCACGAGCTACAAACCTCATTTTGTATTTCTTCATGCTACCATCTGCAGCATGCTTGATCTTATAGATCCATTTGGAAGTCACAGTAGACTTCCCTTCAGGTCTTGGGACTGCATCCCAAACATCATTCTTCATGATCGACATATCATGGCATTCTTCTATTACTTCATGCCAGATCCTGGGAACTTCAATATCTTCAATAGATATCTTTGTTGCTTGAAAAAATGTTGTAGTCCTTCTTTTGTAGGTGAAGGTATACGATCTTTCCTACAAAACAAGTTAAATTGCATGATTAGAAATATCTCATAGTTTTAAGAACAAATTCTTACACATAAAGAAATATGTCATACAGTCATGCAATCATTTTAGCTAATGCTTCAATACAACATTCATCCATATCCTGTAACTTTCTAGATGCCTTCCAATCTCTAATAGAACATTGTTAAGAGTTTGCACTATTCCCAACATGTCAGCAAAGAGGTTTCATTCTAGATAAGTAGCAATGGAATGTTGTACAGTGCCATAGGCCACTTACCCATCACATGCATATTAGTAGTATACTGTTCATTAATGCAATTATTCTAATATGCATAATACACAACCTAAGTCTAAGAACATAAGCATATACATCATTGAACAACATTATTTAAACAAACAAATATGTAAGAAATGACAATTCAAATACTTATCTTTGTTTGGTTGTTGGGTGGACTCCCTCTGAATCTTTGCAACTCCATTATGATGTGGATTGTGAGAAGTGGTCGACTCCCTCTGAATATCTACATCCTTGCAGAAACTACTGGAGTGTGCTCCCTCTTGATCTTTGCTTCCTAGATTACCTATCCTTGAACTTATATCCATCCTTGATCACTATGCATGCTTACAAGTATCATTATTGTGATATCCTCGAGATCTCATACATAATCATACATTTATTAGTATATTCTCAATACTATCAAAACACAATAATCTTAAGCATGTATAGTCATGATCATTTCAAACATAAATAATAAGCATTAGTATTCAAGGACTCTTATGGTTAGTCATATCATAAATTAAAGTAAGAAACATAATATGCCTAAACCCGTGATTACTCAAACCTATACTTTCATGACTCTTCTGGTTAGTCATATCATCAATTAAGGTAAGAAACATAATATGCATACACCCATGATTATTCAAACCTATGAATAATCATTATCAATCATGCCATGTATACTTATATAAGAGATCCTATCACAAGGTAGGATTCTAACTTGATATAGGGAAAACATACCTGGATTAGTATGTTAGCTAGTTATGTCTAACATACCCACATGATGTCTTCTTGTTCTCTTCAATGACTTGTGCTAGTAACCTGCATATCTCATAAGTTAACCATTATAGAACCAAGTTATACATACCTCATAAATAGATCTTCTATGTGATCCATGACAATGGATGAATATTTGTCTTCATGTCACCATGATCATATGTTCTTGAACTAGAACATGATTTGTCTTTCTTGGTGTACCTTTCATGTTAGCGGACAACATAAAACTCATAGAACACCATAATGCATTAGTACAATCATAAGTTTCAACACCCTAATCATTGAATATCTTCTATCATGCATTCATAATTTTATTAAGGTGGTACGACAAGTCTAAATTTAATCAAGATTGTACTAACCATAATAATATGAAGACAAACATACCATAAACTTAATCATGAACAAATCTCGAAACATACCTAGATAAGTCATACTTGTCGAGATTGCTTGTAATCTTCTTATGTAAGGCCTTAGCCTCATCTTCCTCTGAAACATGAACTTCTTCACTTATGTAGGTGACCAATCCATTCTCTTCTAGGATTAACCTAATCCACTTGATTTGCAGGAACTGGATTTGGAGCTGGATTAGGGTTTGTCAGAGAAAACCTAAAAATTCAAACTTTGAATTTCAAACTTCTGAAAGGATAGAAAGATGTGCCTTGATGAGCTGATCAAGCCGATATACTCAGAATTTGAAAACTGTAAAGTTTCACCCCTCAAAATTGCCTTTGAAACTTCCAGATCTTCTAGACAAGATCCCGAACTAGGGTTTGATAAAGTCCACCCTTCTTCTCAACCAAAAGGTTTGATCCAAAGCTCTAAACTTCTATTTTTATGAGGAGCTTCCAGCCGTGGTCACAGACTTAAAAAATTCCAACTTTTGCAGAAGCCCTAATTTTCCATTTTTCCGAACAAAGTCCCGAACTAGGGTTTGATCAAGCCCGAACTTCTACCCAACCAAAAAATTTGATCTTAGTCTCTAAATTTTGATTTTGATGAGTATCATTCAGCCGTGGTCTCTGATTACAAAAATACCAACTTTCTCTGAAACCCTAATTCCCGAAGCCATGAATGAAGGTGCTCAAAATCCAATTCTGTTTTGACAGAAATATGCACCTGATTGTTTCTGGTGTAACTCTGAAATTATGAATTCACAAGGTTTGAAACTTCTACCTATGGTATCCCGACCTTTCATCTTTCCAAAACCACAGTTCTGACCTCAATTGGATTCTCTGAGAGAGAGTTATGCCAAGTGTCGCAACGTGACCTGTTTATGGGATAAAATAAGAGATCAAACTTTTACGGAGTGCCACGTGTCACTGGTTCACTTTCAGCCTCTGAACCTTTGTCCTGTGAAAGTAAAGTCCATTCCCTACCTATCATTTTTTACGAAATTTCATTTGGAGCTTCCTAGCCCAATTTATGACCTTTTTTCCTAGGTCACCTGTTTATGATTCATATCTGGAAGAGGCAAAGACCCTAGATTGTAGAGATCATAAAACATAAAGTATAACGAATTAGAAGTTTTCCTTTGGATAAAAGGTACATGGGGATCTTATCTTCGACTTGTAAACATTTCAGATCTGAAAAATTCCCCAAAATGGATTTATAGCGAATGTGCTACGATGAATGGTTTTTTCTATATCAAGCCCTAGCATCGCAAGTGCAACAAGTGTCATACATGCCATACCATGCCTTCTTTCGGGCTAGCTCTGATACCATGTTATTTTTTCAGAATTTACTTCAATCTAATCTAGGATATTAACTGAGAGAACAACATGTACAGCATATCTACAGCATATCAATCATGGACACAATAATGCAAGCACACAAGAGACATAGAGTTTACTTGGGGAAAACCATAAAGGTGAAAAACCCCAATAACTTCCTCAGAGATAGATAGAGAAATGATACAAACCAAGCATAAGATATAGACATATCCTAGTAGCAACTTCTCCTCCTCCACAAGTGTGCCACTCTCCAAAGAGTGTGTGAGAGAATAGAATGATTAAATAGAGTGCCTCTTGCACTCTATTTATACTTGACTTGACTTGCCTAATAACTTTTACTAGGTCAGCCTTAACTTAACCACATAACATAATGCTGACTGGGCCGACCCCCAATAGGGTGGTCTAATAAACCTTTGACCCATATGACTTATACAGGGCCGACCCCAACAAGGTGGTCTAATAACCCATCAAGTATAAGTTACGACACTTACAATATAAATGATGACACTTCCGTATAGAGGAATAATAACATCTCTATAGGAATACAAACACTTTCGTATAGAGGAATAATAACATCTCTATAGGAATACAATATAGATATATGTGAAATACATTCCGAAGTTACATATACATCAACACCATTGTGTTTATTACATTTATACATCTGCATATGTCTTTTATTTTCAATGAAGTTTGTTAATGATCATGCGGCTAGATGCCCAGCCTTAGCGTCATGTTCTCTCGATCACACTAGATCGATGAGAGGGGACATGAAAGTGTGGTATCAGAGCCACAGGTTACAACATTGGGCCTCTATGGGCCAAATCTGATCACAGTTGCAAAGGGAAGACCCCTTCCTAATCACCATAGGCCATTGGAAGAGAAAGAAAAAAATTTCAAATTTTTCTAAGTGTTTTTCAAATTTTTTCTAAGTCTATGTCGGCGCTGAATTGCGATTTTTGCTCCAAAACGGGTCAGCACCGAATCGTGAGTTCCGACAAAATGGGTCGGCGACAAATCGCGAGTTCCACCGAAACGGGTAAACTCCAAATTGCGAGTTTTGCTCTGAAACGAGTCGGCGACAAATCGCGAGTTCCGTCGAAACAGGTTGGCACTGAATTGCGATTTTTTATCTGAAACAGGTCGGCACCGAATCGCGAGTTCCATCGAAACAGGTCGGTGTTGAATTACGAGTTTTGCTTCGAAATGGGTCGGCACCGAATTGCAATTTTTTCTCCTAAAGGGGGGTTGGAGCCGAATTGCGAGTTTTGCTCCGAAATGGGTCGACATCAATTTGGAAGTGCGCCGAAACGGTCGTCATAAAAGGCTGAGTTCGCTGATCAAAGAGAATTTTGAAATGCGCCGAAATGGTTGGAAAAAAAGGGTGAGTCCGCTGATCGACAAGAAAAGTAAGACTCGCTGAAATGGTTGGTGGAAAAGGGTGATTTGAGCCAATCGACATAAAATTGGAAGTTACTTTGAAACAGGTCGGAGGAATATGACAAGTCCCCCGAAACAAGAAATTTGAGTAGTTTTCCAAGGTGAATTTCACACGCCAAAAATTGAAAATTGCTATGGAACTTATGTTCCAAATTGCACGAAACTGAAAGATTTACAAAAAAAAAAGGGAATCCACAAGGGGGCAAGCCCCCTTGACCCCCGTCGTCCCCCTGATACAGTCATTGATTGTGAGAAAAGTCCATGATTTGAAAAAGTTGTCAACATAGGATTTTCTCATATACATGCAAATAATTTATGAAATTATGAGAATATAATGCAACTAACAATTGTGTTTATAAATACATTTTGCGGAATCATAATTGCATCAAAGGCAACATTCCAGATAGTGTAGTTGGAAATTTTTGGTCTTTGTTGGGCTAAGAAGATAAAAATTGTGGATGATGCACATGATCCCTACGAGCCCGAGACAGATGCCATGAGGGAGAACATACAAGTTGAGAATGATGAAACAAAATGTAATGGGAGAAGAAACCAAGAGACTCCCTCAAATATTGCAGCCACCATGAGGAGCCTAAGGGTGGAGTTGCAAAGTTGTAGGGAAGATAATGAAAGGATGATTAAAGCTCATGAAGAAAAATATCAGTTGAATGCCTCCATGCTATGGAGTTTGATAGACATCTAAAGGAAAATCAACTCCGGGCATTAGTCGGAAAATCCAGAAAGGAGTCGAAGTAGTTCAAGGATAAATTCTCGCAAGAGATCCAATAGCTCAAGAAGAGTTGCTAGAGATAGAACATATACTCCAGAAATCTCTTCTATTGGATCATCCGACTTTGAAGAATCCATTGAAGGTTCAATCTCTTCATCTTGTAGGAGTAAGAGGAGAGGCACCAAAAGAACAATTCACATGGGGAATTTAAGAAGGAAAAACCTCCTACATTTGATGGAGAGGTAAAGTTTGGTCAAGAAGCTGAAGCTTGGATTCTTGGGATGAGAAAGTATTTCCATGTTCAAGACTA